>CM042684.1:378625598-379825598 GCA_023614405.1 Avena insularis
AAAATCTAGCCAATAGAGATCAACCCAGTAAAACTCAACCTTTTCTACAGAGGCCCTAGCCCTCCTTGTATAGGGGTGGCTAGGTCTCCAATTAGGGCATACGTGGAGGCATATTCCAGGGAATATGCCTCCTCCCAAAATAGTAAGCCGACTGGGTCGCTTTTCCCCGCGTCATCCATGTAGAGGCTACGTGACCCTCTGCGGCGCCTGCGTCAGCCGAGATTAGCATCGTCACCTTTGTCGGCCATGCCTCGGTTGTCCTGCCCCTGTTCGCTTCGCTCATGCTGGGCGTACCAGGGTTACCTTTGACCAGCGAGATACCTTCCTTCTCCTAGAAGCTTGATATGACCCGGATCGTAGTTGATCCGGCCACACCTGTTCCTGTATACAAGTTAGGTTCATCTATCCGACTTATGGCTTAAGTCGGTTGAGACCTAGTTAGGTGGACATCCCCTGGTCCAGGTTACCCCGAGATTCGGCCTGCCTTGAGGTGACTCGGCCAGCATTCGCTTTGACCTTGCCGTACCTCGGCTTACTCGGCCTTTATACCCCGGCGTGACCCTACCAGGGGGTATCCCCCAACAATACCACATATGGATCCACCAGTGTCATTGCATGTGTGTTCTTTTCACTAACAACAACCAGAGTCATTGAAATGTGTGTTCTCTTCAGAGACCACACATGGATCCACCAGTGTCAATGCATGTGTGGTCTCTAACCACCAGTGTCATTGCATGTGTGTTCTTTTTACTAATAACAACTATAGTCATTGCATGTGTGTTGTTTTCACATACCACATATCGATCCACCAGTGTCATTTCATGTGTGATCTTTTCACAATCCACCTATGGATCCACCAGTCTCATTGCATGTGTGCTCTTTTTACTAACAACAACCAGAGTCATTTCATGTGTGTTCTCTTTAGAGACAACACATGGATCCACCAGTGTCATTGCATGTGTGTTCTTTTCACAATCCACCTATGGATCCACCAGTGTCATTGCATGTGTGCTCTTTTTACTAACAACAACCAGAGTCATTGCACGTGTGTTCTCTTCAGAGACCACACATGGATCCAGCAGTGTCATTTCGTGTGTGTTCTTTTTACTAACAACAACCAGAGTCATTGAAATGTGTGTTCTCTTCAGAGACCACGGATGGATCCAACAGTGCAATTGCATGTCTGTTCTCTTCAGAGACCACACATGGATCCACCAGTGTCATTGCAACTGTGTTCTTTTTACTATCAACGACTGGAGTCATTACACGTGTGTTCTTTTCACATACCACATATGGATCCACCAGTATCATTGCATGTGTGCTCTTTTCACAATGCACCTATGGATCTACCAGTGTCATTGCATGTGTGTTCTTCTTACTAACAACAACCAGAGTCATTGCATGTGTGTTCTTTTCACATAAGACATATGGATCAACCACTGTCATTGCATGTGTGTTCTTTTCACAATCCACCTATGGATCCACTAGTGTCATTGCATGTGTGCTCTTTTTTACTAACAACAGCCAGAGTCATTGCATGTGTGTTCTCTTTAGAGACCACACATGGATCCACCAGTGTCATTGCATGTGTGTTCTTTTTACTAACAACAACCAGTGTCATTGCAATGTGTGCTCTTTTCACAATCCACCTATGGATCCACCAGTGTCATTGCATGTGTGTTCCTTTTACTAACAACAACCAGAGTCATTACATGTGTGTTCTTTTCACATACCACATATGGATCCACCAGCGTCATTGCATGTGTGTTCTTTTCACAATCCACCTATGGATCCACCAGTGTCATTGCTTGTGTGCTCCTTTTACTAACAACAACCAAAGTCATTGAAATGTGTGATCTCTTCAGAGACCACACATGGATCCACCAGTGTCATTGCATGTGTGTTCCTTTTACTAACAACAACTGGAGTCATTGCATGTGTGTTCTTTTCACATACCACATATGGATCCATCAGTGTCATTGCATGTGTGCTCTTTTCACAATCCACCTATGGATCCATCAGTGTCATTGCATGTGTGTTCTTTTTACTAACAACAACTAGAGTCATTGCATGTGTGTTCTTTTCATAAGACATGGATCCACCAGTGTCGTTGCATGTGTGTTCTTTGCACAATCCACCTATGGATCCACCAGTGTCATTACATGTGTGCTCTTTTTACTAACAACAACTAGAGTCATTGCATGTGCATTCTCTTCAGTGACCACACATGGATCCACCAGTGTAATTGCATGTGTGTTGTTTTTACTAACAACAACCAGTGTCATTGAAATGTGTGCTCTTTTCACAATCCACCTATGGATCCACCGGTGTAATTGCATGTGTGTTCTTTTTACTAACAACAACCAGAGTCAATACATGTGTGTTCTTTTCACATACCACATATGGATCCACCAGTGTCATTGCATGTGTGTTCTTTTCACAATCCACCTATGGATCCACTAGTGTCCTTGCATGTGTGCTCCTTTTACTAAGAACAACCAGAGTCATTGAAATGTGTGTTCTCTTCAGAGACCACACATGGATCCACCAGTGTCATTGCATGTGTGTTCTTTTTACTAACAACAACTGGAGTCATTGCATGTGTGTTCTTTTCAGATGCCACATATGGATCCACCAGTGTCATTGCATGTGTGATCTTTTCACAATCCACCTATGGATCCACCAGTGTCATTGCATGTGTGCTCTTTTTACTAACAACAACCAGAGTCATTGCATGTGTGTTCTCTTCATAGACCACACATGGATCCACCAGTGTCATTGTATGTGTGTTCTTTTTACTAACAACAAGCAGAGTCATTGAAATATGTGTTCTCTTTAGATACCACAGATGGATCCACTAGTGTCATTGCATGTGTGTTCTCTTTAGGGACCACACATGGATCCATCAGTGTCATTGCATGTGTGTTCTTTTTACTAACAACAACTGGAGTAATTGCATGTGTGTTCTTTTCACATACCACATATGGATCCACTAGTGTCATTGCATGTGTGCTCTTTTCACAATCCACCTATGGATACACCAGTGTCATTGCATGTGTGTTCTTTTTACTAACAACAACCAGAGTCATTGCATGTGTGTTCTTTTCACATACCACATATGGATCCACCAGTGTCATTGCATGTGTGTTCTTTTCACAATCCACCTATGGATGCACTAGTGTCATTGCATGTGTGCTCTTTTTACTAACAACAACCAGAGTCATTGCATGTGTGTTCTCTTCAGAGACCACACATGGATCCACCAGTGTCATTGCATGTGTGTTCTTTTTACTAACAACAACCAGAGTTGCATGTAAGTTCTTTTTACATACCACACATGGATCCACCAGTGTCATTTCATGTGTTTTATTTTTACTAACAACAACTAGAGTCATTGCATGTGTGTTGTTTTCACATACCACATATGGATCGACCAGTTTCATTGCATGTGTGCTCTAACCACAATCCACCTATGGATCCACCAGTGTCATTGCATGTGAGTTCTTTTTACTAACAACAACCAGAGTCATTGCATGTGTGTTCTTTTCACATACCACGTGTGGATCCACCAGTGTCATTGCATGTGTGTTCTTTTCACAATCCACCTATGGATCCACAAGTGTCATTGCATGTGTGCTTTTTTACTAACAACAACTAGAGTCATATCATGTGTGTTCTCTCCAGAGACCACACATGGATCCACCAGTGTCATTGCATGTGTGTTCTTTTTACTAACAACAACCAGAGTCGTTGAAATGTGTGTTCTCTTGAGAGACCACACATGGATCCACCAGTGTCATTGCATGTGTGTTCTTTTTACTAAAAACAACTGGAGTCATTGCATGTGTGTTCTTTTCACATACCACATATGGATCCACCAGTGTCATTGCATATGTGCTCTTTTCATAATCCACCTATGGATCCACCAGTGTCATTGCATGTGTGTTCTTTTTACTAACAACAACTGGAGTCATTGCATGTGTGTTCTTTTCACATACCACATATGGATCCACCAGTGTCATTCCATGTGTGTTCTTTTCACAATCCACCTATGGATCCACCAGTGTCATTGCATGTGTGCTCTTTTTACTAACAACAACCAGAGTCATTGCATGTGTGTTCTCTTCAGATACCACACATGGATCCACTAGTTTCATTGCATGTGGGTTCTTTTTACTACAACAACCAGAGTCATTGAAATGTGTGTTCTCTTCAGAGACCACACATGCATCCACCAGTGTCATTGCATGTGTGTTATTTTTACTAACAACAACTGGAGTCATTGCATGTATGTTCTTTGCACATAGCACATATGGATCCACCAGTGTCATTGCATGTGTGCTCTTTTCACAATCCACCTATGGATCCACCAGTGTCATTGCATGTGTGTTCTTTTTACTAACAACAACAAGATTCATTGCATGTGTGTTCTTTTCACATACCACATATGGATCCACAGTGTCAGTGCATCTGTGTTCTTTTCACAATCCACCTATGGATCCACCAGTGTCATTGCATGTGTGCTCTTTTTACTAACAACAACGAGAGTCATTTCATGTGTGTTCTCTTCAGAGACCACGCATGGATCCACCAGTGTCATTGCATGTGTGTTCTTTTTACTAACAACAACCAAAGTCATCCAAATGTGTGTTCTCTTCAGAGATCACACATGGATCCACCAGTGTCATTGCATGAGTGTTCTTTTCACATACCACATATGGATCCACCAGAGTCATTGAAACGTGTGTTCTCTTCAGAGACCACACATGGATCCACCAGTGTCATTGCATGTGTGTGCTCTTTTCACAATCCACCTATAGATCCACCAGTGTCATTGCATGTGTGGTCTTTTTACTAACAACAACTAGAGTCATTGCATGTGTGTTCTCTTCAGAGACCACACATGGATCCACCAGTGTCATTGCATGTGTGTTCTTTAGAGACCACACATGGATCCACCAGTGTCATTGCATGTGTTTTTTTACTAACAACAACTAGAGTCATTGCATGTGTGTTGTTTTCACATACCACATATGGATGCACTAGTGTCATTGCATGTGTGCTCTTTTCACAATCCACCTATGGATCCACCAGTGTCATTGCATGTGTGTTCTTTTTACTAACAACAACCAGAGTCATTGCATGTGTGTGCTTTTTGCATACCACATATGGATCCACCAGTGTCATTGCATGTGTGTTCTTTTCACAATCCACCTATGGATCCACTAGTGTCATTGCATGTGTGCTCTTTTTACTAACAACAACGAGAGTCATTGCATGTGTGTTCTCTTCAGAAACCACACATGGATCCACCAGTGTCATTGCATGTGTGTTCTTCACTAGTAGAAAAAGGGCCTTTGGTTCGGGCCACTAGTCCTGGCCGTGGCTGGGGCCGGGACTAATGGTCCGAACCGGACGGCCCGAGGTCGTCAATTGCATGTCCCGGTTCAGAGAGGCCACTAGTCCCGGTTTGAGACACAAACCGGGACTAGTGGGTCTGGGCACGCCCGTGTGGTCCTGGCAGAACCATTAGTCCCGGTTTGTGTCTCAAACTGGGACTAATGGTCTCGCCCTGTATATATGCACCCAGCCCTCCACTCTCTCCTGTTTTTTCGTATGTGAGGTGGGTATAACTTTGTGCTAACTTTTTTTCTTCATATGCACTAGAGGTGTTTGGTGAAATGCCTGTTAGAGCGATGCCACGTGAGTTCACACAAGAAAAAACATGATATGAGGTGCTAGAGTGACACTTAAGGTTTCTCTTCTTTGTTTTGAAGTGTCCTAAAAGGTTAGCAACTATTTTCTCGTTTTGACCGCACAGTACTAATTTAAGCATCGTGATTGCGTTTGATATATATGCATGGTTGTATGATGCAGATGAGCCACCCATGGATGTACGGTGACTGACGCTCTGACGCTTACAGAGAAGGCGTGCGTTCTTTTCGCCTTGTGGCCGAGGCGAACAAGCGGTGGGATGGTTTTATGTGTTGTCCATGTGTTGAATGTCGGAATGAGCAGGCTCACACTTCCTCAAGAGTCATTCAGAGCCACCTGCTTCGGTCCGGTTTCATGTCCGGCTATAATGTTTGGACCAAGCACGGAGAAAGAGGGGTTATGATGGAAGACAGCGATGAAGAAGAGAACGATGATGACAACTACCGATCTATGTTCCCTGAATACGATATTACCGCAGTTGAAGATAATGAAGAAGAAGGGGGTGAAGAACGGGAACCAGATGAGCTCGTTGATGATTTTGGTCGGGTCATTAGTGATGCAAGCAGAGGCTACGTGCAGAAAAGGAGAGGTTGTAGTTCGAGCAGAAGTTACAGGACCACAACAAATAGCTGTACCCAACTTGTGAAGATGGCCAGAAGAAGCTGGGTAGCACACTGGAATTTTTGAAGTGGAAGGCAGAGACCGTATGGTGACTGGATTTGAAAAAGTTGCTGGTAATAATGAAGAAGCTGCTTCCAAGAAATAACCAATTGCCCTCCGATGCGTCTGAAGCAAAGAAACTTGTCCGCCTCTAGGATTAGGCGTGTAAGATACATGCATGCCCTAATGATCGCATCCTCTACCGGTGAGAAGTGCGAGAATATGGATAAATGCCGGTATACCTTTGCATTGCGGTATAAGATCGAAAAGATGACCGGTGATGTTGAGGGCGAGCCACCCAGGAAGAGGGTTCCTGCCAAGGTGATGTGGTATGCTCCTATAATACCACGGTTGAAACGTTTGTTTAGAAATAAAGAGCATGCCAAGTTGTTGCGATGGCACATGGAAGACCGTAAGAAAGGCGGGATGTTGAGGCACCACGATGGTGGCGTGGAGAAAAATCGAGAGACTTCCCGACTTCTTTGGACGCAAGGAACTTATGGTTTGGTCTAAGTATCGATGGCATGAATCCTTTTGGGGAGCAGAACTGCAGTCACAACACCTGGCCCGTGACTCTATGTATCTACAACCTTCCTCCTTGGTTGTGCATGAAGCGGAAGTTCATTATGATGCCAGTGCTCATCCAAGGCCCGAAGCAACCCGGCAACGACATTGATGTGTACCTAAGGCCATTAGTTGATGAACTTCTACAGTTGTGGGCCAAACCAGGTGTATGTGTGTGGGATGAGCACAAACAACATGAATTTGACCTACAAGCGTTTCTGTTCGTAACCATCAATGATTTGCCTGCTCTTAGTAACATTTCAGGACAGACGAACAAAGGATACAATGCATGCACACACTATTTAGATGAGACTGAAAGTATATATCTGGATAAATGTAGAAAGAATGTGTACCCGTACAATCGTCATTTTCTTCCGCCCAGTCATCCCTTAAAGAAGAAAGGCAAGCATTTGAATGGCAAGGTAGAAACTCGGATGAAGCCTGTCCCCCATAGTGGTGCTGATGTATTTGGTATGGTCAAGGATTTGGATGTAATCTTTGGAAAGGGTCCTGGAGGACAACCTATTCCGAAAGACGCTGACGGACACACACCCATGTGGAAGAAGAAATCTATATTTTGGGAGCTACCCTATTTGAAAGTGCATGAGGTCCGCTCTGCAATCGACGTGATGCACCTAACGAAGAATCTTTGCGTGAATATTCTAGGCTTCCTAGGCTTGTATGGGAAGTCAAAAGATACCCCGGCAGCACGGGAGGACCAGCAACATCATAAAGGACGAGACGGCAAGCATCCAGGGCAGTTTCAAGGGCTTGCTACCACGCTCTTACCAAAGAAGAGAAGGAAATCTTTTTTGAAGTCCTTTTCAGTATCAAGGTCCCGTCTGGCTTCTCGTCGAATATAAAGGGAATAGTAAATATGAAAGATAAAAAATTTCAAAACCTAAAGTCTCATGACTGCCACGTGCTTATGACACAATTGCTTCCGGTTGCATTGAGGGGAATTCTACCAGAAAATGTTCGACTAGCCATTGTGAAGGTATGTGCATTCCTCAATGCAATTTCTCAGAAGGTAATCGATCGAGAAAGTCTATCAGGGTTACATATTGATGTGGTCCAATGTCTGGTCAGCTTCGAGTTGTTGTTCCCGCCATCCTTCTTCAATATTATGACGCACCTCCTAGTTCACCTAGTCGAAGAGATTAGAATTCTCGGTCCTGTGTTTCTACACAATATGTTCCCTTCGAGAGGTTCATGGAGTCTTAAAGAAATATGTTCATAACTGCTAGGCTGGAAGGAAGCATCTCCAAGGGCTATGGAACAGAGGAGGTCATTGAGTTTTGTGTTGACTTTCTTCCTGACCTTAAGCCGATTGGTGTTCTTGAATCTCGGTATGAGGGGAGGATGACTGGAAAAGGCACACTAGGAAGGAAATCAATGGTATGTAGGGACGAACATTCTTTCACTCAAGCACACTACACAGTTCTACACAATTCCACCGTGGTGGCTCCGTATATCGAGAAACACAAGAATATTCTACGCTCCGAAAACCCGGGGAAGCCTGAAACCTTGATTAAAGGGGAACACGAGAAGAATTTTGGCAGTTGGTTGCAGACACATCTCATGAATAACACCACTGTTGGAGATGAGTTGTACTCATTGGCCAGGTTGCCATCTTCGACTATATGTACTTTCCAAGGGTACGAGATAAATGGGAATACATTTTACACGATCGCCCAAGATAAAAAGAGCACCAACCAAAACAGTGGTGTCTGCTTTGATGCAACAGATGACAATGGGCAGAAGGACACATATTATGGGTACATAGAGGAGATATGGGAACTTGACTATGGACCTACTTTTAAGGTCCCTTTGTTTCGGTGCAAATGGGTGAATCTGACAGGAGGCAGGGTACATGTAGACCAAAAGTATGGCATGACAATAGTGGATCTCAACAATCTTGCGTACATGGATGAACCATTCGTCCTAGCCAATGATGTGGCTCAAGTTTTCTATGTGAAGGACATGTCTACCAAACCGAGAAAAAGGAAAGATAAGCAAAAGAATACAGAATACGATGAGCCAAAGCTCCACATAGTTCTTTCAGGGAAAAGAAACATTGTGGGAGTGGATGACAAGACAGACATGTCAGAAGATTACAATAAGTTTCATGAAATGCTGCCCTTCAAAGTGAAAACTGACCCAAGTATCCTGTTAAATGATGAAGATTCTCCATGGCTACGGTGCAGAAGAAAACCACAACACTAGATGTTGGTGATGTGTAATAATGTATTAAACCTTTTATTTGAGACATAAATCTATGTAATGTATTAAACCTTTTATTTGAGACATAAAGGTCCCCTTTCATGTAATACATCTTGCTCAATCAAACTAGACGTTGACGACCGGGTTCTGAGCTGCGGGAGGTGATCACCCAAAGAGAAGGAACCATCACAAGAGAAGGAACCCACAAACACTAAGGATGCATAGCACAACTGAAAATTAAGATACATAGCACAACTGAAAATTAAGAAACATGCCTAATGTTGGAGTGATTCAGTCATGCTCCTGCCTAGCCCTATAATACGCGCCACTGTAGTCGTTGTAGTTGTTGGCGCTGTCGTCATCGGGGTCGCCGTAGTCGAACCTTGAAGGTTGGGCACGCGTGGGCTGGATTTGAGGGTACCGCAGGCAGGGGTTATTGTCGGTCGTGTTGTAGGCCATGACACTCTGGAGAGTCCGGCCATGCCACCACATCCTACGGCCGGCCACGTTGAAGCTCGAAGGAGGTGGGCCGTCCTCCTCATGCCTGGTGATCACCCTCTCACGCCGATTGATGAAGAAGGCTTCCCAAGTCGGGAAATAGTCAGGATGCCAGTTGGGATTCCTCCGCTGCTCTGGCATGAGCTCGAGGTAGTAGTGGTTCGTGATGGCCATCCAGCGCTCCACACCTAGAGGGATAGGAGGGACCGGCATGCCTCCGGTGCTCAGCATCCAGCCGGTGGGGATGCGGTAGCCCGGTGGGCAGGGGTAGTTCGAGGCGCAAAGCGCCTCCGCCTCTGTGGGTTAGAGGTATGGTGGAAGCCATGGGAGAGAGTGGAGAGAGGCGGCTTATATGAGTCTAGATGTGCTATGGAAACGACCAAGCCTACATATATATAGTGAGAAATGCGGGAAGTCAGAGGAGGGAAGCGGTGGAAAAGGCGGGAAGAAAACGGGCGGGAAAAAATAAGGCGGGAAGAAACAGACCTTTAGTACCGGTTTTGTGCGAATTTTTTACCAACCGGGACTAAAGGGGCTTATTTTTTGTAATAAAATAATAAAAAAATGCATTTCTTTAGAACCAAGTGTTAACGGAACAAATATGACATTGATTTCCATGTTGAGATACATATGTGCGCTGAAACCCGAAACCCTAACCCTAAACCTGTATTTTTAAATTGAAAATGGCAAAATGGTTAATAGTTTCACTAGTTAGAATAATAATTTTATAAACCAGAAAATAGATTTGGATTACTTATTCAAATTCAAGAAGTTTTCATGTTGAAATTTTTCTCAAATTCATAAGTATGCAAAAACTGTATTATTCAAATGTTTAAAAAATATGCAAATTGATTTTTCTTAAAACATATGCAAAAGGACCTTTAGTCCGTGGTCTACATACGAGGACTAAAGGGTGCTTAGTGTGCTGCTGCTAAAATCCTTAAGTCCAGGCCCGTGGCACGCACCGGGACTAAAGACCCTCTTCTTCCCCCGGTCGAATCCATCGACCAGGAGCAATAGCGAGGAGCATGCTAGAGCGCCGCCAGGCTGCCGAAATTTTCCGTCGATGTCCGCGCCTCCAGCCGCTGCCGCACCTCGTCCTCCCTCTCCGGGCGCCGCACCTCCAGCCGCCGCCGCTGCCACCACCTCCATCCGCGTCGACCAGTTCCAGTCGCCACTGCGCCGCCGCCCCACGCAGGTAATCCATCTAGTATATTTTCTAGTGTTTTTTTAGTAATTTTCTAGTATTTTTCCTAGTATTTTTTCTAGTACTTAGTGTATTTATAGTCTTAGTGTACGTAGTGTATTTTTTGTATTTTTTTATAGTCTTAGTGTACTTTTTTATAGTCTTAGTGTACTTAGTGTATTTATAGTTTTAGTGTACTTTGTGTATTTTTTTATAGTCTTAGTGTACTTAGTGTATTTATAGTCTTAGTGTAGTTTTTTATAGTCTTAGTGTACTTAGTGTATTTTTTCTAGTACTTAGTATGTAGTAGTATCATAGTCTTAGTGTATTTTTTCTAGTACTTAGTAGTATCATAGAGGCTATGGTGATGGTGATAGGCCAACGGCACTATCGGTTGTCAACGATGCATCGATGACTCGGTGGTGCTCGCGGGCCGCCCGAAGATAGGGTTAGGGTGCTGGTGCTCGTTGGCCCCCGGACTTAGGGTTAGGGTGGTGGTGCTCGCGGGCCGCCCGGAGATAGGGTTAGGGTGGTGGTGCTCGCGGGCCCCCGGACTTAGGGTTAGGGTGGTGGTGCTCACGGGCCCCCGAAGATAGGGTTAGGGTGGTGGTGCTCGCGGGCCCCCGGACTTAGGGTTAGAGTGGTGGTGCTCGTGGGCCCCCGGAGATAGGGTTAGAGTGGTGGTGCTCGTGGGCCCCTGAAGATAGGGTTAGGGTAGTGGTGCTTGCGGGCCGCCCGGACTTAGGGTTAGGGTTAGGGAATCACTAGAATTTTGCTATTGTTTAGTATTATTGTAGCAAATTGCGTGTTCATATTATTGTTTAGTATTATTTTATGCAGTAATATTGAATGAAAAATGTTATTGTGTGAATTTTGTAGAAAACTACAGATCCAACGAGGAAGAAATTCTCGAGGATATGATCAACGAGCACCCCCCATGTTGATCCACCCGAATCTCCGTCGATTTATCTGAACCCCTCCGGTGAGGGAGAGGAGGTCGACCGAAATGATCAAGGAGAAGCCGGCTCGGTGGAGAAGCCGACGGCTTCGGTGGACCCTTAACGAAGTCCGGCGAGGTATACATATGAAGTCTGGTGATCAGTAGATGCATTAACTGAGTTGTATATATATAAATTCATGAATGTTTCTTCTCTTAGGCCTCCACACCGAGCAAAAAATATTCCAAACGAGGCCCGGCCAAAAAGTTGGACGCATCTACGTGTTATACAATTACGCTGGTATCAACACGGGGTGAACCGTTGGAACCTAAAAAGGCTAAAAGTGTATTTGTACAACAATGCGGAGTTATGGTTAGGGATCGCATCCCGATCACCGTTCGAGCGTGGAATAAGACCAAAGGGGCGGAAGAGGGTGAGTATGTCGCCGACAGGTACAAAGAGGGTCTTTGGAATGACCATATGGCACATTTCACCCTGCCAGAATGTGAGGATGAAGCCGACACAGGTGCATTGAGGAAGAAAGTCAAGCAGTGGACTCTTACGAAGATGGCCGAACTATTCAAGAACTGGAAGAAAGCATTATGGCAAAAGTATCAGAAGACAAAGACTCCTCCTAAATTCGAAGGTTATCTATCGAAGTAGCAGGCTAACTAGGATGCATTTGTGAAGTACAAGGATTCAAAACCTGCTAAGGAAATGTCGGAACAAAACAAGAAAAATGCCGCGATGAAGAAATATCACCATCACCTAGGGCCAGGGGGATACGCGACTGCCATGCCAAAGTGGGATGCTAAAGAGAATGAGCTGCTTGCTAAAGGGATCACTCCAGAACCAATACGTGAAGAATGGGATCTGAGGGCAAGGAATTGGTTCCTTGGGCATGGGAGTGAGTATGAAAAAAGTATAGGGGACCTTATTTGCAGTGACGGGATTAGGATACCCCAGGATACATGGAAGAAAGTGGTGAAGGAGATTAAAGCGGGGACAACAAAGTTCCTTCTTGATAGAGAGAAAGACTTGCTGACAAAGGTCCTCGGGAATGACGAACGCGGAGGACGTGTACGAGGCCTTGGCCCTAGTTCTACGTGGGAGATGGGGTTTCCCAAAGACAGAGATACTTATAGGAGCCGAGAGAGAGCAAAGAGGTGACGGCAGGAGGAGGAGGGAGACAGGTTCACCAAGTTGCTAGGCACACTTCGAATGCATCAGCAACAGATTGACGAACTTCGAGGAGAAGCGCGTATGCAAGTTCCTGCACTCGATATTACCGCCGTTCCATCTCAGCGGAGAAGCGGCGTGGCTGAATCGGAGGTCCCTTCTGACGATGCACGTATGGTAGATGGCGGTCCCGGCTAGCCCATGGATGGAATCAAAGAGCAGGCATCTTGTGAGCTCCATCAGAAGGTGAAGAACCTATCCATCAAGGTGGTGGTCGGATGAGCTTTACCTTGTCCACCTGGCGCACGCTGGCATGGCCGTGAGATTCCAGCTGGCTATGCTAAAGTTGTTGTGGATGAAATCTCAATGGGGTGGGACTCAATGGAGCTTGACATCCCTGGACCTGAAGGTGAGAGGACACTCGGAGAAGTACTGGGTGGTATCATTCTATGGGACAAGAACAACATCAAGCTTCCAGGCTCGACGCCAAAGCCAACACCGCCTCCGAGTCATCGCATGTCACCTTCACCTCCATCACCTCCAAGAAGCCCACCCCATGACTACGACCACCACAGCCCGAGTCCATCTCGATCTCCACCGCAGCCCCTGATTAGTACTAAACGACGCAACAGCCCAAAACGACAAATGTCGCCCCTCCCAAGAGTACCTCATAAGAATCTTCCCATCAGACCTTACGATCGTACTGACGAGGAAAATGCAGCAATCACAAAGGCCCATTGTGATGTGCATTTTCAAAAGAAGAAACCCGAGCCCGCCCCGGTATACACCGAGAAGCAAAAAGCGTGTGCACATTCTTTTCTGAACACAAAATTGCAGTATGAGTTGCACCATAAGCCAGATGACTATGTACGCACACTTCGGAAGGAAGCAAAGAAGAGCAAATCAAGTAGAAGTGCAAGCGGGAGCAAATCATCAGGTCAAAGTGCAACCGGGAAAAGAATGGACGTCCCCCAGCTCGGGAAACAGGCCAAAAAATCGATCTCACCCCTCCAGGTGTTATCCTATGACACTCCCCAGCATGATATGGAAGAAGCTAAGAAGCTTGCGGCCGCTATGAATGTGACTGTTGAGGAATTGCTAGGTGCCCAGGACGACAAGTTACCCAAGGCTCAGGTAGTCCCTAAATATGTCCCAGGGAAGCAGCTGGTCCCATTTGAGCAGTTCCAACAACTGCCAACACACATGCGGAGTTTACATAAATGGTACATGAAAGCCGTAAAGGAGGACAGAATAATGATCGTGGCGAAAGTCCCACATGACTGCTATTTCCAAGCCGACGAGGTCCATGTTGAGTTTCTAGAACTCTTCCAGTTATACAGTTTCGACGATCTGGACAAAAGTCTCATGAGTTGCTATTGTCTGTAAGTTGTTGAATTCATTGTCTATATATAAGTTGTTCATTTTTTCAGTTGTTCAGTTCATTGCATATAATTATCCTCATTATATCCTTTTGTACTCTATTATTATGCAGAATGAAGATCATGGAATGTAAAAGAAGGTCACTCTTTAGTGTTGGGTTCATTGACCCAGATAAAATACATTGTAAGACGCTAAAGGATAAACCCGAGGAGATGCAGGAAAACCTTCTAAGGTTTCTAACAGAGCAACATTTCTGTGACCACATACTATTTCCTTACAATTTCCGGTGAGGGTCTTACTATGTTGTACATATTCACTTTTTCTTACTCGATGTTAAATGTAATTGATGAGTTACTGATGTATATATAAACGTGTGCAGTTTCCACTGGATTCTCATGGACATTCAACTTGATAAGGGAAGAGTTGAAGTCATGGACCCATTGAAGAGACCCCTGGAACAGTTTAGGGACATGCAGGACATGCTCCAGAGGTAATTTCCATGCTACATCGGTCTCTTTATTTGATTTCCTGAGATATCACGTAATAAATAACTCATTCATTCATTTTCTTTGTTGGGCAGGGTTTGGAGCATGTTCAAGAGTAGGGTTAAGGGTTCCTTTAGTAAGGAGCTGATGTTTACTCCGGTCTCGGTAAGTAATACATGATATGTTCACGCATCTCTTTACTTCTAGTTTCAAGACAATTATGATGCTAGATTATAATTTCAATTGAATTCTATTCTCGTAAAGTGCACGAGGCAGCCACAGGGGACGAATCTATGTGGATACTACGCTTGCAAGTTCATTCGTACGTTTACCACTGAGCACAATGATAATAGAGTCGACGTAAGCAATACATTCACAACATTATTTTATTACCGTCATGTTATCATGATTGATATTCATATTGATCTCCTTTTCTTATATAGTTTGAGAGAATGCGGGATCAGCTCCTACCAGATCAACGCGTACTAGGAATTGCTGAAGAACTGGCAGGATTCTTGATGAACGAGATGATAGATGACGCCGAGGAATTTAGCGTGAATAGGCGCTACCGATGATCCCCGACCGTGTAATTAAATCGTCGAATTGTGATCTCCATGTAACTATCATGATCATGTATATATTTGTATGCTCGATCTTAAGAGAAGTTATCTTATGTATGCACGAACGTGTACGGTATGTGGTAGCGTAGAAAACTATTTTCAAATGAAAAAGAGAAAAAAAAGATACAAATTGAATTCTCTGCCATGGCAAAGAAAGTGCCTAAACTTCTACCGCGGCAGAGAACCATTTGTCACGGTTCGTAATACGAACCGGGACTAACGGGAGGGCACCCAGCGCCCGCAGAGACGACCACGTGGATACACATTGGTCCCGGATGGTTAGCGGTCCGGGACTAGTGGGGGGGAGGGTTTAGTCCTGCCCCTCCAGTCCCCATTACCACGACCGGGACTAAATCCCTTACGGGCCGGGACTGGAGGCCCTTTTTCCACTAGTGCTTTTTACTAACAACAACTAGTGTCATTGAAATGTGTGCTCTTTTTCACAATCCACCTATGGATCCACCAGAGTCATTTCATGTGTGTTCTTTTTACTAACAACAACCAGAGTCATTGCATGCGTGTTCTTTTCACATACCACATATGGATCCACCAGTGTCATTGAATATGTGTTCTTTTCACAATCCACCTATGGATCCACCAGTGTCATTGCATGTGTGCTCCTTTTACTAACAACCAGAGTCAATGCATGTGTGTTCTCTACAGAGACCACACATGGATCCACTAGTGTCATTGCATGTGTGTTCTTTTTACTAACAACAACCAGAGTCATTAAAATGTGTGTTCTCTTTAGAGACCACACATGGATCCACTAGTGTCATTGGATGTGTGTTCTCTTCAGAGACCACACATGGATCCACCAGTGTCATTGCATGTGTGTTCTTTTTACTAACAACAACTGGAGTCATTGCATGTGTGTTCTTTTCACATACCACATATGGATCCACCAGTGTCATTGCATGTGTGCTCTTTTCACAATCCACCTATGGATCCACCAGTGTCATTGCATGTGTGTTCTTTTTACTAACAACAACCAGAGTCATTGCATGTGTGTTCTTTTCACATACCACATATGGATCCACCAGTGTCATTGCATGTGTCTTCTTTTCACAATCCACCTATGGATGCACTAGTGTCATTGCATGTGTGCTCTTTTTACTAACAACAACTAGAGTCATTGCATGTGTGTTCTCTTCAGAGACCACACATGGATCCACGAGTGTCATTGCATGGTGTTCTTTTTACTAATAACAACCAGAGTCATTGAAATGTGTGTTCTCTTCAGAGACCACACATGGATCCACCAGTGTCATTTCATGTGTGTTCTTTTCACATACCACATATGGATCCACCAGGGTCATTGAAATGTGTGTTCTCTTCAGAGACAACACATGGATCCACGAGTGTCATTGCATGTGTGTGCTCTTTTCACAATCCACCTATTGATACACCAGTGTCATTGCATGTGTGTTCTTTTTACTATCAACAACTTGAGTCATTGCATGTGTGTTCTCTTCAAAGACCACACATGGATCCACCAGTGTCATTGCATGTGTGTTCTTTTTACTAACAACAACCAGAGTCATTGAAATGTGTGTTCTCTCCAGAGACCACACATGGATCCACCAGTGTCATTGCATGTGTGGTCTCTTAAGAGACCACACATGGATCCACCAGTGTTATTGCATGTGTTTTCTTTTTACTTACAACAACTGGAGTCATTGCATGTGTGTTCTTTTCACATACCACATATGGATCCACCAGTGTCATTGCATGTGTTTTTTTACAATCCACCTATGGATCCACCAGTGTCATTGCATGTGTGCTCTTTTTACTAACAATAACTAGAGTCATTGCATGTGTGTTCTCTTCAGAGACCACACATGGATCCACCAGTGTCATTGCATGTGTGTTCTTTTCACAATCCACCTATGGATCCACCGGTGTCATTGCATGTGTGCTCTTTTTGCTAACAACAACCAGAGTCATTGCATGTGTGTTCTCTTCAGAGACCACACATGGATCCACTAGTGTCATTGCATGTGTGTTCTTTTTACTAACAACAACCAGAGTCATTGAAATGTTTGTTCTCTTTAGAGACCACACATGGATCCACCAGTGTCATTGCATGTGTGTTCTTTTTAATAACAACAACTGGAGTCATTGCATGTGTGTTGTTTTCACATATCACATATGGATCCACCAGTGTCATTGCATGTGTGCTCTTTTTACTAACAACAACTAGAGTCATTGCATGTGTGTTCTTTTCATATACCACATATGGTTCCACCAGTGTCATTCCATGTGTGTTCTTTTCACAATCCACCTATGGATCCACTAGTGTCATTGCATGTGTGCTCTTTTTACTAATAACCAGAGTCATTGTATGTGTGTTCTCTTCAGAGACCACACATGGATCCACCAGTATCATTGCATGTGTGTTCTTTTTACTAACAACAACCAGTGTCATTGAAATGTGTGCTATTTTCACAATGCACCTATGGATCCACCAGTGTCATTTCATGTGTGTTCTTTTTACTAACAACAACTAGAGTCATTGCATGTGTGTTGTTTTCAGATACCACATATGGATCCACCAGTGTCATTGCATATGTGTTCTTTTCACAATCCACCTATGGATCCACCAGTGTCATTGCATGTGTGCACCTTTTACTAACAATAACCAGAGTCATTGCATGTGTGTTCTTAAGAGACCACATGGATCAACTAGTGTCATTGCATGTGTGTTCTTTTTACTAACAACAACCAGAGTCATTGCATGTGTGTTCTTTTCACATACCACATATGGATCCACCAGTGTCATTGCATGTGTCTTCTTTTCACAATCCACCTATGGATGCACTAGTGTCATTGCATGTGTGCTCTTTTTACTAACAACAACTAGAGTCATTGCATGTGTGTTATCTTCAGACCGCATGGATCCACGTGTCATTGCATGGTGTTCTTTTTACTAATAACAACCAGATTCATTGAAATGTGTGTTCTCTTGAGACCACACATGGATCCACCAAATGTCATTTCATGTGTGTTCTTTTCACATACCACATATGGATCCACCAGGGTCATTGAAATGTGTGTTCTTCAAAGACAACACATGGATCCACGAGTGTCATTGCATGTGTGTGCTCTTTTCACAATCCACCTATTGATCCACCAGTGTCATTGCATGTGTGTTCTTTTTACTATCAACAACTTGAGTCATTGCATGTGTGTTCTCTTCAGAGACCACACATGGATCCACCAGTGTCATTGCATGTGTGTTCTTTTTACTAACAACAACCAGAGTCATTGAAATGTGTGTTCTCTCCAGAGACCACACATGGATCCACCAGTGTCATTGCATGTGTGGTCTCTTAAGAGACCACATGGATCCACCTTGTTATTGCATGTGTTTTCTTTTTACTTACAACAACTGGAGTCATTGCATGTGTGTTCTTTTCACATACCACATATGGATCCACCAGTGTCATTGCATGTGTTTTTTTACAATCCACCTATGGATCCACCAGTGTCATTGCATGTGTGCTCTTTTTACTAACAATAACTAGAGTCATTGCATGTGTGTTCTCTTTAGAGACCACACATGGATCCACCAGTGTCATTGCATGTGTGTTCTTTTCACAATCCACCTATGGATCCACCGGTGTCATTGCATGTGTGCTCTTTTTGCTAACAACAACCAGAGTCATTGCATGTGTGTTCTCTTCAGAGACCACACATGGATCCACCAGTGTCATTGCATGTGTGTTCTTTTTACTAACAACAACCAGAGTCATTGAAATGTTTGTTCTCTTTAGAGACCACACATGGATCCACCAGTGTCATTGCATGTGTGTTCTTTTTAATAACAACAACTGGAGTCATTGCATGTGTGTTGTTTTCACATATCACATATGGATCCACCAGTGTCATTGCATGTGTGCTCTTTTTACTAACAACAACTAGAGTCATTGCATGTGTGTTCTTTTCATATACCACATATGGTTCCACCAGTGTCTTTCCATGTGTGTTCTTTTCACAATCCACCTATGGATCCACTAGTGTCATTGCATGTGTGCTCTTTTTACTAATAACCAGAGTCATTGTATGTGTGTTCTCTTCAGAGACCACACATGGATCCACCAGTATCATTGCATGTGTGTTCTTTTTACTAACAACAACCAGTGTCATTGAAATGTGTGCTCTTTTCACAATGCACCTATGGATCCACCAGTGTCATTTCATGTGTGTTCTTTTTACTAACAACAACTAGAGTCATTGCATGTGTGTTGTTTTCAGATACCACATATGGATCCACCAGTGTCATTGCATATGTGTTCTTTTCACAATCCACCTATGGATCCACCAGTGTCATTGCATGTGTGCACCTTTTACTAACAATAACCAGAGTCATTGCATGTGTGTTCTCTTAAGAGACCACACATGGATCCACTAGTGTCATTGCTTGTGTGTTCTTTTTACTAACAACAACCAGAGTCATTGAAATGTGTTTTCTCTTTAGAGACCACACATGGATCCACCAGTGTCATTGCATGTGTGTTCTTTTTACTAACAAGAACTAGAGTCATTGCATGTGTGTTCTTTTCACATACCACACCGTCCAATTTCATTCTTGCCTGGGAAGAGAGGATCGGATGGATCCACCAGTGTCATTGCATGTGTGCTCTTTTCACAATCCACCTATGGATCCACCAGTGCCATTGCATGTGTGTTCTTTTTACTAACAACAACTAGAGTCATTGCATGTGTGTTCTTTTCACATACCTCATATGGATCCACCAGTGTCATTGCATGTGTGTTCATTTCACAATCCACCTATGGATTCACCAGTGTCAATGCATGTGTGCTTTTTTACTAACAATAACCAGAGTCATTGCATGTGTGCTCTCTTCAGAGACCACACATGGATCCACCAGTATCATTGCATGTGCGTTCTTTTTACTAACAACAACCAGTGTCATTGAAATGTGTGCTGTTTTCACAATCCACCTATGGATCCACCAGTGTCATTGCATGTGTGTTCTTTTTACTAACAACAACCAGAGTCATTGCATGTGTGTTCTTTTCACATACCACATATGGATCCACTAGTGTCATTGCATTTGTGTTCTTTTCACAATCCACCTATGGATCTACCAGTGTCATTGCATGTGTGCTCCTTTTACTAACAATAACCAGAGTCATTGCATGTGTGTTCTGTTGAGAGACCACACATGGATCCACCAGTGTCATTGCATTTGTGTTCTTTTTACTAACAACAACCAGAGTGATTGAAATGTGTGTTCTCTTCAGAGACCACACATGGATCCACCAGTGTATTGCATGTGTGTTCTCTTTAGAGACCACACATGGATCCACCAGTGTCATTGCATGTGTGTTCTTTTTACTAACAACAACTAGAGTCATTGCAGGTGTGTTCTTTTCACATACCACATATGGATCCACCAGTGTCATTGCATGTGTGTTCTTTTTACTAACAACAACCAGAGTCATTGCATGTGTGTTCTTTTCACATACCACATATGGATCCACGGTGTCATTGCATGTGTGTTCTTTTCACAATCCACCTATGGATCCACCAGTGTCATTGCATGTGTGGTATTTTTACTAACAACAACCAGAGTCATTGCATGTGTGTTCTCTTCAGAGACCACACATGGATCCACCAGTGTCATTGCATGTGTGTTCTTTTTACTAACAACAACCAGTGTCATTGAAATGTGTGATCTTTTCAGAATCCACCTGTGGATCCACCAGTGTGATTTCATGTGTGTTCTTATTACTAACAACAACCAGAGTCATTGCATGTGTGTTCTTTTCACATACCACATATGGATCCACCAGTGTCATTGCATATGTGTTCTTTTCAGAGACCACACATGGATCCACCAGTGTCATTGCATGTGTGCTCCTTTTACTAACAACAACTAGAGTCATTGCATGTGTGTTCTCTTCAGAGGGCACACATGGATCCACTAGTGTCATTGCATGTGTGTTCTTCTTACTAACAACAACCTGATTCATTGAAATGTGTGTTCTCTTCAGAGACCACACATGGATCCACCAGTGTCATTGCATGTGTGTTCTCTTCAGAGACCACATGGATCCTGATGTGATTACATGTGTGTTCTTTTTATTAACAACTGAGTCATTGCATGTGTGTTCTTTTCACATACCGCATATGGATCCGCCAAAGATCATTGCATGTCCGCTCTTTTCACAATCCACCTATGGATCCACCCTTGTCATTGCATGTGTGTTCTTTTACTAACAACAACCGAGTCATTGCATGTGTTCTTTTCACATACCACACATGGATCCACCAGTGTCATTGCATGTGTTTTTTTACAATCCACCTATGGATCCACCAGTGTCATTGCATGTGTGCTCTTTTTACTAACAATAACTAGAGTCATTGCATGTGTGTTCTCTTCAGAGACCACACATGGATCCACCAGTGTCATTGCATGTGTGTTCTTTTCACAATCCACCTATGGATCCACCGGTGTCATTGCATGTGTGCTCTTTTTGCTAACAACAACCAGAGTCATTGCATGTGTGTTCTCTTCAGAGACCACACATGGATCCACTAGTGTCATTGCATGTGTGTTCTTTTTACTAACAACAACCAGAGTCATTGAAATGTTTGTTCTCTTTAGAGACCACACATGGATCCACCAGTGTCATTGCATGTGTGTTCTTTTTAATAACAACAACTGGAGTCATTGCATGTGTGTTGTTTTCACATATCACATATGGATCCACCAGTGTCATTGCATGTGTGCTCTTTTTACTAACAACAACTAGAGTCATTGCATGTGTGTTCTTTTCATATACCACATATGGTTCCACCAGTGTCATTCCATGTGTGTTCTTTTAACAATCCACCTATGGATCCACTAGTGTCATTGCATGTGTGCTCCTTTTACTAATAACCAGAGTCATTGTATGTGTGTTCTCTTCAGAGACCACACATGGATCCACCAGTATCATTGCATGTGTGTTCTTTTTACTAACAACAACCAGTGTCATTGAAATGTGTGCTATTTTCACAATGCACCTATGGATCCACCAGTGTCATTTCATGTGTGTTCTTTTTACTAACAACAACTAGAGTCATTGCATGTGTGTTGTTTTCAGATACCACATATGGATCCACCAGTGTCATTGCATATGTGTTCTTTTCACAATCCACCTATGGATCCACCAGTGTCATTGCATGTGTGCACCTTTTACTAACAATAACCAGAGTCATTGCATGTGTGTTCTCTTAAGAGACCACACATGGATCCACTAGTGTCATTGCATGTGTGTTCTTTTTACTAACAACAACCAGAGTCATTGCATGTGTGTTCTTTTCACATACCACATATGGATCCACCAGTGTCATTGCATGTGTCTTCTTTTCACAATCCACCTATGGATGCACTAGTGTCATTGCATGTGTGCTCTTTTTACTAACAACAACTAGAGTCATTGCATGTGTGTTCTCTTCAGAGACCGCACATGGATCCACGTGTGTCATTGCATGGTGTTCTTTTTACTAATAACAACCAGATTCATTGAAATGTGTGTTCTCTTCAGAGACCACACATGGATCCACCAGTGTCATTTCATGTGTGTTCTTTTCACATACCACATATGGATCCACCAGGGTCATTGAAATGTGTGTTCTCTTCAAAGACAACACATGGATCCACGAGTGTCATTGCATGTGTGTGCTCTTTTCACAATCCACCTATTGATCCACCAGTGTCATTGCATGTGTGTTCTTTTTACTATCAACAACTTGAGTCATTGCATGTGTGTTCTCTTCAGAGACCACACATGGATCCACCAGTGTCATTGCATGTGTGTTCTTTTTACTAACAACAACCAGAGTCATTGAAATGTGTGTTCTCTCCAGAGACCACACATGGATCCACTGATGTCATTGAATGGGTGTTCTCTTACGAGACCACACATGGATCCACCACTGTTATTGCATGTGTTTTCTTTTTACTTACAACAACTGGAGTCATTGCATGTGTGTTCTTTTCACATACCACATATGGATCCACCAGTGTCATTGCATGTGTTTTTTTACAATCCACCTATGGATCCACCAGTGTCATTGCATGTGTGCTCTTTTTACTAACAATAACTAGAGTCATTGCATGTGTGTTCTCTTTAGAGACCACACATGGATCCACCAGTGTCATTGCATGTGTGTTCTTTTCACAATCCACCTATGGATCCACCGGTGTCATTGCATGTGTGCTCTTTTTGCTAACAACAACCAGAGTCATTGCATGTGTGTTCTCTTCAGAGACCACACATGGATCCACTAGTGTCATTGCATGTGTGTTCTTTTTACTAACAACAACGAGTCATTGAAATGTTTGTTCTTTAGAGACCACACATGGATCCACCAGTGTCATTGCATGTGTGTTCTTTTTTAATAACAACCTGGAGTCATTGCATGTGTGTTGTTTTCACATATCACATATGGATCCACCAGTGTCATTGCATGTGTGCTCTTTTTACTAACAACAACTAGAGTCATTGCATGTGTGTTCTTTTCATATACCACATATGGTTCCACCAGTGTCTTTCCATGTGTGTTCTTTTCACAATCCACCTATGGATCCACTAGTGTCATTGCATGTGTGCTCTTTTTACTAATAACCAGAGTCATTGTATGTGTGTTCTCTTCAGAGACCACACATGGATCCACCAGTATCATTGCATGTGTGTTCTTTTTACTAACAACAACCAGTGTCATTGAAATGTGTGCTCTTTTCACAATGCACCTATGGATCCACCAGTGTCATTTCATGTGTGTTCTTTTTACTAACATCAACTAGAGTCATTGCATGTGTGTTGTTTTCAGATACCACATATGGATCCACCAGTGTCATTGCATATGTGTTCTTTTCACAATCCACCTATGGATCCACCAGTGTCATTGCATGTGTGCACCTTTTACTAACAATAACCAGAGTCATTGCATGTGTGTTCTCTTAAGAGACCACACATGGATCCACTAGTGTCATTGCTTGTGTGTTCTTTTTACTAACAACAACCAGAGTCATTGAAATGTGTTTTCTCTTTAGAGACCACACATGGATCCACCAGTGTCATTGCATGTGTGTTCTTTTTACTAACAAGAACTAGAGTCATTGCATGTGTGTTCTTTTCACATACCACACCGTCCAATTTCATTCTTGCCTGGGAAGAGAGGATCGGATGGATCCACCAGTGTCATTGCATGTGTGCTCTTTTCACAATCCACCTATGGATCCACCAGTGCCATTGCATGTGTGTTCTTTTTACTAACAACAACTAGAGTCATTGCATGTGTTCTTTTCACATACCTCATATGGATCCACCAGTGTCATTGCATGTGTGTTCATTTCACAATCCACCTATGGATTCACCAGTGTCAATGCATGTGTGCTTTTTTACTAACAATAACCAGAGTCATTGCATGTGTGCTCTCTTCAGAGACCACACATGGATCCACCAGTATCATTGCATGTGCGTTCTTTTTACTAACAACAACCAGTGTCATTGAAATGTGTGCTGTTTTCACAATCCACCTATGGATCCACCAGTGTCATTGCATGTGTGTTCTTTTTACTAACAACAACCAGAGTCATTGCATGTGTGTTCTTTTCACATACCACATATGGATCCACTAGTGTCATTGCATTTGTGTTCTTTTCACAATCCACCTATGGATCTACCAGTGTCATTGCATGTGTGCTCCTTTTACTAACAATAACCAGAGTCATTGCATGTGTGTTCTGTTGAGAGACCACACATGGATCCACCAGTGTCATTGCATTTGTGTTCTTTTTACTAACAACAACCAGAGTGATTGAAATGTGTGTTCTCTTCAGAGACCACACATGGATCCACCAGTGTATTGCATGTGTGTTCTCTTTAGAGACCACACATGGATCCACCAGTGTCATTGCATGTGTGTTCTTTTTACTAACAACAACTGGAGTCATTGCAGGTGTGTTCTTTTCACATACCACATATGGATCCACCAGTGTCATTGCATGTGTGTTCTTTTTACTAACAACAACCAGAGTCATTGCATGTGTGTTCTTTTCACATACCACATATGGATCCACCAGTGTCATTGCATGTGTGTTCTTTTCACAATCCACCTATGGATCCACCAGTGTCATTGCATGTGTGGTATTTTTACTAACAACAACCAGAGTCATTGCATGTGTGTTCTCTTCAGAGACCACACATGGATCCTGATGTCATTGCATGTGTGTTCTTTTTACTAACAACAACCAGTGTCATTGAAATGTGTGATCTTTTCAGAATCCACCTGTGGATCCACCAGTGTGATTTCATGTGTGTTCTTATTACTAACAACAACCAGAGTCATTGCATGTGTGTTCTTTTCACATACCACATATGGATCCACCAGTGTCATTGCATATGTGTTCTTTTCAGAGACCACACATGGATCCACCAGTGTCATTGCATGTGTGCTCCTTTTACTAACAACAACTAGAGTCATTGCATGTGTGTTCTCTTCAGAGGGCACACATGGATCCACTAGTGTCATTGCATGTGTGTTCTTCTTACTAACAACAACCTGATTCATTGAAATGTGTGTTCTCTTCAGAGACCACACATGGATCCACCAGTATCATTGCATGTGTGTTCTCTTCAGAGACCACACATGGATCCACCAGTGTGATTACATGTGTGTTCTTTTTATTAACAACAACTGGAGTCATTGCATGTGTGTTCTTTTCACATACCGCATATGGATCCGCCAGTATCATTGCATGTCTGCTCTTTTCACAATCCACCTATGGATCCACCACTGTCATTGCATGTGTGTTCTTTTTACTAACAACAACCGGAGTCATTGCATGTGTGTTCTTTTCACATGCCACATATGGATCCACGAGTGTCATTGCATGTGTGTTCTTTTCACAATCCACCTATGGATCCACTAGTGTCATTGCATGTGTGCTCTTTTTACTAACAACAACCAGAGTCATTGCATGTGTGTTCTCTTTAGAGACCACACATGGATCCAGCAGTGTCATTGCATGTGTGTTTTTTTACTAACATTAACCAGTGTCATTGAAATGTGTGCTCTTTTCACAATCCACCTATCGATCCACCAGTGTCATTGCATGTGTGTTCTTTTTACTAACAACAACCAGAGTCATTGCATGTGTGTTCTTTTCACATACCACATATGGATCCACGAGTGTCATTGCATGTGTGTTCTTTTCACGATCCACCTATGGATTCACCATTGTCATTGCATGTGTGCTTTTTTACTAACAATAACCAGAGTCATTGCATGTGTGTTCTCTTCAGAGACCACACATGGATCCACCAGTGTCATTGCATGTGTGTTCTTTTTACTAACAACAACCAGTGTCATTGAAATGTGTGCTGTTTTCACAATCCACCTATGGATCCACCAGTGTCATTGCATGTGTGTTCTTTTTACTAACAACAACCGGAGTCATTGCAGGTGTGTTCTTTTCACATACCACATATGGATCCACTAGTGTCATTGCATTTGTGTTCTTTTCACAATCCACCTATGGATCCACCAGTGTCATTGCATGTGTGCTCCTTTTACTAACAATAACCAGAGTCATTGCATGTGTGTTCTCTTGAGAGACCACACATGGATCCACCAGTGTCATTGCCTTTGTGTTCTATTTACTAAAACCAACCAGAGTCATTGAAATGTGTGTTCTCTTTAGAGACCACACATGGATCCACCAGTGTCATTGCATGTGTGTTCTCTTTAGAGACCACACATGGATCCACCAGTGTCATTGCGTGTGTGTTCTTTTTACTAACAACAACTGGAGTCATTGCATGTGTGTTCTTTTCACATACCATGTATGGGTCCACCAGTGTCATTGTATGTGTGCTCTTTTCGTTATCCACCAGTGTCATTGCATGTGTGTTCTTTTTACTAACAACAACCAGAGTCATTGCATGTGTGTTCTTTTCACATACCACATATGGATCCACCAGTGTCATTGCATGTGTGTTCTTTTCACAATCCACCTATGGATCCACCAGTGTCATTGCATGTGTGCTATTTTTACTAACAACAACCAGAGTCATTGCATGTGTGTTCTCCTCAGAGACCACACATGGATCCACCAGTGTCATTGCATGTGTGTTCTTTTTACTAACAACAACCAGTGAAATGTGTGATCTTTTACCAGTGTCATTTCATGCGTGTTCTTATTACTAACAACAACCTGAGTCATTGCATGTGTGTTCTTTTCACATACCACATATGGATCCACCAGTGTTATTGCATATGTGTTCTTTTCACAATCCACCTATGGATCCACCAGTGTCATTGCATGTGTGCTCCTTTTACTAACAACAACTAGAGTCATTGCATGTGTGTTCCCTTTCCGAGACCACACATGGATCCACTAGTGTCATTGCATGTGTGTTCTTTTTACAAACAACAACCAGATTCATTGAAATGTGTGTTCTCTTTAGAGACCACACATGGATCCACCAGTGTCATTGCATGTGTGTTCCCTTCAGAGACCACACATGGATCCACCAATGTCATTGCATGTGTGTTCTTTTTATTAACAACAACTGGAGTCATTCATGTGTGTTCTTTTCACATACCACATATGGATCCACCAGTATCATTGCATGTCTGCTCTTTTCACAATCCACCTATGGATCCACCAGTGTCATTGCATGTGTGTTCTTTTTACTAACAACAACCAGAGTCATTGCATGTGTGTTCTTTTCACATACCACATATGGATCCACCAGTGTCATTGCATGTGTGTTCATTTCACAATCAACCTATGGATCCACTAGTGTCATTGCATGTGTGCTCTTTTTACTAACAACAACCAGAGTCATTGCATGTGTGTTCTCTTTAGAGACCACACATGGATCCAGCAGTGTCATTGCATGTGTGTTTTTTTACTAACATTAACCAGTGTCATTGAAATGTGTGCTCTTTTCACAATCCACCTATGGATCCACCAGTGTCATTGCATGTGTGTTCTTTTTACTAACAACAACCGGAGTCATTGCATGTGTGTTCTTTTCACATACCACATATGGATCCACGAGTGTCATTGCATGTGTGTTCTTTTCACAATCCACCTATGGATCCACTAGTGTCATTGCATGTGTGCTCTTTTTTGTACAAACTTGAGTCATTGTATGTGTGTTCTCTTGGAGACCACACATGGATCCACTAGTGTCATTGTGTGTGTGTGTTCTTTTACTAACAACAACCAAAGTGTCATTGAAATGTGTGCTCTTTTCACAATGCACCTATGGATCCACCAGAGTGTCATGTCATGTGTTCTTTCCCTCTACCACCTCTGGATCCACCAGTGTCATTGCATGTGTGCTCCTTTTACTAACAACAACTAGAGTCATTGCATGTGTGTTCCTGTCACATCGCAAGATTTTCCAAATCTTGTAATGTGAAAAATAAAATAAACAAAATAAACTTTTGTTGAAAATCAGGGTGAAAAGACACTTTTGTTTCTAAAAGGAGACTTAAAATCCCATCTTGAACAAACTTTGGTAGAAGTTTGAATTCAACAAATCCAAATCAAGGGAAATGCATTCCTCAAATGAATGTATCTAGAAATTTGAACATTTGGAAAGAAACCCAAAACCCTAAACCCTAATGGAAGGAAATCATTTTCCAAAGTCAATAAAGCCCTTACCAAAAGCCATACCAAATGGTGAACAAATAATCCAAGGGATTTATTTGGATAAACATTTATCAAAGGAAAATAAATTGTTTTGGAAACACTGTTTTAGATCTTTTAATAAAAGACTTTGGTTTCAAATGAAAAGATAAGCCAAATTAATTTTGGCCAAACTTTTGTAATAAAATAATTTGTTTTGATAAAATGAGTAAAGGTTTATTTAAATAAAATAATAAGGATTTAAACATCCAATTTTATTTAAGTAAAAGCTTTTCCCATTTTAAATGAACACCAAGTATTTTATTACTACTTTGAAATCTTTTATTAAAAGGTTTTGCTTTGATGAGTAAAGGATTATTTAAATAAAATAATAAGGATTTAAATATCCAATTTTATTTAAGTAAAGGCTTTCCCATTTTAATTAAAACACCAAAACTTATTTATTTAAATAAGTTTCCAAGTATTCTTTTATTTTTCAAATTAAACCTTCTGGTTTGGTTTTGAAAATAATTGGAATTCAAATGGAAATATTATTAAATAAATCAAACCCTAATAACTAAAGATCCATTTTATTTAATTATTAAATGGATCCTAAAAATAAATAAAAATATTATTTCATTTTGAGATTTGGATTATGTTGCCAAACAGAACCAAATTCAAATGAAAGTTTGCTGTTTGAATGGATTGAGTGTTGTTTGAATAATTGTTTGGAAATTGAAAATAGAAAAAGAAATAGAAAAAGAAAAAGGCTTAGACAGAAAAAAAAATAGGAAAACAGACTAAGGCCCAGGAGCAGCCCAATAGGCCCAACTCCAGCCCAGCCTTTCACTGCCGGAAGAAACCTTTTCTCACCCAGCTTCTGACCCACACAATACAAGCGGGACCCCCTTCTCCCTCTCCCTCACTCGCTGACAATAGACCCCACCTCCACTTATTCCTCCCGAACTGCTTTTTACGCAGAAAGAAACCCGCAGAGTGAATGACAGGTGGACCCCGTTCCCTTCCCCTTTCCCACTGACCAGAGGACCCCACAGACAGCTGTTCATCGTCTTCAACCCCGCAGCGACCAGTTCTTTCCCCCCTCGTTCTGCCGTTGATTGCTCCGACTTAATTCACCTTAACGCCGAGCCTTTACCTCGCCTTGATCACGCAGATGGAAACGCCTACCTCTCCTCTATAAAACCCCTCTGTCACCTCGAGCTGGTACGCCCTAGACGCCCTCAATTCCTCCTCGAACGCCCTCTGCTCCGACGATGTTCCGGTGACAATTCCGACGAGACCCCACTGCCCCTTGCCTCATTGACCACGCACCCCTACTCCACGCATCCAGACGCATCTGTCCGTGCTCTCCGTTCATCCGCGGGTGCCCTGTAAGCTCGACTTCGACGACGACCACCGTCGCCACCGTCTGCCTCTTTCTCCGACGAGCTCCACAGGTAGCTTCCAGCCGCCCCTCTACTTTTCGATGATGCACCTAAGACCAGTGACTTCTTCCGCAACTAACGCCGTCGTTCTCGTGACCTAGTTAGCACCGTAGCCTCGCCTCCGTCGTCGACAGTAAGCACCGCCGTCTGCAACCTCTCCGACGATCTCCCCTGGTAAAAGCTGACCACCCCGCGTCCTCTCGTTCATGCACGTATCATCTCCGTGACCTCCCGTACCTAACCCTGCCCCCGTTTTGACCTAGGGCGATCTGCAGCTCCGTCCACGACGACTAGCCGAGAGCACCGCCGCCCGCAGCAACTCCGGCGAGCAATCGCAGACGAACTAGTGCGCCCCTTGCCCTGTCAATCGCACGTTGAGCATCACCGCGACCCCCTGAGCCTGGTGAGCATCCCCTCCTTCTCCCTCACCCTCAGTATCGCATCGTCATCGACCGACGACTCCGGTAGCCACCGTAGCGCAATGGTCAGCACGCAAATGGTCGAAACCGTTAGATCCGGATCCGATGGTTACGATAGAATCACTTAACGCGAAGGGGTATGTCCTCTGTGCCGTGCGATCAAACTTGATCCAACGCTCCACGTTGCCGATCCACACCGAACCGGTACCGACGAATAGAATTACGCCGCGTGTCCAGTATTCTGTTTAAAACAGAAATTGAAAACAGAATATTTTGCAAACTTCAAACCTTTGTATCTTTTGATCCACACGTCCAAATTTTACAAATTTGATGTCGTTGGAATCATCAAGACAAGCCCTAACCAACCCTGCCCTTAGTTTAGCAAATAGTATCTGTTAACTTGTTTAATTTTGCAGATTCTTTTGTATGCTTGCTAACATTAGAAAAATCATTTAAAAATGATATTTAGGTTAAAACCTTTGCAAATTGGTTGGTTGTGACCTTGCTGACCTTAGGAACCAACCCATAGTTTGGAAAGTGATTTTGGAAAAGAATAGAATGGATTAATTAGTTTAGTCCATTTCTAGCTAACTAAAACTATTTGTTTTGTTTATGAAAATGCTTTCATAAAGAAAACCTTGAGAAAATGTTTGGACCAAACTCATCGACCAAAAGCACCAAGTTTTGCCATAGCAACTCATTTGGTGAACCCTATAGACTAAAACCCTAGTAGACATATTTCTGCACCACATAAAATGACCAAATAGGTGCCTTGTTTTGAAATTGGTTTTGAGGTGAAACCTTTGCTAACAACTTTGCCACTTTGGTAAATGACCAATTTGGATCTTACAAAGTTTAGGAATCTAATAGAAACCCTTTTGCAAATGACTTTGCCATTTTGGTAAATGACCAATTTGGAACTTATAAAGTTTAGAAGCCTAGTGAGGACCATCCCTACATTAGAACCAACCTTTGCATGCCTATGCATGACTTTGCCACTTTACAAAATGACCATTAGGTGTACCCAAATGTCTATGACCCACTAGGAACCACTTTTGCAAACAAAGCAAAGCTTGGCATGCTTGCATGCATTTCTTTGACTTTGTTATTTTATGTGTGTTGATTTGCTTGATTGGTAGATTGAGTTTGTGCCTTGCTTGATTGATTGTAGTGACTTGAAGAGTGTGAGTGTTGCAAGGACAAGGAGTGAACTTATACCCTCTACCAAAAAGGCAAGTGATATTTCATATCTTATGTCCCATTAATTTCACTATGCATTAGTGTTTTTTTTGCTAAAGTAAAATCTTGCATGGTTTTTATTTTGCTAAGTATAGACCTTGCTATAGGAAATCTAGTAGATGAATCCTTAGTAGGATTTTCCTAAGTTAAGAATCCTATTACTACCAAGCTTAGCCTAGCTAATAGAAAACTTGGGTGGGATATATATTCACACTATGAAAAATATTCTAAGTCTGAGGACTTGTGTTTCGTTCAATAAAACAACTAAGATTAATGAAACACCTGGGTGGAAATGGAAGGAATGGTTTATGTTGAGTGGTTCACAAGGCCCATGTTTATGGTTTACCTTAGTGTATCTCACTTGTGGATGGCCACCCAGGAAACAAAGAGATTTGAGATGTCAAATGTTGAGAAACTTCAAGTGCAACCACTTGGCATTATGGGCTCTGCCATGATCTTAGGATGCTGGAACTTAGTCTTTTGGACAGTGGGTGGTAGTGATTGATAGGTTGGAACGTCCATTTGACTAAGGAAGGCTATGAAGGATCATTCTTGGGAAACCAAGACTTGTGGGAAAGTGCACCACCTCTGCAGAGTGTAAAACCTAAGTACTTAGCCATGTCCCCGTAAAGGACAATTTGAGCATCAAGACATGGAAGCAATCAAGAATCTCATCATTCCAATTTCTAAATTAAAACTTGTGGGTGAACAAGGGTTGTGTGAAATCTTAAATCTTTGATTGGTAGATGCCTTGAGAGGATCTTCAATCATTGGTTGAGAATTTGTTTTTGCCAAGAAAATCTTCAGACTCTGATTGGTAGATGCCCTGAGTGGATCTTCAGTCTTTGATTGATAGATGCCTTGGAATTTGTTTTGCCAAACAAAACTTATTTTCAAATGATAGGGAAAAATCTATTTTGAGCAATGCAAAGCCTCAACTCCACTTAGCCAAATGCATATAGATGATAGACTCCACTATACTACCAAAGTATCACTTGCCAATACAATTCAAATGTATTGACCCTTGTGGCTGTAACTTATTATGTTGCAGGTTTGATTGTTTTAGTGAAGATTGATTGATTAGGATTACAAAGTCTACAACCAACATCTGCCTGTGGCACTTTGAAGATGAAGGACCCAATGCTTATAGTTATTCCGCTGCAATGTAATGTAATAGCCTAATGAGCTATGTTTGATGTAATAAAATTATGTTATTCCTGGTTATAAAGTGGTATTATGACCTTTGTTTCTCGATATTACATCTGAACTGTGGATGCTAGCTATTGATCCAGGGACTAGCATTGTAAACACAGGGGACTCAATCTTATTAAAGGTTGGGGACGCTACAGAATGGTATCAGAGCATTGTGTTGCCTGTAGGATTTGTAACCCTAGGATTGGACAAAAACCCTTAGAAAAATAGGAGTTGTCTTATTCCAAAAACATATTTACAAAACAAATCTTGTAAACTCTTTCCTCAATCATTTTTGGTTTCAACTCTACTTCTCTTCTACTTCAAACTTAATGGAAAGCCTACCCCATGACCAAAGATTACACCATGTGCAAAGGACTTCTTCAACACTTTCAACTCTAATGACTTCAACTTCTTCAACATCTTCAACATGTATACCAAGGACTTCAACTTGGATATCACTAAAGAATACAAGTCTTGAGTAACATTTCACTTGAAGGATAAGGAAACACAACATAGAAGGAGCCATCAACATCTTGAGGTATTTGTGACCAAGAGACAAGAATTCTCCAAGGATACAAAGATCTCATTCAAGAAGAATCAACCAAGAAGAATGGAAAGATCACAAGTGAACCATATAGATGGACCACCATATTTAGTTAAGTCAAACCCACCAACTTATGTGGTGTAATAAAAATATTTTGATGCCTAAGTATGTGCTTAAAACTTGTTGTTTGAGTGAAATGTTTGGTTTGTGATTGCTTGCACATTGCTTGTGTGAATTGTGATGTGTGTGAATAGGATTGATTTCCTTAGAAAAAACCTTTTGCCTATTCTAATCCCCCTCCAACCCAAACAGATGACTACTCCAAGAGACTCCAGCATCAAGGATGATGACAACAACAACAACCAAGTTGACAGCATGAGAGAACTCATAGCAACCCAACACCAATTGAGTCAACTAACAGCTCAGTTCATAGCCAACAATAGTGATAAAGACCCTACCTTGCAAAAGTTTTTGGAAGAACAATCCCAACTGATGCTTAAGGTGACTAATCAAATGATCAGCATGGAAGAAAACTATCCCAAAAGAGTGTATGACAACAAGGATGACAAGAACATTATGCTAGATGGAGCACCAGCTTGCAATATTTGTGGAGACAAGGATCATACTTCCAAGGAGCATGAAGATCAATGCCCCAATTGTGAAGAGGAACATCCAGTTGGCCAATGCCCAACATCTCAAGTTACTTGTCACCTTTGTGAAGGAAACGACCATGTACCTATCCAATGCCCCGTCTATGCCATTGTTGAACAAAGGAAACAAGAAGGATCCAAGTATGCCAAGAATGATGATGACAAAGGAAAAGGACCACTTATACCTCCAAACAAGATAACCCAATTCAAAGGATCAAAGAAGCCCAAGAAACCAAAGCAAGACATGAGCCTTGTGCAATGTCGTAAATGTAAGGAAATGGGACACAACCCCAGTGGATGCCCAGAGTCCATAAAGAATAAAAGGATGGACCAAGTAGTGTGCAACAACTGCAAAGAGCTAGGCCATTATGTAGCAGTTTGTCCACAAGAGCAACGTAAAGAACTCCAAGATATCCACTGTTTCAATTGCAAGGAACCAGGACACTATGTAAGCAATTGTCCAGAAAAGATGAAGAACAAGATGAACAAGCCAAAGGAGAAACCCAACCTTAGCCCATGAGACAAGCATGGAAATAATGGACACTATGCAGATGTTTTCCAAGAAGAAGCTTTCCAAGATTCCAAGCAAGCCAAGATGTAGTTTAGTTGGAAAATTTTAAGGGTGGTAGTATCCTAGTTGTTTTGAACCTGCTTGTAACCCTAGCCTCCCCAAATCTCGGGACGAGATTTATTTTAAGGGTGGTAGCCTGTCACATCCCAAGATTTTCCAAATCTTGTAATGTGAAAAATAAAATAAACAAAATAAACTTTTGTTGAAAATCAGGGTGAAAAGAAACTTTTGTTTCTAAAAGGAGACTTAAAATCCCATCTTGAACAAACTTTGGTAGAAGTTTGAATTCAACAAATCCAAATCAAGGGAAATGCATTCCTCAAATGAATGTATCTAGAAATTTGAACATTTGGAAAGAAACCCAAAACCCTAAACCCTAATGGAAGGAAATCATTTTCCAAAGTCAATAAAGCCCTTACCAAAAGCCATACCAAATGGTGAACAAATAATCCAAGGGATTTATTTGGATAAACATTTATCAAAGGAAAATAAATTGTTTTGGAAACACTGTTTTAGATCTTTTAATAAAAGACTTTGGTTTCAAATGAAAAGATAAGCCAAATTAATTTTGGCCAAACTTTTGTAATAAAATAATTTGTTTTGATAAAATGAGTAAAGGTTTATTTAAATAAAATAATAAGGATTTAAACATCCAATTTTATTTAAGTAAAAGCTTTTCCCATTTTAAATGAACACCAAGTATTTTATTACTACTTTGAAATCTTTTATTAAAAGGTTTTGCTTTGATGAGTAAAGGATTATTTAAATAAAATAATAAGGATTTAAATATCCAATTTTATTTAAGTAAAGGCTTTCCCATTTTAATTAAAACACCAAAACTTATTTATTTAAATAAGTTTCCAAGTATTCTTTTATTTTTCAAATTAAACCTTCTGGTTTGGTTTTGAAAATAATTGGAATTCAAATGGAAATATTATTAAATAAATCAAACCCTAATAACTAAAGATCCATTTTATTTAATTATTAAATGGATCCTAAAAATAAATAAAAATATTATTTCATTTTGAGATTTGGATTATGTTGCCAAATAGAACCAAATTCAAATGAAAGTTTGCTGTTTGAATGGATTGAGTGTTGTTTGAAATTGTTTGAATAATTGTTTGGAAATTGAAAATAGAAAAAGAAATAGAAAAAGAAAAAGGTTTAGACAGAAAAAAAAAATAGGAAAACAGACTAAGGCCCAGGAGCAGCCCAATAGGCCCAACTCCAGCCCAGCCTTTCACTGCCCGAAGAAACCTTTTCTCACCCAGCTTCTGACCCACACAGTCAATGACAACCGGGACCCACTTCTCCCTCTCCCTCACTCGCTGACAATAGACCCCACCTCCACTTATTCCCTCCCCGAACCGTTTTTCTGCACCGAGAAAGAAACCCGCAGAGTGAATGACAGGTGGACCCCGTTCCCTTCCCCTTTCCCACTGACCAGAGGACCCCACAGACAGCTGTTCATCGTCTTCAACCCCGCAGCGACCAGTTCTTTCCCCTGCTCGCTGCTGATTGCTGCTACTTAATTCACCTTAACGCCGAGCCTTTACCTCGCCTTGATCACGCAGATGGAAACGCCTACCTCTCCTCTATAAAACCCCTCTGTCACCTCGAGCTGGTACGCCCTAGACGCCCTCAATTCCTCCTCGAACGCCCTCTGCTCCGACGATGTTCCGGTGACAATTCCGACGAGACCCCACTGCCCCTTGCCTCATTGACCACGCACCCCTACTCCACGCATCGACGATCCGTCTGCGTTCTCCGTTCATCCACGGGTCAGCTCGCTTAACGACGACGACCACCGCCGCCACTGCCCGCTTTTTCTCCGACGAGCTCCACAGGTAGCTTCCAGCCGCCCCTCTACTTTTCGATGATGCACCTAAGACCAGTGACTTCTTCCGCAACTAACGCCGTCGTTCTCGTGACCTAGTTAGCACCGTAGCGTCGCCTCCGTCGTCGACAGTAAGCACCGCCGTCTGCAACCTCTCCGACGATCTCCCCTGGTAAAAGCTGACCACCCCGCGTCCTCTCGTTCATGCACGTATCATCTCCGTGACCTCCGCATTTAACCCTGCCCCGTTTTGACCTAGGCGATTCGCAGCTCGCCCACGACGACTAGCCGAGAGCACCGCCGCCCGCAGAACTCCGGCGAGCAATCGCAGACGAACTAGTGCGCCTTTGCCTCATTAATCGTGACGTTGAGCATCACCGCGACCCCCTGAGCCTGGTGAGCATCCCCTCCTTCTCCCTCACCCCCTGTAGCATCGCCACCGTCATCGACCGACGACTCCGCCGCCGGTAGCCACCGCAGCGCCGCTCGCAAATGGTCGAGCACGTTAGCACCGTAGGATCTGGAACTGATGGTTACGATAGAATCACTTAACGCGAAGGGGTATGTCCTCTGTGCCGTGCGATCAAACTTGATCCAACGCTCCACGTTGCCGATCCACACCGAACCGGTACCAATTTAATAGAATTACGCCACAGGTCCAAAGATTCGCTTAAAATGAAATTGAAAACAGAATATTTTGCAAACTTCAAACCTTTGTATCTTTTGATCCACACGTCCAAATTTTACAAATTTGATGTCGTTGGAATCATCAAGACAAGCCCTAACCAACCCTGCCCTTAGTTTAGCAAATAGTATCTGTTAACTTGTTTAATTTTGCAGATTCTTTTGTATGCTTGCTAACATTAGAAAAATCATTTAAAAATGATATTTAGGTTAAAACCTTTGCAAATTGGTTGGTTGTGACCTTGCTGACCTTAGGAACCAACCCATAGTTTGGAAAGTGATTTTGGAAAAGAATAGAATGGATTAATTAGTTTAGTCCATTTCTAGCTAACTAAAACTATTTGTTTTGTTTATGAAAATGCTTTCATAAAGAAAACCTTGAGAAAATGTTTGGACCAAACCTACTGACCAAAAGCACCAAGTTTTGCCATAGCAACTCATTTGGTGAACCCTATAGACTAAAACCCTAGTAGACATATTTCTGCACCACATAAAATGACCAAATAGGTGCCTTGTTTTGAAATTGGTTTTTGAGGTGAAACCTTTTGCTAACAACTTTGCCACTTTGGTAAATGACCAATTTGGATCTTACAAAGTTTAGGAATCTAATAGAAACCCTTTTGCAAATGACTTTGCCATTTTGGTAAATGACCAATTTGGAACTTACAAAGTTTAGAAGCCTAGTGAGGACCATCCCTACATTAGAACCAACCTTTGCATGCCTATGCATGACTTTGCCACTTTACAAAAATGACCATTAGGTGTACCCAAATGTCTATGACCCACTAGGAACCACTTTTGCAAACAAAGCAAAGCTTGGCATGCTTGCATGCATTTCTTTGACTTTGTTATTTTATGTGTTGATTTGCTTGATTGGTAGATTGAGTTTGTGCCTTGCTTGATTGATTGTAGTGACTTGAAGAGTGTGAGTGTTGCAAGGACAAGGAGTGAACTTATACCCTCTACCAAAAAGGCAAGTGATATTTCATATCTTATGTCCCATTAATTTCACTATGCATTAGTGTTTTTTTTGCTAAAGTAAAATCTTGCATGGTTTTTATTTTGCTAAGTATAGACCTTGCTATAGGAAATCTAGTAGATGAATCCTTAGTAGGATTTTCCTAAGTTAAGAATCCTATTACTACCAAGCTTAGCCTAGCTAATAGAAAACTTGGGTGGGATATATATTCACACTATGAAAAATATTCTAAGTCTGAGGACTTGTGTTTCGTTCAATAAAACAACTAAGATTAATGAAACACCTGGGTGGAAATGGAAGGAATGGTTTATGTTGAGTGGTTCACAAGGCCCATGTTTATGGTTTACCTTAGTGTATCTCACTTGTGGATGGCCACCCAGGAAACAAAGAGATTTGAGATGTCAAATGTTGAGAAACTTCAAGTGCAACCACTTGGCATTATGGGCTCTGCCATGATCTTAGGATGCTGGAACTTAGTCTTTTGGACAGTGGGTGGTAGTGATTGATAGGTTGGAACGCGTCCATTTGACTAAGGGAAGGCTACTGAAGGATCATTCTTGGGAAACCAAGACTTGTGGGGAAAGTGCACCACCTCTGCAGAGTGTAAAACCTAAGTACTTAGCCATGTCCCTGGTAAAGGACAATTTGAGCATCAAGACATGGAAGCAATCAAGAATCTCATCATTCCAATTTCTAAATTAAAACTTGTGGGTGAACAAGGGTTGTGTGAAATCTTAAATCTTTGATTGGTAGATGCCTTGAGAGGATCTTCAATCATTGGTTGAGAATTTGTTTTTGCCAAGAAAATCTTCAGACTCTGATTGGTAGATGCCCTGAGTGGATCTTTAGTCTTTGATTGATAGATGCCTTGGAATTTGTTTTGCCAAACAAAACTTATTTTCAAATGATAGGGAAAAATCTATTTTGAGCAATGCAAAGCCTCAACTCCACTTAGCCAAATGCATATAGATGATAGACTCCACTATACTACCAAAGTATCACTTGCCAATACAATTCAAATGTATTGACCCTTGTGGCTGTAACTTATTATGTTGCAGGTTTGATTGTTTTAGTGAAGATTGATTGATTAGGATTACAAAGTCTACAACCAACATACTGTGGCACTTTGAAGATGAAGGACCCAATGCTTATAGTTATTCCGCTGCAATGTAATGTAATAGCCTAATGAGCTATGTTTGATGTAATAAAATTATGTTATTCCTGGTTATAAAGTGGTATTATGACCTTTGTTTCTCGATATTACATCTGAACTGTGGATGCTAGCTATTGATCCAGGGACTAGCATTGTAAACACAGGGGACTCAATCTTATTAAAGGTTGGGGACGCTACAGTTCTCTTCAGAGACCACACATGGATCCACTAGTGTCATTCCATGTGTGTTCTTTTTACTAACAACAACCAGAGTCATTGAAATGTGTGTTCTCTTTAGAGACCACACATGGATCCACCAGTGTCATTGCATGTGTGTTCTCTTTAGAGACCACACATGGATCCACCAGTGTCATTGCATTTGTGTTCTTTTTACTAACAACAACTAGAGTCATTGCATGTGTGTTCTTTTCACATACCACACCGTCCAATTTCATTCTTGCCTAGGAAGAGAGGATCGGATGGATCCACCAGTGTCATTGCATGTGTGCTCTTTTCACAATCCACCTATGGATCCACCGATGTCATTGCATGTGTGTTCTTTTTACTAACAACAACTAGAGTCATTGCATGTGTGTTCTTTTCACATACCACATATGGATCCACCAGTGTCATTGCATGTGTGTTCTTTTCACAATCCACCTATGGATTCACCAGTGTCAATACATGTGTGCTTTTTTACTAACAATAACCAGAGTCATTGCATGTGTGTTCTCTTCAGAGACCACACATGGATCCACCAGTGTCATTGCATGTGTGTTCTTTTTACTAACAACAACCAGTGTCATTGAAATGTGTGCTGTTTTCACAATCCACCTATGGATCCACTAGTGTCATTGCATGTGTGTTCTTTTCACAATCCACCTGTGGATCCACCAGTGTCATTGCATGTGTGCTCCTTTTACTAACAATAACCAGAGTCATTGCATGTGTGTTCTCTTGAGAGACCACACATGGATCCACCAGTGTCATTGCATTTGTGTTCCTTTTACTAACAACAACCAGAGTCATTGAAATGTGTGTTCTCTTCAGAGACCACACATGGATCCACCAGTGTCATTGCATGTGTGTTCTCTTCAGAGACCACACATGGATCCCCAATGTGTGTTCTTTTTACTAACAACAACTGGAGTCATTGCATGCGTGTTGTTTTCACATACCACATATGGATCCACTAGTGTCATTGCATGTGTGCTCTTTTCACAATCCACCTATGGATCCACCAGTGTCATTGCATGTGTGTTCTTTTTACTAACAACAACCAGAGTCATTGCATGTGTGTTCTTTTCACATACCACATATGGATCCACCAGTGTCATTGCATGTGTGTTCTTTTCACAATGCACCTATGGATCCACCAATGTCATTGCATGTGTGCTATTTTTACTAACAACAACCAGAGTCATTGCATGTGTGTTCTCTTCAGAGACCACACATGGATCCACCAGTGTCATTGCATGTGTGTTCTTTTTACTAACAACAACCAGTGTCATTGAAATGTGTGCTCTTTTCAGAATCCACCTACGGATCCACCAGTGTCATTTCATGTGTGTTATTATTACTAACAACAACCAGAGTCATTGCATGTGTGTTCTTTTCACATACCACATATGGATCCACCAGTGTCATTGCATATGTGTTCTTTTCACAATCCACCTATGGATCCACCAGTGTCATTGCATGTGTGCTCCTTTTACTAACAACAACTAGAGTCATTGCATGTGTGTTCTCTTCAGAGACCACACATGGATCCACTAGTGTCATTGCATGTGTGTTCTTTTTACTAACAACAACCAGATTCATTGAAATGTGTGTTCTCTTCAGAGACCACACATGGATCCACCAGTGTCATTGCATGTGTGTTCCCTTCAGAGACCACACATGGATCCACCAGTGTCATTGCATGTGTGTTCTTTTTATTAACAACAACTGGAGTCATTGCATGTGTGTTCTTTTCACATACCATATATGGATCCACCAGTATCATTGCATGTCTGCTCTTTTCACAATCCACCTATGGATCCACTAGTGTCATTGCATGTGTGTACTTTTTACTAACAACAACCAGAGTCATTGCATGTGTGTTCTTTTCACATACCACATATGGATCCACCAGTGTCATTGCATGTGTGTTCATTTCACAATCCACCTATGGATCCACCAGTGTCATTGCATGTGTGCTCTTTTTACTAACAACAACCAGAGTCATTGCATGTGTGTTCTCTTTAGAGACCACACATGGATCCAGCAGTGTCATTGCATGTGTTTTTTTTACTAACAACAACCAGTGTCATTGAAATGTGTGCTCTTTTCACAATCCACCTATGGATCCACCAGTGTCATTGCATGTGTGTTCTTTTTACTAACAACAACCAGAGTCATTGCATGTGTGTTCTTTTCACATACCACATATGGATCCACGAGTGTCATTGCATGTGTGTTCTTTTCACAATCCACCTATGGATTCACCATTGTCATTGCATGTGTGCTTTTTTACTAACAATAACCAGAGTCATTGCATGTGTGTTCTCTTCAGAGACCACACATGGATCCACCAGTGTCATTGCATGTGTGTTCTTTTTACTAACAACAACCAGATTCATTAAAATGTGTGCTGTTTTCACAATCCAGCTATGGATCCACCAGTGTCATTGCATGTGTGTTCTTTTTACTAACAACAACCAGAGTCATTGCATGTGTGTTCTTTTCACATACCACATATGGATCCACTAGTGTTATTGCATTTGTGTTCTTTTTACTAACAACAACTAGAGTCATTGCATGTGTGTTCTTTTCACATACCACATATGGATACACCAGTATCATTGCATGTCTGCTCTTTTCACAATCCACCTATGGATCCACCAGTGTCATTGCATGTGTGTTCTTTTTACTAACAACAACCAGAGTCATTGCATGTGTGTTCTTTTCACATACCACATATGGATCCACTAGTGTCATTGCATGTGTGTTCATTTCACAATCCACCTATGGATCCACCAGTGTCATTCCATGTGTGCTCTTTTTACTAACAACAACCAGAGTCATTGCATGTGTGTTCTCTTTAGAGACCACACATGGATCCACCAGTGTCATTGCATGTGTTTTTTTACTAACAACAACCAGTGTCATTGAAATGTGTGCTCTTTTCACAATCCACATATGGATCCACCAGTGTCATTGCATGTGTGTTCTTTTTACAAACAACAACCAGAGTCATTGCATTTGTGTTCTTTTCACATACCACATATGGATCCACCAGTGTCATTGCATGTGTGTTCTTTTCACAATCCACCTATGGATTCACCATTGTCATTGCATGTGTGGTTTTCTACTAACAATAACCAGAGTCATTGCATGTGTGTTCTCATCAGAGACCACACATGGATCCACCAGTGTCATTGCATGTGTGTTCTTTTTACTAACAACAACCAGTGTCATTGAAATGTGTGCTGTTTTCACAATCCAGCTATGGATCCACCAGTTTCATCGCATGTGTGTTCTTTTTACTAACAACAACCAGAGTCATTGCATGTGTGTTCTTTTCACATACCACATATGGATCCACTAGTTTCATTGCATGTGTGTTCTTTTCACAATCCACCTATGGATCCACCAGTACCATTGCATGTGTGCTCCTTTTACTAACAATAACCAGAGTCATTGCATGTGTGTTATCTTGAGAGATCACACATGGATCCACCAGTGTCATTGCATTTGTGTTCTTTTTACTAACAACAACCAGAGTCATTGAAATGTGTGTTCTCTTCAGAGACCACACATGGATCCACCAGTGTCATTGCATGTGTGGTCTCTTAAGAGACCACACATGGATCCACCAGTGTTATTGCATGTGTTTTCTTTTTACTTACAACAACTGGAGTCATTGCATGTGTGTTCTTTTCACATACCACATATGGATCCACCAGTGTCATTGCATGTGTTTTTTTACAATCCACCTATGGATCCACCAGTGTCATTGCATGTGTGCTCTTTTTACTAACAATAACTAGAGTCATTGCATGTGTGTTCTCTTCAGAGACCACACATGGATCCACCAGTGTCATTGCATGTGTGTTCTTTTCACAATCCACCTATGGATCCACCGGTGTCATTGCATGTGTGCTCTTTTTGCTAACAACAACCAGAGTCATTGCATGTGTGTTCTCTTCAGAGACCACACATGGATCCACTAGTGTCATTGCATGTGTGTTCTTTTTACTAACAACAACCAGAGTCATTGAAATGTTTGTTCTCTTTAGAGACCACACATGGATCCACCAGTGTCATTGCATGTCTGCTCTTTTCACAATCCACCTATGGATCCACTAGTGTCATTGCATGTGTGTACTTTTTACTAACAACAACCAGAGTCATTGCATGTGTGTTCTTTTCACATACCACATATGGATCCACCAGTGTCATTGCATGTGTGTTCATTTCACAATCCACCTATGGATCCACCAGTGTCATTGCATGTGTGTTCTTTTTACTAACAACAACCAGAGTCATTGCATGCGTGTTCTTTTCACATACCACATATGGATCCACCAGTGTCATTGCATGTGTGTTCTTTTCACAATCCACCTATGGATTCACCATTGTCATTGCATGTGTGGTTTTCTACTAACAATAACCAGAGTCATTGCATGTGTGTTCTCATCAGAGACCACACATGGATCCACCAGTGTCATTGCATGTGTGTTCTTTTTACTAACAACAACCAGTGTCATTGAAATGTGTGCTGTTTTCACAATCCAGCTATGGATCCACCAGTTTCATCGCATGTGTGTTCTTTTTACTAACAACAACCAGAGTCATTGCATGTGTGTTCTTTTCACATACCACATATGGATCCACTAGTTTCATTGCATGTGTGTTCTTTTCACAATCCACCTATGGATCCACCAGTACCATTGCATGTGTGCTCCTTTTACTAACAATAACCAGAGTCATTGCATGTGTGTTCTCTTGAGAGATCACACATGGATCCACCAGTGTCATTGCATTTGTGTTCTTTTTACTAACAACAACCAGAGTCATTGAAATGTGTGTTCTCTTCAGAGACCACACATGGATCCACCAGTGTCATTGCATGTGTGTTCTCTTAAGAGACCACACATGGATCCACCAGTGTCATTGCATGTGTGTTCTTTTTACTAACAACAACTGGAGTCATTGCATGTGTGTTCTTTTCACATACCACATATGGATCCACCAGTGTCATTGTATGTGTGCTCTTTTCACAATCCACCTATGGATCCACCAGTGTCATTGCATGTGTGTTCTTTTTACTAACAACAACCAGAGTCATTGCATGCGTGTTCTTTTCACATACCACATATGGATCCACCAGTGTCATTGCATGTGCGTTCTTTTCACAATCCACCTATGGATCCACTAGTGTCATTGCATGTGTGCTATTTTTACTAACAACAACGAGAGTCATTGCATGTGTGTTCTCTTCAGAGACCACACATGGATCCACCAGTGTCATTGCATGTGTGTTCTCTTTAGAGACCACACATACCAGAGTCATTGCATGTGTGTTCTTTTCACATACCACATATGGATCCACCAGTGTCATTGAAATGTGTGCTCTTTTCACAATCCACCTACGGATCCACCAGTGTCATTGCATGTGTGTTCTTTTTACTAACAACAACCAGAGTCATTGCATGTGTGTTCTTTTCACAGACCACATATGGATCCACTAGTGTCATTGCATGTGTGTTCTTTTCACAATCCATCTATGGATCCACCAGTGTCATTGCATGTGTGCTCCTTTTACTAACAACAACCAGAGTCATTGCATGTGTGTTCTCTTCAGAGACCACACATGGATCCACCAGTGTCATTGCATGTGTGTTCTCTTCAGAGACCACACATGGATCCACCAGTGCCAGTGCATGTGTGTTCTTTTTACTAACAACAACTGAAGTCATTGCATGTGTGTTCTTTTCACATACCACATATGCATCCACCAGTATCATTGCATGTCTGCTCTTTTCACAATCCACCTATGGATCCACCAGTGTCATTGCATGTGTGTTCTTTTACTAACAACAACCGGAGTCATTGCATGTGTGTTGTTTTCACATACCACATATGGATCCACCAGTGTCATTGCATGTGTGTTCATCTCACAGTCCACCTATGGATCCACGAGTGTCATTGCATGTGTGCTCTTTTTACTAACAACAACCAGAGGCATTGCATGTGTCTTCTCTTTAGAGACCACACATGGATCCAGCAGTGTCATTGCATGTGTGTTTTTTTACTAACAACAACCAGTGTCATTGAAATGTGTGCTCTTTTCACAATCCACCTATGGATGCACCAGTGTCATTGCATGTGTGTTCTTTTTACTAACAACAACCAGAGTCATTGCATGTGTGTTCTTTTCACAGACCACATATGGATCCACTAGTGTCATTGCATGTGTGTTCTTTTCACAATCCACCTATGGATCCACCAGTGTCATTGCATGTGTGCTCCTTTTACTAACAACAACCAGAGTCATTGCATGTGTGTTCTCTTCAGAGACCACACATGGATCCACCAGTGTCATTGCATTTTGTTCTTTTTACTAACAACAACCAGAGTCATTGAAATGTGTTTTCTCTTCAGATACCACACATGGATCCACCAGTGTCATTGCATGTGTTTTATCTTCAGAGACCACATAGGGATCCACCAGTGTCATTGCATGTGTGTTCTTTTTACTAAGAACAACTAGAGTCATTGCATGTGTGTTCTTTTCACATACCACATATGGATCCACCGGTGTCATTGCATGCGTGCTCTTTTCACAATCCACCTATGGATCCAGCAGTGTCATTGCATGTGTGTTCTTTTTACTAACAACAACCATAGTCATTACATGTGTCTTCTTTTCACATACCACATATGGATCCACCAGTGTCATTGCATGTGTGTTCTTTTCACAATCCACCTATGGATCCACCAGTCTCATTGTATGTGTGCTCTTTTTATTAACAACAACTAGAGTCATTGCATGTGTGTTCTCTTCAGAGACCACACATGGATCCACTAGTGTCATTGCATGTGTGTTCTTTTTACTAACAACAAACAGTGTCATTGAAATGTGTGCTCTTTTCACAATCCACCTATGGATCCACCAGTGTCATTTCATGTGTGTTCTTTTGACTAACAACAACCAGAGTCATTGCATGTGTGTTCTTTTCACATACCACATATGGATCCACTAGTGTCATTGCATATATGTTCTTTTCACAATCCACCTATGGATCCACCAGTGTCATTGCATGTGTGCTCCTTTTACTAACAACAACTAGAGTCATTGCATGCGTGTTCTCTTCAGAGACCACACATGGATCCAGCAGTGTTATTGCATGTGTTTTTTTACTAACAACAACCAGTGTCATTGAAATGTGTGCTCTTTTCACAATCCACCTATGGATCCACCAGTGTCATTGCATGTGTGTTCTTTTTACTAACAACAACCAGAGTCATTGCATGTGTGTTCTTTTCACAGACCACATATGGATCCACTAGTGTCATTGCATGTGTGTTCTTTTCACAATCCACCTATGGATCCACCAGTGTCATTGCATGTGTGCTCTTTTTACTAACAACAACCAGAGTCATTGCATGTGTGTACTCTTCAGAGACCACACATGGATCCACTAGTGTCACTGTATGTGTGCTCTTTTTACTAGCAACAACCAGAGTCATTGAAATGTGTGTTCTCTTCACAGACCACACATGGATCCACCAGTGTCATTGCATGTGTTCTCTTCAGAGACCACACATGGATCCACCAGTGTCATTGCATGTGTGTTCTTTTTACTAAGAACAACTGGAGTCATTGCATGTGTGTTCTTTTCACATACCACATATGGATCCACCGGTGTCATTGCATGCGTTCTCTTTTCACAATCCACCTATGGACCCACCAGTGTCATTGCATGTGTGTTCTTTTTACTAACAACAACCATAGTCATTACATGTGTGTTCTTTTCACATACCACATATGGATCCACCAGTGTCATTGCATGTGTGTTCTTTTCACAATCCACCTATGGATCCACCAGTGTCATTGCATGTGTGCTCGTTTTACTAACAACAACTAGAGTCATTGCATTTGTGTTCTCTTCAGAGACCACACATGGATCCACTAGTGTCATTGCATGTGTGTTCTTTTTACTAACAACAACCAGAGTCATTGTAACATCCCCTGCCTTTAAAAAGGTAGGGTCCCCTGTGTTTACAATGCTAGTCCCTGGATCAATAGCTAGCATCCACAGTTTAGATGTAATATCAAGAAACAAAGGTCATAATACAACTTTATAACCAGGAATAAAATAGTTTTATTACATCAAACTTAGCTCATTGGCTAATTACATTACATTGCAGCGGAATAACTATAGTCTTGGGTCCTTCATCTTCAAAGTGCCACAGGCAGATGTTGGTTGTAGACTTTGTAATCCTAATCAATCAATCTTCACTAAATCAATCAAACCTGCAACATTACAAGTTACAGCCACAAGGGTCAATACATTTGAATTGTATTGGCAAGTGATACTTTGGTAGTATAGTGGAGTCTATCATCTATATGCATTTTGGCTAAGTGGAGTTGAGGCTTGCATTGCTCAAAATAGATTTTTCCTATCATTTTGAAAATACTAAGTTTTGTTTGGCAAAAATTTTCCAAGACATCTACTAATCAAAGACTGGAGATCCACTCAGGGCATCTACCAATCAAAGACTGAAGATTTGCTTGGCAAAAACAATTTTCCTCAATCAATGATTTCAAGATCCTTGTACCAAGCCATCTCTCCATCAAAGATTGAAGAATTTCACACAACCCTTGTTCACCCACAAATTTTATTTAGAAATTGGAGTGATGAGATTCTTGATTGCTTCCATGTCTTGATGCTCAAATTGTCCTTTACCAGGGACTCTACAGAGGTGGTGCACTTTCCCCACAAGACTTGGTTTCCCAAGACAAAATCTTTCAGAAGCCTTCCCTTAGACCAACATGGACGCGCTCCAATCTATCAAACACTACCACCCACTGTCCATGTGGCTAAGTTCTTGCAACCTATATGATCATGGCAGAGCCCATATTGCCAAGTGGTTGCACTTGAAGCTTCTCAACATTTGACATCTCAAATCTCTTTGTTTCCTGGGTGGCCATCCACAAGTGAGATACACAAGCCAAGTCCATGGCCTTGTGAACCACTCAACATAAACCATTCCTTCCATTTCCACCCAGGTGATTCATTAACTTAGTTGTTTTATTAATCAAAAACATAAGTCCTCAGACTTAGAGATTTTTCCATAGTGAATATATACCACCCAAGTTTTCTATTAGCTAGGCTAAGCTTGATAGTAATAGGATTCTTAACTTAGGAAAATCCTACTAAGGATTCATCTACTAGGTTTTCCTATAGCAAGGTCTATACTTAGCTAAATAAAAACCATGCAAGTTTTACTTAGCAAAAACACTAATGCATAGTGAAAATAATGGGATAGATAGTATGAAGTATCACTTGCATTTTTGGTAGAGGGTATAGGTTCACTCCTTGTCCTTGCAACAATCACACTCTTCAAGACACTACAATTCAATCAAGCAAGGTACAACTCAATCTACCAATCAAGCAAAACATCACACAAAGTCAAGAAATGCATGTAAGCATGCCAAGCTTTGCTTTGTTTGAAAAAGTGGTTCCTAGTGGGTCATAGACATTTGGGTACACCTAATGGTCATTTTGTAAAGTGGCAAAGTCATTTGCAAGAGGGTCTCTATTAGATTCCTAAACTTTGTAAGATCCAAATTGGTCATTTACCAAAGTGGCAAAGTTGTTAGCAAAAGGTTTCACCTCAAAACCATTTTCAAAACAAAGTGTTATTTTATGGGGTGAAGAAATATTTTTACTAAGGCACTAACCTATAGGGTTCACCAAATGAGTTGCTATTGCAAAAATTGGTGTTTTGGGTCAGTAGGTTTGGTCCAAAGCATTTTCTCAAAGTTTTCTTTATGAAAGCATTTTCATAAACAAAACAATGGTTTTTAATTAGCTAGAAATGGACTAAACCAATTAATCCATTCTAAACTTTTCAAAAATCATTTTCCAAACTATGGGTTGGATCCTAGGGTCAGTAAGGTCACAACAAACCAATTGGCAAAGGTTTTAACCCTAAAAACATTTTTAAGCTATTTTTCTAATGTTAGCAAGCACACAAAAGAATCTGCAAAATCAAACAAGTTAACAGATACTATTTGCTAAACTAAGGGTAGGGTTGGTTAGGTCTTGTCTTGCTGAATCCAACGACATCAAATTTGTAATTTTTGGACGTGTGGATCCAAAGATACATGGGTTTGAAAATGGCAAAAATTTCTGTTTTCAAATTTCTTTTAAACAGATCTAGTGCCACGCGTTGCGCTGTGATTGGCCGGTACCGGTTCGGCCGGATCGGCTCTGTGGAACGTTAGATTAAGTTAGATCGCACGGCACAGGTTCATCCTTACCCCTTCGGTTAGTCATTCTATCCAAGCCGGTGGATCTGCATCCTACGGTTCCTATCGCCACAGCCAAAAAGCTGGCGGCCAAGGGCGGCGTCTGGTGGCGGAGCGGTCGGTCGATGATGGTGGCGACGCTACAGGAGGTGAGGGAGAAGGAGGGGTTGCTCACCGGGCTCAGGGGGTCACGGCGATGCTCGAGGTACTGACGGTTCGACGAGGGGCGCTCTGGTTCAGCCGCGATTCCTCGCCGGAGTAGAGGACGGCGACGGACGGCTCTGTCCACGGTCGAAGACGAGGCTGTGGTCCACGAGAAGACAGACGGAGGACTGGGTTAGACGTAGGAGATCATGGAGGAGCTGTGAGCGTGAACGAGAAGGGTTGGAGTAGTCTGATTTACCAGAGGTTCCGCGAGTTTGATGTGACGGTGGCGCTTAAAGTTGACGACGAGTCGTCGCTGCAGATCGCCCTAAGGCAAGACAGAAGCAAGTTCAGATGCGCAAGAGTAAGGCGATGCTGTGCGCGTGATCTAGGAGGCGCGGGGTGGTCGGTGTTCACCTGGATTGCTTGACGGAGCAATGGCAGACGGCGGCGCTCGCTCGGTGTCGTCGTTGTCAACGCTCTGGGGCGCTCGGGGACGAGCTGGGGCTACGGAGATGATCGCCAGGAGGTGGGGATCACGAGAGCACAGTCGAGGAGGCAAGGGGCGGTCAGGTTTGGTCGGAATCGGAGATGGGAGCTCGTCGGAGCAGAGGGTTCTCGGGGAGGAATTGAGGGCGGTCTAAGGCGTGCCAGCGCGGGGTGTCAGAGGGGAAATATAGAGGAGACACAGGCGTTTCCATCTGCGTGATCAAGGCGAGGGCAAGAACGCGAATTGATCTCGGCATTCAAAGACAGCAACGGCAGCGAGAGGGGGCTCGGTCAGTGGCGGGTGAGGAGGATAAACAGGGCTAGTGGGGTCCAACGGTCAGTGGGGAAAGAAAGGAGAGAGAGGTCCACCAGTCAGCTGCTTAACGGGTTCCTTTAGCGGTGCAGAAAACGGTTCGGGGCGTGGAGAGAGAGGTGGGGTCGTCTCACGAGTGAGGGAGGAGGAGTGGGTCCTGGTTTTCATTGACTCAGTGGGTCAGTATCTGGGTGTAAAATGTTTTTCTTCGGGGAGGGAGTACTGGGCTGGACTAGGCCTTAGTGGGCTGCTGTTGGGCTAGTTGAGCTGTCCTTTTCCTATTTTTTTCTATCTGCTTCTTTTTCCTTTTTCTATTTCTTTTCTGTTTTGAATTTCATTCAATTGTTCAAGCATTCAAACAAATTCAAACAATTCAAACAAACACTCAACTTTGTACTTTGAATTTGGTTCTGTTTTTCAACATATTCCAAATCTCAAAATAAAATAATATTTTTATTTAATTTAGGATCCATTTAATAATTAAATAAAATGGATCTTTAGTTATTTAATAAAATAGGGTTTGATTTATTTAAATAAAATTTCCATTTGAAATCCAATTATTTTCAAAACCAAACCAGAAGGTTTTATTTGAAAAATAAAAGATTACTTGGAAACTTATTTAAATAAATAAATAAGTTTTGGTGTTTAATTAAAATGGGAAAGCCTTTACTTAAATAAAATTGGATATTTAAATCCTTATTATTTTATTTAAATAATTCTTTACTCATTTTAATCAAAGCAAAACCTTTTAATAAAAGATTTCAAAGTAGTAATAAAATACTTGGTGTTCATTTAAAATGGAAAAAGCCTTTACTTAAATAAAATTGGATATTTAAATCCTTATTATTTTATTTAAATAATCCTTTATTCATTTTATCAAAACAAAATATTTTATTACAAAAGTTTGGCCAAAATTAATTTGGCTCACCTTTTCATTTGAAAACAAAGTCTTTTATTAAAAGATCCAAAATAGTATTTCCAAAACAATTTATTTTCCTTTGATAAATGTTTATCTTTATAAATCCCTTTAGGATTATTTGATCACCAATTGGTAGGGGCTTTTGGTAAGGGCTTTATTGGCTTTGGAAATTCAATTTCCTTATCTTAATATATTCACAAGATTTTGTTTATAGTTCCAAACTAAGTGAAACCAATCTCTAAGGTCTTTCTTGATCCTTTGTGATTATTTATTGGTCAAATTTGGTATGGATCAAATCCATAGATTTGGGGTAACTTTGGAAAATGATTTCCTTCCATTAGGGTTTAGGGATTTGGGTTTAATTTCCAAGTGTTCAAATTTCCAGATACATTCATTGAGGAATGCATTTCCCTTGATTTGGATTTTTGCTGAATTCAAACTTTAGCCAAAGTTTGTTCAAGATGGGATTTTTAAGTTTCCTTTTAGAAACAAAAGTTTCTTTTCACCCTGATTTTCAACAAAGATTTATTTTGTTTATTTAATTTTCACATTACAAGATTTTGAAAATCTTGGGATGTGACAGTCATTGAAATGTTTGTTCTCTTCAGAGACCACACATGGATCCACCAGTGTGATTGCATGTGTGTTCTTTTTACTAACAACAACTGGAGTCATTGCATGTGTGTTCTTTTCACATACCACATATGGATCCACCAGTGTCATTGCATGTGTGCTCTTTTCACAATCCACCTATGGATCCACCAGTGTCATTGCATGTGAGTTATTTTTACTAACAACAACAAAAGTCATTGCATGTGTGTTCTTTTCACATACCACATATGGATCCACCAGTGTGATTGCAGGTGTGTTATTTTCACAATCCACCTATGGATCCACCAGTGTCATTGCATGTGTGCTCTTTTTATTAATAACAACCAGAGTCATTGCATGTGTCTTCTCTTCAGAGACCACACATGGATCCACTAATGTCATTGCATGTGTTTTTTTACTAACAACAACTAGTGTCATTGAAATGTGTGCTCTTTTCACAATCCACCTATGGATCCACTAATTTCATTGCATGTGTGTTCTTTTTACTAACAAAAACCAGAGTCATTACATGTGTGTTCTTTTCACATACCACATATGGATCCACCAGTGTCATTGCATGTGTTTTATTTTCACAATCCACCTATGGATCCAGCAGTGTCATTGCATGTGTGCTCCTTTTACTAACAACAACCAGATTCATTGCATGTGTGTTCTCTTCAGAGACCACACATGGATCCACCAGTGTCATTGCATTTGTGTTCTTTTTACTAACAACAACCAGAGTCATTGAAATGTGTGTTCTCTATAGAGACCACACATGGATCCACCAGTGTCATTGCATGTGTGTTCTTTTCACATACCACGTATGGATCCAGAAGAGTCATTGAAATGTGTGTTCTCTTTAGAGACCACACATGGATCCACCAGTGTCATTGCATGTGTGCTCTTTTCACAATCCACCTATGGATCCACCAGTGTCATTGCATGTGTGTTCTTTTTACTAACGACAACCAGAGTCATTGCATGTGTGTTCTTTTCACATACCACATATGGATCCACCAGTGTCATTGCTTGTGTGCTCTTTTTACTAACAACAACCAGAGTCATTGCATGTGTGTTCTCTTCAGATACCACACATGGATCCACCAGTGTTATTGCATGTGTGTTCTTTTTACTAATAACAACCAAAGTCATTGAAATGTGTGTTCTCTTAAGAGACCACACATGGATCCACCAGTGTCATTGCATGTGTGTTCTCTTCAGAGACCACACATGGATCCACTAGTGTTGTTGCATGTGTGTTCTGTTTATTGATCCACCAGTGTCATTGCATGTGTGTCATGTTCATTGTGTCCCTAAGAAAGGGGGAATTACCGTTGTGCCTAATGATAATGATGAGCTTATTCCCCAAAGTATTGTAGTAGATGATAGGATGTGCATTGATTTCAGAAAGGTTAACAAAGTTACTTACAAAGATCGTTATCCACTGCCTTTTATTGATCAAATGTTAGAAAGGTTGTCTAAAAATACCCATTTTGTTTTCTTGATGTATGCTCTGGGTTTTCTCAAATTGCTGTTAAACAACAAGATCAAGAAAAAACTACTTTTACGTGCCCTTATGGAACCTATGATTATAGGCGTATGCCTTTTGGTTTGTGTAATGCTCCTGCTACTTTTCAAAGATGCATGTCTGCTATCTTTCATGGTTTTTGTGAGGAAATTATGGAAGTATTCATGGATGATTTTTTCGTCTATGGAACTTCTTTTGATAATTGTCTACACAACCTTGATAAAGTTTTGCAGAGATGTGAAGAAACCAATTTTGTTTTTAATTGGAATAAATGCCACTTCATGGTCAATGAAGGGATTGTCCTTGGACATAAAATTTTCGAAAGAGGCATTGAAGTTGAAAGAGCTAAAGTTGAAGCAATTGAGAAAATGCCCTGTCCAAGAGACGTCAAAGGTATTCATAGTTTCCTTAGTCATGCTGGTTTCTATAGAAGGTTTATTAAAGATTTCTCTAAGATATCAAAACCCCTCACTAATCTTCTCCAAAAATATGTACCCTTTGTTTTTGACGATGATTGTAAGGAAGCTTTTGAAACTCTAAAGAAGGCTTTAACTACTGGTCCTGTTGTCCAACCACCTGATTGGAACTTGCCCTTTGAGATCATGTGCGATGCTAGTGATTTTGCTGTAGGTGTTGTTCTTGGGCAACGAATAGATAAAAAGTTAAATGTTATCCATTATGCTAGTAAGACTCTTGATACTTCTCAAAGGAATTATGCTACTACTGAAAAAGAGTTCTTAGCTGTTGTTTTTGCTTGTGATAAGTTCAAACCTTATATTGTTGATTCAAAAGTTACCATTCATACTGATCATGCTGCCATTAAATACCTTATGACGAAGAAAGATGCTAAGCCTAGGCTTATTAGATGGGTGTTGCTTTTACAAGAATTTGATCTACGTATTGTAGATAGGAAAGGTGCTGAAAATCCTATTGCTAACAATTTATCTCGTTTGCAAAACATCTCCTTTGATCCCCTGCCTGTTAATGATAGTTTCCCAAATGAACAGTTGGCTGTAGTAGGGGTAAGTTCGTGAGGGAGTCCTTGGTATGCTGATTACCCTAACTTTATTGTTTCCAAGTATTTGCCTCCAACTTTTACAACCTAGAAAAGAAGGAAGTTCTTTTATGATTTAAGGCATTCATTTTGGGATGACATTCATTTATATAAGGAGGGAGTAGATGGTGTTATGCGAAGATGTGTTCCAGAATTTGAACAAAAGGAGATATTGCGGAAATGTCATGGTAGTGCCTATGAAGGACATCATGCAGGAGATAGAACTGCGCAAAAGGTTCTACAATCAGGTTTTTACTGGCCTACCCTTTTTAAAGATGCAAGGAGATTTGCCTTATGATGTGATGAATGTCAACGAGTGGGTAATATTTCTAGACGCAATGAAATGCCTATGAATTACTCTCTTGTTATTGAACCATTTGATTGTTGGGGATTTGACTTTATGGGTCCTTTTCCCCCTTCAAAAGGTTATACTCATATTCTTGTTGTTGTTGACTATGTTACTAAATGGCTAAAAGCCATCCAACGAAAAGTGTTGATGGTGAGACCCCTTTGAAAATTCTTAAGGATATTATCTTCCCTAGGTTTGGAGTGCCTAGATATCTTATGACTGATGGAGGTTCTCATTTCATTCATGGTGGTTTCAGTAAGACCCTTGCTAAATACGATGTTAATCATAGAATTGCTTCAGCTTATCATCCCCAAACTAGTGGGCAAGTAGAACTATCAAATAGAGAAATTAAATCCATCTTGCAAAAGACTGTTAATAGATCTAGAAAAAATTGGGCTAAAAAAATGAATGATGCTTTATGGGATTATAGAACTGTCTATAAAAATCCTATGGGGATGTCTCCTTACAAAATGGTTTACGGGAAAGCTTGCCACCTGCCTTTAGAATTAGAACACAAAGCTTATTGGGCGGTGAAAGAACTTAATAGATACTTCAAACTTGCTGGTGAGAAAAGATTATTTGACTTAAGTTCGCTAGACGAATGGAGGAGTGAAGCATACGAAAATGCTAGACTATTCAAAGAAAAAGTTAAAAAATGGCATGATAGGAGAATTCTTAAGAGAGAGTTCCATGTTGGTGAGAAGGTTCTATTGTATATGTGTCGTCTTAGAGTTTTGGCAGGAAAACTACTCTCAAAATGGGAAGGACCATTTGTTATTGAAGAAGTGTATCGTTCAGGTGCAATAAAAATTTCTTCCCTGAAGGATAACACTACACAAGTGGTGAATGGTCAGAGTGTCATGGTGGTGGCACGGCAGATGCCATGGATAGGCTAAAGATGGGGCCAATGAGTGCTAGGGGAATCCAGGGAGGGAAAACGTGGTGATTCCACACACAGATGTTCTTGTGATTCCTCTATCAATGGTGAATACAAGTGCTCCTCGAGCTGTTCATGAGAAGGAGACTATGTCTCTTACTCCCCACAACCTAGCTCCAGAGTTCTAACATAGACATAGAAAATGATTGATCCCTCTCTATGGAGGCCCTGGTGCTCCTTATATAGGGGAGCCCAGGTTACAAAGTTAAGGCACACGTGGCAGCATATTCCCCGAATATGCTCCTTGGTTAAAGCTAGATGCTTCTTTACTCCCTTTAGCGGCTCGTCCGGGCTTTGGACGTAACCCACAGCGTAATCCTTGCCTTTAAGCGTCACCAGACACGGGCTACGTCAGCCGACATATCCCGCGTCATCTTGGTCGCCCCTGTCCTGCTGGTCCTCCCCTCTGCTTTGCTTCGCTCACGCTATAGCTACAAAGCCACCTTTTGACCAGCAGGAGATTCCTTCCTTCTCTTGGAAGCCATACGATTGTCCGACTAGCACGTGGCTAACCCGTCTACGAGGGTACCTATATAATAGACAGACAAACATGGCCGGCATATATTTTATGCCGGCAAGGCTAAGGCTAGGGAGATACTCCACGGGCCGGGTTACTCCGTGGTTCGGCCTGCTTTGAGGTGACCCGGCCAGCTCTTGCTTTGACCGTGCCGTAACTCCGCTAACTCGGCCTTTATACGCCGGCGTTACCCTACCTAGTGGTATCCCCCCAAGATTAGTCCCCGGAGCTGGTGCGGTATTAGCAACTTTAGTTGTTAAGGCCACAGCAGGTTCCCATATCCAGATCCTTGCCTCTTTGGCTGAGTTACCCCGTAATTCGGAGTTTCTTCTCTTGTGCTCCCTTGGCTCATTCCGAGTTATTCCTCGCTAGCCGGGTCTTTTGCTCGCTTATCTGGGTTACCTTTCCTTCCCTTATACGCTTCCCCACGTCCCACATGGAGGGTAATCATCATTTTGCCTCATTTTAAGTGCCACGCGCATTTAATGCGCCAGTTACTGTTGCAATGTCAGGAATAACTGCTGTGCGCGTCCCTTCACTATAGTGCCTCGTTAACCGTAACACCACGTCGTGTCATGGGATCTTCTGCTCCCTGTGGCCCTTGCTGTGGCCGTGCTCTGATTGGTTGACCCGGTCGCGTACACGCCCGTTGCGTGTGGCATGGCAACCGCAAAGGATCCCACTGCGCGCCCTCTCACGTGGTTAAGTAGGGGCTGGGGGCAATCTTTGGGGAAGTTCCCCACATACCGCGCGCTCCCCTGCCTCCTTTCTCCTTCACTGCAACTCCACCGCCACCGCTGATTCTTCGCCGTTGATGCGCTGCCAGGACCGTGCACAGGAGCTCCTCGCGCCCGCATCGCTGCTTCCGTTTAGGGTCTTCACCACGGGGCCGTGCGCTTCCAGGCTCGCCGCCACCGGTTACTTCTACTCCGATCTTGTCCTCGAGGACCTTGACTTCACCATGACAGAGGAAGAAGCTGTTGTGGTTGCTCAATAGGAGGAGGAAGACGAGGGCCGCGAGCGCGGCTATTGGGACGATGCGTTCGTCTGCGAGGACGATATGGATTGGCTTTACGCCACGCGCCGCATCCCCCCCCCGGCGTCGCCTGCCGCCTCGCCGCTGATGAGATTTCTCCGTCTCCCAATCCAGGGGAGTAGTAGTTTTCCTTTCCCTCTTTCAGCGCGGCTTCGGCCTTCCCGTTTCCGTTTTCTTTTTCGATTTCATCTCCACATATCAATTGCAGCCACACCATCTCCCTGCCAATACCATCACCTCTCTCTCCTCTTTCGCCTCCGGCATAGAGGGGTATGTCGGCCTCTGGCCATCTAAAGAGATGTTGATTAAGTTCTTCGGTCTCCGGAAGAATGTTGTTCCGGATAAGGAGATTACTCTGGCTGAGAAGCATCTCACTCAATGCAGTGGGGCCTCCATCTCTCCCCGCAAGGGTTCTGCGTTCCCCCGGGTTACCGGGCTCGAGTCTTGCAAAGGCTGGGCCCGGACTTTCTTCTATGTCTGGAACACCACAGACGAAGATTTGATCCGGCTCCTCCCCTTCAAGCTTGGACCCTCGGACAACTCTCTTTGGGAGAAATTTTCCAAGCGCCCCACGGCTCTGGCAAACCAGGTTGACCACTGGATCAAGGAGCTGCTCAAGGAGAATCTGCGGGGGGGGGGGGGGGGGGATATCATGATCACGTTCATTCGTAGTCGGGTCTCCCCCTGCAGAAACACGCCCACAAGATCTGCTACTTGAGCCGCCCCCTCGACCCCCACTGGACTTCCTCCTTTGAGCTTGATAACTCGACGGTATACCGCTGGGTTAAGGCCATTTTCAGCATGGAGAAGGAATTCTCCGAGGCTTGGGAATGGGGACTTGCGCCCTACACTCGGGACAATCCTCCTCCAAAGGTAAAACTTCTTACTTATAGATTTTCTAGGTATTCTTGATATGCTAGACAATTTTCTTAACTTAACCTCTGTTGTTTTATTCTCAGCAATTTCTCCAGCATCCACTAGAAGATGGCCAGGAGCTGGAGAGCAAGTGGGTGCCGGACCGCGCCGAGGAGGACGAGGTGGAGCCTGTTGGGGATATACTTTCTGGGTATCCTCACAGTTCCTCACTGACCAGGGTGGCCCACTTCGGGTTAGAGCTTTGCTTCACGGGCGGCCCAGTCCGGGAGAGAAGACGGAGTCCAATCCGGCTACGGGAAGGCCCAGAAGACTTACCGACTTAGGCCCATAATATTACTTGTAGTTCAAGATGTACTCTGTAACAGACTCTTAGTCGTAGCCGGATAGATCTCTCCTGTAAACCCTAGGACGGATATCTATATAAGCCATCCTAGGGAGAGCCTTTAGGGCACCAGATAACACCCAATACTTTAGACCCTCAACTCGCACAGGCGAAAACTTTGTAACCCATATTCCGGCTTTGCCGTATTACTGGATTGCTAGCAGGAGTAGGATCCATCCAAAGCCGGCGGATTTGAACCTGGGTAAACTTGTGTGCTCGCCGTCCCGGAATACCGTACGTCTCACCCCCCTCTCTTCCGCACGCCTCGAGGACCCCCTCATGGCATACTTGTCATCAATCCGACGACAGTTGGCGCCCACCGTGGGGCAAGTGAGCTACGGATCTGCGTTCCGAGCAGAATATGCAAGAATCGGAATCGGTGAGACCATCACCGTCGGTCGCATCCTCTATGCCAGTGACGTCCCTCTCATCGTTCTCGACGAGACTTGGATTCCGGCAAGGGAGGGCGTGACTGCCTACACAATCATGTCTTTTGGCGATATCGATGTTTACATCGGTTTCGCTGAACCTGCCCAACCCACCCCAGCGGTGATGATAGAGGCAGAAGAATTTTCTGGGTCCCCTTTGTCCGCGGAGGTGGCAGAATTCCGGATCTCAGAAAACCCTAATCCCACCCAGCCCGCACCAGTTGCGGAGATAGTGGAGAAACCCGAACCTGAAGAAGACCTAGCAGTCAACGTCGAATCTGGAGTGGATCTCCCCGGAGGAGCCGAATCCCAGACTGACCCACCCGTGGAAGTCGAAATCCAGGAGGAGCATATCAACGACACTGATTCCGTCTCTGATGATGCCGGAATAGACAGGCCTTTCCTAAGGTACACACTACGACGTATGATACTGCAAGGGGAAAGCGTAGATGCAATCCTCGAGACCATAAAAAGTTTCGATATGGCTGACCGCGAGGGCCGCAGGTACCTTAGGAAGCACGCGTCGCACTTCGTCAGATACGTGGGATCTGGATCCGTCTCTGCCGATGCTGGAGAAAACACCGACTCGGTGCTGGAGGCAATTGAAACAAATGCCGACGTACCCGCATCCTCGGATGAGTCGATGACGTCATTAGATTTCCGAAAGTTCTCCACGGAAAATGAAGAGGATTACAACTCCAAAGCTGCAGAAGAAGGAGAAGCCATGGATGAAGGATCCGAGGAACTCTCTCCCAAAGCGCAAGATGACATGGATGTCAGAGATAATCCCAAAGTCCAGATGTCCGAAAGTACCGATCAGAGCTTGACTCCGGGAAACGGACCCAAAGCCGTCTTTGCTACCGGCGCTGCCAAGAAGGCAAAGAAGAAGAACAAGAAAAACAAGACCCCGGCAAAAGACCCTCTGAGAGCGGAGGTGATTGTTGAGGAATACGAAGAAGACTCGGATGGAGCACTTATCCCACAGGAGCTGAAAAAAGAAGCATCGGTGGATGGACATGTGATCACTAAAGGTGCGCGTAAACTCATTGATGCCGCATTAACCACACCTATCCCTACAGCTGCAGAACTTACTGCAGATGAGCTGGATGAAAGGGCGCAAGCCCTAGAAGCGCGTCATCAACAACTCCTCGATGAAGCCAAAAACATCGAGGTGGAGAAGAAACGCATGCCGAACAAGGAGTACATGTCTCGTCTGCATCAGAAGACATGGAAGCGTCACATAGATGACAACCAATTCCCACGTGTCCGTGCCGTCCTTTTTGGAGATGAGATGGGGAAGCCACAGAAAGATAGCAACGGAGATTGGGTATACCCAACACTAGTACAAAATACCATGGCAGCCAGAGAAATTCTATCGGCTAATCCAGGACCAGAGGAGATCCGTTTGGGTATCAAGCTACTCAACAAGGGACTTGAGCAGCAAAAGGTCGCACTGTCCGGAAGTCAAAAACTAGTCTCAGATGCTGACCAATGTCGCACGGATCCGGCATGGGCTGGCGTAAGACTCCATTACGTTCCGGAGCAGTATTATCGCCCCGAACGACGGGAAGACAATTATTCGAGAACCAGGTCTTCAGGACAGCATCACAAAACCACACGCGGTTGGGGCAATGTCGCACCAGCGGCCAAGAAAGACGCCATCGCTGCCCTGAATCCGACGAGTCCTCCCTGACGAGAATCTAAGGATCGAAGGGGAGAAGATAAAGAGAAACATCGGGAGGAGGATCGTCAGAGAATGCCGCCTCCTAGACATCAGAACCGTCCGGCTGAGCCTCACTATGGTGGGAACGACGGACGAAGGAACGATGGAAACAATGCAGGTACAAGCCGGCAAGGGGCTCGTCGTAGTCAAGACCCTCCCCGGAATCGGAATAATGATGTTCCGGACGGAGGCCGCCGATCAGCCGGAAACTACCCTGCTGCACCACCCTCTCCACCACACAGTTATCACAACGGCCCCCACGGAGGTCAAGGAGGACATGGCGGAGGAGGTTGTGGCAGAAGCCGAAGTCCGGCTCCAAGGCACCGCAGCCACAGCCGGCATTCGGGACGATCCCTATCCCCGAACGACGCAAGGCATAGGATCAACTCCAACATAGAGGCTCGGCGCTACGAAAACGATGACGTGTACGTGGGCCCAAAGTGCTTCGGACCACGCATCAGAGCTACAAAGTTCCCGGAAGGATTTGCTATCTCAAGGCATATTCAAGCCTACGACGGCATTGCTCGACCAGACACCTGGTTACAGGATTTCTTCCAAGCTTGCTGCATCGCCAAAGGTGGAAACAGCCTGGTCGCAACTCGATATCTCCCACTCATGCTGAGGAAGACGGGACGATCATGGCTCAATGAGCTTTCGGCGAACACCATCCACAACTGGTATGATTTACAAAGTGTGTTCTTTCGGAATTTCGAAGGCACATAACGGAGGCCCTGTACGGTTGGAGACCTACAGCGTTGCACCCAGAAAGCCGGAGAAACTTGTCGGGATTACCTCGGACGATGGATTGACACCAAGAACTCCCGCGAAGGATTAAACGATCAAACTGCGATTGAAGCTTTCATCGCAGGTCTCCCAATTGGTTTACTGCACCATCGCTTGAAGTGTGACAAGGTTATTGATCTAGGAGAAATGATAGAAATAGCGAGCAAGTATGCAGATGCGGACGACGATGCAGAGGGATTACTCAATGCCCTGGCTGTGCCTCAGTCGGCAAAACAACCAAAGCAACAAGCTCAGAAGCGCAAAAATACCTCGGAAGAAAAACCCAACGCGGAAACAGCGGTAGTCACTACTGTTTCCGGGTCTGGAGGACGAGGAGGACGTGACGGAGGCCGCGGGCGTGGCCGTCGGACATCAAGGGTCCAAGGTAGAGGAGAGCAACAACCAGGCAAAACCTACACTTGGGCCGACATCGCCAATAACCCATGTGTGCATCACTTGGACGCCGATGGGGGCTCATCCCACACCAACGCTGAATGTCGTTTTAACGACGACATCAAGAGAGATGATACCGCGGGCTACAAAGCTAAGCGGAAGAAGGGAAAGAAAAATCCCAAAAAAGACAAAGAGACCAAGGAAGATTCTGACATGGAGGAAGCCGACGCTTCAAATCCCAAGTCGGAAGGGAAGAAAACTTTTCCCACCAAGAAGGACACTTACGTCACCTTCCTCGGATCTCAACCAGCAAAGGTCAAAAAAGCAGTTCTCCACGAGCTCAACGCAACAGTTCCGGCTGTCCCTCAGTATCTGGACTGGTCGGAAGTAGCAATAACGTTTGACCGTGCTGATCATCCGCCTAAGCTACATAGGCGAGGAAAATACGCCTTAATCGTCAATCCACTTATTGATGGTTATGGTTTCTCCAAGACCCTCATGGACGGTGGTAGCAGCATCAATATTCTCTATGTCAAAACGCTACGCCGGATGAAGATCTCAGAAACACAGCTGAACCACGCTACGTGATCTTTCACGGAGTTGTCCTGTGAAGACAAAGGCTAATTTCAGGAGAGATCACTTTGGATGTTACTTTTGGAAAACCAAAGAATTATCGGATGGAGGCACTTTCCTTCGAAGTGGTCCCGTTCAAGAGCGCATACCACGCTATATTCAGACGTCCGGCTTACTAGGCTTTTATGGCTCGTCCGTGTTACATTTACAATATGATGAAAATTCCAGGTCCCAACGGCGTAATCACCATCAGGGGAGACCCAAAGAAGGCGTGAGAATGCGAGGATGGAAATGCCGCCTTTGCCGAAGCCGTGTTGCACGCCCAGGAGTACCAGGAGATCAAGAAGAGCATAGATCCGTCCGAGATGCCTACGACGAAGAAGGAGGTGACAAAGCCAAATCCGGAGTTCAGGGCATCAGAAGAGACGAAGACGACACCGTTGAAGGATGACGACCCCTCCAAAGTGACCCAGATAGGCGTAGGCCTGGTGAAGATAGGAAAGCGCCACAAGTTCCTCCAAGCAAATCAAGATATCTTCGCATGGCAGCCATCTGACATGACCGGAGTACCTAGGGAACTTGCCGAGCACTCTCTAAATGTAAACCCGAACGCTAAACCCGTCAAACAGTCCTTACGACGGTTTGGTGATGAAAAGCGTAAGGCAATAGCTAAGGAACTAGCGCGGCTCGATTTAGCCGGATTCATAAAAGAGGTCATCCATACTGATTGGTCGGCCAACCATGTAATGGTCCCTAAAAAGGACACCACTGATTTAAGGATGTGTGTTGATTATACTACCTTGAACAAGGCTTGTCCAAAAGATCCGTTCGCTCTGCCTAGAATTGATCAAGTTATCGATTCTACGGCAGGCTCGGAACTCCTCTGTTTTCTCGACACATATTCCGGTTATCACCAAATACGGATGAAGGAATCTGACAAAGTCAAGACTTCATTCATAACCCCCTTCGGAACCTTCTGTTTTGTTACAATGCCCTTTGGGCTGAAGAACGCAGGAGCTACGTACCAGCGCACGATGCAGCGCTGCCTCCACGACCAACTCAGACGCAATGTACATGTATACGTGGATGATATCACGGTCATGTCCAAAAAGAAGGAAACATTGATTTCTGACTTGGAGGAGACGTTCGCCAATTTACGAAAATACAACATCATGCTTAACCCGAAGAAATGCTTATTTGGAATACCAGCCGAAAAATTGTTAGGTTTCATCGTGTCTCAAAGAGGCATAGAGGTGAACCGCGACAAGATCAAGGCTATTCTAAATATTTCCAGGCCAACTCGCCTGAAGGACGTACAAAGATTAACTGGTTGCATTGCTGCGGTCAGTCGATTTGTAAGCCAGCTTGGTAAAAGAGCCGCACCATTATACAAACTCCTGAAGAAGACCAAAGATTTTGTTTGGACTGACGAAGCTGAAGCTGCACTACAAGACCTGAAGAAAGTACTCTCATCTGTTCCTATCCTTGCAGCGCCGGAACCTCAGGAACCGATGTTGCTTTATATTGCTGCGACAAATAAGGTCGTTAGTATCGTCATGGTGGTGGAGAGACCAGAGGAAAATCAGGAACACCTGGTGCAGCGTCCGACTTATTTTGTCAGCGAGGTCTTGACAGAATCAAAACAGCGATGTCCGCACTATCAAAAGTTGGACTACGGTGTTTTCCTAGCATCTCGTAAGTTACGACACTATTTTCAGGAGCATCCAATTACCGTGGTGAGCAAAGCTCCCATGAGAGACATAATCAACAATGGCGACGCCACAGGACGTGTCGCCAAATGGGGCATAGAGCTCTCAGCTTTCGATATCGAGTATAAACCTCGGACAGCAATCAAATCCCAGATCCTTGCTGACTTTGTCGCTGATTGGACAGAGACAAAGGAGAACATGGACCTCCCTAAGTCGGAATACTGGACCTTCTTTTTTGATGGGTCTAAGGCTCGAGGGGGCTCGGGGGCTGGCGTGGTGCTCAAATCACCCCAAGGAGATAAACTATTATACGTGTTGCAGATCCACTTCACAGCGACAAACAATATTGCCGAGTATGAAGCATCACAGACGGAATACGGATTGCCAAGGATATTGGCATCCGACGTTTGATGTGTTACGGAGATTCGGATCTTGTTGCTCAGCAAGTCTCGGATATTTGTAATGCAAATAAGCACATGGCAGCATATAAAGCTGTCGTGGATGATCTATCTAAATCGTTCGAAGGGTTTGAAGTTCAACACATCCCTCGAGCAGAAAATGAGGAAGAAGATGCACTATCTCGAATAGGCTCTGTGCGGAAAGAGGTCTCGGATGGCGCATTTTTAGAGCACCTCAAAGTTCCCTCGATAAAGGGAGTAGATGAGGAATATCCGACCAAATCCGACTCACCTTTAATAGAAGTCCTGGCTGTAATTCCCAGCTGGACTCAACCCTACCTTAACTACTTGGTGGATGGCAAATTACCCGAAGACGAGGTGCTGAGCCGGTGGATTATCCGACGAGCAAAAGCCTATACTATTGTTATAGGTGAGCTCCATAAACGGAGTGTTTCTTGGGTTTTTCAGCGTTGTGTATCTCCGGAAGAAGGAGTGGAGATCTTAAGAGAAATCCACGAAGGCGAGTGTGGTCACCATGCTGTAGCCAAATCTTTAGTGGCAAAAGCTTTTCGACATGGTTTTTTCTGGCTTACAGCTCAGGAAGATGCCGAACGATTAGTCAAGACATGCAAAGGCTGCCAAAAGTACGCCAAGCAAGCTCATGTTCCGGCTGATCAACTGTGAACAATACCTATAACATGGCCTTTTGCGGTCTAGGGGCTTGATATGGTAGGACCTTTTAAACGAGCACCAACTGGATTCACGCACCTCTTAGTGATGGTGGACAAATTCACAAAGTGGATCGAGGCTAAACCTGTCACTAGTTGTGATGGAGCAACGGCCAAAAGATTTCTCGAGGATGTTATAATCCGGTATGGTTATCCGCATAGCATTATCATGGACAACGGAAGTAACTTTTCTATGGGAGAACTGGCTGAATTCTACGATGAGCAAAATATCCGGCTTGACATTGCGTCAGTCGCACATCCACAGGATAACGGACAAGTCGAAAGAGCAAATGGTTTAATTCTACAAGGCTTGAAACCAAGACTCGAAGCCCCACTGAGACGTGCTGCGGGGGCTTGGGAAGAGGAACTACCCTCTGTAATTTGGAGTTTGCGAACAACTCCGAACAGGTCAACAGGATATACACCTTTCTTCTTGGTCTATGGCGCAGGCGCTTCTTCCTAGTGATTTAATTCATACTTCTCCTAGAGTGGCCGCGTATATCGAAGAGGATGCCGAGATTTCTCGATAAAATGATCTCGACTTAGTCGAAGAAGTTCGCGTCGTTGCTGAAATGAGATCTATAGCCTATCAGCAGAAGTTACGCAAGTATCATAGCTAGAGAGTCCGAACTAGATCTTTTAATAAAGGTGATTTGGTTCTCTGGCTTGTGCAACAAAGAAAGCACAAACTTTCCCCAGTATGGGAAGGGCCCTTTTTAGTTAGTCGAGTATTGCACAATGGATCGTACTACTTAACTGACATGAGGCCAGTCAAAGAAAGACCTGCTACTAAGAAGAGAAAGAGAGCTGGAGGCAGTACAAATCCGGATGAGTTAGACAGACCATGGAATATTGCTCAGCTACGTCCCTTTTATTCTTAGTTTATCCTTCTTTGTAATCATACATATGTACATGTTCTGTGAGAAATAAAAGTTTTGGTTACCTCAAAGTTTTCCTGAGAAGTTTTTACCATCTTATTTCCTAATGATCATGTCATAGTCGAAAATCCCAGAATGCTTGAAAGTACTTTATGCTCATGTTCGTTCTGGTTTAGATTTCCGACTCTAAAACTGCTACCTTCGGGTATAACTCTAAAAAATTCTAGTCTTTACTTAGGTTATTTGTCTGATTGCTGGATGTGGGTATTTTCCGAGTAGTGAATTGTCGGTACTGGAAGACGGCTTTGTTTCCGAGTTTAAACTGGTTTAGCAATTGAGCTCCGTTGCTCGGCAAAGTTTCTGGCTGAAGGTTTAGCTGCTCATTTAAAGGGACGAGGCGGAAAGCCAGATAAACGATAAGTAGAGAAGAAAAATTCTAAGTGCTTATGCAAACATTTCAAGCACATAAAAAGTCTAAAACAAAAGTGCTGAATAGATAAAAAAAACTTAGCACTAGCAAAAGCCATAGTACTTCATATTTACAAAACGCATCATGTTCTTTCACAGAATAATACATAAGTTTGTGGTCTATGATGCAGGAGGAGATGAAGGATCTACTGGCTCGCTGGTCACTCTGCCTTGATATCGTTCCGAGATGTCCGTATCCGAGGTGGTCCGTTCATTGTCGGAAACTTCTTCGGCATCTTCTGGAGGAGGTGGCAGAGTATCCACGCGGGTGAAGAAGGGGATCTCATAGTTGGTCAGATCAGCTACGTGGCACCCATATCCGGCGCAGGAGTGCATGATGGCTTGAAGGTCCTGCTCCTGGCCGTCTTCATCTACCTTGCAGTACCCTTTAGTCACTTGCCATATTTCCATGTTTCCATGGTGGCTCATGACCATGGAGAGGGCATTCTGCGCGGCAGTCCGCGCGTAGGACATGTTCCAGTCCTGAACAAGTTGCGGCATCTCCTTGGCCTTCTCCCGCACCTGGAAGTCCGACATGCTTGGCATGTCCGGAATCCTGAGAGACTCGCCAATATCCTCAAGGGATTGGCGGTAGTCATGAAGAAGATCACCGAATTGGGTAAGCCGGTGAATGCGGGGCTCGGACGAGGAGGAGTCCGTCAAGTTCAGAGGACCTATACACAAAATGAAGATAAGGAAAAACCGACATTGATAAAAGTCAAAGAAATGATAAGTTAGATAGATGCAACTTACGAAGAATGACGTCATCAATCTTGGCTTTCTCCTCCCGGAGACTCTGGAGTTCAGCCCTGAGTGCTTGGGAGATATCCTTCTCTCTGTCAACCTCATTCTTGAGGTCCGAGATAACTTTATCTTGAGCGGCAATCTTGCGATCGCGCTCTTCAATGGCCATGGAGGAGGATTCCAGGACTTGAGTTATGCTCGTTTCATGATCCACCTTGAGCTTTTCCAGCTATTGGCGAAGTCCTTTGTTCTCCATGACCAAGGTCTTGAGGTTCTCGGCCTCTTCAATCATAGCGATGGATTGTTTCACCAAAGCTGTAAGTTCAAAAAGAACAACAGTTCAGAAAAATTCGACATTAAAAAGCAAAAGGCAAGGTTTGAATCTCGAAATGTTTACCTTCGGCTTCGTCCTTGGCTACCTTGAGCTCAGCATTTTTAAGCCGGAGAGCTTTGATCTCTCTCCGCTTATTACAGACATTGGACAATAATTCCTGGTTATAGGAACATACTTTCTATAAGTCAGAATACCCAAAGTTAGAAAGCTACTTAAGGCTCGGGCTAATATTTTTACTAAATATCAGCACGAGCCTTGGGGGCTACACTAGTTCGTTCTTTGGCATCCTAATGAAAGCATAAACTCGAATTCTATATCCTACTTCATGCTTGGGGGCTAGAGGATATGATATAACATAATGTAAAAACAAGAGTTGGAATTCCGACTTACATATTGCCCGCGGGTGAGTTTGTCTAAACCCGCGTTCACTTTAGCTGCCACCTTCTGGGCGAGAGTAAGAGGTATCACTGGAGCTATTGGAAGCTTGCCAGTCCTGATCCTCTCGTTGCGAAGGCGGACTTGAGTAAGAAGGTTGGAGAACTTGACGTCCTCTGCTTCTTGCGCCTCCTCTTCGGGGGATAAATGGCTTTTGTCCAGGACTTGCCTGGCCAGCCGCTGGATCTTCTCTGCAGATTTCCGGATCAGGCCAAATTTGGCAAGACCCGGATTGTTGAGGAGGTTGTCGGCGAAGACTTCAGCCGAGGGATCATTACCCGAAGAGGGTTCACCCTTATCTTGAGCTGACGCACTGGTGGTGACGTCAGTATGCGAACCAAGGATCATCGGCTCCGTTTGAGGAGCCAGATCTTCTGCAATCACCAGAGAAGGGATGATCGCCGGAGTTGCAGAAGGTTGAGGGACTAGAGTCAGAAGGGCCACGGCAGGGGAAGCTATTGTAAGCTTCATCTGGCGCAAGGGCTTCGAAGAAGTCCCCCTCCCCTTTCCCTTGATGATTGATTTTGATCTGAGAAAGTAGTAAAGTTGGAAACATTACATCTCGGAAAGAAACTTGAGTAAACAACAAAGGCGGAAAAGTTGTGACAGAAGGTTACCTCTTCACGACTGGCACCTCCTTTGTGCCAACTGCTACTGTCGGAGCTTTGTGCTTCTTGAGCGCAAGATCCGGCAGTGGAACCACTTCCACCTCCTGAGAGAACTCCGGAGGGTATCCTTCGAGCGGAGCAAGTTCCGACTCGGGGATGTCAGCAAGATGAAAACAAGAAAACGTATCAGCATTGTAATGTAACTCGAAGATAGAAACGCATAAAAGATGTGATGATAAAAGCTTACCGGAACCACGGGGTTTTCGCCGTGTGCATGTCCAGAGAAACCTCTAGAATCCGCCTCTCGATCCGCTCCTTGATCATCCATTTGATCTGGGTTATGTAGCCCTGAGTGGTGTAGGCTTTGGGGCTGATGCGGAGGGAGTCGGTCAGGGCAGACGTGACGGAATGCATTAGTCTGTCCCCGTGGTACTGAAGTGGCTAGATCCGGCGTGAAACCCAGCACTGGACCAAGTCGGATCCCTTCAGACCATTGTGCTTGATCAGATATTCGATCCGCCTCTTAGCGAGGATCAGATCATCTCTGAGAGCCGGAGCAGCCTCGTCCTAGGAAGGTTGGGCCGTGGCGGCTCCGTCGACAAAAGCCGGCAAAGCAGTAGCTTTGCCGGGAGCCGGAATATCCCGATGGTAGAAAAAAGTGGCTGGCCATTGCTTGACCGAGTCACTGGCAGAAATTTTGGGATATGCCCGATCTCGTCTAAGAGAAAAACTAATGGTGCCGGTGATGTAAGGAACACCGGCAGTGATGGAATTCCTCCAGACATGAAAGTAAAATCGTAAGAGAAGCAAACTCGGCCTAATGCCGAGAAAGCCCTCGCAAAGCGCAGCATATGCGCTCATCTCTAGAATGGAGTTGGGAGGAAGATTGTGGAGTTGAACTCCATAGTGGTCAATCACCTCGGAGAAGAACTCCGAGGGAGGAAAGGACAAACCTCGGTCTAGATGGGTGCCGAAGTGGACGCGCTTGCCCTCGTGCGGATTGGGGACGGTCTCGCTGGAGCCGCTCCGCCAGTTGCCGGCGGCGAGGAGCCCCTCCTTCTCCACGTTCTTGAGGCCTGCTTCATCGAGAGCACAGGGGATCCAGATTCCCCTGTGGCTTTCTTTCTCTGCTGCTGCTTCCGATTTCGCCGCCGCCGCTGTCGCCGCCAAACTGGAGGAAGAAGATGAAGCCATTTTCTCCGGTGGAAGGGTGACCTTAAAGGGGCGGCGCTAGGAGCTTTGTGGAGGGAGAATGAGGAGGCTTTGAGCGCGTGGGAAGATTGGGAAGGAAGGAACGGCAAAGGACTGGTGGGGATGAGAAGAAGAAATCTAAACCCCTTATATCCACCTACCTGTGCCAAGATTCGTGCAAACGCTACAGTGTAACCGCCACGCGTCGTGGAAAGAACTGGGAAGGGCCCGCGCGATGATTGCGTCGCCTCGATCTCCATGCACACATTGAAACAGCGCCTCAGTTCCGCGAACCGCGGACCCACCAACGGTCGTGCTGATGGAACGTCTGTCAGATAATGGGACTTGACCATGCTTGTGTCAGGTGGCGTTAGAGATCAAGTTTCGGCTTAGTTTAAAAGCGAGCTGAAAATCCGAGTAACTAATTGAAAGGTCCGACTTACTTTTAAGACCCGGATCATATTTTTTGTTGTGAAGTTTCAGGAACCCTTCAAGATTCTGCAAGCCGAAGATCAAGCTAGACGATGATAAAATCCGACTTTGGATCTTGGAGGCCTCCGGGGGCTGCTGTTGGGGATATACTTTCCGGGTATCCTCACAGTTCCTCACTGACCAGGGTGGCCCACTTCGGGTTAGAGCTTTGCTTCACGGGCCCCGGGGAGAGAAGACGGAGTCCAATCCGGCTACGGGAAGGCCCAGAAGACTTACCGACATAGGCCCATAATGTTACTTGTAGTTCAAGATGTACTCTGTAACAGACTCTTAGTAGTAGCCGGATATATCTCTCCTGTAAGCAATAGGCCGGATATCTACATAAGCCGTCCTAGGGAGAGCCTTTAGGGCACCAGATAACACCCAATACTTTAGACCCTCAACTCGCACAGGCGAAACCCTTGTAACCCATATTCCGGCTATGCCGTATTACTGGATTGCTAGCAGGAGTAGGATCCGTCCAATGCCGGCAGATTCGAACCTGGGTAAACTTGTGTGCTCACCGTCCCGGAATACCGTACGTCTCACCCCCCTCTCTTCCGCACGCCTCGAGGACCCCCTCATGGCGTACTTGTCATCAATCCGACGACAGAGCCTGATCCGGAGAACTTTCTGCCACTCCGGACATCATCAAACACTCCTCTAGTAAGGCTTCTTCTTTAAGGGATTAGCCGGATGACGATGACTCGGATGTTGAGGTTCTAGAGGTACTTGACTCGGTTCCCATCTCTTACGCATATCTGGTTATGTTCGAATCTTCAGCTAACCTGGCCAGTCAGGTCCACGATGTTCCCCCCTCGCCACGGGTGGTCCGGTCCCTGCTCCCTCCCAAAAGCGCGTGGCAACCTCGGTCGTAGCTTCGGAGGCGCCGCCGCCCAAGAAGAGGCAGAAGAAGTCCAGGGTGAAAGCCTCGACCAAGCCAGCGGCCAAGAGCACGGTCCGGAGGGTGCCCAGACCTCGGGCACCTCCAACCTCGGATGAGTAAGTCTCTCTGCATTTGCTCATGGATTTTTTCCTTTCTGTCTTTACCTTTGCTTCTTAGCTGTTTTATTTTTCTCTTCTTGACTTGATGCTTTTTATTTTCCAGATCTCCTAGGGTCATTCCCTAGATCGGCTTCGGCATTGCCTCTCTGATCCGGAGCAGTCCCTCTCCCCTCGCGACGATGACGCTCGCCCGCTCAGCCCTATCCAAGAGGGCTCCGCGGCTGCGCCTGACCAGAGCCCCTCTCGTCATGAGGAGGGAAATGTCGGCGTAGGGGTTGGTGGGGCATCTCAGGATACGGCTATGCCGGGTCGTCCTAGCTCCACTTCTCCGGCACCAGCACCCAGCTGTAAGGTTCAAGTCTCATCGGCACCGCCCCAAACCAGTCCTTCCTCAGCACCATTTTCCTCTGCAGCACCAGCACCGCCAGCACCAGCACCAGCAGCACCACCAGCACCAATAGCAGCAGCCACAGCATCAGCAGCAGCACCATCAGCACCAGCACCAGCACCAACAGCATCAGCAGCAGGGGCAGCGACAACCTCCACTAAGCCTCCAAAGAGGAAGGCTCCGTCAGCCGCCTCCGGATCAACGGTGTCCATTGCAGATATTTTGTAGCTAGCTTCCCAGGCTCCATCCGGATCAGCTGCCTCGGATCTTCCACCGTGTCCTCCGTCATCTGGCAAGCTCAAGAAAGCTGCCGGGCCAGCCAAGGGCATCACTTTCGGGTCTCCCGCTGCCATATCAGAGGGTAGTTGGCAGCTGGTCCTGCATAGCAGCCTTGCTGCAGCTCAATCTGCAAGGTGCAAAGCCCACGTCAAAGGCTTGGCGGTGAGTCACTCTCCGAGCGGCGAAAGTTACAGTCCACTGCTCCTGCAGTACGTGCATAACTGGAACAACACTGAATTTATCGATCCCAAGGATGATCTTCCGGAGAAGTTCGGCCTAGCAGAGTTCAGCGCCCAGATGAACGCCGCCACCAAGGCCATTTCTTTGGTTGGCTGGATGATGGAGGTAACCCTTTTCTTCTGCTGCGGTACTTTATATGCATGAGCACTTACAGATATATCCCCTAGTCCCCGAGCCTCTGAGGGAGTAACTTTTTACTCGGTCAGATGCTCCTAGAGAACTTAGTTTTCATCCTTAGTAATTTCAAATAGCGATAAAGTTAGAGCCAGTTAAGTTCCACTTGGCCCAAATATTGTAAACTTTGAATATCCACACACTTAGAGCCAGGTTAAGTTCCACTTGGCCTGGATCTTATAGAATTCGAATATCCACACACCTAGAGCCGGGTTAAGTTCCACTTGGCCCAGATCTTGTAGAATTTAAATATCCACACACCTAGAGTTGGGTTAAGTTCCACTTGGCCTGGATCTTGTAGAATTCGAATATCCGCACACCTAGAGCCGGGTTAAGTTCCACTTGGCCCGGATCTTGTAGACTTCGAATATCCCCACACCTAGAGCCGGGTTAAGTTCCACTTGGCCAAATCTTATAGAATTCGAATATCCACACACCTAGGGCCGGGTTAAGTTCCACTTGGCCCGGATCTTGTAGACTTTGAATATCCACACACCTAGAGCCGGGTTAAGTTCCACTTGGCCCGGATCTTGTAGAATTCGAATATCCACACACCTAGAGCTGAGTTAAGTTCCACTTGGCCCGGATCTTACAGAATTCAAATATCCACACACCTAGAGTCGGGTTAAGTTCCACATGGCCCGGATCTTATAGACTTCGAATATCCACACACCTAGAGCCGGGTTAAGTTCCACTTGGCCTGGATCTTGTAGAATTCAAATATCCACACACCTAGAGCCGGATTAAGTTCCACTTGGCCCGGATCTTGTAGACTTCGAATATCCACACACCTAGAGCTGGGTTAAGTTCCACTTGGACCGGATCTTGTAGAATTCGAATTATTTTCACTTTGCTCTTACAAAGTTGTTCGCGCGCGTTATGGCAAGCTCTTGGAGGAGCACCAGAAGAAGGGTAATTTTTCTTACTTAAGACTTTTCTTCTTCCAAGTTCATTCGTTCGAGTTATTTGTGATCCGTATTAACTTGTTATCCAAACCATGCAGCCGAGGTTGAGGCTGAGAATATCATCATGCAGAAAAACCTGGCTGAAATCCAAGGTAACTTATCTCGTTCACATGATCATTGTGTGCTTTTTTCTTGATTCAGTAGATATTTATACTTTGGCTCCGCCGGATTAACCCACTGTTGCAGTTGTTCTTGAAGACAGCGTACCTATACCTGATATGATGACACATTTTCTCGAACAAGCAGGGAAGCATCAGGCTGAACTCAAGAAGAAGGATGACGAGATAGCTCGGCTGCACCTCCAGGACTCAGAAATTACTCGGCCGAATGCCGAAATTCAGAGGCTTAAGGGCCTCCATAAGTCCGAGTTGGAGAAGGCTGACCAGGAGTTTGCCGAGGAAAAAGAGCGTCTAGCCACACAAATTTCCAAGGACCAGAATTTATTGCAGGAAGCCGATGTTAAACTTACGTCGGTGACCTCTGAATACGAAAAACTCTAGGCCCACAGCGCTAATGTCCATGCCGAGCTTCAGCGGCTCCTCTTCTAGATTGCCCATGAGTTCCTTTCCCTTGCTCAACTTTCATTTCTACGGACTTAGTGCTTTTGCTCACTGTTTCCTCTGTTCTATTCTCAGGAAAATTTCTAGAAGGTGATACTCTTGTTGCTGCTTCTGCTGCCATAGCCTGGCCCCGCGAGCAACATGGTATCCCCACAGGCCCTGATGCCGATCTAATCTCGTATGATACGGAGGACCTGCTGGCGAGCCTCTTCACTCGCATGGAGCTAGCGAAGAACTACGGTGCAGACATAATGCCAGCGGCAATGCGGATGTTCAACTCCCTCTGGCCCACTGAGCCCACTCCCAAAGGAAATGCGGCTTTCATAGCCAAATTAATGGAGTGCGATACTCAGGTGCACCTATGGTGAGAATCTGCTGCACGAGCCGGGGCTGATATTGCGTTGCAGTTCATCCTTTCATGGTACGAAGGGATAGACTTGGGGCTGCTCACCCGCATGCGCACCAGATCTAAGTGGTCTGAAGATCCGGAGTGCATTCCGCATTGCAAATCCTATGCCAACAAGCTTATCCAGTACTCCTTCTACCATGCTTGGAACGAGGGGCCGAGCTATCTTGACGTGTTTGATGATAAAGTTGTTTCTGAGGGTGAAGAAGATGAGGGAAGTGAGGGCGAGGCCTCCGAACTTGGCAACGAGGCTGAAGATCCAGAGGATGGAGAGGCCAACCGTGAGGATGAGGCCAAGGCTAGCGCCCCGCCCACAAATTCGAAGTACCTCCTCCTTCGGCTGATGATTCGGCTTATGCCCCTGCTCCTTGAAAACACTTAACCGTATTCGTCAGATCCCTAGAATGCCGAGTGAAAATGTACTCAAGTACCTTGGTTTGGTTTTGCTACAGTTTGTGTTGTTTGCAACTAAGTTTTCAATGTCAGATTATTGTGGGTGAAGTACCGGAGTTTCCTTTTCTTGTTCTCCCAATTTTTGACTCGGCTCGCGTCTACCTTGATTCGGTTTTTTGACTTACGAGTCCGAGGTTCAAAAAATTGACTTAAGAATACTTGAAACTTTGAGATTAGCTCAAAATAATCCGGCGTTAGATGAATAAAGTAAACACAGGGTTAGTCCGAATAACAAATGTCGGCTCGCTTAAGTTCCTTTCCTTAGTCGTTTTTCATGTGCTTTGCCATTCTAAACTTGTTCTCTTGCTTGCCATGAAGCCAATTCTCGTTGGACAACAACAAAGTCGAAGAGTTGGGTTTTTGCTGCTCAGACATTACTAATCCGGCTAAGATCTAAGCAACTTAACCCAGTCGACATATAAAAATATGAAAGCAAGAAAAACAATTATTATGGCAGTCCCCGAGTTTCTGCTTGGGGTGCCAAAGTTTCATTAATAACCTCATTGCCGACATACATACCGACATATGAGTAGCTCGGATACATTCACCTCTTTGTCAGGTGTAAAAAGGACGAAGTAATGCTACATTCCACGGTCGCTTATATTCTTCTCCGGACCTGTCCGCCTTGTTCTTTTCCTATGGCTGTGCATCAATAAGATAGTAGGAATCATTGTGCAAAGCTTTGCTTACAATGAAAGGTCCTTCCCATCGAGGGGATAACTTATGCATGCCAGCAGTGTGATGCACCAACCGGAGTACCAGATCACCTTCCCGGAAAACTCGGGGGTTTACTTTTCGGCTATGGTAGCGTCGGAGATTTTGCTGATATATGGCGGATCTGGACAAGGCCAGTTCTCTCGCTTCTTCCAGCAGATCAACATCATTTTGCCAGGCTTCGCACACTTCGGCTTCTATGTATTGGGTGACTCTTGGCGAATCATGCTCTATGTCGGATGGTAATATAGCTTCTGCCCCATATACCAGAAAAATGGCGTATAGTCTGTTGATCGATTCAGAGTTGTTCTTGAACTCCATAGTGCTGCTGGTAGTTCTTCTATCCAGCACCCCGCTGATCTTTGCAGCGGCTCTATGAGCCGGGGTTTTATCCCAGACAATACTAGTCTGTTGGATCTTTCCACTTGCCCGTTCGATGCGGGCTGGGCCACTGAGGCTAGATCTAGCTGAATTCTCTTTTCTCGGCAGAACCTCGCAAACGCTCCTTCAGCGAAATTTGTGCCATTATCAGTTATGATACTGTGGGGGTAGCCATATCTCAGGATTATATCCTTGAGAAACTTCACCGTTGTTGCCCCATCACATTTCCTGATTGGCTTCACTTCGATCCATTTAGTGAATTGTCCACCATAACTAGGATATGGGTCATTCCTCCTTTAATCGGCTTAAATGGCCCTACCATGTCTAGGCACCATACAGCAAATGGCCAAGTAATGGGGATAGTTTTGAGTTCCGACATTAGCAGATGAGTTTTCGTGGCGTATCTCTGACAGCCATTGCATTTTCTCACCAAATCTTCTGATTGCTCCAAAGCACTTGGCCAATAAAATCCATGCCGGAAATCTTTTGCCACTAATGCTCTCGAAGATGCATGGTGACCAGATTCTCCTTGGTGGATATCCCGAAGTATGTCAAGTCCTTCCTCCGGGTCAAAGCACCACTATAGTAATGTGGTTATACTTCTCTTGTATAGTTCGGCATTGATAATGGTATAGGCTTTGCCCTTCTCTGGATCTGCATTGAGAGTATCTCATCACCTGGCAAGATTCCCTCTTTCAGGAACTCAAATATTGGCTTGGCCCGAGCGGGTATAACTCAGATTGAGAAAGGTTCCTCGTCGATTTCCATTGCATCCACCGACATAATTCCCTCCGGATTTGGCTGACCAGTCCTCGGGTTTGCTGAGGTGCCTCCCCAATCAATTTCCATTGGTATAGCTCCTGACCCGGAGAATGCCAGGATATAGATTGATTCAGATTCGGGCGATGGAGTAATAGAAGGTTTTCTTAAGTGTTCCAAGGCAACATTTGGTGGGATTGGTTGCCGGGATGAACCCAACATAGACAGTATGTCGGCTGCCTCGTTTTCAATCTAAGGTATGTGGTGGAATTCACATCGCTCGAAGAATCCGTTAATGTTTTGCACATGAAATCTGTAAAGGGCCATATTTGCATCCAAGGCGTCCCAGTTTCCAAATACTTGCTGCACCACCAAATCCGAGTCTCTGAAGCATTTTATCCGACGTATCCCCACTTCTCTTGGTACTTTGAGACCATGTACCAGTGCTTCATATTCCCCGACATTATTTGAGGCACTGAAGTGGATTTGGAGGACATATTTCAATTGATCCTTTTGGGCGAGGTAAGAACTACCCCGGTGCCCAGCCCTTATTTCAATTTCGATCCGTCAAAATGCATTCGCCAATAGTTTGAGTCCGGCAGTGGTGGCTCGTATTGCATCTCGGCCCAGTCCACAAAGAAATCCGCCACAGCTTGCAATTTGATCGCATCTCTTCTGTCAAACTATGGTGCATACAGGGCTAGCTCAAGTGCCCACTTTGCTATCCGCCCACTTGCATCTTTGTTACTCATAATCTCTGATATAGGTGCCTCACATATCACCTTGATGGGGTGTTCCTCAAAGTAGTGTTTGAGTTTTTTGGCCGACATATACACGCCATATGCCATCTTTTGATAGTGAGGGTAATTCTGTTTTGAAGTAGATAATACCTCCCTCCGATAATACACTGGCCTTTGCACCGACTTTCCTTCTTCTTCGCGCTGTACTACAATTACTTCACTTATGACTCGGTTGGTCGCGGCTACATAGAGCAACATTGGCTCCTTGGGTAGTGGTGTGGCTAGGATTGGTGTAGTAGACAACATCTTTTTCAATTCTAGAAATGCGCCATCTACTTGTGGCATCCATGTGAATTTGTCTACCTTTTTCATTAACTGGTAGAGGGGCAGAGCCTTCTCTCCCAGCCGACATACGAACTAGCTTAACGACGCCAGGCAACCAGTGAACTTCTGCACATCGTTAAGACATTTTGGCAGTTCCATTCTCTCTATGGACCGGATTTCCGTCGGGTTAGCTTCGATACCTCGGCTAGACACTAGAAAGCCGAGCAACTTTCCTGCAGGCACACCAAAAGTGCATTTTTCCAGGTTAAGCTTCATTCGGAACCGTCTCAAGTTCGCGAATGTCTGTCGGATGTCATCAAGGAGTGTATTGCTTTCCTTAGTTTTTATCACCACATCATCCACATAAACTTGCACGTTTCGACCTATTTGGTCATGTAAACATTTTTGCATGCATCGCTCGTACGTTGCTCCAGCATTATGTAATCCAAACGGCATAGTGCGATAGCAATAAGCCCCGTACAGGGTAATAAAAGCAGTCTTTATTTGATCATTCGGGTTTAGGGGTATCTAGTGGAAACCAGAATACGCATCAATGAATGGTAACAGCTCACATCCAGCAGTTGAGTCTATGACTTGATCTATTCTAGGGAGTAGGAATGGATCTTTAGGAAACACCTTATTCAGGTTCGTGTAATCAATGCACATGCGCCATACCACTGCCACGTTTGGATCATCCTTCTCCTTTTCCACAAGCACCAGAATAGAGAGCTAATCCGGATAGAGTACTTCCATGATAAACCTGGCTGCAAGGAGCCTAGATATTTCATCCCCAATGACTTTTCTTCTGTCCTCGGCGAAACGCCGGAGAGGCTGCTTCACTGGCTTAGCACCGGGTCTTACATTCAAAGAGTGCTCGGCCAACTCCCTCGACACACCTTGCAGATCCTGTGTGGACCAAGCAAAGATGTCCCAATTCTCACGGAGGAAGTTGACGAGCTCGCTTTCCTATTTGCTGCTTAACCCGACACCAATGGTTACAGTGCGTTCTGGGAACTGTTCATCAATAGGCACTTTCTTTGTATCCTTGGTTGCTTGGAATGACACGCTTCCATGCGGGTTGGTCAGGGCCGGCATATGTTGCTACACGGATTGAGCCAATGCCGCCACTTCCTGTATCCTCCTTCTTTCCTGAGCTATCACGAGTGACTCGGCTAAGTTAGATCCGGCTGAGGCGCACTCGATCGAACGCCTAAAGTCCCCTAACACGGTTATCACTCCCCTAGGTCCGGGCAGTTTCATCTTTAAGTAGCTGATGTGAGTACTTGCCACGAACTTGTTTAGCGTGGGCCTGCCGAGCAACGCATGATAGGTGCTCTCCAGATTCACCACTTCGAACTCCAAATTTTCAGTCCGGCAATTATCTCTCGTACCGAACAACACATCAACCCGGACCTTGCCAATTAGCTCACAGGAGATACCTGGCACAATGCCGTGAAATGTGGTCCTTGTTGTTTGCAGCATGTTCTCTGATATTCCCAACTTGTGCATGGTATCCTTGTACATGATATTGGTGCTACTGCCGTTGTCAATCAGCACTTTGGAAAACCTCACATTGAGATTAGGCCTAATGAACGTCGGATCCAGGACCATTGCGTAGGTCCCTGGACTAGGCATGATCTCTGGGTGATCCTTAATATTCCACATAATCTCCTGGTCTGACCAAGGCATATATCTTACCACTGCTGGCATTACCGCATTTACCTCCATATGCAGGTGCTGCAAGCTTTTCCGGTCAGTTTCTTCCGTGGTAAACACACAGTAGCTTTGATGATGCTCCCTGTGTTCGTTTCGTCTCTCATTTGCGTGGTAACCTTGGTCTTTCTGTTAGTTGTTATTCACTTGATGCACAACATCCCTCCTTTCCTAATTTTCATACCTCAGCGGAGGTGGAGGCAACATTAGTTGCTATCCATTTCCCCATGTCAGTAATGGCTACCGTGGTGCCTCATTCCGACGTGCTTCGTTCCGAGGTGCCTGAGCATTCCCCGAACTGCCATGTTCTAATTTCCTCATCCATTCACATTGCCGGGTTGTATGATTCGCCGGACTATTTGGACTTGGCGTATGAAACTTGAAAGGTTGATCCAGCATAGACTCGAATGTATACCTCGGTTGATCTTTTCGCTCTTGCCATTGATTTTTCTGCTCTGGGGTCCAAGGCTTCTTCCCTTCATTTTTGTGTTGCCACTTTTTCCCTCCAGTTTTCTGGCGCTGGCTAGCGCCAGCATTGGGTTGATCCCGGTCCACCGCTGCCACCTACTACGAGTTATATCTGTAATCCGAACGCTTGTCCCTTCTCTTTCCTCGGAAATCATTTCTCCTTGATGCCCCGGAGCCATCTCGGTTGTAATACTCCTCATTTGCCTCACTTGACATTAGCCGGGGTTGAGTCGGATCTCCCAAAGCGTACGAATCTGCGATCCAGATCGTCTCAGCCAAAGTGGTTGGAATATCTCGTTGAAGTCTTTGCCACAACATACTTCCATATCTGCACCCCTGGGCGAACCACGCAATTGCTTGTGATTTAATTACCCCCTCGCATGAGTTTCGCACGTTGCACCACCGAGTCAAGAAATCTCGGTTTGTCGCCGCTCATAATGTCTGCCGCGGCCTGTTCGGCCTCTTGTAAGTGCTTGAGAAGTTGCTAACGAATAACTCCTCAAAGTCTAGCCAGCAGTTAAGACTTCTCGGTGGCAAGTTTTTTAGCCAAACTCTCGCTGGTCCTTCCAACATTTGAGGTACATACCTCACTGCCCATCTCAAATTTCCAGTTGCAATCTTGACCGCCGTTGCGTAATCAATCAGCCAATCCTCTGGTCTAGTACTACCATCGTAGGTCCTGGTTCCTCTGGCCAACTGAAAGTTCAGCACTGGCGGCTCCTTCATGATCCGGGGCCCAAAGCATGCTGGACCAGGAGGACCTTGTACCTCGATTAGCTCCGACCTATAAATTTAGTCCAGTTTCAGCCTCGCATCATCTGGCTGCAAGTTTCTGCTTCCCAGCCTCAACCCAATTATATGGTACTCTAGTCTGGGGTATCCATCATTGATCATCGCTGAATAACCATCATTGTATCTTTCCTGATCCGGACAAGCATTCTGCTGTTGCGCTGCTTGACCTGCACTTCTCTCCTGCCAAGGTGTGCGCTGCTGTTGCTGCTACCGAGGTACATTTTGTCATGTTCCCACTGTATCACGCTGTTCGGCATTGCCGTTGGCAGCATTTCTTTGACCGGCATTGCCTTGGTCGCGATTACCTCGGCCAGCTTCACCTCGGCTGGTGTTGTGACGATCTTCATCTACTTGCACTGCTTTTCCTTTTCCATCTCTCACCGGGTCGTAGGGGACCATCTGTTTGTCTCTTCTCCCAGAGTTTACCACCTCTTCTCTCCGAGGATTATGACCCGGAGATGATGCGGCTCTGCCAGATTTTGATGGGTTATTTCTAACCGAATGAACCACGTGTGATGCTCCTGGTGGTGCCGGATTTTCTTTGTTCATTTCTTCATTTTGCTGGCAAGCGACCCTCAGCAAGTGGTTCACCCTCTCTTGTTGCCTTTCCCGGGCCTCTCCAGTTAGACCTTCTAACTCAGACGCAGCCGCATTTGCTGCCCTCAGGTTCTTTGCCGGGTACTGTACCTCTCCAGCCCTCATGTTACTATCGTGGCTGTCTGACCCGGCCTAGGCTCTTATTCCTTGTCGATCTCAGTAATCAGGTTTCTACCTCGGATTTTCACTCCATCTATGCGGTTTGCCTTTGCATATTCCCTCAAAGTAATGTTCAAGGACTGCTGTAACTCTGCTACTTTCTTTGCGCCAGCTAACATTTTCTGCCTAGTTTCCTCCAACTCAACTTGCGCCTGAGCCAAGTCTACCACAGGAGCTATTGGCGTTTCTAGGCTATCAATTGCTTGCTGGAGTACATTCTCTGGCCTCTCTAGTGGTGGAAACCTAGACCTTGCCTGCTTTGGGGTGACTTCCGGCTCTGGCACCGGGCCCTTGCTTGCTCCTATGTCTGGCGCGGTCATCAGGACCTCAACGCTGCTAGTGGGGCGAGTGATATGCACGCCACGAGCTGCGCTAAGAGGTGGTTCGCCTCCCTCAATGACGTGACGTGGATGAACGCAGGACTCGTCCATGCAAACATAGATCTTGTGCGCGCCAAGTTTGATGAAGACGTCGCTGCGCGAAAGGGGACTCCTGCCGAAGCTCCCTGCATTGTCGCTGACGTAGTCCAGCACACCAAAGAGCTGAACCAGGCCAAAGACGACGCGCTCGCCGGTGTTGGAGATGCTTCCCGTCCGGATTTTCACCCCTGCTAGCACCGCTAGCCCCACGGTGGGCGCCAACTGTCGTGGTGGTGGCACGGCAGATGCCATGGATAGGCTAAAGATGGGGCCAATGAATGCTAGGGGAATCCAGGAAGGGAAAACATGGTGATTCCACACATAGATGTTCTTGTGATTCCTCTACCAATGGTGAATGCAAGTGCTCCTCGAGCTGTTTGTGAGAAGGAGACTATGTCTCTTACTCCCCACAACCTAGCTCCAGAGTTCTACTTAGACAGAGAAAATGATTGATCCCTCTCTATGGAGGCCCCGGTGCTCCTTATATAGGAGGGGCCGGGTTACAAAGTTAGGGCACACGTGGCAGCATATTCCCTGAATATGCTCCTTGGTTAAAGCTAGATGCTTATTTATTCCCTTTAACGGCTCGTCCGGTCTTTGGACATAACCCACAGCGTAATCCTTGCCTTTAAGCGTCACCAGACACGGGCTACGTCAGCCGACATACCCCGCGTCATCTTGGTCGCCCAGGTCCCGCATGGTCCTCCCCTCTGCTTTGCTTCGCTCATGCTACAGCTAACAGAGCCACCTTTTCACCAGCGGGAGATTCCTTCCTTCTCTTGGAAGCCATATGATAGTCCGGCTAGCACGTGGCTAACCCGGCTACAAGGGTACCTGTATAATAGACAGACAAACATGACCGGTATATATTCTATGCCGACTGGGCTAAGGCTAGGGAGATGCTCCACGGGTCAGGTTACTCCGTGGTTCGGCCTACCTTGAGGTGACCCGGCCAGCTCTTGCTTTGACCGAGCCGTACCTCGGCTAACTCGGCCTTTATAGCCCGGTGTTACCCTACCCGGTGGTATCCTCCCAACACAGAGACTCAAGCACTATATTTCTGGAGATTCTTACAATGAAGACATTGATGCTATTCAAATGATAACTCCGGAAATTTTTATCAAAGACCAACTTCAGAGACCTGTAGAGTCTGTTTTCGAATAGGTAACAGTTCTGGTAAGAAAAGGTCCGCGAAAAATATGTCAAGTTATATTTTTGCAGTTTTTATCCAACAAGGCAACGAAGCGAAAGTTGGACGGAAACGGAGCCAGGGTGGCTCACACCACCCCTGGCGCGGCCCCCTTTGCCGTGCCATCAGGTGGTGTGGCCACCCCGGAGTCTGTCTCCGACCCGTTTTCTCCCAGTACCTTCCTTATGTTGTAAACCTTTGTAATATATAAGCCCCTGAGGTTCGTATATCGTGTCATCATCGTGTTTTTGTTTCGATATGTTTCTGCCAGGAACTATTCTTAAAGTTTAGAAGCACAATTGTCTACACCAATGATAAGGGCAAGGAGCCTTTGAAGGAAGATCTCCAAGACTCTAAGAAGGAGGAGGAGAGTGATAGTGAAGTTCAAGAGGAGGCAAAGGAAGATCAACATCCGCACACCAGCACCACCATTGCAAGCATTGGAGTGGTGGCAAACCCTCCCAGGTTCAAAAGGACTGCACGGATGTCCACTGGAGGAAAGACTCCGCGTCATCGCTTGGCTTCGTGGTCACCTTCTCCATGCACCAAGAATCCTTCCATACCCTTATCCATGAGCATCAATTCCAGAAAATTCCCAAGGAGAAACTACCCTCCAATTGGGATATGCCTCGTTCTAACCATGCAGGAAAAGAAGACTTCAAGGAGGAAGAGTGGGGAAAGAATCGTACGAGCTGGGATTCCCAACCCGACATGATCATGAACCGCATCGAGCACAATTTGGAGTTGATTCGTACTCTCACCTTCGAGATTGAGGACTTGAGGAAATTGATTGAAAAGCTCATCGAGAGAACACCACCACCTATTAGCACTATTTATATTCCAAGTAAATTCATGTTTTTATCTACCTTCCAAATTAAACTTGTTACGTGAAAATTAGTGATTAAAGCTCTCACGAACTTGATGGCACACTTTACTTTTCTTGCACCTAATAAACTTGAACCATTGTGTTATCTAAGTTGTATATGCTTGCACTTATACGTTGGGAATTAGCAGAACCATGCTATCATGGGGAACGCTTTCAACATTGCACTTGTACATTGTACCCAGTTGATATCATGCTTTTTTGTCTATGGATGTCGTCGGTGTGAAATGAAAGGGGAGCTTGTAAGTCCATGGAGTTATGTATGTGTGTTAGAGAAACGCATAGGCCACTGGTCTAATCCATGCCTAATCATGGTGGAAACCTGCAGCATAACCATAATGATTAATCTATGAAGCATTCTTCTTATAAAAAAATAGATAGAGATTGAGAAAAAAAGAAAAAAGAGATGAGAAAAGAGGAAAGAGAGAAAAAAGCACCATTTTCCCATGGTAAATAAGAAGATTGCTGAGATGCTTATTGTCTGCTTGCCTTGTCATTTTGATATGGGGATTCTTCCGTATCATTGGGCAAGGGGTACCCTGCTGGCGGTGCTCTATGATACACATGTACTTACTATGCCAAGAACTTACCGATACTAGACTTGAGTAGCATGAGGAGCGGCCCTCGTATTCAAGGTACATGAGATTGCCAACTTATACTTTGTCAAGCATATACTCCATAGTTTGTTCACTTTAACCTTAACCACCTGAAGATGCTTATGATAGGGGCAATGAGAGTTGAAAGCTAATAAGTACCATAATTTTTGGAAGCTCTTTATGAAACTTGAGATCCATGCTTCCCTCTGCGAAGGGCCTATTTTTTACTTTTTAGTTGAGTCAGTAAACCTATTCCTTTCTACCTCAGCAAGTATTTTGAGTTGTTGTGTTTCATTCATTCATATGCTGATTTATTCAATCATGTTTCTTATGTTCCTTGTTTTGCACATTGCTCTTATCTTAGTGAATACTACTTTGAAAGCTATCATTGAAACCCCCTTTATGATTGAACTCCTGCAAATTGTTAACTATTCTTTGACCAAGAGCTAAGTTTGCCATTATCAATTATGATTTACTTTATGTATCTTTATTGCGTTTCCTTTAGTTATTGCAAGTTAAAGTTATATAATAGTGAGTTGTCTTCTATTATGATTTGTGTGTTGATGAATGTGATGCTTCTTGTCTGTATTCTTTTATCGACTCTTCACTCCATAAACATGAGGTCATGTTTATTGAGCTCAGTTTTCGCTTGGGGACAAGCAAAGTCTAAGCTTGGGGGGTTACCCTAGGCCACGCCACCAGGTGGTGTGGCCATCCCGGCCCACTCCTGGCTCTCCCCTTTGGCGTATATTATCCCCATGAAACCCTAATACCTGGAGAGCGACCACAGAAAGATTCCGCCGCCTCTGCGGGGCGGAAAACTACAGAGAGAAAGAGCTCCCCGGCCGACAGAATTTTGCTGGGGGAATTCCTTCCCGGAGAGGGGAGATCGTCGCCATCAACACCACCATCAAGCTGTACTTCATCGGGATCATCATCACCATCATGTCCATCATCATATCCACCAACACCATCATCACCACTTCATGCCGCTGTAACAATTGGGTTGAATCTTGCATAGTTCTTAGGGGAAACTTTCCTGGTATTGATTACTTGGTGTAGTTGATGCTATTGAGTGGAACCATTGAATTATTGTTATGTTCAGATTGTTACTTATCATTATATCATCTCTGATATTGATCCATATGATGTCTTGTGAATAGTTCATTTAGTTCTTGAGGACATGTAAGAAGTCATGTTGTTAGTAGTGGAATTGTGTTGAGAAAGATTCAATAGTTTGTTATTTAAGTTGTGGTGTTATTCTTCTAGTGGTGTCATGTGAACGTAGACTACATGACACTTCACCATTATGGGCCTAGGGGAATGCATTGTGTATTTGGCTACTAATCGTAGGGGTTGCCAGAGTGATAGAAACCTAAACCCCCGTTAGGAAACCTTTGCACAAGGGATGTCAGGATCTTAGAGTTTAAAGCTATGGTTAGGTTTTTATCTTAATTACTTTCTTGTACTTGCATATGCTTGCAAGGGGTTTAATCACAAGTATGTATTAGTCCTAGGAAGGTCTGTGCATTAGCACAGGTTCACCCACACAAACTAAAGAAGATTAATCAACTATATGAAGCGAAAGCACTTGACGATATTCCCGTGTGTCCGCAAGAACGTTTGGTCATCTTAAGTAATACAACAGGCTTGTCCTTTCCTAAAGAAAGGATTGGGCCACTTGCTGCATTTATTCTTATTGTCTTTTATTTACTCGCACTTTATTTATCTGCATTATCAAAAACCCCTAAAAATTCGTTTGCTAAGTATTTATAGAGAATTCCTGCTCCAAGCCACTCGTCAACACCTTCTGCTCCTCGTTGGGTTCGACACTCTTACTTATTGAAAATACTGCGATACACCCCCTATACTTGTGGGTCATCAGTCGTCATGCGCATAGTGGCACGGCGAGGGGCGGTCTTAATCGGACAGGAGGCATCCATGCTCTGCTCGGGTACTGCGGTGTTCGTCATGGCGTACGGTGGTCACGGGGCATGCGGTGGCGAACGGTCATGTCTGGGAGGTTGCTAGTGACGCAGCGAATGCATTTACGCAAGGAGAGAGTAAGGCACGGGGCGGCTCGGTGCTCTAGCGTGCGCTCGGCATGGCGGACAAAGAAGATGGGCGCGACTGTGATGACTTCTCCATTGCTTGTCGTTGGTCGAGGCGTGGACTAGCTGGTGCGGTGAGGTCACCCCTACCTCCTAGACATCATGGGCGAGGGTGGCGCGGCTGATGGCGTCGTGTACATGCTCGACCGACATGGCACGCTCGAGTACGGGCTGGCACTAGTCAGCTGGTCGAGTGAGCGGTGCTAGCTGCACGGGCTGGTACTGGGAGTGATCGTGGGTGATTAATTGAGGCTGAATTGAGTACAATGGTGAGCACTAGATTGATCAAAACAGTAAATAGTTGGTAGACTTGTACTGTGCCTGCTAAGTGTTTGATTAAATGGCCGCATGAACTAAACATTTGAATTTTCAAATTCTTTTGGTGGGTGTGTTGGTCATATGCTTGAGTGTCTTTGGTTGCTAGGATTGGTCACGTGGTGAAGGTTTGAGTGGTTTTTGAAAAAGTGTTATCTTGATGTCTATTGTAGATTCAATTTTGGAAATTCCCTCAAATGGATTTGAAAATGTTTCTGTAAGTTTTGAAAGTTCACTTGGGTTCATTTTTACTTGGTCTAGCAAGGTGAGAAAAGAAGTAGAATTGTTTCTGTTTGAAATCATTTACTAGAGATGCCCAAAGTGAGCTAGATGTTAACTTTGGCAAAAATGACCATTATGTTATATGCCTTATAATTTGATTTTCTTTTGATTTGCTTTGGTTTGAATTTGACCTGGATGATCTTGCTTTGATCCTTAAACTATTTCTCAACACATATAACAATCAATCATGGCATAACAAGCATTCACACATCATTAATAAACACACATGCATTCATATAGGGTTTAAGATTAAAAGTTTTTGTTAACCCTTATTTTGATTAATTGGAAATTGATATTCTCATTATAATATTTTTGAGATGTTACAAAAACCTTCCCTCCTTAAACAGAATCTCGTCCCGAGATTCAGGAAAAACTAGGAATTAAAGAGATTTGGAAACTCCGTCCTAATATAATCTTCTCGCTCCCAGGTAGCTTCTTCTTTAGTACGGTTGCTCTAGATCTTTAGAAACTTGATACTTCTGGTCCGGGTGGTTCTGAAGGCTTCTTCCAAAATACGAATGGGTACTTCACGATAGGTTAAATCCTTGTTGATATCCATGGCTCTGTGGTCAATGTTCTTGAAAACTTCGGTCTTCTCTGGAACTTCTAAGCATTTTCGAAGTAACGAGATATTAAACACATTATGTACGGCTGACATCTCTTCGGGCAGTTCTAACTGATAGGATACTTCTCCTCAGTGACTTAAAATCTTGAAGGGTCCAATATATCTAGGTGCAAGCTTCCCTTTGAGTTGAAAACAATGCATTCCTTTCAAGGGTGATACTTTGAGATACACAAAATCTCCGATATTGAAGGTCAGGTCTCGACGTCTTTTGTCAGCGTAACTCTTCTGTCTGGATTGAGCGGTCTTGAGGTTTTCACGGATCTTCTGAACCTTCTCTTCGGCTTCTCGTAGGATGTCAGGTCCGAAGATCTGACTCTCTCCTACTTGCGACCAATTAAGGGGGTATGGCACTTCCTTCCATACAAAACCTCAAATGGGGCCATTTCAAACTGGCTTGATAACTGTTGTTGTATGAGAATTCTGCGAAAGTCAGACAGTCTTCCCATTTAGATCCATATTCTAACACATAGGCTCTTAGCATATCTTCTAGTATCAGGTTTACTCTTTTCGTCTGTCCGTCGGTCTGTGGGTGATAAGATGTGCTGAAGTTCAATTTGGTTCCTAATCCTTCTTGGACTTTCTTCCAATATCTTGAGGTAAACTGGGTTCCTCGATCTGAAACAATTGTCTTGAGGGTTCCGTGTAGACTGACTATTCTAGCAATGTATAACTCTGCTAGCTTCGAGCTTTGATAAGTGGTCTTGACGGGTATGAAATGAGCTACTTTGGATAGTCTATCTACTATGACCCAAATAGAATCATTTCCTCTACTAGATGTAGGTAAACCGGTGATAAAATCCATTCCAACTGAATCCCATTTCCATTCTGGAATTTGCAATGGTTGCAAAACTCCTGCGGGTCGCTGGTGTTCCACTTTGACTCTCTGACAGATATCACACTTGGCAATATAGCTTCTGACTTCTCTCTTCATTTTGTGCCACTAAAATTGCTCCTTCAAATCTTGATACATCTTTGTTCCTGTCGGATGAATAGAATAAAGAGTATCATGGGCTTCCTACAAAATGACTTGTTTCAACTCTAAATCTGTTGGCACATAGATACGTCCTTTATACCACAAAACTCCTTCTTCATCTTCCGTGAATCTGGGTACCTTCCCTGTACCGATACGATGCTTAATTCCATCAACACTGGCATTTCCTTTCTAGGCTTCCTTTATCTGACTGATCAAAGTGGGTTGAAGTTCAATAATGGCTAAGAATCCTTCGCTAACTAGATCCATTCTAAAATTCTCCATCTCCTCATGCAGACTTGGCTGAGCTTCCTTAATCATGGTGTTTAATCTACACGGCAGTCTACTAAGAGCATCCGCTACCACATTGGCTTTGCTGGGGTGGTAGTGAATGTCAAGATCATAATCCTTGATTAACTCTACCATCTTCGTTGTCTCATATTCAGCTCCTTCTGGGTAAAAATATACTTCAGACTCTTGTGATCCGAATAAATCTCACAGCTGTTACCCATGAGGTAATGACACCATGTCTTCAAGGCTAAAACTATGACTGCCAGTTCCAAGTCATGGGTGGGATAATTCTACTCATGTTGCTTCAGTTGTCTGGATAGATATGATATTACTTTGCCTTCTTGCATCAAGACACATCCGAGACCAATCTTGGATGCATCACAATATACGTCAAAAGGCTTCTTGATATTCGGCATCATCAAAATTGGGGCTGAAAACAATCTCTTCTTGAGTTCTTCAAAACTTGCTTCACATTTGTCTGTGCATTCAAACTTCTTGTCTTTCTTCAACAACTGGGTCATTGGCCTTGCGATGCTTGAAAATCCTTCAACAAACTTGCGGTAATATCCAGCTAATCCAAGAAATGCGTGGACTTCGGTTTGGGTGGTTGGGGCTTTCCATTCTTCAACATCCTTAATCTTGGCGGGATCGACGGCAACTCCTCCTACCGACAAGATATGGCCTAGGAAACCTACTTCCTTTAACCAGAACTCACATTTTCTAAACTTGGCATACAACTAATGCTCTCTAAGGGTTTAAAGGATGGTTCTTAGGTGTTTTTCATGGTCTTCTTCTGACTTGGAGTAGATCAGAATGTCATCGATAAAAACAATGACAAACTTACCCAAGAAGTTCATAAAAATCTTATTCATGAGATTCATGAAATAAGCAGGGGCATTGGTTAATCCAAATGACATGACATTGTACTCATACAATCCATATCGGGTAGTGAAAGTAGTCTTTGGGATATCCGTTGCATGGATCTTTAGTTGATGGTAACCAGTTCTAAGATCAATCTTAGAAAACACTCTGGCACCAGTCAGCTGGTCAAACAGATCTTATATCTTCAACAGTGGGTACTTTTTCTTGATGGTGACGTCATTTAGCTTCCGATAATCCGTACACAAATGGGTGGAACCATCTTTCTTATCCACAAACAAAATAGGTGATCTCCACGGTGATGCACTTGGTTGTATCAGACCTTTCCCCAACATGTCATCAAGTAGCTTCTTTAGCTCCACTAATTCAGCGGGGTTCATACTATAGGGTCTCTGAGCTATGGGTCCAGTTCCAGGAACTAGTTCAATGATAAACTTGCTATCCTGATCTGGGGGCATACCAGGCAATTCATCTGGGAACACATCGGGGTATTCAAAGACTACTCTGACTTGGTCTAGGGTTGATTGGACTAAACTATTGTTGCATTTGAATTAACGGGGCAGCTTCTCAGACACATGCTCTACTGATACTCTGGTGCTACTGGTCATGGTTATGGCTTTCTTGGCACAATCTATTAATCCTTGATGTTTCAACATCCAATCCATTCCTAGTACTACTTCCAAACCTTTTGTTCCAAGTACTATTAAATTGGCATAAAAATCTATTCCATGTATTCTGATTGGCACGGCCTTGCAAATTTTTCTAGCTTTGGTTGTTGACCCAGGTATTTAAACTATCATAACATGTTTCAAATTTGTGGGTTGAATCTTACTAGTGCATGCAAATTCTTCTATAACAAACGAGTGCGATGCTCCAGAATCAAACAAAACTCTTGCAAGTACTGAGTTAACAGAAAACATACCCAGCACGACATCTAGCGCTTCCTGGGCTTCTTCTGCATTCATGTGGAACAGACGACCAGTACGGTTGTGCAGGTTTCCTGGGGCAAACCTCTTTCTAGGCTGGACACGGTGCTGCTGCTGGGCAGGTGCAGTGACATTGGGTGGAGCAGCAAGCTTCTTGGGGGACTCATTGGAGTAGTGACTAGTGATTCCACATTCAAAGCATGTTATCATTGACTTGTCCTTCTCGGCAATAGGCATAACATTGCTTCCAGTCCTTGGGGAAGTATTGTTGTTGTTGTTGTTTTTTTTATGTTGTTGGTGGTGGTGGACCTTGGCGATGCACGGTTCGAGTTATGGAGATTATTACTTTGCGGCCCGAAAGTTGGGGTGTACAGGCAACGCGGTACCCAAGTTTTCTGAAATCAGCCGGGATGACTACAGTTGGTGTGCCAAATACTCAGAGGGTCTTTTTGGCACGAATTCAACTTTATGTTTCAATACAAAAAATCAGGCTAACGGGTGTCAAGTTGGGCCCCCCTGTCAGTTCGTCGTTATGTCGCTCCTGTCGCTTAGGCAGGGTGGCTATCACGTAGGCTTGCAGCGTTGGCACAGTGGATAAGACAACACCCCCTACCCAGTGTATTGACGTGACAAAACAGAGCCCATGTATCGGCGTTATAATTATTTTTTGTTTACTCAGAAGTTGGAACGGCCACCGCCACGCGTCTCTCCTTGGACTTCCGTCCCAATCGTTAACCCCTACCATAAAAGCGCATTGACGGTTCCACCTTTCCCCTGCCTCGCAGAAACCACTCTTCTTCTTCATGTCATCTACTATCTTCTTCCCGTCTTCTCCTTGCTGCCATGGAAGATCTATGCACTCTAGAGACAAGCTTCACTACCCATGACAACAAGAAGATAGACGTTGTCTACACCAATGAGGAGGAGACAGTGGTGCGTGTCCTGAGGATGTACGAGGGTTGGCTTGGGATAGACGAGGACAAGTTTGTGGGATTGGACCTCGAGTACACCTCGGAGCACCCATATGAAGGGAGTGAAGTCGCCGTCGTTCAACTTGCCATTCGGAAACACGTCCTCGTCTACCACCTCTCCTGGTTTGTAGATCTGCTCTCTGTAGCTAACCGCTTTTAGGGTTTTCTCCTCTTGTTCTTTATCCACTTGCTCATCTTGCAACTACTGGATTTTACCTAGGACCAAATAAATTAGGGTTTGCCTATGTCTCAATCAACTGAGATTTTCTTTAGTCTCAATCACCTAAGAAAAGTGCAACCGTAGTTAAAAGAAATGTGCAACTCGTTCAGTCGACTGAGAAATAGCAAAACCAAATAAATTATGACAATACAATGTTGAGAGTCTTGATCTTGCATTTACTAAACTTTTCAAAATTATATTGAGATGATGATCTTGCATTGACAAAATATTTGTAGTTACAAATTTTGGTGATGACAAACTACATACTTTCAGGACTGACAGGAAATGTCCGGCGCTGCGCCAGTTCCTTGAAAAAAAGGGAATTGTTTTATGCACTTTCAACACAACAACTGATTTTTCGAAATTGTATCAAGAGGAAATTATAATTCCTGCGCACAACTGGATCGATATTCAGCATCTTGTCAAGATCCTAGGGGCAGGTAGAAGGATGGAATGGCATCACTCGCAACTAGAATCCTCGATGAGTCGTACGTCACAATGAAGGAAGATTTCTCTAAGGATAGGCACGATTTCTGGAACGAGTGGCCGTTGTCAGATATAAACCTGAAGTATGCAGCCATAGATGCTTATGTGACCTACCAGTTGTACAAGAAGATCCATTTTTTTCAATGTTACCTCGTGTGTTGCCCTATTTGCAAGAGGGAAGACGAGCTTAGGGGAGCCCTTTGTAGAAAATGCCGAATAGCTGAGTTTGAAGTTGAATATGCAAAGAAATTGGCTGCATCTAAAGCGGCTGACAGAGAGGCTGCAGAAGCAGCTGAAAGAGAGCTTGCAGTTGAAGAAGCAGCTGACAGAGAGGCTGCACCTGATGCGGCAAACAGAGAGGCGGCATCTTCTAGCGGCCACAATCAGGCCTATCATGCACCGCTAATTGTGCCACAGGACGCTGAAGATAGGAAAGCCAAGTCAGATGCCATTTGGGACAAAGCAGTTCGTTGGACGTGGAGTACCTGGAATGATAGCAAGCGCGTAAAGTGGTCTGATGAGGAGTGAATTAAATTTTACTTGTCAGTGTTATGTTTCTGTTTCTGTTTTGTGGAACTCAGTTAGCTTGCCAAGATGTCTAGCGCATCAAGTGAGACTAGTAAAATAAATTTAACCCTCATTGTGTTATGTTTATGTATGTGTCTTGCAGCTTGTCAAGATGGTAGCTTCTTAACTGGCAGTTTGAAACAGTGCCCTTTTCCTCTCTCGCTAAATAGATATGTTTCATTTTGCCCAAATTGGTAGCAAATCTAGAGAAGATTCTCACTTCGATAATTCGTTCCCTTTTGGACCTCTTTTTGCCTCCGATCAAGTAGCAAATCTAGAGCAGCAAATCACACCAGACAGAATACATTCATTCAGAAAACAAAACAAATGTAGATATAGCTGTGCGCAGCTAAATAGGATATAGCGATAGAAAGTAGTAGGTTGCTTAACGGGGTTCGATGCATTCAGCCAGAAATAGGATGCAAGCAAAATATAGAAAATCAAAAGAAGCTACTTAGCAGCAGCAGCCGTGGCAGATGCAGATACATTCAAGGAGACATCCAACCCGTTCATTCGCCAGCGTCTCCATCTCCCTCTGGCGCCTATGCCACTTCTTGCTGCCCAGTTTCTTGGACTTGGGGGCCTTGGGCCTGATTGGAGGCATGCGACCCTCTTTGATAGCCACCCGCTGGAGGTTTCAGAGGTGAATGCCGAGAGCACGGTGTTCAGCGATGTAGGCGTTGATGTTCGCGGGCTCGGGCTTGCCACTTTTGTGGATGCCGGAGCCCGTGACCACTGCATGCTTTAGTAAGGTGTTCAAGAAGGTGCCGCCGGCGGCGCGACTCGTCAAGCAGTGGACGCCCCCCTTGCCGAAGGGGCAGCTGTAGTAGGGGGGCGTCGTACTTGCCGACCCGCAGCCTCCTCAGTACCTGACGAGCCTTGGTGTGAATGGACTCGTCATCGCTGCAGACGTTGCTGCCGGAAACCTATTGGAAGAAAGGGAAAATGGGGGAGTAGATGGTGTAAGAAGATCGAGCAATCGAAATGCGAACAAGCGAATCCTAATAAACCAAGATCTAGCATCCAACGATGGGAACGGTGTTGGATAATTAGGCACAATTTCCATGATTAATTCCAGAATATTAAACATGACAATACTAGCTAAATTTTAAATAGATTAGCCCATTATTTTTTAACAAACGGTAGAAGAACCAGGGGAGGGGAGCAAACCCTAGTTACCTCCGACCATAGGTCGTCGATGCCGGTGTGGTAGGGGTTCAGTAGAGCGATGTACTTATCTGGATCGTAGGTGCCCAAGAAGTGCGTGATCTGCTTGTGACAGGCGGGGGCCTCCTCATGTGAGGCTCCTCTTGGGCTCCATCGGTAGCTGTGGGGCAGAACGGGAACAGTGGCGCCATCGATGCCTCCACTGGGGCCTAGACAGGGACAGTGGATGCTTTCAACGCGTCGAGGGGGACCGGCGAGGAGACGGGGGCCTCCTCGCCGGCGGCCACGGAGGCGACGATGGCCACCTTATCCTCCTCGGCCATCGCCGGCGCGGATGGGGTATTCTCGGGATTTTGCGGATGCTGGTGGGACAGTGGAGAGGGTTGCGTGGGGACAGTGAGTGAGAGTGGGTGGATAGAAGCAAGGCATGTTTCGTTACACCACCGTGCAATGCGCCGCGCAGTCGACTGCACCGTGCACCGCGACACGTGCACGGTATGTCACGTTTTTTCCCGGGCCATGCATGTCAGTTCTGTATTGAGCCGCACGCAAAGGGCGCACACACAATTTCTATGTACGAAGTTTGACACGGCCCTAAAATTGGCGATTGAGAGCCACTGTGTAAAAAATGGGATATGTCTTATTAAAATCAAGTGGCAATAAATTTCAGCTGTCCATCGACGACTGTGCACTCGATGACACATGCGTTGTGGCGTAGTAGTAGCAGAAGTAGGCTTTTCAGACTTGATTAAACATGACATGACCGCTCGACGACTTTTTCCATGGACGGCATTGTGTTCCTTCTTGTAGAAATCTTGCTGAGGGAGACGTCCGTGTTGTCTCGCGCTGTACTGTGAAGGGCACGACGTGTGCAACGATCATTGTTGGATCAAACAGAATCAACGGCTGGTGCGCACGATCCGCGTGACAACTGTGATAACCAATCAGGGAGTAGCAGACAGGGTGAGCACAAATTTGTGCTTCTACGAAAGATAGAGAGATGGGGGCAAAACAAAGTAGTACCACATAAAATCAAGGGCGATACTGAGTAGTATAAAAATGGAAAGTGAGTGTCTTGCACAATGAAATACATCGTGGCATACATCAAATTAGGCCAATAGATCCACAAGAGTTCATTGGATGTGTGTTCTTCTCATAAACCACTCATAAACCACGTAAGGATCCACTAGAGTCATTGGATGTGTGTTCTTCTCACAAACCACATATCACTAGTGTCATTGCATGTGTGTTCTTCCCATAGACCACACATGGATCCACCAGTGTCATCGCATGTGTGTTCTTCCCATGAACCACACGTGGATCCACCAGTGTCATTCCATGTCTGCTCTTTTCATGAACCACAGCTAGAGTCATTGGATGTGTGTTCTTCTCACAGACCACATATCACCAGTGTCATTGCATGTGTGTTCTTCCCAAACACCGCATGTGTGTTCTTCCCACAGACCACACATGGATCCACCAGTGTCATTGCATGTGTGTTCTTCCCATGAACCACACATGGATCCACCGGTGTCATTGTATGTCTGCTCTTCCCATAAACCACAGCTAGAGTCATCGCATGCGTGCTCTTTTCACAAACCACAGCTAGAGTCATTGCATGTGTGTTATTCTTACAAACCATATCATGAACCACACCGAGTGTCATTGCATGTGTGTTCTTCTCACAAACCACACATGGAGCCACCAGTGTCATTGCATGTCTGCTCTTGTCATTAACCACAGCTAGAGTCATTACATGTCTGTTCCTTTCACAAACCACATATCACTAGAGTCATTGCATGTGTGTGTTTCCCATGAACCACACATGGATCCACCGGTGTCATTGCATGTGTGTTCTGCTCATGAACCACACATGGATCCACCCAGTGTCATCGCATGTGTGTTCTTCCCATTAACCACACATGGATCCACCAGTGTCATTGCATGTCTTCTCTTTTCATGAACCACAGCTAGAGTCATTGGATGTGTGTTCTTCTCACAGACCACATATCACCAGTGTCATTGCATGTGTGTTCTTCCCAAAGACCACACATGGATCCACCAGTGTCATTGCATGTGTGTTCTTCTCAAAAACCATATCATGAACCACACCCAGTGTCATTGCATGTGTGTTCTTCTCACATAGGACACATGGATCCACCAGTGTCATTGCATGTGTGTTCTTCTCATAAACCATATCATGAACCAAACCCAATGTCATTGCATGTGTGTTCTTCCCATGAACCTCACATGGATCCACCGGTGTTATTGCATGTCTGCTCTTCCCACAGACCACACATGGATCCACCAGTGTCATTGCATGTGTGTTCTTCCCATGAACCACACATGGATCCACCAGTGTCATTGCATGTCTGCTCTTTTCATGAACCACAACTAGAGTCATTGGATGTGTGTTCTTCTCACAGACCACATATCACCAGTGTCATTGCATGCGTGTTCTTCCCATGAACCACACATGGATCCACCGGAGTCATTGCATGTGTGTTCTTCTAACAAACCATATCATGAACCACACCTAGTGTCATTGCATGTGTGTTCTTCTCACAGACCACATATCACCTGTGTCATTGCATGTGTGTTCTTCCCATGAACCACACATGGATCCACTAGTGTCATTGCATGTGTGTTCTTTCCATAGACCACAGATGGATCCACCAGTGTCATTGTACGTCTGCTCTGCCCATGAGCCACAGATAGAGTCATCGCATGCATGCTCTTTTCACAAACCATAGCTAGAGTCATTGCATGTGTGTTCTTCTTACAAACCATATCAGGAACCACACCCAGTGTCATTGCATGTGTGTTCTTCTCACAAACCACACATGGATCCACCAGTGTCATTGCATGTTTGTTCTTCTCATTAACCATAGCTAGAGTCATTGCATGTGTGTTCTTCTTACAAACCACATATCACCAGTGTCATTGCATGTGTGTTCTTCCCATGAACCACACATGGATCCACCGGAGTCATTGCATGTGTGTCCTTCTCACAAACCACACATGGATCCACCCAGTGTCATCGCATGTGTGTCCTTCCCATGACCTACACATGGTTCCACCAGGGTCATTGTATGTCTGCTCTTTTCATGAACCACAGCTAGAGTCATTGGATGTGTGTTCTTCTCACAGAACACACATGGATCCAGTGTCATTGCATGTGTGTTCTTCCCAAAGACCACACATGGATCCACCAGTGTCATTGCATGTGTGTTCTTCTCACATACCACACATGGATCCACCAGTGTCATTGCATGTGTTATCTTCTCACAAACCAAATCATGAACCACACCCAGTGTCATTGCATGTGTGTTCTTCCCATGAACCTCACATGGATCCACCAATGTCATTGCATGTCTGATCTTCCCACATACCACACATGGATCCACCAGTGTCATTGCATGTGTGTTCTTCCCATGAACCATACATGGATCCACCAGTGTCATTGCATGTCTGCTCTTTTCATGAACCACAGCTAGAGTCATTGGATGTGTGTTCTTCTCATAGACCACATATCACCAGTGTCATTGCATGTGTGTTCTTCCCAAAGACCACACATGGATCCACCAGTGTCATTGCATGTGTGTTCTTCTAACAAACCACACATGGATCCACCGGTGTCATTGCATGTCTGCTCTTACCATGATACACACATGGATCCACCAGTGTCATTGTATGTCTGCTCTTCCCATGAACCACAGCTAGAGTCATCGCATGCGTGCTCTTTTCACAAACCACGGCTAGATTCATTCCATATGTGTTCTTCTTACAAACCATGTCATGAACCACACCTAGTGTCATTGCATGTGTGTTCTTCTCACAAACCACACATGGTTCCACCGGTGTCATTGCATGTCTGCTCTTCTCATTAACCACAGCTAGAGTCATTGCATGTTTGTTCTTTTCACAAACCACATATCACCAGAGTCGTTGCATGTGTGTTCTTCCAATGAACCACACATGGATCCACCGGTGTCATTGCATGTGTGTTCTGCTCACAAACCACACATGGATCCACCCAGTGTCATCGCATGTGTGTTCTTCCCATGAACCACACATGGATCGACCAGTGTCATTGCATGTCTGCTCTTTTCATGAACCACAGCTAGAGTCATTGGATGTGTGTTCTTCTCACAGACCACATATCACCAGTGTCATTGCATGTGTGTTCTTCCCAAAGACCACACATGGATCCACCAATGTCATTGCATGTGTGTTCTTCTCACAAACCATATCATGAACCACACCTAGTGTCATTGCATGTGTGTTCTTCTCACAGACCACACATGGATCCACCAGTGTCATTGCATGTGTGTTATTCTAATAAACCATATTATGAACCACACCCAGAGTCATTGCATGTGTGTGTTTCCCATGAACCACACATGGATCCACCGGTGTCATTGCATGTGTGTTCTTCTCACAGACCACACATGGATGCACCCAGTGTCATCGCATGTGTGTTCTTCCCATTAACCACACATGGATCGACCAGTGTCATTGCATGTCTGCTCTTTTCATGAACCACAGCTAGAATCATTGGATGTGTGTTCTTCTCACAGACCACATATCACCAGTGTCATTGCATGTGCGTTCTTCCCAAAGACCACACATGGATCCACTAGTGTCATTGCATGTGTGTTCTTCTCAAAAGCCATATCATGAACCACACCCAGTGTCATTGCATGTGTGTTCTTCTCACATACCACACATGGATCCACCAGTGTCATTGCATGTGTGTTCTTCTCACAAACCATATCATGAACCACACCCAGTGTCATTGCATGTGTGTTCTTCTCACAGACCACACATGGATCCACCAGTGTCATTGCATGTGTGTTCTTCTCACAAACCATATTATGAACCAAACCCAGAGTCATTGCATGTGTGTGTTTCCCATGAACCACACATGGATCCACCGGTGTCATTGCATGTGTGTTCTTCTCACAGACCACACATGGATGCACCCAGTGTCATCGCATGTGTGTTCTTCCCATTAACCACACATGGATCCACCAGTGTCATTGCATGTCTGCTCTTTTCATGAACCACAGCTAGAGTCATTGGATGTGTGTTCTTCTCACAGACCACATATCACCAGTGTCATTGCATGTGCGTTCTTACCAAAGACCACACATGGATCCACTAGTGTCATTGCATGTGTGTTCTTCTCAAAAACCATATCATGAACCACACCCAGTGTCATTGCATGTGTGTTCTTCTCACATACCACACATGGATCCACCATTGTCATTGCATGTGTGTTCTTCTCACAAACCATATCATGAACCACACCCAATGTCATTGCATGTGTGTTCTTCCCATGAACCTCACATGGATCCACCGGTGTCATTGCATGTCTGCTCTTCCCACAGACCACACATGGATCCACCAGTGTCATTGCATGTGTGTTCTTCCCATGAACCACACATGGATCCACCAGTGTCATTGCATGTCTACTCTTTTCATGAACCACAGCTAGTCATTGGATGTGTGTTCTTCTCACAGACCACATATCACCAGTGTCATTACATGTGTGTTCTTCCCAAAGACCACACATGGATCCACCAATGTCACTGCATGTGTGTTCTTCACACAAATCATATCATGAACCACACCCAGTGTCATTGCATGTGTGTTCTTCTCACAGACCACACATGGATCCACTAGTGTCATTGCATGTGTGTTCTTCTCACAAACCATATTATGAACCAAACCTAGAGTCATTGCATGTGTGTGTTTCCCATGAACCACACATGGATCCACCGGTGTCATTGCATGTGTGTTCTTCTCACAGACCACACATGGATGCACCCAGTGTCATCGCATGTGTGTTCTTCCCATTAACCACACATGGATCCACCAGTGTCATTGCATGTCTGCTATTTTCATGAACCACAACTAGTCATTGGATGTGTGTTCTTCTCACAGACCACATATCACCAGTGTCATTGCATGCGTGTTCTTCCCAAAGAGCACACATGGATCCACCAGTGTCATTGCATGTGTGTTCTTCTCACAAACCATATCATGAACCACACCTAGTGTCATTGAATGTGTGTTCTTCTCACAGACCACATATCACCTGTGTCATTGCATGTGTGTTCTTCCCATGAACCACACATGGATCCACCAGTGTCATTGCATGTGTGTTCTTCCCACAGAACACACATGGATCGACCGGTGTTGTTGCATGTGTGTTCTTCCCATGAACCACACATGGATCCACCAGTGTCATTCTATGTCTGCTCTTCCCATGAACCACAGCTAGAGTCATCGCATGCGTTCTCTCTTCACAAACCACAGCTAGAGTCATTGCATGTGTGTTCTTATTACAAACCAGATCATAAACCACACCTAGTGTCATTTCATGTGTGTTCTTCTACAAACCACACATGGATCCACCGGTGTCATTGCGTGTCTGCTCTTCTCATTAACCACATCTAGAGTCATTGCATGTGTGTTCTTCTCACAGACCACATATCACCAGTGTCATTGCACGTGTGTTCTTCCCAAAGACCACACATGGATCCACCGGAGTCATTACATGTGTGTTCTTCTCACAAACCACACATGGATCAACCCAGTGTCATCGCATGTGTGTCCTTCCCATGAACTACACATGGTTCCACCAGTGTCATTGCATGTCTGCTCTTTTCATGAACCACAGCTAGTCATTGGATGTGTGTTCTTCTCACAGACCACACATGGATCCAGTGTCATTGCATGTGTGTTATTCCCAAAGACCACACATGGATCCACCAGTGTCATTGCATGTGTGCTCTTCTCATAAACCATATCATGAACCACACCCAGTGTCATTGCATGTGTGTTCTTATCACATACCACACATGGATCCACCAGTGTCATTGCAAGTGTTATCTTCTCACAAACCATATCATGAACCACACCCAGTGTCATCGCATGTTTGTTCTTCCCATGAACCTCACATGGATCCACCAGTTTCATTGCATGTCTGCTCGTCCCACAGACCACACATGGATCCACCAGTGTCATTGCATGTGTGTTCTTCCCATGAACCATACATGGATCCACCAGTGTCATTGCATGTCTCCTCTTTTCATGAACCACAGCTAGAGTCATTGGATGTGTGTTCTTCTCACAGACCACATATCACCAGTGTCATTGCATGTGTGTTCTTCCCAAAGACCACACATGGATCCACCAGTGTCATTGCATGTGTGTTCTTCTCACAAACCACACATGGATCCACCAGTGTCATTGCATGTCTGCTCTTCCCATGAACCACACATGGATCCACCAGTGTCATTGTATGTCTGCTCTTCCCATGAACCACAGCTAGAGTCATCGCATGCGTGCTCTTTTCACAAACCACGGCTAGAGTCATTCCATATGTGTTCTTCTTACAAACCATGTCATGAACCACACCTAGTGTCATTGCATGTGTGTTCTTCTCACAAACCACACATGGATCCACCGGTGTCATTGCATGTCTGCTCTTCTCATTAACCACAGCTAGAGTCATTGCATGTTTGTTCTTTTCACAAACCACATATCACCAGAGTCATTGCATGTGTGTTCTTCCAATGAACCACACATGGATCCACCGGTGTCATTGCATGTGTGTTCTGCTCACAAACCACACATGGATCAACCCAGTGTCATCGCATGTGTGTTCTTCCCATGAACCACACATGGATCCACCAGTGTCATTGCATGTCTGCTCTTTTCATGAACCACAACTAGAGTCATTGGATGTGTGTTCTTCTCACCGACCACATATCACCAGTGTCATTGCATGTGTGTTCCTCCCAAAGACCACACATGGATCCACCAATGTCATTGCATGTGTGTTCTTCTCACAAACCATATCATGAACCACACCCAGTGTCATTGCATGTGTGTTCTTCTCACAGACCACACATGGATCCACCAGTGTCATTGCATGTGTGTTCTTCTCACAAACCATATTATGAACCACACCTAGAGTCATTGCATGTGTGTGTTTCCCATGAACCACACATGGATCCACCGGTGTCATTGCATGTGTGTTCTTCTCACAGACCACACATGGATCCACCCAGTGTCATCGCATGTGTGTTCTTCCCATTAACCACACATGGATCCACCAGTGTCATTGCATGTCTGCTCTTTTCATGAACCAACGCTAGAGTCATTGGATGTGTGTTCTTCTCATAGACCACATATCACCAGTGTCATTGCATGTGTGTTCTTCCCAAAGATCACACATGGATCCACCAGTGTCATTGCATGTGTGTTCTTCTCACAAACCACACATGGATCCACCGGTGTCATTGCATGTCTGCTCTTCCCATGATACACACATGGATCCACCAGTGTCATTGTATGTCTGCTCTTCCCATGAACCACAGCTAGAGTCATCGCATGCGTGCTCTTTTCACAAACCACGGCTAGAGTCATTCCATATGTGTTCTTCTTACAAACCATGTCATGAACCACACCTAGTGTCATTGCATGTGTGTTCTTCTCACAAACCACACATGGATCCACCGGTGTCATTGCATGTCTGCTCTTCTCATTAACCACAGCTAGAGTCATTGCATGTTTGTTCTTTTCACAAACTACATATCACCAGAGTCATTGCATGTGTGTTCTTCCAATGAACCACACATGGATCCACCGGTGTCATTGCATGTGTGTTCTGCTCACAAACCACACATGGATCAACCCAAAGGTCATCGCATGTGTGTTCTTCCCATGAACCACACATGGATCCACCAGTGTCATTGCATGTCTTCTCTTTTCATGAACCACAACTGGAGTCATTGGATGTGTGTTCTTCTCACCGACCACATATCACCGGTGTCATTGCATGTGTGTTCCTCCCAAAGACCACACATGGATCCACCAATGTCATTGCATGTGTGTTCTTCTCACAAACCATATCATGAACCACACCCAGTGTTATTGCATGTGTGTTCTTCTCACAGACCACACATGGATCCACTAGTGTCATTGCATATGTGTTCTTCTCACAAACCATATTATGAACCACACCTAGAGTCATTGCATGTGTGTGTTTCCCATGAACCACACATGGATCCACCGGTGTCATTCCATGTGTGTTCTTCTCACAGACCACACATGGATGCACCCAGTATCATCGCATGTGTGTTCTTCCCATTAACCACACATGGATCCACCAGTGTCATTGCATGTCTGCTCTTTTCATGAACCACAACTAGAGTCATTGGATGTGTGTTCTTCTCACACCACATATCACAGTGTCATTGCATGTGTTCTTCCAAAAGACCACACATGGATCCACCAGTCATTGCATGTGTGTTCTTCTCAAAACCATATCATGAACCACACCAGTGTCATTGCATGTGTGTTCTTCTCACATACCACACATGGATCCACCAGTGTCATTGCATGTGTGTTCTTCTCACAAACCATATCATGAACCACACCCAATGTCATTGCATGTGTGTTCTTCCCATGAATCACACATGGATCCACCGGTGTCATTGCATGTCTGCTCTTCCCACAGACCACACATGGATCCACCAGTATCATTGCATGTGTGTTCTTCTCATGAACCACACATGGATCCACCAGTGTCATTGAATGTCTGCTCTTATCATGAACCACAGCTAGAGTCATTGGATGTGTGTTCTTCTCACAGACCACATATCACCAGTGTCATTGCATGCGGGTTCTTCCCAAAGACCACACATGGATCCACCAGTGTCATTGCATGTGTGTTCTTCTCACAAACCATATCATGAACCACACCTAGTGTCATTGCATGTGTGTTCTTCTCACAGACCACATATCACCTGTGTCATTGCATGTGTGTTCTTCCCATGAACCACACATGGATCCACCAGTGTCATTGCATGTGTGTTCTTCCCACAGACCACACATGGATCCACTGGTGTCGTTGCATGTGTGTTCTTCCCATGAACCACACATGGATCCACCAGTGTCATTGTATGTCTGCTCTTCCCATGAACCACAGCTAGAATCATCGCATGCGTGCTCTTTTCACAAACCACAGCTAGAGTCATTGCATGTGTGTTCCTTATTACAAACAAGATCATAAACCACACCCAGTGTCATTTCATGTGTGTTCTTCTCACAAACCACACATGGATACACCGGTGTCATTGCATGTTTGCTCTTCTCATTAACCACAGCTAGAGTCATTGCATGTGTGTTCTTTTCACAAACCACATATCACCAGAGTCATTGCATGTGTGTTCTTCCCATCAACCACACATGCATCCACTGGAGTCATTGCATGTGTGTTCTTCTCACAAACCACACATGGATCCACCCAGTGTCATCGCATGTGTGTTCTTCCCATGAACCACACATGGATCCACCAGTGTCATTGCATGTCTGCTCTTTTCATGAACCACAGCTAGAGTCATTGGATGTCTGTTCTTCTCATAGACCACATATCACCAGTGTCATTGCCTGTGTGTTCTTCCCAAAGACCACACATGGATCCACCAGTGTCAATGCATGTGTGTTCTTCTCACAAACCATATCATGAACCACACCCAGTGTCATTGCATGTGTGTTCTTCTCACAGACCACACATGGATCCACCAGTGTCATTGCATGCGTGTTCTTCTCACAAACCATATTATGAACCACACCCAGAGTCATTGCATGTGTGTGTTTCCCATGAACCACACATGGATCCACCGGTTTTATTGCATGTGTGTTCTTCTCACAGACCACACATGGATGCACCCAGTGTCATCGCATGTGTGTTCTTCCCATTAAACACACATGGATCCACCAGTGTCATTGCATGTCTGCTCTTTTCATGAACCACAACTAGAGTCATTGGATGTGTGTTCTTCTCACAGACCACATATCACCAGTGTCATTGCATGTGCGTTCTTCCCAAAGACCACACATGCATCCACTAGTGTCATTGCATGTGTGTTCTTCTCAAAAACCATATCATGAACCACACCCAGTGTCATTGCATGTGTGTTCTTCTCACATACCACACATGGATCCACCAGTGTCATTGCATGTGTGTTCTTCTCACCAACCATATCATGAACCACACCCAATGTCATTGCATGTGTGTTCTTCCCATGAACCTCAGATGGATCCACCGGTGTCATTGCATGTCTGCTCTTCTCACAGACCACATATCACCAGTGTCATTGCATGTGCGTTCTTCCCAAAGACCACACATGGATCCACTAGTGTCATTGCATGTGTGTTCTTCTCAAAAACCATATCATGAACCACACCCAGTGTCATTGCATGTGTGTTCTTCTCACATACCACACATGGATCCACCAGTGTCATTGCATGTGTGTTCTTCTCACCAACCATATCATGAACCACACCCAATGTCATTGCATGTGTGTTCTTCCCATGAACCTCAGATGGATCCACCGGTGTCATTGCATGTCTGCTCTTCCCACAGACCACACATGGATCCACCAGTGTCATTGCATCTGTGTTCTTCCCATGAACCACACATGGATCCACCAATGTCATTGCATTTCTGCTCTTTTCTTGAACCACAGCTAGAGTCATTGGATGTGTGTTCTTCTCACAGACCACATATCACCAGTGTCATTGCATGTGTGTTCTTCCCAAAGACCACACATGGATCCACCAATGTCATTGCATGTGTGTTCTTCTCACAAAGCATATCATGAACCACACCCAGTGTCATTGCATGTGTGTTCTTCTCACAGACCACACATGGATCCACTAGTGTCATTGCATGTGCGTTCTTCCCAAAGACCACACATGGATCCACTAGTGTCATTGCATGTGTGTTCTTCTCAAAAGCCATATCATGAACCACACCCAGTGTCATTGCATGTGTGTTCTTCTCACATACCACACATGGATCCACCAGTGTCATTGCATGTGTGTTCTTCTCACAAACCATATCATGAACCACACCCAGTGTCATTGCATGTGTGTTCTTCTCACAGACCACACATGGATCCACCAGTGTCATTGCATGTGTGTTCTTCTCACAAACCATATTATGAACCACACCCAGAGTCATTGCATGTGTGTGTTTCCCATGAACCACACATGGATCCACCGGTGTCATTGCATGTGTCTTCTTCTCACAGACCACACATGGATGCACCCTGTGTCATCGCATGTGTGTTCTTCCCATTAACCACACATGGATCCACCAGTGTCATTGCATGTCTGCTCTTTTCATGAACCACAGCTAGAGTCATTGGATGTGTGTTCTTCTCACAGACCACATATCACCAGTGTCATTGCATGTGCGTTCTTCCCAAAGACCACACATGGATCCACTAGTGTCATTGCATGTGTGTTCTTCTCAAAAACCATATCATGAACCACACCCAGTGTCATTGCATGTGTGTTCTTCTCACATACCACACATGGATCCACCAGTGTCATTGCATGTGTGTTCTTCTCACAAACCATATCATGAACCACACCCAATGTCATTGCATGTGTGTTCTTCCCATGAACCTCACATGGATCCACCGGTGTCATTGCATGTCTGCTCTTCCCACAGACCACACATGGATCCACCAATGTCATTGCATGTGTTTTCTTCCCATGAACCACACATGGATCCACCAGTGTCATTGCATGTCTGCTCTTTTCATGAACCACAGCTAGTCATTGGATGTGTGTTCTTCTCACAGACCACATATCACCATTGTCATTGCATGTGTGTTCTTCCCAAAGACCACACATGGATCCACCAATGTCACTGCATGTGTGTTCTTCACACAAACCATATCATGAACCACACCCAGTGTCATTGCATGTGTGTTCTTCTCACAGACCACACATGGATCCACTAGTGTCATTGCATGTGTGTTCTTCTCACAAACCATATTATGAACCACACCTAGAGTCATTGCATGTGTGTGTTTCCCATGAACCACACATAGATCCACCGGTGTCATTGCATGTGTGTTCTTCTCACAGACCACACATGGATGCACCCAGTGTCATCGCATGTGTGTTCTTCCCATTAACCACACATGGATCCACCAGTGTCATTGCATGTCTGCTCTTTTCATGAACCACAACTAGTCATTGGATGTGTGTTCTTCTCACAGACCACATATCACCAGTCTCATTGCATGCGTGTTCTTCCCAAAGAGCACACATGGATCCACCAGTGTCATTGCATGTGTGTTCTTCTCACAAACCATATCATGAACCACACCTAGTGTCATTGCATGTGTGTTCTTCTCACAGACCACATATCACCTGTGTCATTGCATGTGTGTTCTTCCCATGAACCACACATGGATCCACCAGTGTCATTGCATGTGTGTTCTTCCCACAGACCACACATGGATCGACCGGTGTCGTTGCATGTGTGTTCTTCCCATGAACCACACATGGATCCACCAGTGTCATTCTATGTCTGCTCTTCCCATGAACCACAGCTAGAGTCATCGCATGCGTTCTCTCTTCACAAACCACAGCTAGAGTCATTGCATGTGTGTTCTTATTACAAACCAGATCATCAACCACACCCAGTGTCATTTCATGTGTGTTCTTCTCACAAACCACACATGGATCCACCGGTGTCATTGCGTGTCTGCTCTTCTCATTAACCACATCTAGAGTCATTGCATGTGTGTTCTTCTCACAGACCACATATCACCAGTGTCATTGCACGTGTGTTCTTCCCAAAGACCACACATGGATCCACCGGAGTCATTGCATGTGTGTTCTTCTCACAAACCACACATGGATCAACCCAGTGTCATCGCATGTGTGTCCTTCCCATGAACTACACATGGTTCCACCAGTGTCATTGCATGTCTGCTCTTTTCATGAACCACAGCTAGTCATTGGATGTGTGTTCTTCTCACAGACCACACATGGATCCAGTGTCATTGCATGTGTGTTATTCCCAAAGACCACACATGGATCCACCAGTGTCATTGCATGTTTGCTCTTCTCATAAACCATATCATGAACCACACCCAGTGTCATTGCATGTGTGTTCTTCTCACATACCACACATGGATCCACCAGTGTCATTGCAAGTGTTATCTTCTCACAAACCATATCATGAACCACACCCAGTGTCATCGCATGTTTGTTCTTCCCATGAACCTCACATGGATCCACCAGTTTCATTGCATTTCTGCTCGTCCCACAGACCACACATGGATCCACCAGTGTCATTGCATGTGTGTTCTTCCCATGAACCATACATGGATCCACCAGTGTCATTGCATGTCTGCTCTTTTCATGAACCACAGCTAGAGTCATTGGATGTGTGTTCTTCTATCATTCCACATATCACCAGTGTCATTGCATGTGTGTTCTTCCCAAAGACCACACATGGATCCACCAGTGTCATTGCATGTGTGTTCTTCTCACAAACCACACATGGATCCACCGGTGTCATTGCATGTCTGCTCTTCCCATGAACCACACATGGATCCACCAGTGTCATTGTATGTCTGCTCTTCCCATGAACCACAGTTAGAGTCATCGCATGCGTGCTCTTTTCACAAACCACGGCTAGAGTCATTCCATATGTGTTCTTCTTACAAACCATGTCATGAACCACACCTAGTGTCATTGCATGTGTGTTCTTCTCACAAACCACACATGGATCCACCGGTGTCATTGCATGTCTGCTCTTCTCATTAACCACAGCTAGAGTCATTGCATGGTTGTTCTTTTCACAAACCACATATCACCAGAGTCATTGCATGTGTGTTCTTCCAATGAACCACACATGGATCCACCGGTGTCATTGCATGTGTGTTCTGCTCACAAACCACACATGGATCAACCCAGTGTCATCGCATGTGTGTTCTTCCCATTAACCACATGGATCCACCAAAGGTCATTGCATGTCTGCTCTTTTCATGAACCACAACTAGAGTCGTTGGATGTGTGTTCTTCTCACCGACCACATATCACCAGTGTCATTGCATGTGTGTTCCTCCCAAAGACCACACATGGATCCACCAATGTCATTGCATGTGTGTTCTTCTCACAAACCATATCATGAACCACACCCAGTTTCATTGCATGTGTGTTCTTCTCACAGACCACACATGGATCCACCAGTGTCATTGCATATGTGTTCTTCTCACAAACCATATTATGAACCACACCTAGAGTCATTGCATGTGTGTGTTTCCCATGAACCACACATGGATCCACCGGTGTCATTGCATGTGTGTTCTTCTCACAGACCACACATGGATCCACCCAGTGTCATCGCATGTGTGTTCTTCCCATTAACCACACATGGATCCACCAGTGTCATTGCATGTCTGCTCTTTTCATGAACCAACTCTAGAGTCATTGGATGTGTGTTCTTCTAACAGACCACATATCACCAGTGTCATTGCATGTGTGTTCTTCCCAAAGACCACACATGGATCCACCAGTGTCATTGCATGTGTGTTCTTCTCACAAACCACACATGGATCCACCGGTGTCATTGCATGTCTGCTCTTCCCATGATACACACATGGATCCACCAGTGTCATTGTATGTCTGCTCTTCCCATGAACCACAGCTAGAGTCATCGCATGCGTGCTCTTTTCACAAACCACGGCTAGAGTCATTCCATATGTGTTCTTCTTACAAACCATGTCATGAACCACACCTAGTGTCATTGCATGTGTGTTCTTCTCACAAACCACACATGGATCCACCGGTGTCATTGCATGTCTGCTCTTCTCATTAACCACAGCTAGAGTCATTGCATGTTTGTTCTTTTCACAAACTACATATCACCAGAGTCATTGCATGTGTGTTCTTCCAATGAACCACACATGGATCCACCGGTGTCATTGCATGTGTGTTCTGCTCACAAACCACACATGGATCAACCCAGTGTCATCGCATGTGTGTTCTTCCCATGAACCACACATGGATCCACCAGTGTCATTGCATGTCTTCTCTTTTCATGAACCACAACTGGAGTCATTGGATGTGTGTTCTTCTCACCGACCACATATCACCGGTGTCATTGCATGTGTGTTCCTCCCAAAGACCACACATGGATCCACCAATGTCATTGCATTTGTGTTCTTCTCACAAACCATATCATGAACCACACCCAATGTCATTGCATGTGTGTTCTTCTCACAGACCACACATGGATCCACTAGTGTCATTGCATGTGTGTTCTTCTCACAAACCATATTATGAACCACACCTAGAGTCATTGCATGTGTGTGTTTCCCATGAACCACACATGGATCCACCGGTGTCATTCCATGTGTGTTCTTCTCACAGACCACACATGGATCCACCCAGTATCATCGCATGTGTGTTCTTCCCATTAACCACACATGGATCCACCAGTGTCATTGCATGTCTGCTCTTTTCATGAACCACAACTAGAGTCATTGGATGTGTGTTCTTCTCACAGACCACATATCACCAGTGTCATTGCATGTGCGTTCTTCCAAAAGACCACACATGGATCCACCACTGTCATTGCATGTGTGTTCTTCTCAAAAACCATATCATGAACCACACCCAGTGTCATTGCATGTGTGTTCTTCTCACATACCACACATGGATCCACCAGTGTCATTGCATGTGTGTTCTTCTCACAAACCATATCATGAACCACACCCAATGTCATTGCATGTGTGTTCTTCCCATGAATCACACATGGATCCACCGGTGTCATTGCATGTCTGCTCTTCCCACAGACCACACATGGATCCACCAATATCATTGAATGTGTGTTATTCTCATGAACCACACATGGATCCACCAGTGTCATTGCATGTCTGCTCTTTTCATGAACCATAGCTAGAGTCATTGGATGTGTGTTCTTCTCACAGACCACATATCACCAGTGTCATTGCATGCGGGTTCTTCCCAAAGACCACACATGGATCCGCCAGTGTCATTGCATGTGTGTTCTTCTCACAAACCATATCATGAACCACACCTAGTGTCATTGCATGTGTGTTCTTCTCACAGACCACATATCACCTGTGTCATTGCATGTGTGTTCTTCCCATGAACCACACATGGATCCACCTGTGTCATTGCATGTGTGTTCTTCCCACGACCACATGGATCCACTCGGTGTTGCATGTGTGTTCTTCCCATGAACCACACATGGATCCACCAGTGTCATTGTATGTCTGCTCTTCCCATGAACCACAGCTAGAGTCATCGCATGCGTGCTCTTTTCACAAACCACAGCTAGAGTCATTGCATGTGTGTTCCTTATTACAAACAAGATCATAAACCACACCCAGTGTCATTTCATGTGTGTTCTTCTCACAAACCACACATGGATCCACCGGTGTCATTGCATGTTTGCTCTTCTAATTAACCACAGCTAGAGTCATTGCATGTGTGTTCTTCTCACAAACCACATATCACCAGAGTCATTGCATGTGTGTTCTTCCCATCAACCACACATGCATCCACTGGAGTCATTGCATGTGTGTTCTTCTCACAAACCACACATGGATCCACCCAGTGTCATCGCATGTGTGTTCTTCCCATGAACCACACATGGATCCACCAGTGTCATTGCATGTCTGCTCTTTTCATGAACCACAGCTAGAGTCATTGGATGTCTGTTCTTCTCATAGACCACATATCACCAGTGTCATTGCCTGTGTGTTCTTCCCAAAGACCACACATGGATCCACCAGTGTCAATGCATGTGTGTTCTTCTCACAAACCATATCATGAACCACACCCAGTGTCATTGCATGTGTGTTCTTCTCACAGACCACACATGGATCCACCAGTGTCATTGCATTTTTGTTCTTCTCACAAACAATATCATTAACCACACCCAGAGTCATTGCATGTGTGTGTTTCCCATGAACCACACATGGATCCACCGGTGTCATTGCATGTGTGTTCTTCTCACAGACCACACATGGATGCACCCAGTGTCATCGCATGTGTGTTCTTCCCATTAACCACACATGGATCCACTAGTGTCATTGCATGTCTGCTCTTTTCATGAACCACAGCTAGAGTCATTGTATGTGTGTTCTTCTCACAGACCACATATCACCAGTGTCATTGCATGTGCGTTCTTCCCAAAGACCACACATGCATCCACTAGTGTCATTGCATGTGTGTTCTTCTCAAAAACCATATCATGAACCACACCCAGTGTCATTGCATGTGTGTTCTTCTCACATACCACACATGGATCCACCAGTGAACCACACCCAATGTCATTGCATGTGTGTTCTTCCCATGAACCTCAGATGGATCCACCGGTGTGATTGCATGTCTGCTCTTCCCACAGACCACACATGGATCCACCAGTGTCATTGCATGTGTTTTCTTCCCATGAACCACACATGGATCCACCAGTGTCATTGCATGTCTGCTCTTTTCTTGAACCACAGCTAGAGTCATTGGATGTGTGTTCTTCTCACAGACCACATATCACCAGTGTCATTGCATGTGTGTTCTTCCCAAAGACCACACATGGATCCACCAATGTCATTGCATGTGTGTTCTTCTCACAAAGCATATCATGAATCACACCCAGTGTCATTGCATGTGTGTTCTTCTCACAGACCACACATGGATCCACCAGTGTCATTGCATGTGTGTTCTTCTCACAAACCATATTATGAACCACACCCAGAGTCATTGCATGTGTGTGTTTCCCATGAACCACACATGGATCCACCGGTGTCATTGCATGTGTGTTCTTCTCACAGACCACACATGGATGCACCCAGTGTCATCGCATGTGTGTTCTTCCCATTAACCACACATGGATCCACGAGTGTCATTGCATGTATGCTCTTTTAATGAACCACATCTAGAGTCATTGGATGTCTGTTCTTCTCATAGACCAAATATCACCAGTGTCATTGCCTGTGTGTTCTTCCCAAAGACCACACATGGATCCACCAATGTCATTGCATGTGTGTTCTTCTCACAAAGCATATCATGAACCACACCCAGTGTCATTGCATGTGTGTTCTTCTCACAGACCACACATGGATCCACCAGTGTCATTGCATGTGTGTTCTTCTCACAAACCATATTATGAACCACACCCAGAGTCATTGCATGTGTGTTTCCCATGAACCACACATGGATCCACCGTGTCATTGCATGTGTGTTCTTCTCACAGACCACACATGGATGCACCCAGTGTCATCGCATGTGTGTTCTTCCCATGAACCACACATGGATCCACGAGTGTCATTGCATGTATGCTCTTTTAATGAACCACATCTAGAGTCATTGGATGTCTGTTCTTCTCATAGACCACATATCACCAGTGTCATTGCCTGTGTGTTCTTCCCAAAGACCACACATGGATCCACCAGTGTCAATGCATGTGTGTTCTTCTCACAAACCATATCATGAACCACACCCAGTGTCATTGCATGTGTGTTCTTCTCACAGACCACACATGGATCCACCAAAGGTCATTGCATGTGTGTTCTTCTCACAAACCATATTATGAACCACACCCAGTCATTGCATGTGTGTGTTCCCATGAACCACATGGATCCACCGGTGTCATTGCATGTGTGTTCTTCTCACTGACCACACATGGATGCACCCGGTGTCATCGCATGTGTGTTCTTCCCATTAACCACACATGGATCCACCAGTGTCATTGCATGTCTGCTCTTTTCATGAACCACAGCTAGAGTCATTGGATGTGTGTTCTTCTCACAGACCACATATCACAAGTGTCATTGCATGTGCGTTCTTCCCAAAGACCACACATGCATCCACTAGTGTCATTGCATGTGTGTTCTTCTCAAAAACCATATCATGAACCACACCCAGTGTCATTGCATGTGTGTTCTTCTCATACCACACATGGATCCACCAAAGGTCATTGCATGTGTGTTCTTCTCACAAACCATATCATGAACCACACCCAATGTCATTGCATGTGTGTTCTTCCCATGAACCTCAGATGGATCCACCGGTGTGATTGCATGTCTGCTCTTCCCACAGACCACACATGGATCCACCAGTGTCATTGCATGTGTGTTCTTCCCATGAACCACACATGGATCCACTGTCATTGCATGTCCGCTTTTTCTTGAACCACAGCTAGAGTCATTGGATGTGTGTTCTTTCACACCACATATCACCAGTGTCATTGCATGTGTGTTCTTCCCAAACACCACACATGGATCCACCAATGTCATTGCATGTGTGTTCTTCTCACAAAGCATATCATGAACCACACCCAGTGTCATTGCATGTGTGTTCTTCTCACAGACCACACATGGATCCACCAAAGGTCATTGCATGTGTGTTCTTCTCACAAACCATATTATGAACCACACCCAGAGTCATTGCATGTGTGTGTTTCCCATGAACCACACATGGATCCACCGGTGTCATTGCATGTGTGTTCTTCTCACAGACCACACATGGATGCACCCAGTGTCATCGCATGTGTGTTCTTCCCATTAACCACACATGGATCCACGAGTGTCATTGCATGTATGCTCTTTTAATGAACCACATCTAGAGTCATTGGATGTCTGTTCTTCTCATAGACCAAATATCACCAGTGTCATTGCCTGTGTGTTCTTCCCAAAGACCACACATGGATCCACCAATGTCATTGCATGTGTGTTCTTCTCACAAAGCATATCATGAACCACACCCAGTGTCATTGCATGTGTGTTCTTCTCACAGACCACACATGGATCCACCAGTGTCATTGCATGTGTGTTCTTCTCACAAACCATATTATGAACCACACCCAGAGTCATTGCATGTGTGTGTTTCCCATGAACCACACATGGATCCACCGGTGTCATTGCATGTGTGTTCTTCTCACAGACCACACATGGATGCACCCAGTGTCATCGCATGTGTGTTCTTCCCATGAACCACACATGGATCCACGAGTGTCATTGCATGTATGCTCTTTTAATGAACCACATCTAGAGTCATTGGATGTCTGTTCTTCTCATAGACCACATATCACCAGTGTCATTGCCTGTGTGTTCTTCCCAAAGACCACACATGGATCCACCAGTGTCAATGCATGTGTGTTCTTCTCACAAACCATATCATGAACCACACCCAGTGTCATTGCATGTGTGTTCTTCTCACAGACCACACATGGATCCACCAGTGTCATTGCATGTGTGTTCTTCTCACAAACCATATTATGAACCACACCCAGAGTCATTGCATGTGTGTGTTTCCCATGAACCACACATGGATCCACCGGTGTCATTGCATGTGTGTTCTTCTCACTGACCACACATGGATGCACCCAGTGTCATCGCATGTGTGTTCTTCCCATTAACCACACATGGATCCACCAGTGTCATTGCATGTCTGCTCTTTTCATGAACCACAGCTAGAGTCATTGGATGTGTGTTCTTCTCACAGACCACATATCACCAGTGTCATTGCATGTGCGTTCTTCCCAAAGACCACACATGCATCCACTAGTGTCATTGCATGTGTGTTCTTCTCAAAAACCATATCATGAACCACACCCAGTGTCATTGCATGTGTGTTCTTCTCACATACCACACATGGATCCACCAGTGTCATTGCATGTGTGTTCTTCTCACAAACCATATCATGAACCACACCCAATGTCATTGCATGTGTGTTCTTCCCATGAACCTCAGATGGATCCACCGGTGTGATTGCATGTCTGCTCTTCCCACAGACCACACATGGATCCACCAGTGTCATTGCATGTGTGTTCTTCCCATGAACCACACATGGATCCACCAGTGTCATTGCATGTCTGCTCTTTTCTTGAACCACAGCTAGAGTCATTGGATGTGTGTTCTTCTCACAGACCACATATCACCAGTGTCATTGCATGTGTGTTCTTCCCAAAGCCCACACATGGATCCACCAATGTCATTGCATGTGTGTTCTTCTCACAAACCATATCATGAACCACACCCAGTGTCATTGCATGTGTGTTCTTCTCACAGACCACACATGGATCCACTAGTGTCATTGCATATGTGTTCTTCTCACAAACCATATTATGAACCACACCTAGAGTCATTGCATGTGTGTGATTCCCATGAACCACACATGGATCCACCGGTGTCATTCCATGTGTGTTCTTCTCACAGACAACACATGGATCCACCCAGTATCATCGCATGTGTGTTCTTCCCATTAACCACACATGGATCCACCAGTGTCATTGCATGTCTGCTCTTTTCATAAACCACAGCTAGAGTCATTGGATGTGTGTTCTTCTCACAGACCACATATCACCAGTGTCATTGCATGTGCGTTCTTCCAAAAGACCACACACGGATCCACCAGTGTCATTGCATGTGTGTTCTTCTCAAAAACCATATCATGAACCACACCCAGTGTCATTGCATGTGTGTTCTTCTCACATACCACACATGGATCCACCAGTGTCATTGCATGTGTGTTCTTCTCACAAACCATATCATGAACCACACCCAATGTCATTGCATGTGTGTTCTTCCCATGAATCACACATGGATCCACCGGTGTCATTGCATGTCTGCTCTTCCCACAGACCACACATGGATCCACCAGTATCATTGCATGTGTGTTCTTCTCATGAACCACACATGGATCCACCAGTGTCATTGCATGTCTGCTCTTTTCATGAACCACAGCTAGAGTCATTGGATGTGTGTTCTTCTCACAGACCACATATCACCAGTGTCATTGCATGCGGGTTCTTCCCAAAGACCACACATGGATCCACCAGTGTCATTGCATGTGTGTTCTTCTCACAAACCATATCATGAACCACACCTAGTGTCATTGCATGTGTGTTCTTCTCACAGACCACATATCACCTGTGTCATTGCATGTGTGTTCTTCCCATGAACCACACATGGATCCACCAGTGTCATTGCATGTGTGTTCTTCCCACAGACCACACATGGATCCACATCACACATGTATGCTTCTTCCCTTCCCATGAACCATAGCTAGAGTCATCGCACAGTTTCTTTTTCACAAACCACAGCTAGAGTCATTGCATGTGTGTTCCTTATTACAAACAAGATCATAAACCACACCCAGTGTCATTTCATGTGTGTTCTTCTCACAAACCACACATGGATCCACCGGTGTCATTGCATGTTTGCTCTTCTCATTAACCACAGCTAGAGTCATTGCATGTGTGTTCTTCTCACAAACCACATATCACCAGAGTCATTGCATGTGTGTTCTTCCCATCAACCACACATGCATCCATTGGAGTCATTGCATGTGTGTTCTTCTCACAAACCACACATGGATCCACCCAGTGTCATCGCATGTGTGTTCTTCCCATGAACCACACATGGATCCACCAGTGTCATTGCATGTCTGCTCTTTTCATGAACCACAGCTAGAGTCATTGGATGTCTGTTCTTCTCATAGACCACATATCACCAGTGTCATTGCCTGTGTGTTCTTCCCAAAGACCACACATGGATCCACCAGTGTCAATGCATGTGTGTTCTTGTCACAAACCATATCATGAACCACACCCAGTGTCATTGCATGTGTGTTCTTCTCACAGACCACACATGGATCCACCAGTGTCATTGCATGTGTGTTCTTCTCACAAACCATATTATGAACCACACCCAGAGTCATTGCATGTGTGTGTTTCCCATGAACCACACATGGATCCACCGGTGTCATTGCATGTGTGTTCTTCTCACAGACCACACATGGATGCACCCAGTGTCATCGCATGTGTGTTCTTCCCATTAACCACACATGGATCCACCAGTGTCATTGCATGTCTGCTCTTTTCAAGAACCAGCCTAGAGTCATTGGATGTGTGTTCTTCTCATGCATCCACATATCACCAAAGTGTCATTGCATGTGTTTTCCCAAAGACCACACATGCATCCACTAGTGTCATTGCATGTGTGTTCTTCTCAAAAACCATATCATGAACCACACCCAGTGTCATTGCATGTGTGTTCTTCTCACATACCACACATGGATCCACCAGTGTCATTGCATGTGTGTTCTTCTCACAAACCATATCATGAACCACAACCAATGTCATTGCATGTGTGTTCTTCCCATGAACCTCAGATGGATCCACCGGTGTCATTGCATGTCTGCTCTTCCCACAGACCACACATGGATCCACCAGTGTCATTGCATGTGTGTTCTTCCCATGAACCACACATGGATCCACCAGTGTCATTGCATTTCTGCTCTTTTCTTGAACCACAGCTAGAGTCATTGGATGTGTGTTCTTCTCACAGACCACATATCACCAGTGTCATTGCATGTGTGTTGTTCCCAAAGACCACACATGGATCCACCAATGTCATTGCATGTGTGTTCTTCTCACAAAGCATATCATGAACCACACCCAGTGTCATTGCATGTGTGTTCTTCTCACAGACCACACATGGATCCACCAGTGTCATTGCAAGTGCGTTCTTCCCAAAGACCACACATGGATCCACTAGTGTCATTGCATGTGTGTTCTTCTCAAAAGCCATATCATGAACCACACCCAGTGTCATTGCATGTGTGTTCTTCTCACATACCACACATGCATCCATCAGTGTCATTGCATGTGTGTTCTTCTCACAAACCATATCATGAACCACACCCAGTGTCATTGCATGTGTGTTCTTCTCACACCACACACATGGATCCACCAAGTCATTGCATGTGTGTTCTTCTCACAAACCATATTATGAACCACACCCAGAGTCATTGCATGTGTGTGTTTCCCATGAACCACACATGGATCCACCGGTGTCATTGCATGTGTCTTCTTCTCACAGACCACACATGGATGCACCCTGTGTCATCGCATGTGTGTTCTTCCCATTAACCACACATGGATCCACCAGTGTCATTGCATGTCTGCTCTTTTCATGAACCACAGCTAGAGTCATTGGATGTGTGTTCTTCTCATGCACCACATATCACCAGTGTCATTGCATGTGCGTTCTTCCCAAAGACCACACATGGATCCACTAGTGTCATTGCATGTGTGTTCTTCTCAAAAACCATATCATGAACCACACCCAGTGTCATTGCATGTGTGTTCTTCTCACATACCACACATGGATCCACCAGTGTCATTGCATGTGTGTTCTTCTCACAAACCATATCATGAACCACACCCAATGTCATTGCATGTGTGTTCTTCCCATGAACCTCACATGGATCCACCGGTGTCATTGCATGTCTGCTCTTCCCACAGACCACACATGGATCCACCAGTGTCATTGCATGTGTTTTCTTCCCATGAACCACACATGGATCCACCAGTGTCATTGCATGTCTGCTCTTTTCATGAACCACAGCTAGTCATTGGATGTGTGTTCTTCTCACAGACCACATATCACCAGTGTCATTGCATGTGTGTTCTTCCCAAAGACCACACATGGATCCACCAATGTCACTGCATGTGTGTTCTTCACACAAACCATATCATGAACCACACCCAGTGTCATTGCATGTGTGTTCTTCTCACAGACCACACATGGATCCACTAGTGTCATTGCATGTGTGTTCTTCTCACAAACCATATTATGAACCACACCTAGAGTCATTGCATGTGTGTGTTTCCCATGAACCACACATGGATCCACCGGTGTCATTGCATGTGTGTTCTTCTCACAGACCACACATGGATGCACCCAGTGTCATCGCATGTGTGTTCTTCCCATTAACCACACATGGATCCACCAGTGTCATTGCATGCGTGTTCTTACCAAAGACAACACATGGATCCACCAGTGTTATTGCATGTGTGTTCTTCTCACAAACCATATCATGAACCACACCTAGTGTCATTGCATGTGTGTTATTGCATGTGTGTTTCCCATGAACCACACATGGATCCACCGTGTCATTGCATGTGTGTTCTTCTCAGACCACACATGGATGCACCCAAAGTGTCATCGCATGTGTGTTCTTCCCATTAACCACACATGGATCCACCAAGTGTCATTGCATGTCCGCTCTTTCATGAACCACAACTAGTCATTGGATGTGTGTTCTTCTCACAACCACATATCACAGTGTCATTGCATGTGTGTTCTTCCCAAAGACCACACATGGATCCACTAGTGTCATTGCATGTGTGTTCTTCTCACAAACCATATCATGAACCACACCTAGTGTCATTGCATGTGTGTTCTTCCTTCCCATGAACCACACATGGATCCACTAGTGTCATTGCATGTGTGTTCTTCCCACACATGATGTGTGTTCTTCTCACAAACCATATCATGAACCACACCCAATGGTCATTGCATGTGTGTTCTGTCATTGCATGTGTGTTTTTCCCTTGAACCACACATGGATCCACCGGTGTTATTGCATGTGTGTTCTTCTCACAAACCACACATGGATCCACCCAGTGTCATTGCATGTGTGTTCTTCCCATGAACCACACATGGATCCACCAGTGTAATTGCATGTTTGATCTTTTCATGAACCACACTAGTCATTGGATGTGTGTTCTTCTCATGCACTACATATCACAGTGTTATTGCATGTGTGTTCTTCCCAAAGACCACACATGGATCCACCAGTGTCATTGCATGTGTGCTCTTCACACAAACCATATCATGAACCACACCCAGTGTAATTGCATGTGTGTTCTTCTCAAAGACCACACATGGATCCACTAGTGTCATTGCATGCGTTCTTCTCACAAACCATATTATGAACCACACCTAGAGTCATTGCATGTGTGTTCTTCCCATGAACCTCACATGGATCCACCGGTGTCATTGCATGTGTTCTTCCCAGACCACACATGGATCCACCAGTGTCATTGCATGTGTGTTCTTCCCATGAACCACACATGGATCCACAGTGTCATTGCATGCATTGCATGTGTGTTCTTCCCAAAGACCACACATGGATCCACCAATGTCATTGCATGTGTGTTCTTCTCACACAAACCATGTCATGAACCACACCTAGTGTCATTGCATGTGTGTTCTTCTCACAAACCACATACACCTAGAGTCATTGCATGTGTGTTCTTCTCACAAACTACATATCACCGTGTGGATTGCATGTGTGTGTTTCCATGAACCACACATGGATCCACCGTGTCATTGCATGTGTGTTCTTCTCACAAACCACACATGGATGCACCCAAAGGTCATCGCATGTGTGTTCTTCCCATTAACCACACATGGATCCACCAGGTCATTGCATGTCCGCTCTTTTCATGAACCACAACTAGTCATTGGATGTGTGTTCTTCTCAACCACATATCACCGTGTCATTGCATGTGTGTTCTTCCCAAAGAGCACATGGATCCACCAGTGTCAGTGCATGTGTGTTCTTCTCACAAACCATATCATGAACCACACCTAGTGTCATTGCATGTGTGTTCTTCTCACAGACCACATATCACCTGTGTCATTGCATGTGTGTTCTTCCCATGAACCACACATGGATCCACTAGTGTCATTGCATGTGTGTTCTTCCCATGCATCACATGGATCCACCGGTGTCATTGCATGTTTGTTCTTCCCATGAACCACACATGGATCCACCAGTGTCATTCTATGTCTGCTCTTCCCATGAACCACAGCTAGAGTCATCGCATGCGTTCTCTCTTCACAAACCACAGCTAGAGTCATTGCATGTGTGTTCTTATTACAAACCAGATCATAAACCACACCCAGTGTCATTCAATGTGTGTTCTTCTCACAAACCACACATGGATCCACCGGTGTCATTGCGTGTCTGCTCTTCTCATTAACCACATCTAGAGTCATTGCATGTGTGTTCTTCTCACAGACCACATATCACCAGTGTCATTGCACGTGTGTTCTTCCCAAAGACCACACATGGATCCACCGGAGTCATTGCATGTGTGTTCTTCTCACAAACCACACATGGATCAACCCAGTGTCATCCCATGTGTGTCCTTCCCATGAACTACACATGGTTCCACCAGTGTCATTGCATGTCTGCTCTTTTCATGAACCACAGCTAGTCATTGGATGTGTGTTCTTCTCACAGACCACACATGGATCCAGTGTCATTGCATGTGTGTTATTCCCAAAGACCACACATGGATCCACCAGTGTCATTGCATGTGTGCTCTTCTCATAAACCATATCATGAACCACACCCAGTGTCATTGCATGCGGGTTCTTCCCAAAGACCACACATAGATCCACCAGTGTCATTGCATGTGTGTTCTTCTCACAAACCATATCATGAACCACACCCAGTGTCATCGCATGTTTGTTCTTCCCATGAACCTCACATGGATCCACCAGTTTCATTGCATTTCGTCCATTGCACCACACATGGATCCACCAGTGTCATTGCATGTGTGTTCTTCCCATGAACCATACATGGATCCACCAGTGTCATTGCATGTCTGCTCTTTTCATGAACCACAGCTAGAGTCATTGGATGTGTGTTCTTCTCACAGACCACATATCACCAGTGTCATTGCATGTGTGTTCTTCCCAAAGACCACACATGGATCCACCAGTGTCATTGCATGTGTGTTCTTCTCACAAACCACACATGGATCCACCGGTGTCATTGCATGTCTGCTCTTCCCATGAACCACACATGGATCCACCAGTGTCATTGTATGTCTGCTCTTCCCATGAACCACAGTTAGAGTCATCGCATGCGTGCTCTTTTCACAAACCACGGCTAGAGTCATTCCATATGTGTCCTTCTTACAAACCATGTCATGAACCACACCTAGTGTCATTGCATGTGTGTTCTTCTCACAAACCACACATGGATCCACCGGTGTCATTGCATGTCTACTCTTCTCATTAACCACAGCTAGAGTCATTGCATGTTTGTTCTTTTCACAAACTACATATCACCAGAGTCATTGCATGTGTGTTCTTCCAATGAACCACACATGGATCCACCGGTGTCATTGCATGTGTGTTCTGCTCACAAACCACACATGGATCAACCCAGTGTCATCGCATGTGTGTTCTTCCCATGAACCACACATGGATCCACCAGTGTCATTGCATGTCTTCTCTTTTCATGAACCACAACTGGAGTCATTGGATGTGTGTTCTTCTCACCGACCACATATCACCGGTGTCATTGCATGTGTGTTCCTCCCAAAGACCACACATGGATCCACCAATGTCATTGCATGTGTGTTCTTCTCACAAACCATATCATGAACCACACCCAATGTCATTGCATGTGTGTTCTTCTCACAGACCACACATGGATCCACTAGTGTCATTGCATGTGTGTTCTTCTCACAAACCATATTATGAACCACACCTAGAGTCATTGCATGTGTGTGTTTCCCATGAACCACACATGGATCCACCGGTGTCATTCCATGTGTGTTCTTCTCACAGACCACACATGGATCCACCCAGTATCATCGCATGTGTGTTCTTCCCATTAACCACACATGGATCCACCAGTGTCATTGCATGTCTGCTCTTTTCATGAACCACAACTAGAGTCATTGGATGTGTGTTCTTCTCACAGACCACATATCACCAGTGTCATTGCATGTGCGTTCTTCCAAAAGACCACACATGGATCCACCAGTGTCATTGCATGTGTGTTCTTCTCAAAAACCATATCATGAACCACACCCAGTGTCATTGCATGTGTGTTCTTCTCACATACCACACATGGATCCACCAGTGTCATTGCATGTGTGTTCTTCTCACAAACCATATCATGAACCACACCCAATGTCATTGCATGTGTGTTCTTCCCATGAATCACACATGGATCCACCGGTGTCATTGCATGTCTGCTCTTCCCACAGACCACACATGGATCCACCAATATCATTGAATGTGTGTTCTTCTCATGAACCACACATGGATCCACCAGTGTCATTGCATGTCTGCTCTTTTCATGAACCATAGCTAGAGTCATTGGATGTGTGTTCTTCTCACAGACCACATATCACCAGTGTCATTGCATGCGGGTTCTTCCCAAAGACCACACATAGATCCACCAGTGTCATTGCATGTGTGTTCTTCTCACAAACCATATCATGAACCACACCTAGTGTCATTGCATGTGTGTTCTTCTCACAGACCACATATCACCTGTGTCATTCCATGTGTGTTCTTCCCATGAACCACACATGGATCCACCAGTGTCATTGCATGTGTGTTCTTCCCACAGACCACACATGGATCCACTGGTGTCGTTGCATGTGTGTTCTTCCCATGAACCACACATGGATCCACCAGTGTCATTGTATGTCTGCTCTTCCCATGAACCACAGCTAGAGTCATCGTGACATGTGTTTCTTTTCACAAACCACAGCTAGAGTCATTGCATGTGTGTTCCTTATTACAAACAAGATCATAAACCACACCCAGTGTCATTTCATGTGTGTTCTTCTCACAAACCACACATGGATCCACCGGTGTCATTGCATGTTTGCTCTTCTAATTAACCACAGCTAGAGTCATTGCATGTGTGTTCTTCTCACAAACCACATATCACCAGAGTCATTGCATGTGTGTTCTTCCCATCAACCACACATGCATCCACTGGAGTCATTGCATGTGTGTTCTTCTCACAAACCACACATGGATCCACCCAGTGTCATCGCATGTGTGTTCTTCCCATGAACCACACATGGATCCACCAGTGTCATTGCATGTCTTCTCTTTTCATGAACCACAGCTAGAGTCATTGGATGTCTGATCTTATCATAGACCACATATCACCAGTGTCATTGCCTGTGTGTTCTTCCCAAAGACCACACATGGATCCAGCAGTGTCAATGCATGTGTGTTCTTCTCACAAACCATATCATGAACCACACCCAGTGTCATTGCATGTGTGTTCTTCTCACAGACCACACATGGATCCACCAGTGTCATTGCATGTGTGTTCTTCTCACAAACCATATTATGAACCACACCCAGAGTCATTGCATGTGTGTGTTTCCCATGAACCACACATGGATCCACCGGTGTCATTGCATGTGTGTTCTTCTCAGAGACCACACATGGATGCACCCAGTGTCTTCGCATGTGTGTTCTTCCCATTAACCACACATGGATCCACTAGTGTCATTGCATGTCTGCTCTTTTCATGAACCACAGCTAGAGTCATTGGATGTGTGTTCTTCTCACAGACCACATATCACCAGTGGCATTGCATGTGCGTTCTTCCCAAAGACCACACATGCATCCACTAGTGTCATTGCATGTGTGTTCTTCTCAAAAACCATATCATGAACCACACCCAGTGTCAGTGCATGTGTGTTCTTCTCACATACCACACATGGATCCACCAGTGTAATTGCATGTGTGTTCTTCTCACAAACCATATCATGAACCACACCCAATGTCATTGCATGTGTGTTCTTCCCATGAACCTCAGATGGATCCACCGGTGTGATTGCATGTCTGCTCTTCCCACAGACCACACATGGATCCACCAGTGTCATTGCATGTGTGTTCTTCCCATGAACCACACATGGATCCACCAGTGTCATTGCATGTCTGCTCTTTTCTTGAACCACAGCTAGAGTCATTGGATGTGTGTTCTTCTCACAGACCACATATCACCAGTGTCATTGCATGTGTGTTCTTCCCAAAGACCACACATGGATCCACCAATGTCATTGCATGTGTGTTCTTCTCACAAAGCATATCATGAACCACACCCAGTGTCATTGCATGTGTGTTCTTCTCACAGACCACACATGGATCCACCAGTGTCATTGCATGTGTGTTCTTCTCACAAACCATATTATGAACCACACCCAGAGTCATTGCATGTGTGTGTTTCAAATGAACCACACATGGATCCACCGGTGTCATTGCATGTGTGTTCTTCTCACAGACCACACATGGATGCACCCAGTGTCATCGCATGTGTGTTCTTCCCATTAACCACACATGGATCCACGAGTGTCATTGCATGTATGCTCTTTTAATGAACCACATCTAGAGTCATTGGATGTCTGTTCTTCTCATAGACCAAATATCACCAGTGTCATTGCCTGTGTGTTCTTCCCAAAGACCACACATGGATCCACCAATGTCATTGCATGTGTGTTCTTCTCACAAAGCATATCAAGAACCACACCCAGTGTCATTGCATGTGTGTTCTTCTCACATACCACACATGGATCCACCAGTGTCATTGCATGTGTGTTCTTCTCACAAACCATATTATGAACCACACCCAGAGTCATTGCATATGTGTGTTTCCCATGAACCACACATGGATCCACCGGTGTCATTGCATGTGTGTTCTTCTCACAGACCACACATGGATGCACCCAGTGTCATCGCATGTGTGTTCTTCCCATGAACCACACATGGATCCACGAGTGTCATTGCATGTATGCTCTTTTAATGAACCACATCTAGAGTCATTGGATGTCTGTTCTTCTCATAGACCACATATCACCAGTGTCATTGCCTGTGTGTTCTTCCCAAAGACCACACATGGATCCACCAGTGTCAATGCATGTGTGTTCTTCTCACAAACCATATGATGAACCACACCCAGTGTCATTGCATGTGTGTTCTTCTCACAGACCACACATGGATCCACCAGTGTCATTGCATGTGTGTTATTCTCACAAACCATACTATGAACCACACCCAGAGTCATTGCATGTGTGTGTTTCCCATGAACCACACATGGATCCACCGGTGTCATTGCATGTGTGTTCTTCTCAGAGACCACACATGGATGCACCCAGTGTCTTCGCATGTGTGTTCTTCCCATTAACCACACATGGATCCACTAGTGTCATTGCATGTCTGCTCTTTTCATGAACCACAGCTAGAGTCATTGGATGTGTGTTCTTCTCACAGACCACATATCACCAGTGGCATTGCATGTGCGTTCTTCCCAAAGACCACACATGCATCCACTAGTGTCATTGCATGTGTGTTCTTCTCAAAAACCATATCATGAACCACACCCAGTGTCAGTGCATGTGTGTTCTTCTCACATACCACACATGGATCCACCAGTGTAATTGCATGTGTGTTCTTCTCACAAACCATATCATGAACCACACCCAATGTCATTGCATGTGTGTTCTTCCCATGAACCTCAGATGGATCCACCGGTGTGATTGCATGTCTGCTCTTCCCACAGACCACACATGGATCCACCAGTGTCTTCGCATGTGTGTTCTTCCCATGAACCACACATGGATCCACCAGTGTCATTGCATGTCTGCTCTTTTCTTGAACCACAGCTAGAGTCATTGGATGTCTGTTCTTCTCACGACCACACATATCACCAGTGTCATTGCATGTGTGTTCTTCCCAAAGACCACACATGGATCCACCAATGTCATTGCATGTGTGTTCTTCTCACAAAGCATATCAAGAACCACACCCAGTGTCATTGCATGTGTTCTTCTCACAGACCACACATGGATCCACCAAAGGTCATTGCATGTGTGTTCTTCTCACAAACCATATTATGAACCACACCCAGAGTCATTGCATGTGTGTGTTTCAAATGAACCACACATGGATCCACCGGTGTCATTGCATGTGTGTTCTTCTCACAGACCACACATGGATGCACCCAGTGTCATCGCATGTGTGTTCTTCCCATTAACCACACATGGATCCACGAGTGTCATTGCATGTATGCTCTTTTAATGAACCACATCTAGAGTCATTGGATGTCTGTTCTTCTCATAGACCAAATATCACCAGTGTCATTGCCTGTGTGTTCTTCCCAAAGACCACACATGGATCCACCAATGTCATTGCATGTGTGTTCTTCTCACAAAGCATATCAAGAACCACACCCAGTGTCATTGCATGTGTGTTCTTCTCACATACCACACATGGATCCACCAGTGTCATTGCATGTGTGTTCTTCTCACAAACCATATTATGAACCACACCCAGAGTCATTGCATATGTGTGTTTCCCATGAACCACACATGGATCCACCGGTGTCATTGCATGTGTGTTCTTCTCATGCATCACACATGGATGCACCCAGTGTCATCGCATGTGTGTTCTTCCCATGAACCACACATGGATCCACGAGTGTCATTGCATGTATGCTCTTTTAATGAACCACATCTAGAGTCATTGGATGTCTGTTCTTCTCATAGACCACATATCACCAGTGTCATTGCCTGTGTGTTCTTCCCAAAGACCACACATGGATCCACCAGTGTCAATGCATGTGTGTTCTTCTCACAAACCATATGATGAACCACACCCAGTGTCATTGCATGTGTGTTCTTCTCATGCACCACACATGGATCCACCATGTCATTGCCTGTGTGTTATTCTCACAAACCATACTATGAACCACACCCAGAGTCATTGCATGTGTGTGTTTCCCATGAACCACACATGGATCCACCGGTGTCATTGCATGTGTGTTCTTCTCACTGACCACACATGGATGCACCCAAAGGTCATCGCATGTGTGTTCTTCCCATTAACCACACATGGATCCACGGTGTCATTGCATGTCTGCTCTTTTCATGAACCACAGCTAGAGTCATTGGATGTGTGTTCTTCTCACAGACCACATATCACCAGTGTCATTGCATGTGCGTTCTTCCCAAAGACCACACATGCATCCACTAGTGTCATTGCATGTGTGTTCTTCTCAAAAACCATATCATGAACCACACCCAAAGGTCATTGCATGTGTGTTCTTCTCACATACCACACATGGATCCACCAGTGTCATTGCATGTGTGTTCTTCTCACAAACCATATCATGAACCACACCCAATGTCATTGCATGTGTGTTCTTCCCATGAACCTCAGATGGATCCACCGGTGTGATTGCATGTCTGCTCTTCCCACAGACCACACATGGATCCACCAGTGTCATTGCATGTGTGTTCTTCCCATGAACCACACATGGATCCACCAGTGTCATTGCATGTCTGCTCTTTTCTTGAACCACAGCTAGAGTCATTGGATGTGTGTTCTTCTCATGCACCACATATCACCAGTGTCATTGCATGTGTGTTCTTCCCAAAGACCACACATGGATCCACCAATGTCATTGCATGTGTGTTCTTCTCACAAAGCATATCATGAACCACACCCAGTGTCATTGCATGTGTGTTCTTCTCATAGACCACACATGGATCCACCAGTGTCATTGCATGTGTGTTCTTCTCACAAACCATATTATGAACCACACCCAGAGTCATTGCATGTGTGTGTTTCCCATGAACCACACATGGATCCACCGGTGTCATTGCATGTGTGTTCTTCTCACAGACCACACATGGATGCACCCAGTGTCATCGCATGTGTGTTCTTCCCATTAACCACACATGGATCCACGAGTGTCATTGCATGTATGCTCTTTTAATGAACCACATCTAGAGTCATTGGATGTCTGTTCTTCTCATAGACCAAATATCACCAGTGTCATTGCCTGTGTGTTCTTCCCAAAGACCACACATGGATCCACCAATGTCATTGCATGTGTGTTCTTCTCACAAAGCATATCATGAACCACAAGTGTCATTGCATGTGTGTTCTTCTCACAGACCACACATGGATCCACCAGTGTCATTGCATGTGTGTTCTTCTCACAAACCATATTATGAACCACACCCAGAGTCATTGCATGTGTGTGTTTCCCATGAACCACACATGGATCCACCGTGTCATTGCATGTGTGTTCTTCTCATGCACACACATTGTTGCACCCAGTGTCATCGCATGTGTGTTCTTCCCATGAACCACACATGGATCCACGAGTGTCATTGCATGTATGCTCTTTTAATGAACCACATCTAGAGTCATTGGATGTCTGTTCTTCTCATAGACCACATATCACCAGTGTCATTGCCTGTGTGTTCTTCCCAAAGACCACACATGGATCCACCAGTGTCAATGCATGTGTGTTCTTCTCACAAACCATATCATGAACCACACCCAGTGTCATTGCATGTGTGTTCTTCTCACAGACCACACATGGATCCACCCGGGTCATTGCATGTGTGTTCTTCTCACAAACCATATCATGAACCACACCCAGTCATTGCATGTGTGTTTCCCATGAACCACACATGGATCCACCTGTCATTGCATGTGTGTTCTTCTCATCGACCACACATGGATGCACCCAAGTGTCATCGCATGTGTGTTCTTCCCATTAACCACACATGGATCCACCAGTGTCATTGCATGTCTGCTTTTTCATGAACCACAGCCTAGAGTCATTGGATGTGTGTTCTTCTCATGCACACATATCACAAGTGTCATTGCATGTGCGTTCTTCCCAAAGACCACACATGCATCCACTAGTGTCATTGCATGTGTGTTCTTCTCAAAAACCATATCATGAACCACACCCAGTGTCATTGCATGTGTGTTCTTCTCACATACCACACATGGATCCACCAGTGTCATTGCATGTGTGTTCTTCTCACAAACCATATCATGAACCACACCCAATGTCATTGCATGTGTGTTCTTCCCATGAACCTCAGATGGATCCACCGGTGTGATTGCATGTCTGCTCTTCCCACAGACCACACATGGATCCACCAGTGTCATTGCATGTGTGTTCTTCCCATGAACCACACATGGATCCACCAGTGTCATTGCAAGTCTGCTCTTTTCTTGAACCACAGCTAGAGTCATTGGATGTGTGTTCTTCTCACAGACCACATATCACCAGTGTCATTGCATGCGTGTTCTTCCCAAAGACCACACATGGATCCAGCAGTGTCATTGCATGTGTGTTCTTCTCATAAACCATATCATGAACCACACCTAGTGTCATTGCATGTGTGTTCTTCTCACAGACCACATATCACCTGTGTCATTGCATGTGTGTTCTTCCCATGAACCACACATGGATCCACCAGTGTCATTGCATGTGTGTTCTTCCCATAGACCACACATGGATCGACCGGTGTCGTTGCATGTGTGTTCTTCCCATGAACCACAGATGGATCCACCAGTGTCATTCTATGTCTGCTCTTCCCATGAACCACAGCTAGAGTCATCGCATGCGTGCTCTTTTCACAAACCACAGCTAGAGTCATTGCATCTGTGTTCCTATTACAAACCAGATCATAAACCACACCCAGTGTCATTTCATGTGTGTTCTTCTCACAAACCACACATGGATCCACCGGTGTCATTGCATGTCTGCTCATCTCATTAACCACATCTAGAGTCATTGCATGTGTGTTCTTCTCACAGACCACATATCACCAGTGTCATTGCACGTGTGTTCTTCCCAAAGACCACACATGGATCCACCGGAGTCATTGCATGTGTGTTCTTCTCACAAACCACACATGGATCCACCCAGTGTCATCGCATGTGTTTCCTTCCCGTGAACTACACATGGTTCCACCAGTGTCATTGCATGTCTGCTCTTTTCATGAACCACAGATAGTCATTGGATGTGTGTTCTTCTCACAGACCACACATGGATCCAGTGTCATTGCATGTGTGTTCTTCCCAAAGACCACACATGGATCCACCAGTGTCATTGCATGTGTGCTCTTCTCATAAACCATATCATGAACCACACCCAGTGGCATTGCATGTGTGTTCTTCTCACATACCACACATGGATCCACCAGTGTCATGGCATGTGTTATCTTCTCACAAACCATATCATGAACCACACCCAGTGTCATTGCATGTCTGTTCTTCCCATGAACCTCACATGGATCCACCAGTGTCATTACATGTCTGCTCGTCCCACAGACCACACATGGATCCACCAGTGTCATTGCATGTGTGTTCTTCCCATGAACCATACATGGATCCACCGGTGTCATTGCATGTCTACTCTTTTCATGAACCACAACTAGAGTCATTGGATGTGTGTTCTTCTCACAGACCACATATCACCAGTGTCATTGCATGTGTGTTCTTCCCAAAGACCACACATGGATCCACCAGTGTAATTGCATGTGTGTTCTTCTCACAAACCACACATGGATCCACCGGTGTCATTGCATGTCTGCTCTTCCCATGATACATACATGGATCCACCAGTGTCATTGTATGTCTGCTCTTCCCATGAACCATAGATAGAGTCATCGCATGCGTGCTCTTTTCACAAACCACGGCTAGAGTCATTCCATATGTGTTCTTCTTACAAACCATGTAATGAACCACACCTAGTGTCATTGCATGTGTGTTCTTCTCACAAACCACACATGGATCCACCGGTGTCATTGCATGTCTGCTCTTCTCATTAAATACAGCTAGAGTCATTGCATGTTTGTTCTTTTCACAAACCACATATCACCAGAGTCATTGCATGTGTGTTCTTCCAATGAACCACACATGGATCCACCGGTGTCATTGCATGTGTGTTCTGCTCACAAACCACACATGGATCATCCCAGTGTCATCGCATGTGTGTTCTTCCCATGAACCACACATGGATCCACCAGTGTTATTGCATGTCTGCTCTTTTCATGAACCACAACTAGAGTCATTGTATGTGTGTTCTTCTCACCGACCACATATCACCGGTGTCATTGCATGTGTGTTCCTCCAAAAGACCACACATGGATCCACCAATGTCATTGCATGTGTGTTCTTCTCACAAACCATATCATGAACCACACCCAGTGTCATTGCATGTGTGTTCTTCTCACAGACCACACATGGATCCACCAGTGTCATTGCATGTGTGTTCTTCTCACAAACCATATTATGAACCACACATAGAGTCATTGCATGTGTGTGTTTCCCATGAACCACACATGGATCCACCGGTGTCATTCCATGTGTGTTCTTCTCACAGACCACACATGGATCCACCCAGTGTCATCGCATGTGTGTTCTTCCCATTAACCACACATGGATCCACCAGTGTCATTGCATGTCTGCTCTTTTCATGAACCACAACTAGAGTCATTGGATGTGTGTTCTTCTCACAGACCACATATCACCAGTGTCATTGCATGTGCGTTCTTCCCAAAGACCACACATGGATCCACCAGTGTCATTGCATGTGTGTTCTTCTCAAAAACCATATCATGAACCACACCCAGTGTCATTGCATGTGTGTTCTTCTCACATACCACACATGGATCCACCAGTGTCATTGCATGTGTGTTCTTCTCACAAACCATATCATGAATCACACCCAATGCCATTGCATGTGTGTTCTTCCCATGAATCACACATGGATCCACCGGTGTCATTGCATGTCTGCTCTTCCCACAGACCACACATGGATCCACCAGTGTCATTGCATGTGTGTTCTTCTCATGAACCACACATGGATCCACCAGTGTCATTGCATGTCTGCTCTTTTCATGAACCACAACTAGAGTCATTGGATGTGTGTTCTTCTCACAGACCACATATCACCAGTGTCATTGCATGCGTGTTCTTCCCAAAGACCACACATGGATCCACTAGTGTCATTGCATGTGTGTTCTTCTCACAAACCATATCATGAACCACACCTAGTGTCATTGCATGTGTGTTCTTCTTACAGACCACATATCACCTGTGTCATTGCATGTGTGTTCTTCCCATGAACCACACATGGATCCACCAGTGTCATTGCATGTGTGTTCTTCCCACAGACGACACATGGATCCACTGGTGTCGTTGCATGTGTGTTCTTCCCATGAACCACACATGGATCCACCAGCGTCATTGTATGTCTGCTCTTCCCATGAACCACAACTAGAGTCATCGCATGCGTGCTCTTTTCACAAACCACAGCTAGAGTCATTGCATGTGTGTTCCTTATTACAAACAAGATCATAAACCACACCTAGTGTCATTTCATGTGTGTTGTTCTCACAAACCACACATGGATCCACCGGTGTCATTGCATGTCTGCTCTTCTCATTAACCATAGCTAGAGTCATTGCATGTGTGTTCTTCTCACAAACCACATATCACCAGAGTCATTGCATGTGTGTTCTTCCCATCAACCACACATGCATCCACTGGAGTCATTGCATGTGTGTTCTTCTCACAAACCACACATGGATCCACCCAGTGTCATCGCATGTGTGTTCTTCCCATGAACCACACATGGATCCACCAGTGTCATTGCTTGTCTGCTCTTTTCATGAACCACAGCTAGAGTCATTGGATGTGTGTTCTTCCCATAGACCACATATCACTAGTGTCATTGCATGTGTGTTCTTCCCAAAGACCACACATGGATCCACCAGTGTCAATGCATGTGTGTTCTTCTCACAAACCATATCATGAACCACACCCAGTGTCATTGCATGTGTGTTTTTCTCACAGACCACACATGGATCCACCAGTGTCATTGCATGTGTGTTCTTCTCACAAACCATATCATGAACCACACCCAGTGTCATTGCATGTGTGTTCTTCCCATGAACCGAACATGGATCCACCGGTGTCATTGCATGTCTGCTCTTCCCACAGACCAGACATGGATCCACCAGTGTCATTGCATGTGTGTTCTTCCCATGAACCACACATGGATCCACGAGTGTCATTGCATGTATGCTCTTTTAATGAACCACATCTAGAGTCATTGGATGTGTGTTCTTCTCACAGACCACATATCACCAGTGTCATTGCATGTGTGTTCTTCCCAAAGACCACACATGGATGCACTAGTGTCATTGCATACGTGTTCATCTCACAAACCACACATGGATCCACCAGTGTCATTGCATGTGTGTTCTTCCCATGAACCACACATGGATCCACCAGTGTCATTGCATGTGTGTTCTTCCCACAGAACAAACATGGATCCACAGGTGTCGTTGCATGTGTGTTTTTCCCATGAACCACACATGGATCCACCAGTGTCATTGTATGTCTGCTCTTCCCATGAACCGAAGCTAGAGTCATCCCATGCGTGCTCTTTTCACAAACCACAGCTTGAGTCATTGTATGTGTGTTCTTCTTACAAACCATATCATGAGCCACACCAAGTGTCATTGCATGTGTGTTTTTCCCACAAACCACACATGGATCCACCGGTGTCTTTGCATGTCTGCTCTTCTCATTAACCACAGCTAGAGTCATTGCATGTGTGTTCTTCTCACAAACCACATATCACTAGAGTCATTGCATGTGTGTTCTTCCTATGAACCACACATGGATCCACCGGAGTCATTGCATGTGTGTTCTTCTCACAAACCACACATGGATCCACCCAGTGTCATCGCATGTGTGTTCTTCCCATGAACCACACACGGATCCACCAGTGTCATTGCATGTATGCTCTTTTCATGAACCATAGCTAGAGTCATTGGATGTGTGTTCTTGTCACAAACCACATATCACCAGTGTCATTGCATGTGTGTTCTTCCCAAAGACCAAACATGGATCCACCAGTGTCATTGCGTGTGTGTTCTTCTGACAAACCATATCATGAACCACACCTAGTGTCATTGCATGTGTGTTCTTCTCACAGACCACACATGAATCCACCAGTGTCATTGCATGTGTGTTCTTCTCACAAACCGTATCATGAACCACACCCAGTGTCATTGCATGTGTGTTCTTCCCATGAACCACACATGGATCCACCAGTGTCATTGCATGTCTGCTCTTCCCACAGACCACACATGGATCCACCAGTGTCATTCCATGTGTGTTCTTCCCATGAACCACACATGGATCCACCAGTGTCATTGCATGTATGCTCTATACATGAACAACAGCTAGAGTCATTGGATGTGTGTTCTTCTCACAGACCACATATCACCAGTGTCATTGCATGTGCGTTCTTCCCAAAGACCACACATGGATCCACCAGTGTCATTGCATGTGTGTTCTTCTCAAAAACCATATCATGAACCACACCCAGTGTCATTGCATGTGTGTTCTTCTCACATACCACACATGGATCCACCAGTGTCATTGCATGTGTGTTCTTCTCACAAACCATATCATGAATCACACCCAATGCCATTGCATGTGTGTTCTTCCCATGAATCACACATGGATCCACCGGTGTCATTGCATGTCTGCTCTTCCCACAGACCACACATGGATCCACCAGTGTCATTGCATGTGTGTTCTTCTCATGAACCACACATGGATCCACCAGTGTCATTGCATGTCTGCTCTTTTCATGAACCACAGCTAGAGTCATTGGATGTGTGTTCTTCTCACAGACCACATATCACCAGTGTCATTGCATGCGTGTTCTTCCCAAAGACCACACATGGATCCACCAGTGTCATTGCATGTGTGTTCTTCTCACAAACCATATCATGAACCACACCTAGTGTCATTGCATGTGTGTTCTTCTTACACCACATATCACCTGTGTCATTGCATGTGTGTTCTTCCCATGAACCACACATGGATCCACCAGTGTCATTGCATGTGTGTTCTTCCCACAGACGACACATGGATCCACTGGTGTCGTTGCATGTGTGTTCTTCCCATGAACCACACATGGATCCACCAGTGTCATTGTATGTCTGCTCTTCCCATGAACCACAGCTAGAGTCATCGCATGCGTGCTCTTTTCACAAACCACAGCTAGAGTCATTGCATGTGTGTTCCTTATTACAAACAAGATCATAAACCACACCCAGTGTCATTTCATGTGTGTTCTTCTCACAAACCACACATGGATCCACCGGTGTCATTGCATGTCCTTCTTCTCATTAACCATAGCTAGAGTCATTGCATGTGTGTTCTTCTCACAAACCACATATCACCAGAGTCATTGCATGTGTGTTCTTCCCATCAACCACACATGCATCCACTGGAGTCATTGCATGTGTGTTCTTCTCACAAACCACACATGGATCCACCCAGTGTCATCGCATGTGTGTTCTTCCCATGAACCACACATGGATCCACCAGTGTCATTGCTTGTCTGCTCTTTTCATGAACCACAGCTAGAGTCATTGGATGTGTGTTCTTCCCATAGACCACATATCACTAGTGTCATTGCATGTGTGTTCTTCCCAAAGACCACACATGGATCCACCAGTGTCAATGCATGTGTGTTCTTCTCACAAACCATATCATGAACCACACCCAGTGTCATTGCATGTGTGTTTTTCTCACAGACCACACATGGATCCACCAGTGTCATTGCATGTGTGTTCTTCTCACAAACCATATCATGAACCACACCCAGTGTCATTGCATGTGTGTTCTTCCCATGAACCGAACATGGATCCACCGGTGTCATTGCATGTCTGCTCTTCCCACAGACCAGACATGGATCCACCAGTGTCATTGCATGTGTGTTCTTCCCATGAACCACACATGGATCCACGAGTGTCATTGCATGTATGCTATTATAATGAACCACATCTAGAGTCCTTGGATGTGTTCTTCTCAGAACCACATATCACAGTGTCATTGCATGTGTGTTCTTCCCAAAGACCACACATGGATGCACTAGTGTCATTGCATACGTGTTCATCTCACAAACCACACATGGATCCACCAGTGTCATTGCATGTGTGTTCTTCCCATGAACCACACATGGATCCACCAGTGTCATTGCATGTGTGTTCTTCCCACAGAACACACATGGATCCACAGGTGTCGTTGCATGTGTGTTTTTCCCATGAACCACACATGGATCCACAGTGTCATTGTATGTCCGCTTCTTCCCATGAACCAGCTAGAGTCATCCCATGCGTGCTCTTTTCACAAACCACAGCTTGAGTCATTTTATGTGTTCTTCTTACAAACCATATCATGAGCCACACCAAGTGTCATTGCATGTGTGTTTTTCCCACAAACCACACATGGATCCACCGGTGCCTTTGCATGTCTGCTCTTCTCATTAACCACAGCTAGAGTCATTGCATGTGTGTTCTTCTCACAAACCACATATCACTAGAGTCATTGCATGTGTGTTCTTCCTATGAACCACACATGGATCCACCGGAGTCATTGCATGTGTGTTCTTCTCACAAACCACACATGGATCCACCCAGTGTCATCGCATGTGTGTTCTTCCCATGAACCACACACGGATCCACCAGTGTCATTGCATGTATGCTCTTTTCATGAACCATAGCTAGAGTCATTGGATGTGTGTTCTTGTCACAAACCACATATCACCAGTGTCATTGCATGTGTGTTCTTCCCAAAGACCAAACATGGATCCACCAGTGTCATTGCGTGTGTGTTCTTCTGACAAACCATATCATGAACCACACCTAGTGTCATTGCATGTGTGTTCTTCTCACAGACCACACATGAATCCACCAGTGTCATTGCATGTGTGTTCTTCTCACAAACCGTATCATGAACCACACCCAGTGTCATTGCATGTGTGTTCTTCCCATGAACCACACATGGATCCACCAGTGTCATTGCATGTCTGCTCTTCCCACAGACCACACATGGATCCACCAGTGTCATTGCATGTGTGTTCTTCCCATGAACCACACATGGATCCACCAGTGTCATTGCATGTATGCTCTATACATGAACAACAGCTAAAGTCATTAGATGTGTGTTCTTCTCACAGATCACATATCACCAGTGTGATTGCACGTGTGTTCTTCCCAGAGACCACACATGGATCCACCAGTGTCATTGCATGTGTGTTCTTCTCACAAAACACACATAGATCCACTGGTGTCATTGCATGTCTGCTCTTCCCATGAACCACAGCTAGAGTCATTTCATGTCTGTTCTTTTCACAGACCACACATGGATCCACCCAGTGTCATCGCATGTGTGTTCTTCCCATGAACCACACATGGATCCACCGGTGTCATTTCATGTCTTCTCTTCTCATGAACCACACATGGATCCACCCAGTGTCATCACATGTGTGTTCTTCCCATGAACCACACATGGATCCACCAGTGTCAATGCATGTCTGCTCTTTTCATGAACCACAGCTAGAGTCATTGGATGTGTGTTCTTCTCACAGACCACATATCACCAGTGTCATTGCATGTGTGTTCTTCCCAAAGACCACACATGGATCCACCAGTGTCATTGCATGTGTGTTGTTCTCACAAACCATATCATGAACCACACCTAGTGTCATTGCATGTGTGTTCTTCTCACAGACCACATATCACCTATGTCATTGCATGTGTGTTCTTCCCATGAACCACACTTGGATCCACCAGTGTCATTGGATGTGTGTTCTTCCCACAGACCACACATGGATCCACCAGTGTCGTTGCATGTGTGTTCTTCCCATGAAGCACACATGGATCCACCAGTGTCATTGTATATCTGCGCTTCCCATGAACCACAGCTAGAGTCATTGCATGCGTGCTCTTTTCACAAACCACAGCTAGAGTCATTGCATGTATTCTTTTCTTACAAACCATATCATGAACCACACCTAGTGTCATTCCATGTGTGTTCTTCTCACAAACCACACATGGATCCACCGGTGTTATTGCATGTCTGCTCTTCTCATTAACCACACCTAGAGTCATTGCATGTGTGTTCTTCTCACAAACCACATATCACCAGAGTCATTGCATGTGTGTTCTTCCATGAACCACACATGGATCCACCGGAGTCATTGCATGTGTGTTCTTCTCACAAACCACACATGGATCCACCCAGTGTCATCGCATGTGTGTTCTTCCCATGAACCACACATGGATCCACCAGTGTCATTGCATGTCTGCTCTTCTCATGAACCACACATGGATCCACCCAGTGTCATCGCATGTGTGTTCTTCCCATGAACCACACATGGATCCACCAGCGTCATTGCATGTCTGCTCTTTTCATGAACCACAGCTAGAGTCATTGGATGTGTGTTCTTCTCACAGACCACATATCACCAGAGTCATTGCATGTGTGTGTTTCCCATGAACCACACATGGATCCACCGGTGTCATTGCATGTGTGTTCTTCTCACAGACCACACATTGGATCCACCCAGTGTCATCGCATGTGTGTTCTTCCCATTAACCACACATGGATCCACCAGTGTCATTGCATGTCTGCTCTTTTCATGAACCACAGCTAGAGTCATTCGATGTGTTTTCTTCTCACAGACCACATATCACCAGTGTCATTGCATGTGTGTTCTTCCCAAAGACCACACATGGATCCACCAGTGTCATTGCATGTGTGTTCTTCTCAAAAACCATATCATGAACCACACCCAGTGTCATTGCATGTGTGTTCTTCTCACAGACCACAGATGGATCCACCAGTGTCATTGCATGTGTGTTCTTCTCACAAACCATATCATGAACCACACCTAGTGTCATTGCATGTGTGTTCTTCCCATGAACCACACATGGATCCACCGGTGTCATTACATGTCTGCTCTTCCCACAGACCACACATGGATCCACCAGTGTCATTGCATGTGTGTTCTTCCCATGAACCATACATGGATCCACCAGTGTCATTGCATGTCTGCTCTTTTCATGAACCACAGCTAGAGTCATTGGATGTGTGTTCTTCTGACAGACCACATATCACCAGTGTCATTGCCTGCATGTTCTTCCCAAAGACCACACATGGATCCACCAGTGTTATTGCATGTGTGTTCTTCTCACAAACCATATCATGAACCACACCTAGTGTCATTGCATGTGTGTTCTTCTCACAGACCACATATCACCTGTGTCATTGCATGTGTGTTCTTCCCATGAACCACAATTGGATCCACCAGTGTCATTGCATGTCTGCTCTTCTCATGAACCACACATGGATCCACCCAGTGTCATAGCATGTGTGTTCTTACCATGAACCACACATGGATCCACCAGTGTCATTGCATGTCTGCTCTTTTCATGAACCACAGCTAGAGTCATTGGATGTGTGTTCTTCTCACAGACCACATATCACCAGTGTCATTGCATGTGTGTTCTTCCCAAAGACCACACATGGATCCACCAGTGTCATTGCATGTGTGTTGTTCTCACAAACCATATCATGAACCACACCTAGTGTCATTGCATGTGTGTTCTTCTCACAGACCACATATCACCTATGTCATTGCATGTGTGTTCTTCCCATGAACCACACTTGGATCCACCAGTGTCATTGGATGTGTGTTCTTCCCACAGACCACACATGGATCCACCGGTGTCGTTGCATGTGTGTTCTTCCCATGAAACACACATGGATCCACCAGTGTCATTGTATATCTGCGCTTCCCATGAACCACAGCTAGAGTCATTGCATGCGTGCTCTTTTCACAAACCACAGCTAGAGTCATTGCATGTATTCTTTTCTTACAAACCATATCATGAACCACACCTAGTGTCATTCCATGTGTGTTCTTCTCACAAACCACACATGGAGCCACCGGTGTTATTGCATGTCTGCTCTTCTCATTAACCACACCTAGAGTCATTGCATGTGTGTTCTTCTCACAAACCACATATCACCAGAGTCATTGCATGTGTGTTCTTCCATGAACCACACATGGATCCACCGGAGTCATTGCATGTGTGTTCTTCTCACAAACCACACATGGATCCACCCAGTGTCATCGCATGTGTGTTCTTCCCATGAACCACACATGGATCCACCAAAGGTCATTGCATGTGCTTCTCATGAACCACACATGGATCCACCTAGTGTCATCGCATGTGTGTTCTTCCCATGAACCACACATGGATCCCCCAGCGTCATTGCATGTCTGCTCTTTTCATGAACCACAGCTAGAGTCATTGGATGTGTGTTCTTCTCACAGACCACATATCACCAGAGTCATTGCATGTGTGTGTTTCCCATGAACCACACATGGATCCACCGGTGTCATTGCATGTGTGTTCTTCTCACAGACCACACATGGATCCACCCAGTGTCATCGCATTTGTGTTCTTCCCATTAACCACACATGGATCCACCAGTGTCATTGCATGTCTGCTCTTTTCATGAACCACAGCTAGAGTCAGTAGATGTGTGTTCTTCTCATGCACCACATATCACAGTGTCATTGCATGTGTGTTCTTCCCAAAGACCACACATGGATCCACCAGTGTCATTGCATGTGTTCTTCTCTCAAAACCATATCATGAACCACACCCAGTGTCATTGCATGTGTGTTCTTCTCACATACCATGATGGATCCACCAGTGTCATTGCATGTGTGTTCTTCTCACAAACCATATCATGAACCACACCAGTCATTTCATGTGTGTTCTTCCCATGAACCACACATGGATCCACCGTGTCATTACATGTCTTCTTCCCACAGACCACACATGGATCCACCAGTGTCATTGCATGTGTGTTCTTCCCATGAACCATACATGGATCCACCAGTGTCATTGCATGTCTGCTCTTTTCATGAACCACAGCTAGAGTCATTGGATGTGTGTTCTTCCATGCAACTACATATCACCAGTGTCATTGCATGCGTGTTCTTACCAAAGACCACACATGGATCCACCAGTGTTATTGCATGTGTGTTCTTCTCACAAACCATATCATGAACCACACCTAGTGTCATTGCATGTGTGTTCTTCTCACAGACCACATATCACCTGTGTGATTGCATGTGTGTTCTTCCCATGAACCACACTTGGATCCACTAGTGTCATTGCATGTCTGCTCTTCTCATGAACCACACATGGATCCACCCAGTGTCATCGCATGTGTGTTCTTCCCATGAACCACACATGGATCCACCAGTGTCATTGCATGTATGCTCTTTTCATGAACCACAGCTAGAGTCATTGGATGTGTGTTCTTCTCACAGACCACATATCACCAGTGTCATTGCATGCGTGTTCTTCCCAAAGACCACACATGGATCCACCAGTGTCATTGCATGTGTGTTCTTCTAACAAACCATATCATGAACCACACCTAGTGTCATTGCATGTGTGTTCTTCTCACAGACCACATATCACCTGTGTCATTGCATGTGTGTTCTTCCCATGAACCACACATGGATCCACCAGTGTCATTGCATGTGTGTTCTTCCCACAGACCACACATGGATCGACCGGTGTCGTTGCATGTGTGTTCTTCCCATGAACCACACATGGATCCACCAGTGTCATTCTATGTCTGCTCTTCCCATGAACCACATCTAGAGTCATCGCATGCGTGCTCTTTTCACAAACCACAGCTAGAGTCATTGCATGTGTGTTCTTATTACAAACTAGATCATAAAGCACACCCAGTGTCATTTCATGTATGTTCTTCTCACAAACCACACATGGATCCACCGGTGTCATTGCATGTCTGCTCTTCTCATTAACCACAGCTAGAGTCATTGCATGTGTGTTCTTCTCACAGACCACATATCACCAGTGTCATTGCATGTGTGTTCTTCCCAAAGACCACACATGGATCCACCGGAGTCATTGCATGTGTGTCCTTCCCATGAACTACACATGGTTCCACCAGTGTCATTGCATGTATGCTCTTTTCATGAACCACAGCTAGAGTCAATGGATGTGTGTTCTTCTCACAGACCACACATGGATCCAGTGTCATTGCATGTGTGTTCTTCCCAAAGACCACACATGGATCCACCAGTGTCATTGCATGTGTGTTCTTCTCACAAACCATATCATGAACCACACCCAGTGTCATTGCATGTGTGTTCTTCTCACAGACCACACATGGATCCACCAGTGTCATTGCATGTGTGTTCTACTCAAAACCATATCATGAACCACACCCAGTGCCATTGCATTTGTGTTCTTCCCATGAACCACACATGGATCCACCGGTGTCATTGCATGTCTGCTCTTCCCACAGACCACACATGGATCCACCAGTGTCATTGCATGTGTTTTCTTCCCATGAACCACACATGGATCCACGAGTATCATTGCATGTCTGCTCTTTTCATGAACCACATCTAGAGTCATTGGATGTGTGTTCTTCCCACAGACCACATATCACCAGTGTCATTGCATGTGTGTTCTTCCCAAATACCACACATGGATGCACTAGTGTCATTGCATACGTGTTCTTCTCACAAACCACACATGGATCCACCAGTGTCATTTTATGTGTGTTCTTCCCATGAACCACACATGGATCCACCAGTGTCATTGCATGTGTGTTCTTCCCACAGACCACACATGGATCCACCGGTGTCGTTGCATGTGTGTTCTTCCCATGAACCACACATGGATCCACCAGTGTCATTGTATGTCTGCTCTTCCCATGAACCATAGCTAGAGTCATCCCATGCGTGCTCTTTTCACAAACCACAGCTTGAGTCATTGCATGTGTGTTCTTCTTACAAACCATATCATGAACCACACCAAGTGTCATTGCATGTGTGTTCTTCTCACAAACCACACATGGATCCACCGGTGTCATTGCATGTATGCACTTCTCATTAACCACAGCTAGAGTCATTGCATGTGTGTTCTTCTCACAAACCACATATCACCAGAGTCATTGCATGTGTGTTCTTCCCATGAACCACACATGCATCCACCGGAATCATTGCATGTGTGTTCTCACAAACCACACATGGATCCACCTAGTGTCATCGCATGTGTGTTCTTCCCATGATCCACACATGGATCCACTAGTGTCATTGCATGTCTGCTCTTTTCATGAACCACAGCTAGCGTCATTGGATGTGTGTTATTGTCACAGACCACATATCACTAGTGTCATTGCATGTGTGTTCTTCCCAAAGACCACACATGGATCCACTAGTGTCATTGCATGTGTGTTCTTCTCACAAACCATATCATGAACCACACCCAGTGTCATTGCATGTGTGTTCTTCTCAAAGACCACACATGGATCCACCAGTGTCATTGCATGTGTGTTCTTCTCACAAACCATATCATGAACCACACCTAGTGTCATTGCATGTGTGTTCTTCCCATGAACCACACATGGATCCACTAGTGTCATTGCATGTCTGCTCTTCCCACAGACCACACATGGATCCACCAGTGTCATTGCATGTGTGTTCTTCCCATGAACCACACATGGATCCACCAGTGTCATTGCATGTATCCTCTTTTCATGAACCACAACTAGAGTCATTAGATGTGTGTTCTTCTCACAGACCACATATCACCAGTGTCATTGCATGTGTTTTCTTCCCAAAGACCACACATGGATCCACCAGTGTCATTCCATGTGTGTTCTTCTCACAAACCACACATGGATCCACCGGTGTCATTGCATGTCTGCTCTTCCCATGAACCACAGCTAGAGTCATTGCATGTCTGTTCTTTTCACAAACCACATATCACCAGAGTCATTGCATGTGTGTTCTTCCCATGAACCACACATGGATCCACCGGTGTCATTGCATGTGTGCTCTTCTCATGAACCACACATGGATCCACCCAGTGTCATCGCATGTGTGTTCTTCCCATGAACCACACATGGATCCACCAGTGTCATTGCATGTCTGCTCTTCTCATGAACCACACATGGATCCACCTAGTGTCATCGCATGTGTGTTCTTCCCATGAACCACACATGGATCCACCAGCGTCATTGCATGTCTGCTCTTTTCATGAACCACAGCTAGAGTCATTGGATGTGTGTTCTTCTCACAGACCACATATCACCAGAGTCATTGCATGTGTGTGTTTCCCATGAACCACACATGGATCCACCGGTGTCATTGCATGTGTGTTCTTCTCACAGACCACACATGGATCCACCCAGTGTCATCGCATGTGTGTTCTTCCCATTAACCACACATGGATCCACCAGTGTCATTGCATGTCTGCTCTTTTCATGAACCACAACTAGAGTCATTGGATGTGTGTTCTTCTCACAGACCACATATCACCAGTGTCATTGCATGTGTGTTCTTCCCAAAGACCACACATGGATCCACCAGTGTCATTGCATGTGTGTTCTTCTCAAAAACCATATCATGAACCACACCCAGTGTCATTGCATGTGTGTTCTTCTCACATACCACAGATGGATCCACCAGTGTCATTGCATGTGTGTTCTTCTCACAAACCATATCATGAACCACACCCAGTGTCATTTCATGTGTGTTCTTCCCATGAACCACACATGGATCCACCGGTGTCATTACATGTCTGCTCTTCCCACAGACCACACATGGATCCACCAGTGTCATTGCATGTGTGTTCTTCCCATGAACCATACATGGATCCACCAGTGTCATTGCATGTCTGCTCTTTTCATGAACCACAGCTAGAGTCATTGGATGTGTGTTCTTCTGACAGACCACATATCACCAGTGTCATTGCATGCGTGTTCTTACCAAAGACCACACATGGATCCACCAGTGTTATTGCATGTGTGTTCTTCTCACAAACCATATCATGAACCACACCTAGTGTCATTGCATGTGTGTTCTTCTCACAGACCACATATCACCTGTGTGATTGCATGTGTGTTCTTCCCATGAACCACACTTGGATCCACCAGTGTCATTGCATGTCTGCTCTTCTCATGAACCACACATGGATCCACCCAGTGTCATCGCATGTGTGTTCTTCCCATGAACCACACATGGATCCACCAGTGTCATTGCATGTATGCTCTTTTCATGAACCACAGCTAGAGTCATTGGATGTGTGTTCTTGTCACCACATATCACCCGGTGTCATTGCATGTGTTCTTCCCAAAGACCACATGGATCCACCAGTGTCATTGCATGTGTGTTCTTCTAACAAACCATATCATGAACCACACCTAGTGTCATTGCATGTGTGTTCTTCTCACAGACCACATATCACCTGTGTCATTGCATGTGTGTTCTTCCCATGAACCACACATGGATCCACCAGTGTCATTGCATGTGTGTGCTTCCCAGGGACCACACTTGGATCCACCGTGTCGTTGCATGTGTGTTCTTCCCATGAACCACACATGGATCCACCAGTGTCATTCTATGTCTGCTCTTCCCATGAACCACATCTAGAGTCATCGCATGCGTGCTCTTTTCACAAACCACAGCTAGAGTCATTGCATGTGTGTTCTTATTACAAACTAGATCATAAAGCACACCCAGTGTCATTTCATGTATGTTCTTCTCACAAACCACACATGGATCCACCGGTGTCATTGCATGTCTGCTCTTCTCATTAACCACAGCTAGAGTCATTGCATGTGTGTTCTTCTCACAGACCACATATCACCAGTGTCATTGCATGTGTGTTCTTCCCAAAGACCACACATGGATCCACCGGAGTCATTGCATGTGTGTCCTTCCCATGAACTACACATGGTTCCACCAGTGTCATTGCATGTATGCTCTTTTCATGAACCACAGCTAGAGTCAATGGATGTGTGTTCTTCTCACAGACCACACATGGATCCAGTGTCATTGCATGTGTGTTCTTCCCAAAGACCACACATGGATCCACCAGTGTCATTGCATGTGTGTTCTTCACAAACCATATCATGAACCACACCCAGTGTCATTGCATGTGTGTTCTTCTCACAGACCACACATGGATCCACCAGTGTCATTGCATGTGTGTTCTACTCAAAACCATATCATGAACCACACCCAGTGCCATTGCATTTGTGTTCTTCCCATGAACCACACATGGATCCACCGGTGTCATTGCATGTCTGCTCTTCCCACAGACCACACATGGATCCACCAGTGTCATTGCATGTGTTTTCTTCCCATGAACCACACATGGATCCACGAGTATCATTGCATGTCTGCTCTTTTCATGAACCACATCTAGAGTCATTGGATGTGTGTTCTTCCCACAGACCACATATCACCAGTGTCATTGCATGTGTGTTCTTCCCAAATACCACACATGGATGCACTAGTGTCATTGCATACGTGTTCTTCTCACAAACCACACATGGATCCACCAGTGTCATTTTATGTGTGTTCTTCCCATGAACCACACATGGATCCACCAGTGTCATTGCATGTGTGTTCTTCCCACAGACCACACATGGATCCACCGGTGTCGTTGCATGTGTGTTCTTCCCATGAACCACACATGGATCCACCAGTGTCATTGTATATATGTCTGCTCTTCCCATGAACCATAGCTAGAGTCATCCCATGCGTGCTCTTTTCACAAACCACAGCTTGAGTCATTGCATGTGTGTTCTTCTTACAAACCATATCATGAACCACACCAAGTGTCATTGCATGTGTGTTCTTCTCACAAACCACACATGGATCCACCGGTGTCATTGCATGTATGCACTTCTCATTAACCACAGCTAGAGTCATTGCATGTGTGTTCTTCTCACAAACCACATATCACCAGAGTCATTGCATGTGTGTTCTTCCCATGAACCACACATGCATCCACCGGAATCATTGCATGTGTGTTCTCACAAACCACACATGGATCCACCTAGTGTCATCGCATGTGTGTTCTTCCCATGATCCACACATGGATCCACTAGTGTCATTGCATGTCTGCTCTTTTCATGAACCACAGCTAGCGTCATTGGATGTGTGTTATTGTCACAGACCACATATCACTAGTGTCATTGCATGTGTGTTCTTCCCAAAGACCACACATGGATCCACTAGTGTCATTGCATGTGTGTTCTTCTCACAAACCATATCATGAACCACACCCAGTGTCATTGCATGTGTGTTCTTCTCAAAGACCACACATGGATCCACCAGTGTCATTGCATGTGTGTTCTTCTCACAAACCATATCATGAACCACACCTAGTGTCATTGCATGTGTGTTCTTCCCATGAACCACACATGGATCCACTAGTGTCATTGCATGTCTGCTCTTCCCACAGACCACACATGGATCCACCAGTGTCATTGCATGTGTGTTCTTCCCATGAACCACACATGGATCCACCAGTGTCATTGCATGTATCCTCTTTTCATGAACCACAACTAGAGTCATTAGATGTGTGTTCTTCTCACAGACCACATATCACCAGTGTCATTGCATGTGTTTTCTTCCCAAAGACCACACATGGATCCACCAGTGTCATTCCATGTGTGTTCTTCTCACAAACCACACATGGATCCACCGGTGTCATTGCATGTCTGCTCTTCCCATGAACCACAGCTAGAGTCATTGCATGTCTGTTCTTTTCACAAACCACATATCACCAGAGTCATTGCATGTGTGTTCTTCCCATGAACCACACATGGATCCACCGGTGTCATTGCATGTCTGCTCTTCTCATGAACCACACATGGATCCACCCAGTGTCATCGCATGTGTGTTCTTCCCATGAACCACACATGGATCCACCAGTGTCATTGCATGTCTACTCTTTTCATGAACCACAGCTAGAGTCATTGGATCCGTGTTCTTCTCACAGACCACATATCACCAGTGTCATTGCATGTGTGTTCTTCCCAAAGACCACACATGGATCCACCAGTGTCATTGCATGTGTGTTCTTCTCACCAACCATATCATGAACCACACCTAGTGTCATTGCATGTGTGTTCTTCTCACAGACCACATATCACCTGTGTCATTGCATGTGTGTTCTTCCCATGAACCACACATGGATCCACCAGTGTCATTGCATGTGTGTTCTTCCCACAGACCACACATGGATCCACCGGTGTCGTTGCATGTGTGTTCTTCCCATGAACCACACATGGATCCACCATTGTCATTGTATGTCTGCTCTTCCCATGAACCACAGAGAGATTCATTGCATGCGTGCTCTTTTCACAAACCATAGCTAGAGTCATTGCATGTGTTCTCTTCTTACAAACCATATCATGAACCACACCCAGTGTCATTGCATGTGTGTTCTTCTCACAAACCACACATGGATCCACCGGTGTCATTGCATGTCTGCTCTTCTCATTAACCATAGCTAGAGTCATTGCATGTGTGTTCTTCTCAGAAACCACATATCAGTAGAGTCATTGCATGTGTGTTCTTCCCATGATCCACACATGGATCCACCGGAGTCATTGCATGTGTGTTCTTCTCACAAACCACACATGGATCCACCCAGTGTCATCGCATGTGTGTTCTTCCCATGAACCACACATGGATCCACCAGTGTCATTCCATGTCTGCTCTTTTCATGAACCACAACTAGAGTCATTGGATGTTTGTTCTTCTCACAGACCACATATCAGCAGTGTCATTGCATGTGTGTTCTTCTCACAAACCATATCATGAACCACACCCAGTATCATTGCATGTGTGTTCTTCTCACAAACCATATCATGAACCACACCCAGTGTCATTGCATGTGTGTTCTTCTCACAGACCACACATGGATCCACCAGTGTCATTTCATGTGTGTTCTTCCCATGAACCACACATGGATCCACCAGTGTCATTGCATGTCTGATCTTTTCATGAACCACAGCTAGAGTCATTGGATGTGTGTTCTTCTCACAGACCACATATCACCAGTGTCATTGCATGTGTGTTCTTCCCAAAGACCACACATGGATCCACCAGTGTCATTGCATGTGTGTTCTTCTCACAAACCATATCATGAACGACACCCAGTGTCATTGCATGTGTGTTCTTCTCACAGACCACATGAATCCACCAGTGTCGTTGCATGTGTGTTCTTCTCACAAACCATATCATGAACCACACCTAGTGTCATTTCATGTGTGTTCTTCCCATAAACCACACATGGATCCACCAGTGTCATTGCATGTCTGCTCTTCCCACAGACCACACATGGATCCACCAGTGTCATTGCATGTGTGTTCTTCCCATGAACCACACATGGATCCACCAGTGTCATTGCATGTCTGCGCTTCTCATGAACCACAACTAGAGTCATTGGATGTGTGTTCTTCTCACAGACCACATATCACCAGTGTCATTGCATGTGTGTTCTTCCCAAAGACCACACAAGGATCCACTAGTGTCATTGCATGTGTGTTCTTCTCACAAACCATATCATGAACCACACCCATGTCATTGCATTTGTGTTCTTCCCATGAACCACACATGGAACCACCGGTGTCATTGCATGTCTGCTCTTCTCGTGAACCACACTTGGATCCACCTAGTGTCATCGCATGTGTGTTTTTCCCATGAACCACACATGGATCTACCAGTGTCATTGCATGTCTGCTCTTTTCATGAACCACAGCTAGAGTCATTGGATGTGTGTTCTTCTCACAGACCACATATCACCAGTGTCATTGCATGTGTGTTCTTCCCAAAGACCACACATGTCTCCACTAGTGTCATTGCATGCGTGTTCTTCTCACAAACCATATCATGAACCACACCCAGTGTCATTGCATGTGTGTTCTTCTCACAGACCACACATGGATCCACCAGTGTCTATGCATGTGTGTGCTTTCCATGAACCACACATGGATCCACCAGTGTCATTGCATGTGTGTTCTTCCCACAGACAACACATGGATCCACCGGTGTCGTTGCATGTGTGTTCTTCCCATGAACCACACATGGATCCACCAGTGTCATCGTATGTCTGCTCTTCCCACAGACCACACATGGATCCACCGGTGTCGTTGCGTGTGTGTTCTTCCCATGAACCACACATGGATCCACCAGTGTCATTGTATGTCTGCTCTTTTCTTGAACCATAGCTAGAGTCATCGCATCCGTGCACTTTTTAGAAACCACAGCTAGAGTCATTGCGTGTGTGTTCTTCTTACAAACCATATCATGAACCACACCCAGTGTCATTGTATGTGTGCTCTTCTCACAAAACACACATGGATCCACCGGTGTCACTGCATATCTGCTTTTCTCATTAACCACAGCTAGAGTCATTACATGTCTGTTCTTTTCACAAACCACATATCACCAGAGTCATTGCATGTGTGTTCTTCCCATGAACCACACATGGATCCACTTGTGTCATTGGATGTGTGTTCTTCTCACAAACCACACATGGATCCACCCAGTGTCATCGCACGTGTGTTCTTCCCATGAACCACACATGGATCCACTAGTGTCATTGCACGCGTGCTCTTTTCACAAACCATAGCTAGAGTCGTTGGATGTGTGTTCTTCTCACACACCACATATCACCAGTGTCATTGCATGTGCGTTCTTCCCAAAGACCACACATGGATCCACCAGTGTCATTGCGTGCGTGTTCTTCCCAAAGACCACACATGGATCCACCAGTGTCATTGCATGTGTGTTCTTCTAACAAACCATATCATGAACCACACCTAGTGTCATTGCATGTGTGTTCTTCTCACAGACCACATATCACCTGTGTCATTGCATGTGTGTTCTTCCCATGAACCAAACATGGATCCACAAGTGTCATTGCATGTGTGTTCTTCCCACAGACCACACATGGATCGACCGGTGTCGTTGCATGTGTGTTCTTCCCATGAACCACACATGGATCCACCAGTGTCATTCTATGTCTGCTCTTCCCATGAACCACAGCTAGAGTCATCGCATGCATGCTCTTTTCACAAACCACAGCTAGAGTCATTGCATGTGTGTTCTTATTACAAACCATATCATAAACCACACCCAGTGTCATTACATGTGTGTTCTTCTCACAAACCACACATGGATCCACCGGTGTCATTGTATGTCTGCTCTTCTCATTAACCACAGCTAGAGTCATTGCATGTGTGTTCTTCTCACAGACCACATATCACCTGTGTCATTGCATGTGTGTTCTTCCCATGAACCAAACATGGATCCACCAGTGTCATTGCATGTGTGTTCTTCCCACAGACCACACATGGATCGACCGGTGTCGTTGCATGTGTGTTCTTCCCATGAACCACACATGGATCCACCAGTGTCATTCTATGTCTGCTCTTCCCATGAACCACAGCTAGAGTCATCGCATGCGTGCTCTTTTCACAAACCACAGCTAGAGTCATTACATGTGTGTTCTTATTACAAACCATATCATAAAGCACACCCAGTGTCATTTCATGTGTGTTCTTCTCACAAACCACACATGGATCCACCGGTGTCATTGTATGTCTGCTCTTCTCATTAACCACAGCTAGAGTCATTGCATGTGTGTTCTTCTCACATACCACATATCACCAGTGTCATTGCATGTGTGTTCTTCCCAAAGACCACACATGGATCCACTAGAGTCATTGCATGTGTGTTCTTCTAACAAACCACACATGGATCCACCTAGTGTCATCGCATGTGTGTCCTTCCCATGAACTACACATGGTTCCACCAGTGTCATTGCATGTATGCTCTTTTCATGAACCACAGCTAGATTCATTGGATGTGTGTTCTTCTCACAGACCACACATGGATCCAGTGTCATTGCATGTGTGTTCTTCCCAAAGACCACACATGGATCCAGTGTCATTGCATGTGTGTTCTTCCCAAAGACCACACATGGATCCACCAGTGTCATTGCATGTGTGTTCTTCTCACAAACCATATCATGAACCACACCCAGTGTCGTTGCATGTGTGTTCTTCTCATAGACCACACATGGATCCACCAGTGTCATTGCATGTGTGTTCTACTCAGAAACCATATCATGAACCACACCCAGTGCCATTGCATGTGTGTTCTTCCCATGAACCACACATGGATCCACCGGTGTCATTGCATGTCTGCTCTTCCCACAGACCACACATGGATCCACCAGTGTCATTGCATGTGTGTTCTTCCCATGAACCACACATGGATCCACCAGTATCATTGCATGTCTGCTCTTTTCATGAACCACATCTAGAGTCATTGGATGTGTGTTCTTCTCACAGACCACATATCACCAGTGTCATTGCATGTGTGTTCTTCCCAAAGACCACACATGGATGCACTAGTGTCATTGCATACATGTTCTTCTCACAAACCACACATGGATCCACCAGTGTCATTGTATGTGTGTTCTTCCCATGAACCACACATGGATCCACCAGTGTCATTGCACGTGTGTTCTTCCCACAGACCACACATGGATCCACTGGTGTCGTTGCATGTGTGTTCTTCCCATGAACCACACATGGATCCACCAGTGTCATTGTATATATGTCTGCTCTTCCCATGAACCACAGCTAGCGTCATCCCATGCGTGCTCTTTTCACAAACCACAGCTTGAGTCATTGCATGTGTGTTCTTCTTACAAACCATATCATGAACCACACCAAGTGTCATAGCATGTGTGTTCTTCTCACAAACCAGACATGGATCCACCGGTGTCATTGCATGTCTGCACTTCTCATTAACCACAGCTAGAGTCATTGCATGTGTGTTCTTCTCACAAACCACATATCACCAGAGTCATTGCATGTGTGTTCTTCCCATGAACCACACATGCATCCACCGGAATCATTGCATGTGTGTTCTCACAAACCACACATGGATCCACCCAGTGTCATCGCATGTGTGTTCTTCCCATGATCCACACATGGATCCACCAGTGTCATTGCATGTCTGCTCTTTTCATGAACCACAGCTAGCGTCATTGGATGTGTGTTCTTGTCACAGACCACATATCACCAGTGTCATTGCATGTGTGTTCTTCCCAAAGACCACACATGGATCCACTAGTGTCATTGCATGTGTGTTCTTCTCACAAACCATATCATGAACCACACCCAGTGTCATTGCATGTGTGTTCTTCTCACAGACCACACATGGATCCACCAGTGTCATTGCATGTGTGTTCTTCTCACAAACCATATCATGAACCACACCTAGTGTCATTGCATGTGTGTTCTTCCCATGAACCACACATGGATCCACTAGTGTCATTGCATGTCTGCTCTTCCCACAGACCACACATGGATCCACCAGTGTCATTGCATGTGTGTTCTTACCATGAACCACACATGGATCCACCAGTGTCATTGCATGTATGCTCTTTTCATGAACCACAGCTAGAGTCATTAGATGTGTGTTCTTCTCACAGACCACATATCACCAGTGACATTGCATGTGTTTTCTTCCCAAAGACCACACATGGATCCACCAGTGTCATTGCATGTGTGTTCTTCTCACAAACCACACATGGATCCACCGGTGTCATTGCATGTCTGCTCTTCCCATGAACCACAGCTAGAGTCATTGCATGTCTGTTCTTTTCACAAACCACATATCACCAGAGTCATTGCATGTGTGTTCTTCCCATGAACCACACATGGATCCACCGGTGTCATTGCATGTGTGCTCTTCTCATGAACCACACATGGATCCTCCCAGTGTCATCGCATGTGTGTTCTTCCCATGAACCACACATGGATCCACCAGTGTCATTGCATGTCTACTCTTTTCATGAACCACAGCTAGAGTCATTGGATCTATGTTCTTCTCACAGACCACATATCACCAGTGTCATTTCATGTGTGTTCTTCCCAAAGACCACACATGGATCCACTAGTGTCATTGCATGTGTGTTCTTCTCACCAACCATATCATAAAACACACCTAGTGTCATTGCATGTGTGTTCTTCTCACAGACCACATATCACCTGTGTCATTGCATGTGTGTTCTTTCCATGAACCACACATGGATCCACCAGTGTCATTGCATGTGTGTTCTTCCCACAGACCACACATGGATCCATCGGTGTCGTTGCATGTGTGTTCTTCCCATGAACCACACATGGATCCACCATTGTCATTGTATGTCTGCTCTTCCCATGAACCACAAAGAGAGTCATTGCATGCGTGCTCTTTTCACAAACCATAGCTAGAGTCATTGCATGTGTTCTCTTCTTACAAACCATATCATGAACCACACCTAGTGTCATTGCATGTGTGTTCTTCTCACAAACCACACATGGATCCACCGGTGTCATTGCATGTCTGCTCTTCTCATTAACCATAGCTAGAGTCATTGCATGTGTTTTCTTATCACAAACCACATATCACTAGAGTCATTGCATGTGTGTTATTCCCATGAACCACACATGGATCCACCGGAGTCATTGCATGTGTGTTCTTCTCACAAACCACACATGGATCCACCCGGTGTCATCGCATGTGTGTTCTTCCCATGAACCACACATGGATCCACCAGTGTCATTGCATGTCTGCTCTTTTCATGAACCACAGCTAGAGTCATTGGATGTGTGTTCTTCTCACATACCACATATCAGCAGTGTCATTGCATGTGTGTTCTTCTCACAAACCATATCATGAACCACACCCAGTATCATTGCATGTGTGTTCTTCTCACAGACCACACATGGATCCACTAGTGTCGTTGCATGTGTGTTCTTCTCACAGACCACACATGGATCCACCAGTGTCATTTCATGTGTGTTCTTCCCATGAACCACACATGGATCCACCAGTGTCATTGCATGTCTTCTCTTTTCATGAACCACAACTAGAGTCATTGGATGTGTGTTCTTCTCACAGACCACATATCACCAGTGTGATTGCATGCGCATTCTTCCCAAAGACCACACATGGATCCACCAGTGTCATTGCATGTGTGTTCTTCTCAAAAACCATATCATGAACCACACCCAGTGTCATTGCATGTGTGTTCTTCTCACATACCACACATGGATCCACCAGTGTCATTGCATATGTGTTCTTCTCACAAACCATATCATGAACCACACCCAATGTCATTGCATGTGTGTTCTTCCCATGAATCACACATGGATCCACCGGTGTCATTGCATGTCTGCTCTTCCCAAAGACCACACATGGATCCACCAGTGTCATTGCATGTGTGTTCTTCTCATGAACCACACATGGATCCACCAGTGTCATTGCATGTCTTCTCTTTTCATGAACCACAACTAGAGTCATTGGATGTGTGTTCTTCTCACAGACCACATATCACCAGTGTCATTGCATGTGTGTTCTTCCCAAAGACCACACAAGGATCCACTAGTGTCATTGCATGTGTGTTCTTCTCACAAACCATATCATGAACCACACCCATGTCATTGCATTTGTGTTCTTCCCATGAACCACACATGGAACCACCGGTGTCATTGCATGTCTGCTCTTCTCGTGAACCACACTTGGATCCACCTAGTGTCATCGCATGTGTGTTTTTCCCATGAACCACACATGGATCTACCAGTGTCATTGCATGTCTGCTTTTTTCATGAACCACAGCTAGAGTCATTGGATGTGTGTTCTTCTCACAGACCACATATCACCAGTGTCATTGCATGTGTGTTCTTCCCAAAGACCACACATGTCTCCACTAGTGTCATTGCATGCGTGTTCTTCTCACAAACCATATCATGAACCACACCCAGTGTCATTGCATGTGTGTTCTTCTCACAGACCACACATGGATCCACCAGTGTCTATGCATGTGTGTTCTTTCCATGAACCACACATGGATCCACCAGTGTCATTGCATGTGTGTTCTTCCCACAGAACACACATGGATCCACCGGTGTCGTTGCATGTGTGTTCTTACCATGAACCACACATGGATCCACCATTGTCATCGTATGTCTGCTCTTCCCACAGACCACACATGGATCCACCGGTGTCGTTGCATGTGTGTTCTTACCATGAACCACACATGGATCCACCAGTGTCATCGTATGTCTGCTCTTCCCACAGACCACACATGGATCCACCGGTGTCATTGCGTGTGTGTTCTTCCCATGAACCACACATGGATCCACCAGTGTCATTGTATGTCTGCTCTTCCCATGAACCATAGCTAGAGTCATCGCATCCGTGCACTTTTTAGAAACCACAGCTAGAGTCATTGCGTGTGTGTTCTTCTTACAAACCATATCATGAACCACACCCAGTGTCATTGTATGTGTGCTCTTCTCACAAAACACACATGGATCCACCGGTGTCACTGCATGTCTGCTTTTCTCATTAACCACAGCTAGAGTCATTACATGTCTGTTCTTTTCACAAACCACATATCACCAGAGTCATTGCACGTGTGTTCTTCCCATGAACCACACATGGATCCACTTGTGTCATTGGATGTGTGTTCTTCTCACAAAACACACATGGATCCACCCAGTGTCATCGCACGTGTGTTCTTCCCATGAACCACACATGGATCCACCAGTGTCATTGCACGCGCGCTCTTTTCACAAACCACTGCTAGAGTCGTTGGATGTGTGTTCTTCTCACAGACCACATATCACCAGTGTCATTGCATGTGTGTTCTTCGCAAAGACCACACATGGATCCACCAGTGTCATTGCATGTGTGTTCTTCTCACAAACCATATCATGAACCACACCTAGTGTCATTGCATGTGTGTTCTTCTCACAGACCACACATGGATCCACAAGTGTCATTGCATGTGTGTTTTTCTCACAAACTGTAACATCCCAAAATTTCATCTGAAATCATCATCATTGCACTCATATCATCATAGCATGTAATTGCATTGCATTTAGTGTCCTCCAAAAATTTGGTGCAATTTTGAGCCATGAATAAAAAGATATGAATTATTTTGAAAAATAGAATCAAAGAAAATGCTATATTACCAAGTAAATACTTTGGATTATAATAGAAGATAAATATGTTCTATAATACCTTAAAACCTAATTTGAGTTTTTACAAATGTTCACAAATTGGGTTGAATCAATTTGAATCCTTAAATCCAAAGTTGTGGAGAAAACAGAAATAGAAAAAGAAAAAAAATAAGGGAGAAAAAAAATGAAGCAAATAGACACGGCCTTCGCCCAAATCCGGCCCAGCAGCCCACCCGGACTCCCTCTCCCCTTCTCTGTCTTTTCTCACCCCCTCGTTTCTACCCCTCCCGCTGACAGGTCGACCCCACGTCCACGTCACCTCGTCGTCTTCCCTGCCGATGATGGACCTCTCCCCTTCGGCCGTTTCGAATCGAATTAATCCCGGCAGTTTCTCGCGATAATTTCCCCGACGATTACTCCTACTTAACCCTCACCCTCTCCTCATCATCTCCCCCAGTCGCTACCCCCGGAGAGCCCCCAGTCTCCCCAAATCCCGAGCTCGATCACCTCATACCGACCGCAACTCCGGCAGCAATTCCGGTGAACCCAGGCCGCCAGGCGCCCTCCCCTCTGTCCCATATGTTTCTCCATGTTTTGGCGCGTGTTTTAACCCCGGCTATGTGCCTTCTCGTGCTCCAGGTCGACGACACGGACCAAGTTCGGCGAGCTCCCTCTGCCGCTTTCGTCCGACGATTTTTCTGGTAAGGGCAAGGTTCCTGCCGCTCCTTTTTGGCCACTACTAGACCGTGCTGGACCAGGCACACTTCACTAACCCTTTTACTTGTCCGATCGAGTACCAGATCGACGCCACCGTCTCGAGGCCGTGACCTCCGCCGTCGACGCCACTCCGGCGAGGAATACCGAGCAAAGCAGAGCTCCCCTCACTTCCCCGCGACCACCAACCAGACCGCCAAGACCTCCGCGGGCCCTCGGTAAGATCACCTGTCCCCCTACGCCTCTGGAACCATCGGAACACCACGAGGCCGACGTGCCGCCGCCGCGCGCCGTCGTTAGCACCGCCAGTCCCCGGCGAGGTGTTTTGTAGCCGTTCGATCATATCCTAGCGGTTAAGATTAGATCACTTAATCGAAAGGGTACGGCTGATCTGATCCGTCCAACGTCACTTAAATCCAACGGCTGTAGAGGTCGATCCGGCCGAACCGGTACCAGCCAATAGGATAGCGCCACGTCGCCAGACTATTTCTGTTTAATTAGAAAATAGACAGATTTAGTATTAAACTTAGAAAATCCATAACTTTTGATCCACATATCAGAAAAATACAAATTTGGTGTCTATGGATTCAGAAAAATAAGACATTTATTATGGAGGCCTTGTTTCACACTTTTGCCTCTGTAAAATTGGAATATTAGGCAGAACCTTTTTAGGAGTATTTTTCTCACAAAAATTGTTATATAAATTATTTTTGGGTATTTCTTATGCATTTAGAGAGGTATTCTATGCTCAGTACTGTAGACTCTGTAAATTATAGAGTTGTGGTCATATATTTGCATGTTGCATGCATTCATGTTTTTGTAATGTTTTATTGATTGAATTATTGTTGTTATATCGATCTTGTGTAGATTGTGTGGATTGTGAAGTTTGTTGCTGTGAGGATTGTACCTATTCCCCTAGCTACCAAGGCAAGTGATATTTCATCTCATGTCCTATTATTTTCACTATTGCACTAGTGATATTTTGGTAGATCTTAGCATGATAGAATTATTCATATGTTACCATACTATGTTATGCTACCCTATAGTCTATATCTTGGTAGTATCTCCTAGTTGAAAGACTTCGTATGCTAGAGTGCTTAGCCAAGCTATTAGAATTCGTGGGTGGAATATACACATAAGATAGTATGGAAAGATATTATTTTGTTTAACTAAGAAAACAACTAATGTTAATGAAACACCTGGGTGGAATGGGACTTGCTTGGATTATGTTGAGTGGTTACTCAGGGGCCATATCTATGGTCGGCTGGTGTATCGCACTTGTGGACGAAGACCCAGGAACAAAGAGATTGGAGACATTCTTGTCATGAAGCTTCCAGTGCAGCCACATGGCATATGGGCTCTGCCTTGACCGACTAAGTTGCGAGAACTCAGCCAGACGGACAGAGGGTGGTAGTGATGATAGGATGGAACGCGTCCATGGTGGTCTGAGGGATTGCTTCTGAAAAGTCTCGTCTCGATGCATGTCGAGTCTTGTGGGGAAAGTGCACCACCTCTCGAGAGGGTAAAACTAAGGACTTAGCCATGTCCCCGGTTATGGACAACTTCTGAGCCTCAAGATAGTGAAGTAGTTCAATAATCTCCTCATCCAAATTTCTCTAAGTTAAAACTTGTGGGTGAACATGGGTAGAGGTTCAGTGACGTCTATCATTGGTACCTTATAGCTGGAATGAAAAACTTCTTCAAAAACTATAAGTCAAACTAATTTTAGCAAAGCCAGCCAAAACCCCACTTAGCCATATATTCATGTAGTTGTTGGATTATACTAAGTATCTATGGTATCACTTGCCAATACAATTCCAAATGTATTGACCCTTGTGGCTGTAACTTATTATGTTGCAGGATACTCTGATGATGAGTAGGGTTGCGGGTCTACACTCGACATGCTTGCCTGTGGAACATGAAGACCAAAGACTCTATTATTATTATGCTATGTAATGTGAACTTTAAGTGTCTTAGCCTTGGGCTAAGTGAGTTGTAAGAACCATTATATTCCTGGATATGCGATGTAATAATGACCTTTGTTTCTATGTACTTCATCTTAAACTGTGGGTGCTAGCATTTTCGATCCAGGGACTAGCACCGCAATCACAGGGATCTTACCTTATTATGGTGAGATCTTACAGATGGTATCAGAGCATTGTGTTGCCTATAGGTTCTTGACCCTAGAATGGATTAGACTAAAGAAAACCCTTAGGAAAAATAACTCTATATTTCAACTTTACACTTGACTTTTCATCTCGTAAAGCTTTCCCTAATTATCCTTCTCATCTATTTTTGTAGATGTCCACCATCAATGAATCTGTCAAGAAGGGACCACTGATGACTATGACCCTGGAGTGTGAGACAGAATTTCCCAATGTGCTCAAGAACCTCATGCTCGGCTTGGGGATGAATGGTGAAGCCGTGTACAAGGGATTTCCTGTGATTGATGAAGGACAAGAGTATTGGTGGGTGCAACTCCACTTGTACAAGAACAAGGAAGACGATCCCAAGAGTATGGGATTCTGCATGTTCACCAACTCTGAAATGCACCCGTCATTCTTTGACTCTGCAAGGAATGCTGCATGGAAGGCTATTGAGGAACTTGGGGAGAGACTCAAGTATAGAATGCTCAATACTCAGGAGGATCTCAAGGAGGAGAAGCGTCTTGCCCAAAACTCAAAGGCCACTATGAAACGCCTAAGTAAGGATATCATAGGCCTAGCTTTGGAGCTATGTGACCAAGACAAGCAGATTTCTGCCAAGGATGCCCAGATTGCCACCTTGGTTAAGAAGGAGTGAGATATTAGTTGGACCACCACCCTTGGCGTTTTATCACGTTAGTATTTCGACCATACCAACCTATGTGGTATGGCAAAAATAAGTTATGTTTGGAACCTTGAGTGCTTGAGTTGAATTAATGTATTGCTACTTGGAATGTTTTGTTGGTTAAATTCCCTCTTATTTTGTGACTTGTATATTTTCTTTCTCTATTGTGTTACTAATTTTCTCCATACTATGCAAAAGATGCCGAACATTGTCTACAGCACGGCCGAGGATTTCAAGGGGACTCGCTTTGGGACTCGTATCTTGGAGCTAGGCCAAGTGCTTGCTCTTCCAATCCCCACCATTCAGGGACTTCAGCTGAGGAAGTTTCAGAGGAAGGACTTATGGGGATTCGGAGTTACCCAGCCAGGACATGAGACAGAGCCCCAAACTGGGGGGATTACCTTCAAGATTCTCCATGATGACATGGAGAGGGGCCTTGACGTCGCTATGCAGGAGCTGTTGGGACGCCTATGTGGACGTCACTCTTCTGAGATCAAGAGCCACTACTTCCACTTATTTGGGAGGCGCGACGAGGATGGAGAGCCTATTGTGTTGGACAAGGCCACTAAGGAGTCTATCAAGCCCGTGCGTCACTACCTCCAGGACTTAGAGAGCCTTATTAGACACCTTGATACTGATAGGACTAACGTGATGCTTAGCAATGATGAACTACGAGTCCAACTCAAGGAGAAGGACAAGGCCTTCCAGGAACAGGAAAATCGAATCAAGGAAATGGAGAAGAAGTTTGAAGACCAAGAGAAGAAATTCAAGAGACAAGAGAAGAGAGTTCAGGAGAAGAACAAGAAGATTAGAGACTTGGATACCGAGTTAGAGCTGGAGAACATTGAGCTGGAAGCGGATCACGAGGTGATAGAGAGGCTACGCACACAGAAGAGAGAGTTACAGACGAAGATCGATGCTCTGACTACCAGCTTGGAGGAATATAAGGCAGGATTCGACGCCAGGACTTGCTCTAGTAGAGGAGGAAGTCGACATGGAGGAGTAGTGATACTGTTCCATCTACCTATCGTTCTATTATTATTGAGTGCATAGGTCATACCGACTTGTGGGTGACTATGCTAGTATGTTATCTTTGCAAACTCTGTGATTATTGTGATGTTGGAACATGTGCTTGTTTGTCTAATTGTTGTTTTATTTGGGTTATCTATCATTACTTACCCTTACTAAACCCACAGATGCCTCCCCGACGCAACAACGAGGATAACAATGACAACGACAATGGAATGCAGCAGATGATGGCTGCACAGACCCAATTGATGCAAATGATGACTCAATTTATGGCGAACCAGAATCAGAACAACAATAATAACAATAACAACCTCAACAATCCACCACCTCTGGATATGCTGACCATATTTCTAAGGCTGAGATCTGCTAAGTTCTCGGGTACCTTTGACCCCATGGTAGCAAACGATTGGCTATGTTCTGTGAATAAGGACCTAGTTACGGTTGGATGCGGATGCGTAAAAGGATTTGCGCACACTTGTTGGAAGGTCATAAATTGCTTGGGATAATTTTCAAATTACCCACCCTATTGAGGAAGTGACTTGGGCAATGTTTGAAGATGGGTTTCGCACCACTCACATCTCTGCTAGAATAATGGGATTGAAGAAAAAGGAGTTTCATAACCTCAAGCAACGCCATCGTAGTATTTCTGAATACATCGAGGAGTTCAATAATTTGTCACGTTATGCACCCGATGACGTTGACACTGATGCAAAGAGAAAGGAGAAGTTCCTAGATGGGTTAAATGATGAAATTTCTATGCAACTATCTGTTGCATATGTTCCAACTTATCAACCTTTATGTGATAAAGCTACCATCCTGGAAAACAAGATGAAGCAAGTGGAGGATAGAAAGAGGAAGCATCATTTTGATAAGTTTGGATCAGGATCTCCTCACAAGTGCCATCATGGTGAAGGAAGTGGGAGCTCAGGATTCCACAAGAATGGGAATCATAATAACCATCGTAACAACAACCACCACCATGATGGAAACAATCATCGTGGACATAACAAAAGTGGATTCAGAAACAATCACAATAATCATGGCCATGGGAACCAAAATGGTCAGAACTGTCACAGTCAGCCAGCGAAGAAAGACATCAGTCAGGTGGAATGTTTCAAGTGTAAGAAGACAGGACATTATGCCAATGAATCCTAGAAAAGAAGACTGATGGGGCTAAGCCAAACCCATTCCAAAAGGGTCATGTGAATCACATTAATGTGGAGGAAATTCAAGAAGGATCTGATGCCGTGATCGGTAAGTTCAAGATTAATTCCTTTCCTGCACTTATCCTTTTCGATACTGGCGCATCGCATTCATTCATTCAAGAGCATTTGTAATCAAATATGAACTCTCCACTGAAAACCATTGGATTTCCCATTAAAGTAAGCTCTCCGAGTGGAGAAATGGTAGTAAAATCAGGGTGCCGACATATCGTTCTAGAAATTGGAAAGCACAAGTTCCCGATTAGTTTAATAATCCTAGAGTCCCAAGGATTAGATGTAATATTAGGGATGGACTGGTTGACCCGTTATGAAGGGGTGATTGATTGTGCCAAGCGGACTGTTATGCTCACTACCCCAGACAAGAAAAGGATCAGGTTCAAGTCTAACTTTGAACCCAAGGGGAGCAAGGTTAATTCTCTTAAGGGGGTTAGCCTAGATGATGTGCCAATAGTGAGGGAATATCCAGATGTGTTCCCCGAGGAATTACCTGGCATGCCACTAGATAGGGACGTGGAGTTTCTGATAGACCTACTACCAGGAACGGGGCCTATAGCAAAGAGACCTTATAAAATGTCGGTGGACGAGTTAAAAGAACTCAAGAAACAACTAGGAGAACAGTTGAAAAAGGGATTTATCCAACCAAGCTCGTCGTCTTGGGGAGCACCAGTCTTGTTTGTCGAGAAGAAGGACCAAAGTCAAAGGCTATGCATAGATTATCGTTCACTCAATGAAGTGACCATAAAGAACAAATATCCCCTGCCCAGAATTAATGATCTCTTCGATCAGCTAGAGGGAGCATGTGTGTTCTCAAAAATTGATCTTCGATCAGGATACTTCCAACTAAAGATTAGAGAACATGACATACCCAAGACCGCATTCACCACTAGATACGGGTTGTATGAATATACAGTGATGCCATTTGGATTGACTAATGCACCGGCCTACTTCATGAACATGATGAATAAGGTATTCATGGAATTCCTTGACAAGTTCGTAGTGGTATTCATCGATGATATATTAGTATATTCCAAGAGCAGCAAAGAACATGAAGAACATCTACGCCTGATTCTAGAGAAACTTAGAGAACATAAACTTTATGCCAAGTTCAGCAAATGTGAATTCTGGCTGAATGAAGTGGGTTTTCTTGGACATATAGTATCCGAAATGGTATAGTTGATCCAACAAAAGTGGCGGCCAGACAGAGTGGGAACCTCCTAAATCCGTTAAAGAAATCCGTAGCTTCCTTGGCCTAGCAGGGTACTATCGAAGGTTCATTGAAAATTTCTCTAAGATTGCAAAGCCCATGACTAATCTGCTGAAGAAGGAGAATAAGTTTAATTGGACAGAAGCTTGCGAAACCAGCTTTCAGGAATTGAAAAAGAGGCTAGTTTCAGCACCAGTGTTATGTTTGCTAGATCTTGAGAAAGACTTTCAAGTATACTGTGATGCATCTCACCAAGGATTAGGAGGTGTGTTGATGCAGGAAGGTAGAGTGGTAGCTTATGCATCAAGACAACTCAAAAATCATGAAGTGAATTACCCTACTCATGATCTAGAGTTGGCATCAGTTGTGCATGCCCTAAAAACATGGAGGCATTATCTTATGGGAAAACGTTGTGAGATGTTCACTGATCACAAGAGTCTGAAATACATTTTTACACAGAAAGAACTCAACATGAGACAAAGAAGATGGCTAGAACTTATCAAAGATTACGACTTAAGTTTGCAATACCACCCTGGAAAGGCAAACGTCGTAGCCGATGCATTAAGCCGCAAGGCTCATGTAAATGGCCTCAATAAAGGAGAATTGCCGGAGGAGTTATGTGCCCAATTTAGAGAGCTGAGACTTGAAATAGTGCCTAAAGGCTTGCATCCTTGAAAGTGCAACCCACACTAATGGACAGAATTCAAGAAGCCCAAAAGTTGGACAAAGAAATAGAAGAAATAAAAAGTAAGGTTAGTGAAGGCAAGGCAAAAGGATTCCATGTAGATGATCAAGGAATCTTATGGTACGAAAAACGTATCTATGTTCCGCAGGATCTTGAACTTAAGAATTTGATCTTACAAGAAGCACACAACTCACCATATTCAATTCATCCTGGTAATACTAAGATGTATATGGATGTTAAGGAGAGGTTTTGGTGGAACAATTTAAAGAAGGACATAGCAGAGCACATTGCCTTGTGCGACGTGTGCAGTCGTGTAAAGGCGGCACATCCGAAACCGACAGGATTATTACAACCACTGCCAATACCTGATTGGAAATGGGATAAAATTGGTATGGATTTTATCACCGGACTACCCAGGACTAAAACTGGATACGATTCCATATGGGTTATCATTGACCGCTTAACAAAAGTAACCCATTTCATTCCAGTAAAGACCACTTATACAAGTGCAAAACTAGCCAAGATTTACATGAATATAATTGTATGTTTGCATGGGGTACCTAAAAGTATCGTGTCCGATAGAGGAACTCAGTTTACTTCGCACTTTTGGCGACAACTTCACGAGTCACTGGGAACTCGGTTAGAATTCAGCACTGCATTTCATCCGCAAATAGATGGGCAGACAGAAAGGACCAATCAAATATTAGAGGATATGCTGAGAGCATGTGCGTTTGATTATGGATCCAGTTGGGATGAAAGTCTACCGTACGCAGAGTTTTCTTACAATAACAGCTATCAATCAAGCATACAAATGGCTCCATTTGAATTTCTTTACGGAAGGAAGTGTACTACACCATTACTATGGAATGGAGTAGGGGAAAGAAATTTGTTCGGGCCAGACCTAATCAAAGAGGCCGAAGAGAAAGTCAAGATGGTGAGAGATAGGCTAAAGGTAGCTCAATCTCGGCAGAAGAGCTATGCTGATCGAAAACGTAGAGAGGTCACCTATGAGATTGGTGATAGAGCTTATCTCAGGGTATCACCACTTCGTGGTGTAAAGAGATTTGGAATCAAAGGAAAACTAGCACCACGCTATGTAGGGCCTTTCAAGATTTTGAGTCGCAAAGGAGAAGTGGCATATGAGATAGAATTACCAGAATCTTTGTCAGCAGTTCATAATGTATTCCATGTTAGTCAGCTGAAATAGTGTCACCCAGAGATGGAAGAAACTTCGTTGAAAGACACTATACCATTGGAGGAGGTTCAGCTAGATAATGATCTCACTTATGAAGAGAAACCTATTAAGATTCTAGAGACCGCAGAAAGAATTACCCGTACCAAGACCATCAGATTCTACAAAGTGTAGTGGAACCATCACACTGAATCAGAAGCAACCTGGGAGCGAGAGGATGAACTTTGGAGAGATCACCCTCACCTATTTGCTAGCCAACCCGAATCTCGAGGGCGAGATTCATCTTAAGGGGGTTAGATTTGTAACATCCCAAAATTTCATCTGAAATCATCATCATTGCACTCATATCATCATAGCATGTAATTGCATTGCATTTAGTGTCCTCCAAAAATTTGGTGCAATTTTGAGCCATGAATAAAAATATATGAATTATTTTGAAAAATAGAATCACAGAAAATGCTATATTACCAATTAAATACTTTGGATTAAAATAGAAGATAAATATGTTCTATAATACCCTAAAAACCTAAGTTGAGTTTTTACAAATGTTCACAAATTGGGTTGAATCAATTTGAATCCTTAAATCCAAAGTTGTGGAGAAAACAGAAATAGAAAAAGAAAAAGAATAAGGGAGAAAAAAAATGAAGCAGCAGACAGCTTCTGGCCTTTCGGCCCAAATCCGGCCTAGCAGCCCACCCGGACTCCCTCTCCCATTCTCTGTCTTTTCTCACCCCCTCGTTTCTACCCCTCCCACTGACAGGTCGACCCCACGCCCATGTCACCTCGTCGTCTTCCCTGACGATGATGGACCTCTCCCCTTCGGCTGTTTTCAATCGATTTAATCCCGACAGTTTCTCGCGATTAATTGCCCCGGCGATTACTCCTACTTAACCCTCACCCTGTCCTCATCATCTCCCCCAGTTGCCACCCCCGGAGAGCCCCCGGGCTCCCCAAATCCCGAGCTCGATCACCGCATACCGACGGCAACTCCCGCGGCAATTCCGGTGACCCTAGGCCGCCAGGCGCCCTCCCCTCTGTCCCATATGTTTCGCCATGTTCTGGCGCGTGTTTTAACCCCGGCTATGTGCCTTCTCGTGCTCCAGGTCAACGACACGGACCAAGTCCGGCGAGCTCCCTCTGCCGCCACCGTCGGACGATTTTTCCGGTAAGGGCAAGGTTCCGGCCGCTCCTTTTTGGCCACTACTAGACCGTGCTGGACCAGGCGCACTTCACTAACCCTTTTACTTGTCCGCTCGAGTACCAGATCGACGCCACCGTCTCGAGGCCGTGACCTCCGCCGTCGACGCCACTCCGGCGAGGAATACCGAGCGAAGCAGAGCTCCCCTCACTTCCCCGCGACCACCAACCAGACCGCCGAGACCTCCGCGGGCCCTCGGTAAGATCACCTGTCCCCCTACGCCTCTGGAACCATCGAAACACCACGAGGCCGACGTGCCGCCGCCGCGCTCGCCGTTAGGCCCCCATGAGGTGTTTTGTAGCCGTTCGATCATATCCTAGCGGTTAAGATTAGATCACTTAAACAAAAGGGTACGGCTGATCTGATCCGTCCAATGTCACTTAAATCCAACGGCTGCAGAGGTCGATCCGGCCGAACCGGTACCAGCCAATAGGATAGCGCCATGTCGCCAGACTATTTCTGTTTAATTAGAAAATAGACAGATTTAGTATTAAACTTAGAAAATCCATAACTTTTGATCCACAAATTAGAAAAATACAAATTTGGTGTCTATGGATTCAGAAAAATAAGACCTTTATTATGGAGGCCTTGTTTCACACTTTTGCCTCTGTAAAATTGGAATATTAGGCAGAACCTTTTTAGGAGTATTTTGCTCACAAAAATTGTTCTATAAATTATTTTTGGGTATTTCTTATGCATTTAGATGAGGTATTCTATCCTCAGTACTGTAGACTCTGTAAATTATAGAGTTGTGGTCATATCTTTGCATGTTGCATGCATTCATGTTTTTGTAATGTTTTATTGATTGAATTATTGTTGTTATATTGATCTTGTGTAGATTGTGTGGATTGTGAAGTTTGTTGCTGTGAGGATTGTACCTATTCCCCTAGCTACCAAGGCAAGTGATATTTCATCTCATGTCCTATTATTTTCACTATTGCACTAGTGATATTTTGGTAGATCTTAGCATGATAGAATTATTCATATGTTACCATACTATGCTATGCTACCCTATAGTCTATATCTTGGTAGTATCTCCTAGTTGAAAGACTTCGTATGCTAGAGTGATTAGCCATGTTATTAGAATTCGTGGGTGGAATATACACATAAGATAGTACGGAAAGATATTATTTTGTTTAACTAAGAAAACAACTAATGTTAATGAAACACCTGGGTGGAATGGGACTTGCTTGGATTATGTTGAGTGGTTACTCAGGGGCCATATCTATGGTCGGCTGGTGTATCGCACTTGTGGACGGCCACCCAGGAACAAAGAGATTGGAGACATTCTTGTCATGAAGCTTCCAGTGCAGCCACATGGCATATGGGCTCTGCCTTGACCGACTAAGTTGCGAGAACTCAGCCAGACGGACAGAGGGTGGTAGTGATGATAGGATGGAACGCGTCCGTGGTGGTCTGATGGATTGCTTCTGAAAAGTCTCATCTCGATGCATGTCGAGTCTTGTGGGAAAAGTGCACCACCTCTCGAGAGGGTAAAACTAAGTACTTAGCCGTGTCCCCGGTTATGGACAACTTCTGAGCCTCAAGACAGTGAAGTAGTTCAATAATCTCCTCATCCAAATTTCTCTAAGTTAAAACTTGTGGGTGAACATGGGTAGAGGTTCAGTGATGTCTATCATTGGTACCTTATAGCTGGAATGAAAAACTTCTTCAAAAACTATAAGTCAAACTAATTTTAGCAAAGCCAGCCAAAACCCCACTTAGCCATATATTCATGTAGTTGTTGGATTATACTAAGTATCTATGGTATCACTTGCCAATACAATTCCAAATGTATTGACCCTTGTGGCTGTAACTTATTATGTTGCAGGATACTCTGATGATGAGTAGGGTTGCGGGTCTACACTCGACATGCTTGCCTGTGGCACATGAAGACCAAAGACTCTATTATTATTATGCTATGTAATGTGAACTTTAAGTGTCTTAGCCTTGGGCTAAGTGACTTGTAAGAACCATTATATTCCTGGATATGCGATGTAATAATGACCTTTGTTTCTATGTACATCTTAAACTGTGGGTGATAGCATTTTCGATCCAGGGACTAGCACTGCAATCACAGGGATCTTACCTTATTATGGTGAGATCTTACAGATGGTATCAGAGCATTGTGTTGCCTGTAGGTTCGTGACCCTAGAATGGATTAGACTAAAGAAAACCCTTAGGAAAAATAACTCTATATTTCAACTTTACACTTGACTTTTCATCTCGTAAAGCTTTCCCTAATTATCCTTCTCATCTATTTTTGTAGATGTCCACCATCAATGAATCTGTCAAGAAGGGACCACTGACTATGACCACAGGTGTGAGATGAATTTCCCAATGTGCTCAAGAACCTCATGCTCGGCTTGGGGATGAATGGTGAAGCCGTGTACAAGGGATTTCCTGTGATTGATGAAGGACAAGAGTATTGGTGGGTGCAACTCCACTTGTACAAGAACAAGGAAGACGATCCCAAGAGTATGGGATTCTGCATGTTCACCAACTCTGAAATGCACCCGTCATTCTTTGACTCTGCGAGGAATGCTGCATGGAAGGCTATTGAGGAACTTGGGGAGAGACTCAAGTATAGAATGCTCAATACTCAGGAGGATCTCAAGGAGGAGAAGCGTCTTGCCCAAGACTCAAAGGCCATTGTTAAACGCCTAAGTAAGGATATCATAGGCCTAGATTTGGAGCTATGTGACCAAGACAAGCAGATTTCTGCCAAGGACGCCCATATTGCCACCTTGGTTAAGAAGGAGTGAGATATTAGTTGGACCACCACCCTTGGCATTTTATCACGTTAGTATTTCAACCATACCAACCTATGTGGTATGGCAAAAATAAGTTATGTTTGGAACCTTGAGTGCTTGCGTTGAATTAATGTATTGCTACTTGGAATGTTTTGTTGGTTGAATTCCCTCTTATTTTGTGACTTGTATATTTTCTTTCTCTATTGTGTTACTAATTTTCTCCATACTATGCAAAATATGCCGAACTTTGTCTACAGCACGGCCGAGGATTTCAAGGGGACTCGCTTTGGGACTCGTATCTTGGAGCTAGGCCAAGTGCATGCTCTTCCAATCCCCACCATTCAGGGACTTCAGCTGAGGAAGTTTCAGAGGAAGGACTTATGGGGATTCGGAGTTACCCAGCCAGGACATGAGACAGAGCCCCAAACTGGGGGGATTACCTTCAAGATTCTCCATGATGACATGGAGAGGGGCCTTGACGTCGCTATGCAGGAGCTGTTGGGACGCCTATGTGGACGTCACTCTTCTGAGATCAAGAGCCACTACTTCCACTTATTTGGGAGGCGCGACGAGGATGGAGAGCCTATTGTGTTGGACAAGGCCACTAAGGAGTCTATCAAGCCCGTGCGTCACTACCTCCAGGACTTAGAGAGCCTTATTAGACACCTTGATACTGATAGGACTAACGTGATGCTTAGCAATGATGAACTACGAGTCCAACTCAAGGAGAAGGACAAGGCCTTCCAGGAACAGGAAAATCGAATCAAGGAAATGGAGAAGAAGTTTGAAGACCAAGAGAAGAAATTCAAGAGACAAGAGAAGAGAGTTCAGGAGAAGAACAAGAAGATTAGAGACTTGGATACCGAGTTAGAGCTGGAGAACATTGAGCTGGAAGCGGATCACGAGGTGATAGAGAGGCTACGCACACAGAAGAGAGAGTTACAGGCAAAGATCGATGCTCTGACTACCATCTTGGAGGAATACAAGGCAAGATTCGCATCAGCAGGACTTGCTCTAGTAGAGGAGTAAGTCGACATGGAGGAGTAGTGATACTGTTCCATCTACCTATCGTTCTATTATTATTGAGTGCATAGGTCATACCGACTTGTGGGTGACTATGCTAGTATGTTATCTTTGCAAACTCTGTGATTATTGTGATGTTGGAACATGTGCTTGTTTGTCTAATTGTTGTTTTATTTGGGTTATCTATCATTAATTACCCTTACTAAACCCACAGATGCCTCCCTGACGCAACAACGAGGATAACAATGACAACGACAATGGAATGCAGCAGATGATGGCTGCACAGACCCAATTGATGCAAATGATGACTCAATTTATGGCGAACCAGAATCAGAACAACAATAATAACAATAACAACCAGAACAATCCACCACCTCTGGATATGCTGACCGGATTTCTAAGGCTGAGACCTGCTAAGTTCTCGGGTACCTTTGACCCCATGGTAGCAAACGATTGGCTACGTTCTGTGAATAAGGACCTAGTTACGGTTGGATGCACGGATGCAGAAAAGGTCAGATTTGCAGCACACTTGTTGGAAGGTCATGCAACTGCTTGGTGGGATAATTTTCAAATTACCCACCCTATTGAGGAAGTGACTTGGGCAATGTTTGAAGATGGGTTTCGCACCACTAACATCTCTGCTGGAATAATGGGATTGAAGAAAAAGGAGTTTCATAACCTCAAGCAACGCCATCGTAGTATTTCTGAATACATCGAGGAGTTCAATAATTTGTCACGTTATGCACCCAATGACGTTGACACTGATGCAAAGAGGAAGGAGAAGTTCCTAGATGGGTTAAATGATGAAATTTCTATGCAACTATCTGTTGCATATGTTCCAACTTATCAATCTTTATGTGATAAAGCTATCATCCTAGAAAACAAGATGAAGCAATTGGAGGGTAAAAAGAGGAAGCATCATTTTGATAAGTTTGGATCAGGATCTCCTCAGAAGCGCCCTCATGGTGAAGGAAGTGGGAGCTCAGGATTCCACAAGAATGGGAATCATAATAACCATCATAACAACAACCACCACCATGATGGAAACAATCATCGTGGACATAACAAAAGTGGATTTAGGAACAATCACAATAATCATGGCCATGGGAACCAAAATGGTCAGAACCGTCACAGTCAGCCAGCGAAGAAAGACATCAGTCAGGTAGAATGTTTCAAGTGTAAGAAGACAGGACATTATGCCAATGAATCCCAGAAAAGAAAACTGATGGGGCTAAGCCAAACCCATTCCAAAAGGGTCATGTGAATCACATTAATGTGGAGGAAATTCAAGAAGGATCTGATGCCGTGATCGGTAAGTTCAAGATTAATTCCTTTCCTGCACTTATCCTTTTCGATACTGGCGCATCGCATTCATTCATTTCAAGAGCATTTGTAATCAAAAATGAACTCTCCACTGAAACCATTGGATGTCCCATTAAAGTAAGCTCTCCGGGTGGAGAAATGATAGTAAATTCAGGGTGCCGACATATCGTTCTAGAAATTGGAAAGCACAAGTTCCCGATTAGTTTAATATTCCTAGAGTCCCAAGGATTAGATGTAATATTAGGGATGGACTGGTTGACCTGTTATGAAGGGGTGATTGATTGTGCCAAGCGGACTGTTATGCTCACTACCCTAGAAAAGAAAAGGATCAGGTTCAAGTCTAACTTTGAACCCAAGGGGAGCAAGGTTAATTCTCTTAAGGGGGTTAGCCTAGATGATGTTCCAATAGTGAGGGAATAAATAGATGTGTTCCCCGAGGAATTACCTGGCATGCCACCAGATAGGGACGTGGAGTTTCTGATAGACCTACTACCAGGAATGGGGCCTATAGCAAAGAGACCTGATAAAATGTCGGTGGACGAGTTAAAAGAACTCAAGAAACGGTTGGGAGAACAGTTGAAAAAGGGATTTATCCAACCAAGCTCGCCGTCTTGGGGAGCACCAGTCTTGTTTGTCGAGAAGAAGGACCGAAGTCAAAGGCTATGCATAGATTATCGTTCACTCAATGAAGTGACCATAAAGAACAAATATCCCCTGCCCAGAATTAATGATCTCTTCGATCAGCTAGAGGGAGCATGTGTGTTCTCAAAAATTGATCTTTGATCAGGATACTTCCAACTAAAGATTAGAGAACATGACATACCCAAGACCACATTCACCACTAGATACGGGTTGTATGAATATAAAGTGATGCCATTTGGATTGACTAATGCACCGGCCTACTTCATGAACATGATGAATAAGGTATTCATGGAATTCCTTGACAAGTTCGTAGTGGTATTCATCGATGATATATTGGTATATTCCAAGAGCAGCAAAGAACATGAAGAACATCTACGCCTGATTCTAGAGAAACTTAGAGAACATAAACTTTATGCCAAGTTCAGCAAATGTGAATTCTGGCTGAATGAAGTGGGTTTTCTTGGACATATAGTATCTGGAAATGGTATAGCTGTTGATCTAGCAAAAGTGGCAGCTGTGACAGAGTGGGAACCTCCTAAATCCGTTAAAGAAATCCGTAGCTTCCTTGGCCTAGCAGGATACTATCGAAGGTTCATTGAAAATTTCTCTAAGATTGCAAAGCCCATGACTAATCTACTGAAGAAGGAGAATAAGTTTAATTGGACAGAAGCTTGCGAAACCAGCTTTCAGGAATTGAAAAAGAGGCTAGTTTCAGCACCAGTGTTATGTTTGCCAGATCTTGAGAAAGACTTTCAAGTATACTGTGATGCATCTCACCAAGGATTAGGAGGTGTGTTGATGCAGGAAGGTAGAGTGGTAGCTTATGCATCAAGAAAACTCAAAAATCATGAAGTGAACTACCCTACTCATGATCTAGAGTTGGCATCAGTTGTGCATGCCCTAAAAACATGGAGGCATTATCTTATGGGAAAACGTTGTGAGATGTTCACTGATCACAAGAGTCTGAAATACATTTTTACACAGAAAGAACTCAACATGAGACAAAGAAGATGGCTAGAACTTATCAAAGATTACGACTTAAGTTTGCAATACCACCCTGGAAAGCAAGCAAACGTCGATGCATTAAGCCGCAAGGCTCATGTAAATGGCCTCAATAAAGGAGAATTGCCGGAGGAGTTATGTGCCCAATTTAGAGAGCTGAGACTTGAAATAGTGCCTAAAGGGTACCTTGCATCCTTGGAAGTGCAACCCACACTAATGGACAGAATTCAAGAAGCCCAAAAGTTGGACAAAGAAATAGAAGAAATCAAAAGTAAGGTTATGGTACGAAAAACGTATCTGTGTTCCGCAGGATCTTGAAATTAAGAATTTGATCTTACAAGAAGCACACAACTCACCATATTCAATTCATCCTGGTAATACTAAGATGTATATGGATGTTAAGGAGAGGTTTTGGTGGAACAATTTAAAGAAGGACATAGCAGAGCACATTGCCTTGTGCGACGTGTGCAGTCGTGTAAAGGCGGCACATCAGAAACCGGCAGGATTATTACAACCACTGCCAATACCTGATTGGAAATGGGATAAAATTGGTATGGATTTTATCACCGGACTACCCAGGACTAAAACTGGATACGATTCCATATGGGTTATCGTTGACCGCTTGACAAAAGTAGCCCATTTCATTCTAGTAAAGACCACTTATACAAGTGCAAAACTAGCCAAGATTTACATGAATAGAATTGTATGTTTGCATGGGGTAGATAGAGGAACTCAGTTTACTTCGCACTTTTGGCGACAACTTCACGAGTCACTGGGAACTCGGTTAGAATTCAGCACTGCATTTCATCCGCAAACAGATGGGCAGACAGAAAGGACCAATCAAATATTAGAGGATATGCTGAGAGCATGTGCGTTTGATTATGGATCCAGTTGGGATGAAAGTCTACCGTACGCAGAGTTTTCTTACAATAACAGCTATCAATCAAGCATAGAAATGGCTCCATTTGAATTTCTTTACGGAAGGAAGTGTACTACACCATTACTATGGAATGGAGTAGGGGAAAGAAATTTGTTCGGGCCAGACCTAATCAAAGAGGCCGAAGAGAAAGTCAAGATGGTGAGTGATAGGCTAAAGGTAGCTCAATCTCGGCAGAAGAGCTATGCTGATCCAAAACGTAGAGAGGTCACCTATGAGATTGGTGATAGAGCTTATCTCAGGGTATCACCACTTCGTGGTGTAAAGAGATTTGGAATCAAAGGAAAACTAGCACCACGCTATGTAGGGCCTTTCAAGATTTTGAGTCGCAAAGGAGAAGTGGCATATGAGATAGAATTACGGAATCTTTGTCGTGTTCATAATGTATTCCATGTTAGTCAGCTGAAAAAGTGTCACCCAGAGATGGAAGAAACTTCGTTGAAAGACACTATACCATTGGAGGAGGTTCAGCTAGATAATGATCTCACTTATGAAGAGAAACCTATTAAGATTCTAGAGACTGCAGAAAGAATTACCCATACCAAGACCATCGATTACGCAAAGTGCGGTGGAACCATCACACTGAATCGAAGCAACACGGGAGCGAGAGGATGAACTTGGAGATCACCCTCACCTATTTGCTAGCCAACCCGAATCTCGAGGGCGAGATTCATCTTAAGGGGGTTAGATTTGTAACATCCCAAAATTTCATCTGAAATCATCATCATTGCACTCATATCATCATAGCATGTAATTGCATTGCATTTAGTGTCCTCCAAAAATTTGGTGCAATTTTGAGCCATGAATAAAAAGATATGAATTATTTTGAAAAATAGAATCAGAGAAAATGCTATATTACCAAGTAAATACTTTGGATTAAAATAGAAGATAAATATGTTCTATAATACCCTAAAAACCTAATTTGAGTTTTTACAAATGTTCACAAATTGGGTTGAATCAATTTGAATCCTTAAATCCAAAGTTGTGGAGAAAACAGAAATAGAAAAAGAAAAAAAATAAGGGAGAAAAAAAAATGAAGCAGCAGACAGCTTCTGGCCTTTCGGCCCAAATCCGGCCCAGCAGCCCTCCCGGACTCCCTCTCCCCTTCTCTGTCTTTTATCACCCCCTCGTTTCTACCCCTCCCGCTGATAGGTCGACCCCACGCCCATGTCACCTCGTCGTCTTCCCTGCCGATGATGGACCTCTCCCCTTCGGCCGTTTCGAATCAATTTAATCCCGGCAGTTTCTCGCAATTAATTGCCCCGGTGATTACTCCTACTTAACCCTCACCCTCTCCTCATCATCTCCCCCAGTCGCCACACCCGGAGAGCCCCCGGGCTCCCCAAATCCCGAGCTCGATCACCGCATACCGACGGCAACTCCGACGGCAATTCCGGTGAACCCAGGCCGCCAGACGCCCTCCCCTCTGTCCCATATGTTTCGCCATGTTCTGGCGCGTGTTTTAACCCCGGCTATGTGCCTTCTCGTGCTCCAGGTCAACGATACGGACCAAGTCCGGCGAGCTCCCTCTGCCGCCACCGTCGGACGATTTTTCCGGTAAGGGCAAGGTTCCGGCCGCTCCTTTTTGGCCACTACTAGACCGTGCTGGACCAGGCGCACTTCACTAACCCTTTTACTTGTCCGCTCGAGTACCAGATCGACGCCACCGTCTCGAGGCCGTGACCTCCGCCGTCGACGCCACTCCGGCGAGGAATACCGAGCGAAGCAGAGCTCCCCTCACTTCCCCGCGACCACCAACCAGACCGCCGAGACCTCCGCGGGCCCTCGGTAAGATCACCTGTCCCCCTACGCCTCTGGAACCATCGGAACACCACGAGGCCGACGTGCCGCCGCCGCGCGCCATCGTTAGCACCGCCAGTCCCTGGCGAGGTGTTTTGTAGCCGTTCGATCATATCCTAGCAGTTAAGATTAGATCACTTAAACAAAAGGGTACGGCTGATCTGATCCGTCCAATGTCACTTAAATCCAACGGCTGCAGAGGTCGATCCGGCCGAACCGGTACCAGCCAATAGGATAGCGCCATGTCGCCAGACTATTTCTGTTTAATTAGAAAATAGACAGATATAGTATTAAACTTAGAAAATCCATAAATTTTGATCCACAAATCAGAAAAATACAAATTTGGTGTCTATGGATTCAGAAAAATAAGACCTTTATTATGGAGGCCTTGTTTCACACTTTTGCCTCTGTAAACTTGGAATATTAGGCAGAACCTTTTTAGGAGTATTTTGCTCACAAAAATTGTTCTATAAATTATTTTTGGGTATTTCTTATGCATTTAGATAAGGTATTCTATCCTCAGTATTGTAGACTCTGTAAATTATAGAGTTGTGGTCATATCTTTGCATGTTGCATGCATTCATGTTTTTGTAATGTTTTATTGATTGAATTATTGTTGTTATATTGATCTTGTGTAGATTGTGTGGATTGTGAAGTTTGTTGCTGTGAGGATTGTACCTATTCCCCTAGCTACCAAGGCAAGTGATATTTCATCTCATGTCCTATTATTTTCACTATTGCACTAGTGATATTTTGGTAGATCTTAGCATGATAGAATTATTCATATGTTACCATACTATGCTATGCTACCCTATAGTCTATATCTTGGTAGTATCTCCTAGTTGAAAGACTTCGTATGCTATAGTGATTAGCCATGTTATTAGAATTCGTGGGTGGAATATACACATAAGATAGTACGGAAAGATATTATTTTGTTTAACTAAGAAAACAACTAATGTTAATGAAACACCTGGGTGGAATGGGACTTGCTTGGATTATGTTGAGTGGTTACTCAGGGGCCATATCTATGGTCGGCTGGTGTATCGCACTTGTGGACGGCCACCCAGGAACAAATAGATTGGAGACATTCTTGTCATGAAGCTTCTAGTGCAACCACATGGCATATGGGCTCTGCCTTGACCGTCTAAGTTGTGAGAACTCAGCCAGATGGACAGAGGGTTGTAGTGATGATAGGATGGAACGCGTCCGTGGTGGTCTGAGGGATTGCTTCTGAAAAGTCTCGTCTCGATGCATGTCGAGTCTTGTGGGGAAAGTGCACCACCTCTCGAGAGGGTAAAACTAAGTACTTAGCCGTGTCCCCGGTTATGGAGAACTTCTGAGCCTCAAGACAGTGAAGTAGTTCAATAATCTCCTCATCCAAATTTCTCTCAGTTAAAACTTGTGGGTGAACATGGGTAGAGGTTCAGTGACATCTATCATTGGTACCTTATAGCTGGAATGAAAAACTTCTTCAAAAACTATAAGTCAAACTAATTTTAGCAAAGCCAGCCAAAACCCCACTTAGCCATATATTCATGTAGTTGTTGGATTATACTAAGTATCTATGGTATCACTTGCCAATACAATTCCAAATGTATTGACCCTTGTGGATGTAACTTATTATATTGCAGGACACTCTGATGATGAGTAGGGTTGCGGGTCTACACTCGACATTCTTGCCTGTGGAACATGAAGACCAAAGACTCTATTATTATTATGCTATGTAATGTGAACTTTAAGTGTCTTAGCCTTGGGCTAAGTGAGTTGTAAGAACCATTATATTCCTGGATATGCGATGTAATAATGACCTTTGTTTCTGTGTACTTCATCTTAAACTGTGGGTGCTAGCATTTTCGATCCAGGGACTAGCACTGCAATCACAGGGATCTTACCTTATTATGGTGAGATCTTACAGATGGTATCAGAGCATTGTGTTGCCTGTAGGTTCGTGACCCTAGAATGGATTAGACTAAAGAAAACCCTTAGGAAAAATAACTCTATATTTCAACTTTACACTTGACTTTTCATCTCGTAAAGCTTTCCCTAATTATCCTTCTCATCTATTTTTGTAGATGTCCACCATCAATGAATCTGTCAAGAAGGGACCACTGATGACTATGACCCTGGAGTGTGAGACAGAATTTCCCAATGTGCTCAAGAACCTCATGCTTGGCTTGGGGATGAATGGTGAAGCCGTGTACAAGGGATTTCCTGTGATTGATGAAGGACAAGAGTATTAGTGGGTGCAACTCCACTTGTACAAGAACAAGGAAGACGATCCCAAGAGTATGGGATTCTGCATGTTCACCAACTCTGAAATGCACCCGTCATTCTTTGACTCTGCAAGGAATGCTGCATGGAAGGCTATTGAGGAACTTGGGGAGAGACTCAAGTATAGAATGCTCAATACTCAGGAGGATCTCAAGGAGGAGAAGCGTCTTGCCCAAGACTCAAAGGCCACTGTGAAACGCCTAAGTAAGGATATCATAGGCCTAGCTTTGGAGCTATGTGACCAAGACAAGCAGATTTCTACCAAGGATGCCCAGATTGTCACCTTGGTTAAGAAGGAGAGAGATATTAGTTGGACCACCACCCTTGGCATTTTATCACGTTAGTATTTCGACCATACCAACCTATGTGGTATGGCAAAAATAAGTTATGTTTGGAACCTTGAGTGCTTGAGTTGAATTAATGTATTGCTACTTGGAATGTTTTGTTGGTTGAATTCCCTCTTATTTTGTGACTTGTATATTTTCTTTCTCTATTGTGTTACTAATTTTCTCCATACTATGCAAAAGATGCCGAACTTTGTCTACAGCACGGCCGAGGATTTCAAGGGGACTCGCTTTGGGACTCGTATCTTGGAGCTAGTCCAAGTGCTCGCACTTCCAATCACCACCATTCAGGGACTTCAGCTGAGGAAGTTTCAGAGGAAGGACTTATGGGGATTCAGAGTTACCCAGCCAGGACGTGAGACAGAGCCCCAAACTGGGGAGATTACCTTCAAGATTCTCCATGATGACATGGAGAGGGGCCTCAACGTCGCTATGCAGGAGCTGTTGGGACGCCTATGTGGACGTCACTCTTCTGAGATTACCTTCAAGATTACCTTCAAGAGTTATTGCATGTGTGTTCTTCCCATGAACCACACATGGATCCACACAAGTCATTGCATGCGTGTTCTTCTCACAAACCACACATGGATCCACCCAGTGTCATCGCATGTGTGTTCTTCTCACAGACCACACATGGATCCACCAGTGTCATTGCATGTGTGTTCTTCTCACAGACCATATCATGAACCACACCCAGTGTCATTGCATGTGTGTTCTTCCCATGAACCACACATGGATTCACCGGTGTCATTGCATGTCTGCTGTTTTCATTAACCACAGCTAGAGTCATTGCATGTGTGTTCTTCTCACATACCATATCATGAACCACACCCAGTGTCATTGCATGGGTGTTCTTCTCACATACCACACGTAGATCCACCCAGTGTCATTGCATGTGTGTTCTTCCCAAAGACCACACATGGATCCACCAGTGTCATTGAATGTGTGTTCTTCTCACAAACCATATCATGAACCACACCCAGTGTCATTGCATGTGTGTTCTTCTCACAGACCACACATGGATCCACAAGTTTCATTGCATGTGTGTTCTTCTCACAAACCACATATCACTAGAGTCATTGCATGTGTGTTCTTCCCACAAACCACATATCACCGGTGTCATTGCATGTCCGCTCTTCTTATTAACCATGGCTAGATCCACCCGTGTCATTGGATTCATGTTCTTTTCATAAACCGCATATGGATACTAATTAACCTTAGGAGAGCCCTAACCTTAGTGTTAGACCGAGTCTTCTGGAAGGCACGCCCTAACACAGTTGTTCTCCTTGTCGATTGTTACATACCGTCTGATCGGGGCGCTTGGACGATTGGGATGGTTTTCATGAGATCGATCCACGAGTAGTCTGTTCTGCGGCATGATTGGCCACGCTTGCTCTGGACAAACTGGCAACACCGGGGGCTCCCCTGTTGCGAGTGTCACGACTCACGAGTTGAGCGAGCCATATTCCAGTGTCACGTCCCCATTACTTCTCTTCCTCCCCGTACTTCTCTTCCTTCCTCTCGAAGCTACATTCCCCACTTCACTCCCATCCTGCCATAGCTGCAAGCCGACGGCGCCACCATCCCAATCCCCTCTCCGGCAGCCACCCCCCCTCCCCTCCCCTCTTGCCATGGGTTCAAGGGGAGACGACGAGGAAACGCGTCGTGACAACAGGGATGGTGATTTCGATGTGAGTCGTCTCATCTCTATCTCTATCATCCGTGGCCAGTTATCTATTTTTTGAGCCAGATCTACTCCATTTACTCATGCGCGTATGATGTGTTAGGCCAACCAGACGATGTATGACGCCGACTATCACGGTTTAGCGGATGAAGACAGTCCTCTCTATGTAAACATGGATATGTGCCCGCTAAATTTATAGCGTTCGAAGGATGAAACGCAGGAAGGAGGTTTCTACGGTGTCAAGGACATCGTGCAATGATGCGAGGCGGAAGTTGCGGTGTTGTCAAATGGGTAGATCTAGAGTGGCCCAAATCGATGCAGAAATCGCTGGACAAACTATGGGAAATGACTGTTGAGTTGAAAGAATCCGCATTCAGCTCACTTCTTAATAATGTTGAGATGAAGCTATGGGAACTAGTTGACACGACCAAGCATAAGCGAGATATCATGAGGGTGGATGACAAGGTTAGCAAAGTCGAGAAGGAGAGGGACGTGGCATTGGTCCTGAAGGCTAAAGCAGAGCAAGAACTAACTCAAGCAAGGAAGGATCTTCACCAGGCCAAAGTCCTGCAGTTCACAACTACGAGTATTGACAAGTGCGTGAGGTAAGATGTAGAGAAACAATTGAAGTTGTGCAAGGAAGATGCTAAAAGGAAGGAGCAGACGATTCGATCCTTGCTCTCGCAGGAAGATGCGCATAAGGCTAAGATTAGGAAGATCAGGGAGATGTGTGTTAACTAGTTCTATTTAGCATAAGCCCCGTGCCTTTTTTAAGTTGTAATAGTTGTACTTGTTGACCTAGCGGTCTGAACTATTGGCCCCGGAGTCTTGGGAGTAAAAAAATTGGTCGCCCATTAATCTGTCTTAACGCTGCTTTACTTCCTTTTGTCTGACCAATGCCCCTTAGATATTCCGCCTGTCGCTTCGTCATCCTCGTGTACAAATAGGAGGCGCCACAGCTCGTCGCTTCCTCGCCCATCCCCTTGACCTCTCCAATCTCCACCGCGTCGTCCACCCCCTCGCTCTCTCTCCAATCTCCACCGCGCCGCCATGGAGATGCCCTCGATGAAATTCTACGAGGCGGTGATGTTCTCGCACTTCGACATCCTCGCGCCGCCGGCCGCGACGGTGCCCCACGGATGGCGCATCAGCTATGCGGGGGTGCCGGTGGCTCCACTCCTCTTCCCCGGCGGAGCCGTGATGGAGAGATAAATCGCGACGCGCCACCTCTAGATGCCCGCATGGAAGAGGGCGCCGCCATGACGTACGCCAGCTGTCTTGGCGGCGCTTGTTCAAGAAGGAGCAGAAGGCCAAGATTGGCAACCGCATCGTTTACGGGCACGTGGTGCACCGAGATCTCCGCAACCGAGATGGGCGGGAGAGGTTCTGGTCCGTCCTTGGACGGACTAAGTTCACTGTCATCGCCGCCGCTCACCGCGAAGAGGTGCTCCGTCTCGCGTACAATGCGGAAATTGTGGAGGTTCCGTCCGACGAAGACGAGGAAGCCGGCGGCTCGGAGGACAGCGGCAGCGGAAGTGAAATTGTTGACTAGTTGGTTGAATTAATGTAGGATGTGAAATCACACCTTTGTTTAGAAGAATTTGTCGTTGAATTAATGAAATGCCTCGACTTAGATCTCTGTCTCGGTTAATTTGTGGAAGAATTTGTGATTTAGATCAATTTCTGCCTCGATTTAGATCTCTGTCCCGGATTGGGAACATAACTGTGGACCAAAGACACCTTTTCTACTAGTGTATTCTGACACTGGTGGTTTGTTTAAACGTAATCTACGTGGATTGTGCCGCATGCAAATGGCACAACCACGATTTATAAAGTGGAACCACGTACACCCGGTTACTGGAGATCCGGGAGCTTCGCCAGATGCAGGGGATGCAGGAGCAAAGAGGCGGTGAGATAGACGGGCTCAAGATTAGGCCAGAAAGTGGTACCCATTTCCTCCTCATCTGGGCATTATCGGTGAGAACATTGCTGTTTATTTTGCCACGTCATTGTGCAGCATATGAAATAAGTTGCTTCTTCGTGGAGTGTGGCAACTTAAATAATTTATTTATGTGCCACTTACATTCCGTCGTATTTGGAGACCTCCTGCCCCTCAGCAATCGTGGAACCGGTGGATCATTATTTTCAGATAGTAGTGGCACAATCACAATTTCGGATTCAACTACTGACTCGGGCGTTTCCAAACCCTAAGTCGCGGTACATTTTACTCAGAGAATGTGGGTAGATTGTTTCGCCCAGCAACGTGCCACACACAGAGCGATCAGAATTTAACAGAATTACATATATAGGTTCAAGTTCAACACATTACTATGCATCTTCATTGCCAGCAGCCTTCTTCCGCAGCCTGGGTGCCAAGCCTTCACGTCCACTGGCTTCTTCATTTCCTGCTTTCTTCCTCTTCCTCGGTGCCAATTTTCTTAGCTTCACATACTCTGCATCGCCGGGATAATGGGCACCAGAATCGTGTCCAGCATCATCTTTCCACTCGTTTTTTATTTCTTTGGGCAGCAAAATCACTGACCCGACAGTTATGTTTCTAACCTTGCGGCGCTTCCTGTCAAAGAAACAAGACTGTTGCATAACTGCCTAATATCTACAGAGTAAATAAAACCAAAATTACAATTCAGCACAAACATGCGAACCCCAAGCGACCTTTGCTTACCAGGAGCTAATTGGGTTCGAGCAACCACCCTGTCCAAGAATAGAAGGGCGACTCCCAGTTGAAGCAGCTTCCACATCCAGTACATGACATTTCAGGTCAAACATGGCAGCCGAAGCATATCTTTTCGTCAACCCAATTAGCTGACTGTCACACGTTATAGGAACCATGATGCCATGTTCATCCATGAAGCTGAACTTTGCTGTCTGCTTCGGCCATAATTCAACATGATTACGCAGAGCAGAAACCATACTAGATATAGTGCAGATCTGTGCAGGCGCTTCTTCCATCGTGAAATAATGGCTTCCATCCACTTGCCATTAGAGTCGTACCTATAGAGGACTATCGAAAACTGTGGAAAAAATATGTTTGTCAGCGTTGGGCTAATAAACAGTTTGAGGTTTAGTAGCCAGTTAGTAGTTGTAATTAGTGCGAATAGCAAAGAGAAGGGTAGCTCACCCACTTGTAGACAGAACTTCTTCTTTCTTGATAGTAGGATCTGCCATCCTCCGAGATGCTCGGCTCGTCGGCGGTGGAGGCGGGCTAGAAACCTCGCGGCTTCTGACATGCGCCATTGGAGCTCGGGATCAGCGACTGGGGGCAGCAACTGGCCGCAGCAACTTGGTGCCGGAAGTCAAATGTCCGAAGGGATCGTCCTGCCTGGAGGGTGGATTCCTACGCCGCTGGTCCTAGGGAAAGCTGGGAATGGATTTGTGAAATTGGTCAACGCATCCGATCCACTTAGCTGCTCGATTTGCCTAAGAGATGGCCGCGTTGGCGCCCGCGTCACGGAAAGATGACCGACATGTGGGTCCTGACCGTCTACTTCACGGGGTGGTTTAACGGAATGTTTGAATTTGGCAGGGGTGAGATGAGTTTGCCTTGAAATGGCCCCTCTCAGTAGTTGGCGGCCCAACTTTTCGAAACACAGTAATTTTAGGCAACTTAGGTACCGGCATGCGCTGGCCTGCGAACTTTGGTACCGCAGACGAACAAGCCCAAAGTTATGGGGGATGCCGGTGTTGTGGTTGTTGTTGTTGTCACCTCTGGGCCTCGGGTTTCCTCCACCACGATTGGGAAAGTTCGGACGGGACATAGGTGGCATGTTGTTTCTTGGTGCAAATCCTGTAGATGAGCTGGGGCGGTACTTGGGGTATGGTGTGGTCCAGGATGGTGCATCATATGACGCTTGCGGTTCGCACTGTCTTGATTGATCTTTCCTTCCATCTGGATTGCAGAATCCACTAAAGCTTCAAGGTCATCAAAAGGAATGTTGACTAACACTGTCTGCATCTCATCATGCAGGCCATTCAGGAATCTCTCCTTCGTCTTTGCTTCAGTGTCGATCTCATCCAGGGCATACCTAGCCAGAGACAGAAATTTGTCACGGTACTCTACCACAGTCATTCTTCCTTGCTTCAGCTCCCTGAATTCATCCCTCATCCTCTTAATCAGACCTGGGGGCACATGGGTCCTGCTAAACTTGAGCTTGAACTCCTCCCAAGTCATAATTTGTCCTCCGTTCATTGTACGGGTGCTATTCCACTAGGATCTTTCATAACCTGCCAGATAGTGGGTGGAAAACAGTACTTTTTCAGCAGCATCTACTCCTGCAACTTCTAAGTTGTTTTCCATTGACTACATCTAGTCATCAGCATCTAAGGGCTCTTCCGATTTGCTAAACATCGGAGGATTGGTGTTTTGGAAGTTCTTGAGCTTGGATCCATGGTGATCTTGGTTTCCGTGGCCTTGGTTGTTGTGTGCCATTTGGGCGATCTGCGGGAGAGTGGCTAGATTAGCTTGGCGCTCAGCTCTACTGGCTTCTCGATCAGATACTAACATTTGCAGAATCTGGACCATCAGATCCTGGGATGAGTTGCTTCCACAGGGGTTGCCGCGAGTCATCTGAAGATTGAGATAGATCATAAGATAAGAGGGAAATTTCTATGGCTTATGGGTATGGTTCAAAAGCTTTAACTTTGAGTATTGCTAAGGTTTGAAAATTAACAACTCCTTTTCACTAATTCATTCCAAACAACACATACAAACCACACACCACAAATACTAAGAAGATGGTTTTAAGAACCATTCTGGCATACTACGATACATCGGGACCGGATACAACTCACACCTATAGTAGTGATCTAGTGCAAGTACTCATCATCAGAACTGGTGGGTTCTTCGTCATCCAGGAAATCAGCGTCATCCTCGTCAGTGTGGAACTCCATGTTGACGTCCTCCAGGTAGTCATCATCATCACTGAGGTAGGAAGTGATATCCCCATGAATATCTTCACCTTCTTCTTCCTTCTCCTCAAGATGAATCTCCTGGTCATGGATGGTCTCCTCAAGAGTGGCCACCTTTTGGCGGAGACTAGCGATGATGCGGTCCTTCTTGTCATGCTAGCGATGAAGTGACTTGCGCTCCTTACCTAGGATGGCGAGGGTCTGGTTCTTCTCTGTTGCGACAATGTGCTTATGGTTGGCATAGGCACGACGTTGTCTAGTTCCTTCTAAGTCTCCTGCAGCATGAAGTCGAGGTGATCCACATGATGCTTTAGCTCCGGATGTCCTGGCATGGCCAAGGGATGTCCCATGGAGTCACATCTTGCGTAGTGAGAGAAGCAGGTGCCAACGATCTGGTTGATGTTCTGCCCACACAGACGAGCAAGTGCCTCCTGCACGGCTCTAGCTAGCCCATCTAGCCAGTTGTTCTCCCTCAAGCTGAACTGGATCTTCTCCGAGGTAGGTGGCTCCATTTTGCATCTCATATCGGCAACAATCAACCACTGTAGTTCTCCTCTAGGTTGGTCATTGAGCTGAGCTCCAAAGAACTCTAGGTGCGGGCGTCCAAGAAACTCCGCGAGCTATCCCAAATCCCTCTCGAAGATGAGATCCCCTCCGTTGCCTAGCTCGTAGAACTTGCTGTATTGGACTTCCATCTATAAGCAATTAGGATGAGTAAGTTAGTGAGGTGATCGAGTGTGTCAAATTTTAGGTAGTATTTGCAAGAATTTTGAGGAACAAGTGTTCTCTTTTTGAAAGAATCTCAGGGATAAGAGTGAGAATAGGTTTTCATAAATACTCACTTCCTTTGTTTTGAAACTAAGTTTTTCAGATGTCCTTTCTAACTAGGGTCTCCTATGGTCAGGATGGCTCTGATACCAACTTGTGAACACCCGGCTGTTTAAGTCTAGATGCCTATTATGCCGTACATCGCAATCCCAGGATTACCATTTTTGCGAGACATAACAGAATTAGTAGCACAGTACATCATCCATTACAAACCATAATAGTCTTACAAATAGTTGATCTCATGATTAAGTCTTAATACATATCAAAGCAGCGGAAAATAACGTAGTAGAGGCTCCATCTTCATTGTCATAGGCAGTGCTGACGATGGGAGATGATCCTAGTTATCATAGACATCCTACTATCCATCCTCCGAATAGTCCTCTTCAAAGTTTGGCCATGGTAATAGCCAGGGACAAGGCCATGAGTACTCTTAAAGTACTCACAAACTATCACTAATGTAAGTAATACAATTCTAGTAGGAATCCTAAGCTCTAAGCTTGTTTGCAATAAGCTAGTTTTATTTCAGAAGTACTTAGTAGTAAAGACCTAATTTAGTTATCTAGATTACTTAAGTGGGAACCTAGCTTCATGTCCATAACCCTATTGTGGTCAAGTCAAAGTCACCTTTCAAGTCACAAGTCATTTTGAAAACATGTGAAAACGGAACAGTATGGCCATCCAACTGTCCATGACCACGGACGCGGCTATTCGAATAGTTTGATACTCTGCAGAGGTGGTACACTTTCACCACATGATTCGATACATCCATCAGGGATAACCCTGAATCATCATACTGGGTATGTGGATAATCAATCCTAACCTTTCAATTAAACACCCTATTATAGGCACCTCCCCTATGAGCTTGGCCTCCCAGCCATGGCCAACTGCCATCCCAGGAACTGCATAGGACATTCATATTCACGAGGTAGCCTCAGCTCAGCCTCTTTCCGCAAGGGAACCCATACTAAGACACATAAGCTTCCACTTAAGCCCTACCCAACTCAGGTATTGTGGTTGTACGGTAAAGTTGGAATGGTATCGCATCCGAACCCAACCATCAGTTTTTATCAAAGTCAAGGCACATGTTTCATTTAGTATCATCTTCAAATCATTGTGTTTCATAACACATGTCAAAACATTTCAATAGAACGACTCATCATCCCAAGGTTTTCATAATCATTTTCTCCAAGTGTTCCCATCTAAAGTAATCCATACTAGTTTAGCACTAGCAACTACTAATGAAGGTGTCACTATTGAGGGGTGCTAATCAAGTGTCACTACCCAAGCCTAGTTCTATGATCTTGATAGCATTTGACCTATTTTTCCACTAATCACCTATTAATTAATTATTTGATAAACTTTGGGAAAGTGAAGAAAGATAAAGCTTGCAAGTAAAACTTGGGATTGGTATAATCAAAGTTGCATCCCAATAGAATGCATAATGTATCTTGCATATGCTAGCTTGCATAGGATGGCTTGCCCTGGTTGGTGCAGTTGTCGAAGTTCTCCCCTTCGTCTTCATAGAACTCCTCTTCTTCATACCCTGGTTTGACACTAGCGTCTATAAATAAATACGAGGTACACAATCACCAACCAATACTTATCTACTTCTATTCAGCACACAAAGGTTCACACTAGATGATCTAGCATCATCTCAATCAGTACATGAAATGGTGACCTAATCTTATTTTTAGAATTGTATTTTCTACTCATTGAAAAATACTTAAGATTTAATATTCTCCAATTAAATTATGGGATCATGTTGACCATGTCATCACCACATATTCTAATGCTTGGGAATGTGATTTAAAGTGGTTGGCCTATATTACAAAGTTGAATACTACTATTTAATATAATTAAAATGGTTAGAAATGACTATATAGCATTCTTTTAATACTAGTCCAATATTACTTCATGTAAAACTAAATATTTTACATATTCAGATAGAGCATGGCAAATGTGATTTTTGAGAATTGGAATCAACTCAAAAGCATTTATGGTTGATTTTAGAAAAATGTTTGAAGTTGTAAAAGTCTCTGCCTTGTTATTTTTACTCTGGGTGATCTATCTATTCAAATGGTTTGAATCCAATAGGAGTGGTTAGATAATTTCATTACCTTTCTAACAAAACTAGAATCATGCAATTTGGTGTAGTAAATTTTCTTGAATTCAATTTTGAACACAACTACAGAATAGGGTTTTGAATAAAAAGGGAAATATAAATTTGTCACTAGGCTACGCGAGGGAATGAACATGGGCCGTCCCAACTGCATGGCACGCGCACAGCGGGCTGCACTTAGGCTGGTCCCACGCATCAGCGGCTCTGTCTAATCGAAACGGTATCTGGGAATCTGGTCCACGCGATTAGAACGAGATCAACGACTGAGTGTCATCGTCTCCGTCGTACTGAGCACGCGAGATTCTAACCCTAGCACTATGGTGGGGCTCGTCGAGGGCTTACCAGGGCTCCATCTAGGTCCGGCGAGGTGGGCAAATGATCTGGTAGATGACGATGGTTCGAAGGGTGGTTGCAGCGCCTCCTGTGCGGCTCCAATCGCTGGCTCCGTTCCACGACAGCAGTGGTAGGCTCCGGCAAAATTCTAGCGATAGGGTGCTCGCCTTGCTCCGGGGAAGGGTTAGGGGATTTCTGATGGAGAGGTGAGTCGAATGGTGTGCATTTGGAGGATGGGAAGGGTCCTATTTATATACCGGTGAGAGGATCAGCACGACATGGCTCGGGCTCGTCGGCGACGTTGTTACAGGGCACTATCGGCATGTCTACGGGCATAGGTCGACGCGGTGCTACCAGGCGGTCTTCATGTGCATAGTGGCACGGTGAGGGGCGGTCTTAATCGAACGGGGGACGTCCATGCTCTGCTCGGATACTGCGGTGTTCGTCATGGCGTATGATGGTCATGGGGCACACGGAAGCAAACGGTCGTGTCTGGGAGGTTGCTGGTGACACGGCGAATACATTTACGCAAGGATAGAGCAAGGCGTGGCATGGCTACGCGTGGCGGCTCGGTGCTCTAGCGTGTGCTCGGCATGGCGAACAGAGAAGATGGGCACGGCTGTGTTGGCTTCTCCACTGCTTGTCATTGGTCGAGGCATGGACTGGCGGGTGCGGTGAGGTCACTCCTACCTCCTAGACATCATGGGCAAGGGCGGCGCGACTTGTGGCATCGTGTCCATGCTTGACCGGCATGGCATGCTCGGGTACAGGCTGGCACTAGTCAGTTGGTTGAGTGAGCGGTGCTAGCTGCACGAGCTGGTACTAGGGGTGATCGCCGACGAGTAATTGAGGTTGAATTGAGTACAATGGTGATCACTAGATTGATCAGAATAGTAAATAGTTGGTAGACTTGTACTGTGCCTGCTAAGTGTTTGATTAAATGGCCGCATGAACTAAACATTTGAATTTTCAAATTCTTTTTGGTGGGTGTGTTGGTCATATGCTTGAGTGTCTCTGGTTGCTAGGATTGGTCAAGTGGTGATGGTTTGAGTGGTTTTTGAAAAAGTGCTATCTTGATGTCTATTGTAGATTCAATTTTGGAAATTCCCTCAAATGGATTTGAAAATGTTTCTGTAAGTTTTGAAAGTTCACTTGGGTTCATTTTTACTTGGTCTAGCAAGGTGAGAAAAGAAGTAGAATTGTTTCTGTTTGAAATCATTTACTAGAGATGCCCAAAGTGGGCTAGATGTTAACTTAGGCAAAAATGACCATTAGGTCATATGCCTTATAATTTGATTTTCTTTTGATTTGCTTTGGTTTGAATTTGACCTAGATGATCTTGCTTTGATCCTTAAACTATTTCTCAACACATATAACAATCAAGCATGGCATAACAAGCATTCACACATCATTAGTAAACACACATGCATTCATACAGGGTTTAAGATTAAAAGTTTTTGTTAACCCTTATTTTGATTAATTGGAAATTGATATTCTCATTATAATATTTTTGAGATGTTACAATATGTCATCCCTTAGAGTGGTACAACAAAAACACATCAGGTCCAAGGCATGACTATAGATTACAACTTGACTCTTTACAGAAGATCTAGAGAACGCTCTAGGTTAAAGAGAAAGAAATAAACTTCTTACAAAGAAGAACCAGAAATAATAACTCAGAACTATCTGGCTAAGAAGACTAGCATCTAAACTATCTGGCTTGCAATTGCTACTAATGCAATGCTCTATAGAAGCAGGTTCTAGTGCTAGAGATTATACTCCTATCTAATCAGCAACTTCGTCTTCACTTTGGTTGTTGCATATGTTGACTTACTTGACTTGTTTGAAGAGCTTGAGCTGACGATGATGGTTTCTTGAGCACAAGTTGGTGTTGACTTCATCTTCAACAACTTAGAATCTAGGAGGGGTTAAGAAGGTACTGTTGAGTACTAGCGTACTCAGCAAGTTCACTAAAAAGGAGTGTATGATGCACTATCTCTATAGCCACAGACCAAAGATCATAGGCAATGCAGGTTTTCGTAAACATTTCTTCAAAGGTTTATTTTATTCTAAAAAGCTATGTCCGTCGGCCTTCATAGGTTTACTAGAACTTTCATGGAGTTCCTTTCCTGCCGCGTTTATAGTTCCTTCCTAGAACAGGGAGTAACAAGTTATAATTCTTACACTCTGCAGAGGTGTGTTGCTTTACCCATGAGAGACCAAATTCTTGTTGCACAACCAGGCAATCTTTTGCGTCCACAATTCCGTGATGTGGGGCCCAGTAGATGATCCAAGAAAATCACTGCCCCTCTCCACGCCCCCGCATGAAGACACGACCCTCCAAGCAGATATACCTCCGTTAACCCCCATATAGGCTGATATAACCCTTGCAATCCCTTGGAGACTCCAGTGAGCAGATCATGTCCCTGGCAACCCCCATATAGGCAGATATACCTCTGACATCCCCTCACGGATAGTCTAGACACCAATATCATGGGTAACTAGGAGTCCCACCCATCTGCTGAGTCCCCACAAGGGAGCTACAGCCTCACGATGACGTCATCCGTCCATGCGAAAGGAAGAAGATCCAGCTGACTTCTCTGTCCCATTCCAAAAGCCGTAATATACGGCGCTAGAATCACTGGCAATATTGGTTGATTAAGTCTTAGATATTATGTTCCTTTACCACTGGAACTATATCAATACATTATTACCCTTTGGTAACTAATCCATAATCATATTATTCTGAAAATAGTGGTTTCTGACCTTTTTGAAATGCAGGTGCTGACAACATTTGAGTTACAAGCATTTTATAGAAAATAATCAAAGGACGTGAGCAAGTGTGAACTTGCCTTTTGTGATTGCAAGACTATGCACTCATGGTATTCAAGATACTAGAAGATCCAAAATCTAGAAATAGCATCATTGGTCTGGTAAGGACTAATGTTTAAAGAAGCAATATGTTGATGCATAAGTAATGTAATGCATTTTGTAAAATCTCGAGATAAACTCCCAATAATGAAGATGAGTTAAATATAAGTGTTGTATTTTAATATTTAGTTATTTCTAATGTTTACTCCATAAGTCAATCTATCTACAAAGCATTTAAGTGTTTAATATGCAAAGTATAAAAATGAAGTATAATAATATTCTAAGATTGAGGTGAATTTCTATCTGGTAATTATGATGGGATTTATTATGTTAAGTTGTTAAGAGTTAAGGGACTTATTATAAGATTGTAGTTTGAAGTGGCAAAACAAATAACTTTTGAAGAAAAGATTTCATTATTAAAGTTTAGACAATCTTTGTGGTTAATCGAATGTGATCGTTGTTGTTTGCGCTTATCTAATAAGCTTGGATTTGAAATGCCTTATGACTTAATTTGGAATAGACAAAAGTTAACTATAAAAACATAAATATTCTTTAGGCATTAAGCATGACTTGGTGTACCAAAGTTAACTTTAAAACATAAGTATATCTAGGGTGTGATGTGTGTAAAATAAATAATAGGTTCAATAAAGTAACACACATTGATGTAACACCCAAAGTTTTGATATTTGGTTAGAGGATTATTCTTTACAAGCTTTCTATTAAAACTTAGAGACATAAAGATATGCTTATATTTCATTTTTAATTACTTCAAAAGAATAAACTTTGAAGAAAAAATACTTTATAAAGGAAAAGCATTTCAATTTGAAGTTGCACTTTTAGGGTGTCTTATTATCTATAATTATTAAAGAGGAGATCATTATTATATTAAACAATCATAACACATGTTGTGGGGACTTATATGTTTCGAATATGTGTTATATTATATTTGGTTCACTTCTTGATGTTTTATAAAGGGAAAACACAAGTAGTTTTAAGTGTGATGTGTTTAAATCCTTATCAAGTTCTAGGGTTATGATAAGGATGATTAAGTGTGTGAGATCATTCACTTCCAATTTAGGTGAATGATGAGTTTAAATGTGGTTTGTTATTATAAATATAATTTATCTTATTAAGGAAAGTAACTTTAGATGATTTAATAATCTATTAGAGTTTGAAATCATGTTTAAGAATAGTTAAGAGCTAAACAGTATTCACTTTTATTATAACTGAAAGATGTTTGAAACTTACTTAAAATTGTTGGTTTCGTTTGAATTTATGATTTTAAAAGATTTTTAAAAGGTTAATAAGTTACGCTTAAGTTTTATTATAGATCCAAGTTATGGCTTTGGACTTAGCATTTAGTCATAAAGGATTAAAGGTTTTATACATATAATTGTGATTACTTTTTACTAAAAGGTTTTTAAAGATTTTACAAAATAGGTCTTTTATAAAAAATGTCTTAAAAGCCCTTGGAATAATATATTTAATATCTTTCTAGTAAAATATATTTATTCAAGATCTTAAAAATAATATTTATTTATTTTTAAGTATTACACTTATTTTTATAAAATTCCACAAAGGATTATATATGTTTAAACATTTGTTTCAAGTTTTATTTATAAAAATTGAGTTATTATTTTTATAAAATATTAGATTCATTTTTATAGACAAAAATGATTTTTTCTTAATTTTTAGGACTTTTCCTTATTTTATTAAAAAAAATACGATTTAATAATGTTTATATTTATTTGCATTTTATTTCTCTCAAACAAGTAATGTTATACTTTTCCTAGGCATATATTATTCTTATGATCATTTTGATATATCATGCATATTTTTAGGATTTTTCTATATATTTTTTGAGTGTAAATCATGTTCAAGGGTATTTTGGTTATTTAATTAATTATTTAGATTTGTTTTAAAATCTGAAGCTAGCCTATTGGGCTGGCCCAGCCCTGACCCGACCCACTTGGGCTGGTCAAATCCTCTCCCTTGAGTGGTACGGGACCGTACTAGCCCAGTACACACCTCAATCTCTCTCTCACGCTCGCGTCTCTCCTTCTCTCTCTCGCCCCATCGTGGCGCCGCGTTGCCGGCGCTGTCGCCATGCAATTCTGACCCCCACAGGCCTCATTGGTCGCCGCCATGGTGCGTGATGAGGTAGTCAAGGCTGCTCCATCGACTGGTCCTGCTCGATTTGACATTAGGCCCCTCTCCTGGCCAGGCCGTCTCCACCCCGAACCCTAGGGTTTGGTGGTTGCTGGTGATATGGTGCTCTGTCGTTCCTATGGTGCTATGCCGCGACTCTGGTGGCCCTATGGTGCCGCCAGCGCTATTTGTGTTGTTGTGGCCGCCATGCCCATGGCTTGGCGAGGGTTGAAGCACCTTCGGGTGCTCCCCGGGCTGCCATGGACCTCATCGCCGGCCACCCTGCTTCCTCTTCTATAACCTAGCGAGGACCTCATCAACGTTCTTCTGCTCCTCCTTCTTATTCTCTCTTTGTCTCTCTTGCTATCCTCTATGTGCTTATAGTGAGGAATCCCAAATTAGGGTTCATATTTTGTGTTAGGGTTCTGCCCCTTTGTGTTGTGATTATTAAAGATAATGAACAATTTATGAGTAACTTGTGGTGACTAGTCTGTGCAGAATTATTGTCTATTGATGGACTTTGGAATTGATAATAGTGGCTCTGTTAGATAAATTCTTATTTGATATTAGATTGTTGTCACGTGTAAACTTGGTGATGATGTGGCTCCGATCTAGATTGAGATCTAGTTATTAGTGATGATTGATTTATTTCAGTACTGGAAGATGTAGTTGGCTTCCTGTTCAAATACTATTGATGCACTCTGTTGATAGTTTCTTTGTGAAAAATAGAATGATTCCTAATTACTATATTAGGAAGGTGATTGAATAACTTTTTGAAAGAATTTGATTATGAAATCTCTTTGTAGAATTTTCTTGGTTAGGATGAATCTTTGTGACACCTTCATTTGAATGGTACACAAGATTTCATTCTAATATTGGGCTATTTTCTATTTATATTCTAGAGTGGCTTTGTGTTACTAAGAGTTGAAAAACTCTACTAGATAAATTAGCCTATGATACTTATTAATTTCATTTGGCTTGTGATGCTGGTCTAAGGCAAAGCTATGTAAAAAACAGATATTTTTATGTGTTGCTTCCCTTCTTAAATGATCTTTGATGGATAATCTCTAGGTATGATACCTACAGTGCTTGTGAAATTAATTTGATAGGCCTTGGTAAGGTTAATATGATAGATCCCTACTGTTGAAGATGAATGCTTAAGATGTAATTATTTTTGATGTGCTACCATCCATAGGATGTGCCCAGAAATATTTATTTAAGGATTCTTATGTATCTAGTTATAAGACTAGAGATTTCTGTCCAAGATCAGTGATGCAAAGGTTGAGATCTTGTTCATAGTTTGTAAAGATTTACTCTTGGCTTTGTTTACTTTCTTATATGATGGATACACCTCACTTGGGTGTTTTTCTGAGAAGACTATATAGAACAACACATGGTTTGATGATATGGATAAGGTCAATCATGTGATGGTTTTATATGAACTCACCACACAGCTGCTTGTTGATGATGTTGTTGTGCTGATTGCTCTAGTTGGCTTGATCTTGGTGTCTTGATCTTGGTGACTTGATCTCTCCCTAGACCTTGTTCTGCACCTCTTGGTACTGGTCCTGCTCCTCCTTGCTCCTGTGATCTTGTACTTGTCCTAGCTATCCTCCTGCACCACCCCTCCTTATGTCACCATCCTGTGGATGATTTGGTGGTTTGTTGTGTGCATTGGCTGATGGATTTATTGGGGATTTGGCAAGTTCAGTGTGTTCTTGGTTGTGTCCTTGAGACTATGTTGATGAAATGAGATGCCCGGCAACTGTGTTGCAGCAGTGTGGTTCCCTTTTGACTGATGGAGCTACGGCTGTGTCGACAGCACATAGCATGCAGTTAGGTGATTAAGCTGATTTACTGTGTTGTGCCTTTGGATCTGATCAAGTGAATTAGTTTTCACTGTTTAATCGTTTACTAGTTACTATCCTAGTGAAACTTTCCCCTTTTATTGAGCTAGTGATGTTGATTTGAAGTTGTTTGCTTAAAAGAACAAACATTATACATTGGTAAAATTTGTCCCTTTAACTTACTCAATGAGGTAAATAAGAACAGTGCACTTCACTGTTCTCCACTGAGAGTAAAACAAACCAATTAACAACCTATTTCTTTTTGTGTTTATTTTATTTTGCAGGAACAAGGATCTGGAAGATCAAGATTTAGTATAGAGATAAATAGATAGACTAGGATTTTTCTCTTACCTTGTAATCTTCTATTTATCCTTTTTGTAAAGAATCTTTGTAAGATCATTCTTATTATTTAATAAAGTTTCATTTCATTGTAATTGGTTTTCTGTAATACTTTTATTTGATGTATTTATATCCCTTTGTATTATTGTAATAGAATTAAGGAAAGAAATAAGAATTCATTTCTTATTTAAATTACTTTGTTATCTTATCTTACATTCTCATTATTGTTTAATATATCTTTAATATAATCAAGCAATACTACAAAATCATTTTGGAAGACAATTTAATATTACTAACTTTTAATTTTCAAATATTTTTCAAATGATTTAAATTTCAAATTTGAATTCAATTTTTCCCCCAAAATTCATTAATTTCTAAAGGTCATGTAAAAAATTATAGCAATCACTATACAAAGAGCCTTTCTTTTCCACTCTATTCGAGATCAGAGTTAATATTTAAAAACTACCATGATACCCATGGTAAGAATAACTATGGCAAACAAGTGTTTCAAGATTTAGTTATTAAGTTTCTTTGCTTAAGTTATAGACTTAATTGAGTATTCAAGATTTGTTATAATGAATACCCTGATGTGATCTCTATAAGATCCTTCATAAATGTGTGGTGGTTTTAGCTTGGTCATGTTTGATCTACCCATAGATCAAATTATATTACCCAAAGATAAGTTTTTAGCAAAGGTCATATTGGACCTTATTGCAATCAACTTGATGATCTACTTCAGTTCCACCAAGTTAAGAGAAGCTTCCATCACTTTGACAAGTTTTATTTAAAAGCGCGAAAATTATCCAGATTTTCTATGCATGAATGCAATGCACACACCTCATCTCAGCTTATTTCTAAGCTCTAATGCTGGAATGTTACACAACATCCATTTTCTCTTTGAAAATCCGTTTATGCTCAACGGCCTTTTGGTCGTGAGGTAAGTCTACCAAATTCCAAACTTGGTTATCATACATGGATTCCATCTCAGATTGCATGGCTTCTAGCTGTTTGTTGGAAATCAGGCTCATCATTGCTTCATCATACATCACAGGGTCATCACTTACATCTATCATGAAATTGAGGACTGGATCACCGTACAGTTCCGGAGCTATATGTATCCTTCCTGACCTGCAAGGTTCGATAGTACTCTCTCTTTGAGTTTTATGAGGAGGGGTGGGTACCTCATCATCATTTCCTAATTCCATGGGTGAAGTCAACACTGGAACAGATTCTGGCATTGCGCCACTTGCCACTTCTGGAAGAGAAGGTTTAATAACCTCGTCGAGTTCTAGCTTCCTACTACTCAGACCTTTCAAGAGAAACTCTATTTCTAGAAATGATCCATTCTTGGCGATAAACACTTTGCCTTCGGATCGGTGATAGAAGGTGTACCCAATTGTTTATTTTGGGTATCCTATGAAGACGCATGTTTCCGCTTTGGGTTCGAGTTTATCAGGTTGAAGTTTCTTCACATAAGCATCGCATCCCTAAACTTTTAGAAATTACAGCTTAGGTTTGTTACCAAACCATAATTCATACAGTGTCGTTTCAACGGATTTTGATGGTGCCTTATTTAAAGTGAATGCAGCTGTATCTAATGCATGACCCCAAAATGACAATGACAAATCTATAAGGAACATCATAGATCGTACCATATCCAATAAGGTTCGATTAAGACATTCGGATACACCATTACGCTATGGTGTTCTGGCGAGAGTGAGTTGTGAAACAATTCCACATTGTATCATGTGTGTGCCAAACTCGTAACTAAGATATTGTCCTCTATGATCGGATCGTAGAAACTTGATCTTACGGTTACAATGATTTTCTACTTCACTCTGAAATACTTTGAATTTTTAAAATGTTTTAGACTTGTGTTTCATTAAGTAAATATACCCATATCTACTTAAATCATCCGTGAAGGTTACAAAATAATGATATCCGCCACGTGCCAACACACTCATCGGACTGCATACATCGGCATGTATTATTTCCAACAAGTCGGTCGCATGTTCCATTGTTCTGGAGAATGGAGTTCTAGCCATATTGCCCATAAGGCATGGTTCACATGTTTTAAATGATTCATAATCAAGTGATTCAAGCAGTCCATCAGAATGGAGCTTCTTCATGCAATACAAATAAACCATTCAACAAAGGTGTGTGACCATAAAAGATGGTATTCATATAAAAGCAATAACCATTGTTCTCCAATACAAATGAATAACCATCTTGTATTAAACATGATCCAGACATGATGTTCATGCTCAACGCAGGCACATAATAACAATTATTAAGGTTTCTTGTCAATCTCGATGGTAGATGGCAGTGTCCCGATGATGATCACATTAAACTTCAATCCATTGCCTACACACATCGTCACTTCATCCTTAGATAGTGGTCAACTATTCCTTATTCCCTGTTTCGAGTTACATATATTAGCAACCGAACCGGTATAAAAAATACCCAGGTACTAATTCAACTACTAGTAAGGTACACATCAATAACAAGTATATCATATATACCTTTGTTCACTTTCCCAGACTTCTTATTGATGGGTTCGTAGCATGGAAAACAAAAAAATTCTACCCCAAGAACGAACAAAACCCAGATCTAATCTAGATAAAAGCCAATATCTAATCTATTAGACATCTGCAACGAGATAGATCTGTACTAACCCTTGTAGACCCGAAAGCGTTACGAGATCGGATCTCGTGGTTGATGTAGTCGATCACTTGCCGATCTCAAGATCGAGTAGACGATCCTTCCGGCGCCGCGTTAAGCGGCTTCATGATCGGTCACTGCGTGCGAGTCGAAGCAGAACCTTCCTCTCCCGTTCCAATGACGAGAGGTAGTAGATCTTCTCCATGGAATCCGAGCAGCATGACGGTGTGGTGGTGGTGGTGGAGTAGAGAATTCTGCAGGGCTTCACCTAAGCCTGAGCAGAGGGAAGGAGGAGGAGAGAGCGGCGGCCAGGGTTTGGAGTGGAGGGGGCAAGGGGGTGGCGCCCCCACCCTTCTATTTAAAGGAGGGAGGCGCCATGGGAGGGGGAGTCCTAGTAGGACTCCCCTCCCTTCCTTGGCCAGCGGATTGGGAGGGGGGAGGAGTCCTTCTCCCCCACGACTCCTTGTCTTGCCCCACAAGGACTCCTTGATCCTTTCTTGGTTTTCAAGCAAACTCCAAGAAATCTCCTAGAACCTTCCGGAACATTCCGAAACCTTCTAGAATCCTCATACAAATACTCCGGAACATTTCCTAACTTAGAAAATAATCCCCAATATATGAATCTCATTCTCCGGACAATTCCGGATCTCCTCGTGATGTCCCGGATCCAATCCGAGACTCCGAACAACATTCGGTTTCCAACGCACATTCCATATCTACTTAAAACAACTTCGAACCTTAAGTGTGTCACCCTATGGTTCGTGAATATGCAGACATGATGGAGACACCTCTCCGATCAATAACCATCAGCGGGATCTGGAGATCCATAACGGCTCCCACATACTCAACGATGACTTCGTGATCGATAGAACCATTAACATACGAAACCAATTCCCTTTGTCACGCGATATTCTACTTATCTGAGGTTTGATCGTCGGTATCTCCATACCTAGTTCTACCTCACATCGATAAGTACTCTTTACTCGTTCCATGTTATGTCATCCCTTGTGACCTAGTCACATGCTTGCAAGCTAACTAGATGACATTCCACCGAAAGGGCCCAGAGCATATATATCCGTCATATGGATGGACAAATCCCAATCTTGGTCCATGCGCTTCAACACATACTTTAAGAATACCCAATGACACCTTTATAACCACCCAGTTACGAAGCGGTGTTTGATGTCATGAAAGTACCCATCCGGTGATGGTGGTTAACATAACCTCATGGTCGAAGGATTAGGTTACTATGCATTTGAAAGCTTATAGCAATACGAACTTAATGACTTAATCTTATGCTACGCTTACTATGGGTGTGTGTGTCCATCACATCATTCTCCTAATGATATAACCTTGTTATTAATGACATCCAATGTCCATGATCAGGAAACCATGATCATCATTTAATCAACAAGCTAGTTCCACAAGAGGCTTACTAGGGACTCTTTTATGTTTACAAAACACACATGTATCAGTGTTTCCTTATAATACAATTATAGCATGGGATGTAAACATTCATCATAAACACAAAGATATAATAATAACCACTTTTATTATTGCCTCTTGGGCATATCTCCAACAGTCTCCCACTTGCACTAGAGTCAATAATCTAGATTACATGATAATATACCTAACACCCATGGCGTTCTGGTGTTGGTCATGCTTTGCTCTAGGGAGAGGTTTAGTCAACGGATCTGCCACATTCAGATCAGTGTGTACTTTGCAAATCTTTATGTCACCATCTCAGACATACTCACGAATAGCATGGAAACGTAGCTTGATGTGCTTCAGCTTGCTATGTGACCTTGGCTCCTGTGCATTGGCTATGGCACCTTTGTTGTCATAGTAGATGGCCATCGGGTCCAACGCACTGGGAACCACGCCAAGTTCAGTAATGAACTCCTTCATCCATATGGCTTCTTGTGCAGCCTCCGAAGCAGCTCTGTATTCCGATTCAGTTGAAGATTTCGCCACAACGCTTTGCTTGGCACTCCTCCAGCTCACTGCAGCACCATTCAAAATAAATACATATCCAGACTGTGACTTCGAGTCATCTGGATTGGTGTTCCAACTAGCATCAGTGTAATCGTTTACAACAAGCTGTTCATCACCTCCATAAGAAAGAACCATATCCTTAGTCCTATTCAGGTACTTTAGTATATTCTTGACCGCTGTCCAGTGTTCCATTCTAGGATCACTTTGATATCTGCTAGTCCAACTAACAGCATGTGCTATATCCGGTCTTGTACACAGCATGGCATACATGATAGAACCTATGGCCGAGGCATAGGGAATATTATTCATATTTTCTCTATCTTCTTCCGTAGCCGGACTTTGAGTCTTACTCAAGGTCTTACCTGACAACATCGGCACGAACCCCTTCTTGCTCTCTTCCATTCTAAACTTCTTTAGAACTTTGTCTAAGTATGTACTTTGTGAAGCGCTATTAGGCGTATTGATCTATCTCTATAAATGTTGATGCCTAGAATATATGCCGCTTCGCCAAGATCCTTCATTGAAAAACTATTATTCAAATAGGTTTTGACGCTATTAAGAAGTTCTATATCATTCCCAATCAACGATATGTCATCTACATATAGTACTAGGAATGCTACAGAGCTCCCACTCACTTTCTTGTAAATACAAGATTCTCCATAAGTTTTTATAAATCCAAAGTTTTTGATTACTTTATCAAAACGTTGATTCCAACTGCGGGATGCTTGCTTCAGTCCATAAATGGAGCGCTGAAGTTTGCATACCTTGTCAGCATCTTTAGGATCGACAAAACCCTTGGGTTGTATCATATACAACTCTTCCTCAATGTCACCATTAAGGAACGCCGTTTTGACATCCATCTGCCAAATCTCATAATCGAAATATGCAGCAATTGCTAACAAAATCCTCACAGACTTTAGCTTCGCTACTGGTGAGAAAGTCTCATCGTAGTCAACTCCTTGAATTCGACGGAACCCTTTCGCGACAAGTCGAGCTTTATAGACGGTAACATTACCATTAGCATCTGTTTTTCTTTTGAAAATCCATTTGTTCTCGACAGCCTTACGGCCATCCGGTAAGTCCACCAAAGTCCACACTTGGTTTTTGTACATGGATCCCATCTTGGATTTCATGGCTTCTTGCCATTTGTCGGAATCTGGGCTCACCATAGCTTCTTCATACGTCGCAGGGTCATCAGTGTTGTCCACCAACATGACATTCAAGTCAGAGTCATACCAATCAGGAGTGGTACGAACCCTCGTTGATCTATGAGGTTCAGCAGCAACTTCGTTCGAAGTTTCATGATCATCATCATTAGCTTCCTCTCCAATTGGTGCAAGCAGCACAGAAACATCTTCCAGTGCTGCGCTACTCTCAATTCCGAGAGAAGGTTCAACAACCTCGTCGAGTTCTACTTTCCTTCTAGTCACTTCCTTCGAGAGAAACTCCTTCTCAAGAAAGGATCCATTCTTGGCAACGAAAACTTTGCCTTCGGATCTATGATAGAAGGTATACCTAATTGTTTCTTTAGGGTATCCTATGAAGACGCATTTCTCCGCTTTGGGTTCAAGCTTATCAGGTTGTAACTTCTTTACATACGCTTCGCAGCCCCAAACTTTAAGGAACGACAACTTAGGTTTCTTACCAAACCACAATTAAATGACGGTGTCGTTTCAACGGATTTAGATGGTGCCCTATTTAAAGTGAATGCGGCTGTCTCTAATGCATAGCCCCAAAACGATAGCGGTAAATCTGTAAGAGACATCATAGACCAAACCATATCTAAGAGAGTTCGATTACGACGTTCGGACACACCATTACGCTGTGGCGTTCCCGGCGGTGTCAACTGCGAAAGTATTCCACATTTCTTTAAATGCATGCCAAACTCATAACTTAGATATTCACCTCCCCGGTCAGAACGCAGAAACTTAATCTTCTTGTTACGATGATTTTCCACTTCACTTTGAAATTCCTTAAACTTCTCGAAAGTTTCGGACTTATGTTTCATAAAGTAGACATACCCATATCTACTTAAGTCATCCGTGAAAGTGAGAACATAACGATATCCCCCACGCGATGCTACACTCATTGGACCGCACACATTGGTATGTATTGTTTCCAATAAGTATGTAGCTCGCTCCATTATTCTAGAGAATGGAGTCTTAGTCATTTTTCCCATTAGACATGCTTCACATCTTTCAAGTGATTCAAAATCAAGTGATTCAAGAAGTCCACCAGAATGGAGTTTCTTCATACGCTTCACTCCAATGTGACCAAGGCAGCGATTGCCACATGTATGTAGAATTATCATTCAATTTTATTCGTTTAGCATCTATGTTGTGAACATGTGTATCACTACTATCGAGATTCAATAAGAATAAACCATTCATCTTAGGTGCATTACCATAAAAGATATTACTCATATAAATCGAACAACCTTTATTCTCAGACTTAAAAGAGTAACCGTCTCGCAATAAACAAGATCCAGATATAATGTTCATGCTTAACGCAGGCACCAAATAACAATTATTCAAATTTAAAACTAATCCCGAAGGTAGATGTAGACGGAGCGTGCCAACAACGATCACATCAACCTTGGAGCCATTTCCAACGCGCATCGTCACCTCGTCTCTCACCAGTCTTCGTTTATTCCGCAGCTCCTGTTTCGAGTTACAAATATGAGCAACCGAACCAGTATTAAATACCCAGGCACTACTACGATTACCAGTAAGATACACATCAATAACATGTATATCGAATATACCTTTCTTCTTGATGTTGCCGTTCTTCAGATCCGCCAGGTACTTGGGGCAGGTACGCTTCTAGTGACCAGCACCCTTGCGAGAAAGCATTCAGTTTCAGGCTTAGGACCAGCCTTGGGCTTCTTAGCAGGTGCGGCAGCTTTCTTGCCGTCCTTCTTGAAGTTGCCCTTTTTCTTAGGCTTGCCCTGTTTCTTGAAATTGGTGGTCTTATTGACCATCAACACTTGGTGCTCCTTCTTGATCTCCACTTCAGCAGTTTTCAGCATGGGCGATAGTTCAGGCAACGTCTTGTTCATGCAGTGCATATTGTAGTTCATCACAAAGTTCTTATAACTCGCTGGCAGTGATTGGAGGACACAGTGAATCCCTAACTCATTAGGAATCGTTATCCCCAACTCTTGGAGCTTGTTTGCGTGCCCAGACATGGTGAGCACGTTCTCGCTAACGGAGCTTCCCTCTTCCATCTTACAGTTATAGAACTTTTCGGAGGCCTCATAGCTCTCCACGGCCGCGTGAGTCTCAAAAATGAGCTTGAGCTCCTTAATGATCTAGAACGGGTCGTGGTGCTCAAAACGCTTCTGGAGTTCCGTTTCTAAACCATACAGGATGGCACACTGAACTGTGGAGTAAGGATTTTTCTGAGTGGCGTAAACATTCTTTACGTCATCGGTGGCATCTTCTGTAGGTGGGTCACCTAGCGGTGCTTCGAGAACATAGGTCATCTGACCAGCCCTGAGGACAATCTTCAGACCACGGGCCGATGTGAAGTTGCTTCCATTGTTCTTAAGCTTTTCTTTCTCTAGGAACGCATTGAAATTGATGGAGAGATTCGCCATAATCTACAACAAATTTGCAAGTAGTTTAGACTAAGTTTATGATAAATTGAGTTCAATTTGAATTCTTAAATTAACTAGGTGAACTCCCACTCAAAACAACATCCCTCACATTGTCTTAGTGATTACACGAACCAAGTCCACTACACCAAGTCCGATCTTCATGAGAGAAGATGTAGTTTCATCGACGAACAATCTTCATGTTCATCATATCACTTATATGATTCATGCTCTACCTTTCGGTATTCCGTGTTCCGAGACCATGTCTGTACATGCTAGGCTCGTCAAGATTAACCTTAGTTTCCGCATGTGCAAATCTGGCTTGCACCCATTGTATGCACACGTAGAATCTATCACATCCGATCATCACGAGATGCTTCGAGACGATGAGTCTTAGCAACGGTGCCAACTAAGGATGAACACTTTTATTACTTGATATTTAGTGAGAGGGATCATCTTATAATGCTACCTTCATGATGTAAGCAATACAAGATGCATAAAGGATTAACATCACAGGCAATTCATAATTAGTGTGATATGATATGGCCCTTTCTTCTTATGCCTTTGATCTCCATCTCCAAAGCACGGACATGATCTCCATCATCACCAGCGTTGCGTCAAGGTCAGTGGCGCCGCTTCATGGTTGTCCATCATCACTAGCAACTATTACAACTACTTGGAATAAAGCTATTACAAGATGAATAGACACACAGGTCTTAACAGAATTAAAGACAACCATTAGGCTCCTGCCGGTTGCCATATTACAACAAGGATCATTGCATACATCAAATATAATCACAATCTCATGATGGCCATATCACATCACAAAACCCCTGCAAAAACAAGTTAGACGTCTCTAATTTTCTTTGCATGTTTTACGTGGTTTGGGGCTTTCGAATAAGAACGGATCTTACCTACGAAACTGAACCACAACGTTGATACAAGTGCTATCAAGTGCAAAGTGTAAATTGGATCTATACTATGGTGGGAGAGACAGACACCCGCAAAGCCACTTGTGCAAAGCAAGTTACATGTCAAGCGTGGAGCAAGTCTCATGTGCGATGACATGTAAGGTGAGCCCGAGCCGCTTCATCCCACCATACCGCAAGATGCAAAGTACACTAAGCAAAAAACGGCACGAGCACCAACACCCACAAAACCATTGTCTTCTACTCGTGCAACAGATCTACACATAGACACGGCTCTGATACCACTAAGGGGTTCGTAGCATGGAAAACAAAAAATTTCTACCGCAAGAACAAACAAAACCCAGATCTAATCTAGATAAAAGCCAAGATCTAATCTATTATACATGTGCAACGAGATAGATCTGTACTAACCCTTGTAGACCCGAAAGCGTTACGAGATCGGATCTCGAGGTTGATGTAGTCGATCACTTGCCGATCTCAAGATCAAGTAGACGATCCTTCCGACGCAGCGTTAAGCGCTTTCGATCGATCCTGCGTCTTGGTCGGCACCTTCCTCTCCCCGTTCAATGACGTGAGGTAGTAGATCTTCTCCATGGAATCCCAGCAGCACGACGGTGTGGTGGTGGTGGTGTAGTAGAGAATTCTGCAGGGCTTCGCCTAAGCCTGAGCAGAGGGAAGGAGGAGGAGAGAGGCGGCGGGAAGGGTTTGGAGTGGAGGGGCAAGGGGGTGGCGCCCCCACCCTTCTATTTAAAGGAGGGAGGCGCCATGGGAGGGGGAGTCCTAATAGGACTCCCCTCCCTTCCTTGGCCAGTGGATTGGGAGGGGGAGGATTCCTCCTCCCCCATGACTCCTTGTCTTGCCCCACAAGGACTCCTTGATCCTTTCTTGGTTTTCAAGCAAACTCCAAGAAATCTCCAAGAACCTTCCGGAACATTCCGAAACCTTCTAGAATCCTCATACAAATACTCTGGAACATTTCCTAACTTAGAAAATAATCCCCAATATATGAATCTCATTCTTCGGACAATTCCGGATCTCCTCGTGATGTCCCGGATCCAATATGAGACTCCGAACAACATTCGGTTTCCAACACACATTCCATATCTACTTAAAACAACTTCGAACCTTAAGTGTGTCACCCTACGGTTCGTGAATATGCAGACATGATGGACACACCTCTCCGATCAATAACCATCAGTGGGATCTAGAGATCCATAACGGCTCCCACATACTCAACGATGACTTCGTGATCGATAGAACCATTAACATACGAAACCAATTCCCTTTGTCACGCGATATTCTACTTATCCGAGGTTTGATCGTCGGTATCTCCATACCTAGCTCTACCTCGTTACTGATAAGTATTCTTTATTCGTTCCATGTTATGTCATCCCTTGTGACCTAGTCACATGCTTGCAAGCTAACTAGATGACATTCCACCGAGAGGGCCCAGAGCATATCTATCCGTCATATGGATGGATAAATCCCAATCTTGGTCCATGCGCTTCAACACATACTTTCAGAATACCCAATGACACCTTTATAACCACCCGATTCTGAGCGGTGTTTGATGTCATCAAAGTGCCCATCCGGTGATGGTGATTAACATAACCTCATGGTCAAAGGATTAGGTTACTATGCATTTGAAATCTTATAGCAATACGAACTTAATGACTTGATCTTATGCTACGTTACTATGGGTGTGTGTGTCCATCACATCATTCTCCTAATGATATAACCTTGTTATTAATGACATCCAATGTCCATGATCAGGAAACCATGATCATCATTTAATCAACAAGCTAGTTCCACAAGAGGCTTACTAGGTACTCTTTTATGTTTATAAAACACACATGTATCAGTGTTTCCTTATAATACAATTATAGCATGGGATGTAAACATTCATCATAAACACAAAGATATAATAATAACCACTTTTATTATTGCCTCTTGGGCATATCTCCAACACTTATCTACCAAGTACTTTGGGAAGTTCTGCTTCTAGTGACCATCCTCCTTGTAGTAAAAGCACTCAGTATCGGGCTTAGGGTCTCCCTTGGTTTTCTTCTCAAGAGCGGCAACAAACTTGCCGTCCTTCTTGAAGTTACCCTTGGGCTTGCCCCTTCGGCCTTTTTTCTTGAAACTGATGGTTTTATTGATCATCAACACATGATGTTCCTTTTTGATGTCTACCTCGGCAGTCTTAAGCATAGCTGCAAGTTTAGTGAGCGACTTGTCGGCACCATTCATCTTGTAGTTAATTACAAACACTTTGTAACACGGTGGTAGCGATTACAGAACCCTGTCCGTCGTGAGATCAGCTGGAATCTCACATCCCATTGTCTCAAGAGGTTGAGCGTATCCCGTTATCTTTATGACGTGTTTGTTCACAGAGCCATGCTCCTCCATTTTAGCGCTAAAGAACTTTTTCGAGATCTTATATCTCTCGGCATGGATTTGATCCCAAAACATAGTTTTCAGTTCCTCCACCATGACGTCAGGATCAGTAAGCTCAAAACGCTTTTGGAACTCGGGTTCCAATGATTGGAGCATTGTGCACCGCACAAGAGTGTATTCGTCAAACTCTGTGTCATACACATTGCGCTCTTCCTGAGTCGTAGTTTCTGCAGGGGCGTCACCTAACGGACCGTCAAGTACATAGGACATTTTTATTGCCACGAGGATAATCCTCAAATTGCGGTTCCAGTTGGTGAAGTTAGACCCATTGTCTAGCAGCTTTTCTTTCTCAAGAAATGCATTGAAATTGAATGCAGGGATGCCATGATCTATAAAGTATTTGCAAAGAGTATTTATGCTAGGTTTATAATAGATAGAGTTCAAGCTAATTCAAAATTACTTATATGAACTCCCACTCAAAATGACACCCCTCTAGTTATTTTAGTGATTACACGACCAAAATTTACTATGCCACGACCGATCATCGCGAGTGGTGGCGCAGCTCCAATGGCGAGCATCGTATGGGTCATCATATATCCATATGACTCGTGATTTACCTTTCAGTTCGTGTTCCCGAGGCCATGTTTGTACATGCTAGGCTCGTCAAGTAAGAACCTTAGTATTCGTGTGTGTAAAATTGTCTTAACCCATTGCATGCAAACATAGAATCTATCACACCTGGTCATCACATGGTGCATTAAGACGATGAACTTTCTTAACGGTGCATACTAAGTAAGAACATATTTTTATCTTAAGACGATGAACTTTCTTAATGGTCCCCAAGGCAATCAAATACTACCTAGGCGATCAAATCAATGCAAAATAAGATGCATCAAAGGATAAACATCACATGCATATATAATATGATATGATATGGTACATCTCGCATTCGATCTCCATATCATGCATCATGGCATGATCTCCATCATTCCACCAGCATGTTACCAAGGTCCATGGCGCCACCATCAAGGTTGCTCTCCACTAATCTAATTAGGATTTCCATTTTCTAGCATGCAGGCCATAAAATAAAATAACAACCATATGACTCCTACCGGTTGTTTTACAATAAAACACATTGCATACGACAACATTTGTATCATAGACTATATCACATCACATGCCATGCAAAAACAAGTTAAACGCCTCTAATTTATATTTGAATATTTTACGCGGTTGTGGGCTTTCTAGGATAGAACCTGTAACATCCCAGATTTTAGAATGGAAAAGTTTCATAGGACTCATGTGCATTGCATCTATCTTATTTTGCAAAAAAAAATCAATTTCAAAACCATTTGTCAAAAACTCTATTTTAAATCCTTTGAATGCATCTATTAGGGTTTATTTGAAAATTATGTTTGAGTATTTTTAAATGGACAGGAATATATTCCCTAGTAGCCCAAAAATGTTCTTTTGCTTTTTACAAGAATTTAAAAAAATGTTTGAACCCATTCGGAGTTCTTTTGCAAAAGTTAGTAAAGAAATAAGAAAAGGAAAAAGAATAAAAGAAAAAGGAAAAAACTAACCTAGTCTAACCTACCCGGACCATCCCAACCGGCCCACTCCTCCACCTAACGCTCGCATGCAACAGCGTGTGGCAGTGATGCGCGATGCCCGCTCTCGGCCCACTAGTCCAGCGCCAGCCTGCGCCTCTTTCCCTCTCTCTCTGACCAGCGGGACCCACTAGGTCGTCACCTTCCTCGCGCTGGAATCCAACCCGAGCACGAGTTCGCCAATCAGATCCTTCCACAAAATACTCGCGATTCTGATGACCCCTCTCGCACGAATCAAGCCCCATATAAACCCCCGCCCCTCTATCCGTCCTCTCTTTTCCGAAAATGCGTAACCCTAGATCGTTACTAGCTCTCCGATCCGCCGTTGTCGGAACACCTCTAGATCGAGTTGAAACTCGAGGTTCCGCTCCGCCGCATCGATCTGACCTTAATCCCCAACTCGCAGGGCACTAGACAGGGAGCACGCCGCCACCGGAGTTACTCCACCTTCCGCCGCACCTAGCCGTAGAGGACTCCTTCGGGATTGCCATCATCTTCCACATCGGGTCCGACAATCCGCCGCCACCAGGTACCGCCGGAGAACCGCCAAGTGCCACCATCTGAGCCACCGTTGCCGTCCACCGCCGCCAGCACGGTGAGATCTGGAAGCTTTCGTTGCCAACCGTCCGATCCATCACGGATGCCATAGATTAGAAAGGGCAGCAAAGGGGTACCTCCGAATTAGATGCCGCCACCTAGCCATCCGCGTCAGCACGCCCGCGTCAGCGCCTGGTCAGCCGCGCGCCCAATCACAGTACGCTGCATGTCTACTGACTGTGTATATCTTGTTTAAATAGCCAGAATATATGCAGATCTTGTAAAATCCTTATAAAATCAAATATTCATCGGAAAATTACAAATAAGATATCCCTGGATTCATGAAATTGAGTATAACATGATTCTCCAATAAAATTTTAGTTTTGCCGAAGGAATTAGTTTATGAACTTAAAACTCTATGCTTTAGCATTTTAATTATAGTTTTATTTCTGTAACTCCAATTGAGGTGAATCCAATTGCATTGGGTTTTAAATTAAATTTCCTAACCAGTAGCATCTTATCGAAAGTTTCTACAACTATTTTGTACAGAAAGTTTGTAGATTGCTTGCAACGCCTTTTAAATCCTTTTTGGGCAATAGAAAATATTTATAAATGGTTTTTTTTCTAAATTATTTTCATTCATTCATGCATGCATAATGTATATATGTGTTTGATATGTTTGTACCTACTGGTTATTGATTGTGATTCGTTTTTCTAACGCGTAGATTGCTCGGGGTGTAACCCGTGTGATTGCGAAGAGTGTGTGAACCTGAACTCCAATCGAGGCAAGTGTCACTATCATAATGTCATGTGTTTTTCTATGCATGTAGTTGTCTTTTCCGTAGTGATGCATGTTTAGAATTATTATTTTCTGTGTGATATTATGCTATGCTATGAAGTCCTAGTAGCTATATTTTATACCATAGAACCTCCTTTTACTATCGTAGTGTAGATTTCTTAGCTATGCTATACTAGAAATCATGGTTGGGAAGTTACATGATGAGTTGTGTTGTCTTGAAAGATATTGTTTTGTTAATAAAACAACTCAACTTAATCAAACACCCAGGTAAGATATCGGGACACCAGTAAAAGGGTGGCAATCATAGGGATTTCATATGTTTTGCTCACTACAGCAGAAAGTACCCCGAGTTTAAAGAGATTGGACATGTTTATTGTTTAGTAGCTTTTAGTACAGCCACATGTTATATGGGTTCTGTCTTGAATAAGTAAGTTATGGAACCTTGGTATGGTCCAAGGTGTAGCTTGAGGTTCTGTTTCCCAAAGGTCTGGGCTTATCTTTGATCTAGCTATGTGAGTAAAGTGTACAAACCCTCTCGAGACTGTTAAACTAAGTACTTAGTTGTGTCCTCGATTATGGACATTTATGAGAAACTAGCTCTGGAACTGTTTGGAAGATCTCACCATTCCAATTTCATAATAAAACTTGATGGGTTAACAAGGGGTCTAGGAACATACGGAGCTAGACCACCATGTATCCAGATCTGGGGGTTCCGTGTGATCAGTGCATTGGGTTTATGCTAGTGTGTCCCTAGAAAAGTGTACAATTGGTTTAGGAGCATACGAAGCTAGGCCACCATGTATCCAGAGCCGGGGGTTCCGAGTGATCAGTGCATTGGGGTTATGCTAGTGTGTCCTTCTTTAGATAAAGTGTTTTCAAGAATAAAACTATTTTAAAAGTAGGATAAAACTATATTGCTTTTCTACAAATAATCCTGAGATCCACCATCCAAATAAGCATGTATATGTTAGGTTTTTATTCAGTGTCCACCAAACTAGTGACATCTTGCCAATACAATTCAAATGTATTGAGCATTCGTGGCTACAACATCTCATGTTGCAGGTTATTCCGATGACGAGTGAGGTACCTAGGTCGCGAGTTTCCACTCAACTAGTCGCCTGTGGTGTGAATGGGGCGTTTTTATTCTATTTTATTTGGATCTTTTGCATTTGAAAACTTTTATTTGAGCTAGCCATGAGCTATGCAAGCGTGTACTAAATATATACTCCGGATCATTACAATGTAATAAATGACGCATTGATATTCTGTTTATTCATCGAACTATGGGTGCTAGCTTATTCGATTTAGGGACTAGCACTATAGACACAGAGACTCAACCTTATCAGGTGAGGTTGCTTCAGAACCATTCTACCTACGAACTTTAGCCACAATGGTGATAACCAAGTTATTAAGTAGACCATTGTAAATCAGATATCAACTATAGTGGGAGAGACGGACACCCGCTAGCCACTTATGCAAAACGAATTGCATGTCAAGCGTGGAACATGTCTCATGTGCGAGGACATGTAAAGTTTGTCCGGGCCACTTTATCCCACTATGCCACCAATATCTGAAATATAAGAGATTTGCAATAACAAGACTTATCAACACCCACATATCCATGTGTTCTAACCGTACAAAGCATCTACGCATAAATCTGGCTCGGATACCACTTATGGGGTTCGTTGCATAGAAAACAAAAATTATCCTACGGTTTGCAACTACCAAGATCGAATCTAGGTGATACTTGGTAACGGTTACAGATGGACTCACCCTCATAGACCGTAAGCGGGATAACATTCTCGCAAAAAACATGGTTGATGTAGATGGTACACGACTGTCCTCAAGAACGTGCAGACGATCAGCACCATAGACGGGCAGCGCCCTCCGTAATCGGTCACACGTTTGGTGTGCCGATGACTCCTGATCATTTGCTCCAGTCGAGCAGTGGAAGTAGCGGACCCTTGGGAACTCCAACAGCGCTACGCCATGGTAGTGGTAGTGGAGGGGGCGGTTTAGAGCAGGGCTTCGTCGAGCACCTTTTATAGTGGCAATGGACAAGGCAATCAAGGGAGAGAAGATGCCAACCTTGGGGCATACGAGAGAGCTTGTGAGAGAGTGTGTGGAGAGGAGGAGGAGGAGGCCACCTCCTTTTATAGGCGCCATGGGGCTGCCCCTCCCCTCCTCTTATTCAATCTCCATTAAAGCACTTTAATTCCCTTAAAGGTCTTTCCATTAAAGCACTTTAATTTCCTTTTAATGCAACTCAATTTAATGAAAACTTCATTTAATAAACACATTAACATTTTGATCCCTTGCTTTGTTTTGATACCCCGAAACTATTTCGGTAGAATCGGCAGAACAATTTTTTGTAGCAGAACAATTTTATGTGATGTCCATTGACTTCCCCTATGTTTCCTATCTGCTCAAACGCGTTGGTTAATGTGTCTCCCTATGGGTTCTATAACTATGTAGACATGATCGAGACTTTTTCTGATCAATAATCATTAGAGGGACCTAGAGATCCATAATGACTCCCACTAGTTCCACGAAAATCAGATGATCGTCTGAACCTCTTTCACTACAATCAAAATTCCTTTTGTCTCACGATATATTACTTGTCCGATATTTGATCACTTGGTATCATCTATACCTTGTTTAATCTCGTTCCAGACAAGTACTCTTTTTCTCGTTCCTGTGATATGACATTCTAGTGATCAAATCACTTGCTTGCAAGGCTATGTCAATGTGATATCACCGAGAGGGCCCTGAATATATCTCTCTGTTATCCGGATGAAAAATCCCAATCTTGATCCATGAGCTTCAACTAACAGTTTCCAAATACCTGACGACACCTTTATAATCACCATGTATGGTGTGATGTTTGATGTAATCAAAGTACTCTTCCGGTGAAAGTGATTGACGTGGTCTCATGGTCTAAGGACATTGATTTACTACGAATGCGATAGCAATTTAAACTTGATGACGTGATCGTATTGCTACATCTACTGTGGGTTACTGTTCATCATATCATTCTCTAATGATATGACTCTGTTATTAACAACATCCAATGTTCATGATCAGGAACCCTTTGATCATTTGTTAATCAACAAGCTAGTATAAAGAGAGGCTTTACTACTTTATTATTGCATGAAAAATTATTAATACAATTATACCATGAAAAATAAACATGTGTTATAAACATAGAATATCATAATAACCACTTTATTATTGCCTCTTGGGCATATTCCTTTCAGGGGCCGAGGCAGCCGCAACATTAGCACTCCATGTTCCCACAGACGGCACCAATTGATGAGGGGTTAACTCGTCAATGCCCATCGTTGATGGATGTGGGTTAGAGGGAGTGGGGAGCGCCGGAGGCAACGATCGTCTAGCAAACAAGCACATCGGGGACACGCGGTTTACCCAGGTTCAGGCCCTTGGAAGGAATCCTACTCCTTCTTGTCTAGTTTTTGTTGATGAAGGAATCAAAGATTACAGGGGTGCGCAGATGCAATCTGGTGGTGTGCGAACTAGGGTTGCAAGGTGTCCTTCTCGATGCTCCCTCCTAGACTTTATATGGGGAGGCTAGGTCTCGGGTTAGGAGGCTGAGTCGGTTACAGATTAGGGTTTTTCCCTTTAAGTTTCCTATCTACACATGTCGTGCTTCCCAAGGATCCGCGTCTTCTAGGACTTGGGCCACCCAAATTGTCAACACCCAGATTTTTAATCCTAGATGCCCGTTATGCCATACCTCGCAATCCCAGGATTACCATTTTTGCGAGACATAACAGATTGGATATCATAGTACATCATCCATTACAAACCATACATAAGGTTTTACACAAATAAGGATCTCATGATCCAGTCTTTAATACAACAAGCGGAAATAAGCGATAAGCGTGGCGATGGGGTCCATCTTGAGGGCACGAGCAATCTTGTGACGAGATAGTCCTAGTTATCATAGCCGTCCTGCTGACCATCATCTTGATAATCTCCTTCATATTCTGGCCATGATAATAGCCAGGGACAAAAGCCATGAGTACTCTTTAAGTACTCGCAAACTACTACTAGCAAGGGTTATGATTCCAAGTTAAAGTACTGAATTGAAACAATAACTATCAAGTTAAGTTTGAAACCTAAGCTGAGTTCTGAAACAAGAAAAGATAAAATAAAAGTCTAGAATCACTTAAGTTGGGAAGCTAATTTCATCTACACAACCCTGTTTTGGTCAAGTCAGGGTTCATCATTCATTTCAAGGTATTTAGAAAACATCTGACAACGAAACAGTATGGCCATTCCAATTGTCCATAATCATGACGCTGCTATTCGAATAGTTTGAAACTCTGCGGTGGTACACTTTCACCACAAGATTCGATACATACATGGGATAACCCTGAATCATCATACTTAGTATGCAGATAATCAAATATAACCTTCCCTTTACACACCCTAGTACAAGCACCTCTCCTATGAGCATGGCCTCCCAACCATGACCATCAGTCATCTTGGGCACTGCATAGGTGGACAACATTAAGAGGTAGCCTCAGCTCAAACCTCTCCCGTGAGGGAACTAATACTAATGCATATAAATTTCCAGCTAAGCCTTACCCAATTCAGGTAATGTGGTTGTACGGTAAATTTGGAATGGTATCGCATCCGAATCCAACCATCAGTTTTATAACAAGGGTTAAGGCTCATACCTCATCATTTTCATCATCATAAACCAATTGTGTTTCTCAACACATGTCAAAACATCTCAATAGAATGACTCATCATTCCAAGGTTTTCATAACTCATTTTCACCAAGTGTTCCCATCTAAAATGACTCAAGTTTGATCTAGTCTAAAACACTAGGTTAAAAGTGTTCACTAAGGTGGAAAGGTGGGATCAATCTCATGTCATAGCATGACATCTAAGGGTTTATAATTAGGTCAAGTTTTATACTCTTTATGCTACCTTCAAAATTAATTAAAGGACTTTGTGTAAACTAAGGGGGTGTGATCAAAGTATGCTTAAGGCATCTTTACTAAACTATCTAGTTTTATTCTAGCTTGCTACACTAGCTTACTAAAGCATGTTTGCAAGGGTTAGATTTCCACTAATAGCTTGCCTTGGTTGGTGCACTGGTTGAAGTTTTCTTCTTCTTCTTCTTCCTGGTAGAACTCCTCCTCCTCGAAGGCTTGGTCGGTACTATCGTCTAGAAATACATAGGGAGTGCACAATCACCAAACAATACTTAACTTAGGCTAAGTAGTATTCTAAACCACACAATTGATGATCTATTATCATCCAAAACATCACAAGTTTAATTCAATAGTTTCCACCTTTTTATTTTGGAAAAGTAATTTCTACTCATTGAAAAATTAACTACAATTTAATATTCACCACCAAAATATGGGATCATGTGGACACATGTCCTCACCACATATTCTAACATGTGGGAATGAGATTTAAAGGTTGGATTACTATTACTTTGGTTTAAGTTTATTATTTAATGATTTAAAGTGACTAGAAATGCCTATATAGCATTATTTTGGTACTAGTCCAAAGTCACTGCCTATAAACCTTAATATTATTACATATTTGGATAGATATGATGAAATGTGATTTTTGAGAGTTGGAATCAACTCAAAAGCTAACTTGGTTGATTTTATAAAAATGTTTCAAGTTGCAAAAGCTTACATCTTCTTATTTTATTAGGAGAAATCTATAACTCTAAATGAATTAAATCCAACGGGCTTGGATAGAGCATTTCAATACCTTCCAGAAAAAATTAGTTTCATGCAATTTGGATTTGTCAAACTCACAGAATTGAAATTTGAAACACTGGACAGAAACTATATTCTCGCTAAAAGGAAAAATCCTAATTTGAATCTACGGGCTTGCGCGGGAAAGGAAATGGGCCGGCCCCGTGGCGCTGCGCGGCACAGGGCTCAGCTGACAGGGGGGTCCCACTGGTCAGCGGCACTTAAAACGCGAAGCGGTACTTGGCGATTAGAGGCTAGATCTACGGTGAGGGTGGGTAAATCGGCTGACAGACGGGAGGTTGAACCCTAAGCGGCTCGGGGGGTCTCTGAGGCGTACCAGGGCTCTAAGCGGGTCGGCGTGAGGCGAACAAAGTGGAAGACGACGGCGAGGCGAGGCGTGGTCGCGGTAGAGCTTGGGGTGGCCGGAATCAACGGCACCCTTCTTCTCCAGAGGCGGCGGCTCCGGCTCCAATTCCGGCGAGCTGCTGCTCCACTTGCTCCGGCGAGAGGGGGGTGAGGTTCAGAGAGGTGAGGGGAGTGGAATGGTGTGAGTCGGGCTCCTTTTATAGGAGTGACGGTGAGACCGAGCGAGATGGGCGATCGACGGTGGCGACATGGCTACGGCGAGCTAGCGGCGTGGCTGGGGATGGCGATCGATGGGCGGTCCCCTGGCGGTGCTCTAGCGCTTCAAAGCGGCCGTAGGGGCGGTGGCATGCGGTCGGGGTGAGGTGGCGCTCTGAGAGGTAGAGGCGGCGGTGTCCACGGCGAGCGGTGGCTGTGGGGCTTTGGGCGGCGAACGGGAGTGTCTGGGGTGTTCTCCAGGTCGAGGCAGAGCGGTGGGCGCGGGCTGGTGTCGAGTGGTGGCTTGTGCATGTGGGGACAGGGCGTGCTCTGCGGGCGGCGTCGGCATGGTCTGGTGGCACTGGGCGCAGCTTCTCCTCGGTGGTCCATGGCTGCTCTTGGCTCGGGCAAGGGACAGAGAGGGGCGGTGCGGCGTTGGCTACCTCCTAGACATGGCGAGGGAAGGGGGAGTGGTCTGCTGTGGCGGTTGCAAGGTTGGTCGGCCAGTGTGGTGCTCGGCATGGCTTGGCATGGCCACTAGGGCATAGGGGATGGGCTGCAATTGGCATGGTTTGATCAAAGGGGGATAGAGGGATTAAATGGAGATCAAATGGGGGCAAAACCCTGTTCAAAACAGTGAGCTAGGATTAGAGTTAGGATTCTGCCTGCCAAGTGTTTGATAAAATGGCCGCAAGAGAAAAAGTTTTGAATTTTGAGTTCGAAATTTTTGAGTGATCTCCACTAGTGCTAGGTAGGCTCTGGTTGCAAGGGTTTTGAAAATGGAGCTCAAATACATGGTTTTTTGAAATAGGGGTGATCTATGCATATGCATTAGATTCAATTTTGAACTATCATTTAAAATAGTTTCCAGAATGTTTTTAGAAGATCAAAAGGTGGGCCTTGGTACCTCATTATGTGTACTAGCAAGGGGTGCAAATATCAAGAATTGTTTCTGTTAAGAATTGAGTACTAGGAATAGCCAAAGTAGGCATGAGAGTTAATTTTGTCAAAATGACCATTCCTTTATTTTAATTCTTTTTTATATGATTTCTTTTAGGAAAAGTTTGGGAAAGATGTAGATGATGTTTAAATCCCCTAAGAAACATTTTAGAAGCAAAGGATCACACAATCATGGCAATTCAAAACAACTCCTATTCTAAATGCACACATATATGAATGCCTTCATTTTAAATATGGAAAAGTTTTTGTTAATCCTAAATTTGGATGATTTGATCTTTGATAATCTTGGATTGAAGTTTTGGGATGTTACACAAATCGTCTTGGTCCTTGCTGTAAGCTTCTCTTGGGATGTACGTATAGGCCAAACCTAGGTGCCCGTGGGGCACACCCATGTCACCGTCACTACTGAAGATTTATATTCACCACCATGACTTTGCCACGACTAGCAGTTTCAGCCTACCATGACTAATACCTCCAACAAAGATGACACCTTGGCAAGCCCCCTAGCACCCACACCTAACCAAGAACCACCGAGGCTAGGATCAGGCGGCTCGGTGCCTCCCGTCTATGATGCTCGATGAGGTTGGGCTCAGGAAACTGGCGTATGTCTCTGAGGCTCCCTAAGACTAGGCTCAGGCAGGTCGGGTAACCGACACCCTCGAAACCTCTGAGGCTAGGCTCAGGAAGCAGAAGACGTGGGGCAGGGATGCAAAGAAGGCTGGGGCGCATTTTTCTAGGAGATGGGGAATGCGGACGGAGCGCCGCATGTCATTCCTCGCGTGTGGAGTATGCGCATCCATCTTCGTGGCAGCGGCACCTCTCTGGTTCGTTTCCTAGGGCACCCGGGACGAGAGAAAAAGGAGGCAACATGACCAGCAGGATCGAACGGACAAGTGTCAATAGCGCAGCAGCCACGTAACGGTTCACAGAAACAGGCCATTTCCCAGCTTTCGGCCTGGTGCAGCTCACCAGCAGGAACCTTCCACCACACAAGATATGAGTGGATCGCCCCTAGATCATTGAACCATATGCATCCATTTGGCCCACTTTTCCAACTAATTTTCTTTCGTGCTTTCCGGCCTACACACAAGATTGACACCATGCTAGAGCCGCTTACCCTGACTATACTTAGTGTGTTAGTGATACGTCCATTTTGCATCACTATTCTATGTCTTAGTTCACTATTATTCATTGATATATTTCGTATTGAGAGGTGATACTTATGTTATTTCATCTGTTTTTGCATGGTTGATGACTTTTGGAGCATGGACCGCTGCAGTCAGGATTCTGATGGAAAATGTGTTGTTTGGAGGCAAAATTCGCGAAGATCAGAATATCTGGGAAAATATACGGAAAATCCTATTTTTCCAGAAAACTAAGGATGCCAGAAGACGGAGTGGAGATGGGCCACAGGGGGCCCACACCACCCCCTGGCGCGGGCAGCCCTAGGTCACGCCAGCAGGTGGTGTGGCCGCCCTGGCCCACCTCTGGCTCTCCCCTCTGGCATATATCATCCTCCCGAAACCCTAAGACTCGGGGAGCAACCGCAGAAAGATTTCGCCGCCTCTGCGAGGCGGAAAACACCGAGAGAGAAAGATCTCTCCAGCAGACAGATTTCTACCGGGGAAATTCCTTCCCGGAGAGGGGAGATCGTTGCCATAAACACCACCATCAAGCTGGACTTCATCGGGATCATCATCATCATCACCACCATCATCACCATCAGCACCCTCATCACCATCTCCATATTGCTGTAACAATTGAGTTGAATCTTGCATTAGTTCATAGGGGAAACTTTCCCGATGTTGATTATTCTTTGTAGTTGATGCTATTGAGTGAACCATTGAATTATTGTTTATGTTCAGATTGTTATACATCATTATTCCATCTCTAATCATGATCCATATGATGTCTTGTCAGTAGTTCATTTTGTTCTTGAGGACATGGGAGAAGTCATGTTGTTAGTAGTGGAGTTGTGTTGAGAAAGATTCAATAGTTTGATATTTAAGTTGTGGTGTACTTCTTCTAGTGGTTTCATGTGAACATCGACTACATGACACTTCACCTATATGGGCCTAGGGGAATGCATTATGCATTTGTCTACTAATCGTAGGGGTTGCCAGAGTGACAGAAACCTGAACCCCCGTTAGGAAACCTTTGCACAAGGGACGTAAGGGTCTTAGAGTTTAAAGTTGTGGTTAGGTTTCTACCTTAATTACTTTCTTGTACTTACGGATGTTTGCAAGGGGTATAATCACAAGTATGTATTAGTCTTGGATGGGGCGGTACATTAGCACAGGTTCACCCACACAACACTTAGCAAGCTAGAGAAGATTAATCAACTATTTGAAGCGAAAGCACTTGACAGTCTTCCCATGTGTCCTCGAGAACGTTTGGTCATCTTAAGTAATACAACCGGCTTGTCCTTTGCTGCATAAAGGATTGGGCCACTTGCTGCATTTATTCCTACTGTCTTTTATTTACTCGTACTTTGTTTACGTGCTTTATCGAAAACCCCTAAAAATCCATTTACTAAGTATTTGTAGAGAATTCCTGATCCATACCACTAGCCAGCACCTTATGCTCCTCGTTGGGTTCAACACTCTTACTTATCGAAAATACTGCGATACACCCCCTATACTTGTGGGTCATCAAGACTATTTTCTGGCGCTGTTGCCGGGGAGTGAAGCGCTATTGGAGAGTGGAACTGGTGAAGGAAACTTCTACTGTGAGTATTGTTTACTTCTGTTAGTTGCTTTATTTTCGTTATGGATAATTCACTGAGTTTCTTATTTGGTAATGCTACTACCACTACTAAGGTAGTAGATAAACCACCACCACCTACTGAGAATGATGTTTTTAAAATACCTACAAGAATTATTGATCGTGTTATGGATAACTACTATGTTGGAGACGGAACTGTCCATCCCGGTGATCATTTTCTCTTTATACACGAATTATGCGGGTTGTTCAAGTGTGCAGGTATTACTACAGATCAAGTTAAGAAGAAGTTATTCTCATTATCACTAAAAGGAAGAGCTGAGGAATGGTATAAGCTGCTAAAGAATGGTCAAGCTCTGGAATGGGAGGAAATAGTACCTCTCTTTTATTCAAAGTTTTATCCTCCTAGTGAGATTCATAAAGATCGGAATCAAATATACAACTTTTTGCCTCTTGATGGAGAGAGTACATCTCAAGCTTGGGGGAGAATGAAGTTACTAATGCTCAAATGCCCCATTCATGAGCTCCCCAACAATATTATTATCAATAACATCTATGCAAGGCTCCCTCTACATGACAAGGATTTATTAGATGCTTCTTGTGCTGGATCATTCACTCGCATGGAAGAAGAAACTAAATGGGATCTTCTGGACCGTATTGAAGACAATGTTGAAGCTTGGGAGAATGACAAAGGTAGAAAGTCAGGTATAAATTATGATTATGAATGCATTGAATCTTTTATGGGAACTGATGACTTTCAAAATATTAAAAATGCTTATGGTCTAGACTCTCAAGCTATTGCTTCTTATTTTAAGGCTTTTGTTTCCTACATTGAAGTGCCTAAAAAGAAGTGGAATAAGTATCATGAACCTTATAAAGATATTGCTAAGAGTATTCTTGCAAGAAATACTGAAATTTATACTGCTAATCATGTTTTACCTGAACCTTACATTGAGAAAATCCCTTTCCCAGTTAAGGTAAAGGAACATTCTATGATAGCTAGTATGGTTAATGAAAGTACAAGCAAAGCTGTTAAACCTGATAAACAAATGGTTGATGAACCTATTATAGCATATGTGAAAGACTTTGTCACTAAATATGAAGAAGAGGGACACACTATCCTTTGTAAGGATACCTCTAATATTGTTTCACATAGTAGTGTTATGAGAGCTAGTATTCCTGTGTTTTCTGTTAGAATAAGTGATCATTGCTACGATGGTCCTTGTGATAGCTATATTGTTAAGTTTATGCATGATACTGAAAGTTACTATGAGAGAGGGAAAAGTGTTTTTATGCATCTCAATAATATCAAGTTTCCTCGTTTTATGCTGAAAGTTTCTCTGTTGCACTTCTTTTGCCTTCTTATGCAGGTAGCCTCTAGTTTCAACAATTTGTTTGTTTACAAAATTCCCTTGCATAGGAAGTGGGTTAGACTTAAATGTGTGTATTTTTGCTTCTTAATGCTCTCTTTCACCTCAATTCATATTCCTATGTGAGCATCTTCAAAATTATCGTGCCCATCTTAATGGCTATAAAGAAAGAGCTCTTTGGGAGACAACCCAATTTGTTTTTGCTTTCAGTTTGTTTTTGTTTCTTTGAGTCTTGGAAATTATTACTTCAGGTAATAACCGCTCCTTATCCGTTTTGTTTGGTTTTTGTGTCAAGATCAACCTCTAATGAGAGAGAAGTAATATTTGGGGAGTTGCTGTCCCGAAACAGATTTTTGTGCTTCACCGTAAAAATTCATGAGAGATTTAGGTAAATCGGATTGGGCTGTAATTTTTTTTGCTTGTGCCCCAGGGTGTTATTTAACTTTCGTTAGTTTTGCACTTTTTGATTTGAGTAACAGAAGATTTTCGAAAAAATTGATCTTTACCTGCTGATCTATTTTGACAGATTTAGCCACTCTTGCATTTGCTTCTTTATTCGATTTCCTTTTTGAATTCTTTTTGGGTTTTCGGAAGGAGTTGATACAGTAGCTTTTGTTTTGATGGCTTTCAGTTGAAGTTGAACTCAAAAGGTTTTATCACTTCATATATACTAATGTTGCTAATGAGAATTGTGTGAAGTTTTGTGTGAAAGAAATTTCCAGGAAGTGGAGACAATGGTGTAATAAGGAAGAGAAGGGTTTTATGACTCAAGTAATAAGTGTATGAAGATGAAGATATTGATGTTATTCAAGTGGTGACTCCGAAAGAATCTACTAGATACCAAATTCAGAGACCTGCAGAGTCCGTTTTCAAATAGGTAACAGTTCTGGTAAGAAAAGTTCCGCGAAAATACAATCCAACTATAATTTTGCAGTTTTCAGTCGATAAGGAAAGCTACAAAGTGAAAAAAGGGACGGAAACAGAGCCAGGGTGGCTCACACCACCCTGTGGCGTGGGCCCACCGCTGGCCGCGCCACCAGGTGGTGAGTCCACCCCGGACTCCGCATCCGACTCGTTTTCTCACAGTACCTTCCTTTTGACATGAAACTTCGTAATATATAACCCCCAGATCTTCCGAGGTTCGTATATCGTGTTTTCATCGTGTTTTCGTTTCGATCTGTTTCTGCCAGGACATACTCTTTGAAGGCTTAGAAGCACAATGGTGTCCGCCAAGGATAAAGGGAAGGAGCCTATGGAGGAAGACCTCCAAGACCCCAGGAGGAAGAAGGATATCAAGAGTGAAGGTGAAGAGGAGCAAGGCCAACATCCGTACACCGGCACTACCATTGCAAGCATTGGAGTGGTGACGAAACCTGCCAGGGTTAGAAGGACTGCGCGGATGTAGACTGGGGGAAAAGCTCCTCATCATAGTTTGGCTCCACGGTCACTTCCTCCACACACCAAGAATCCCTTCCATACCATTATCCATAACCATGCAGGAAAAGAAGACTCCAAGAGGGAAGAATGGAAAAAGAATCACAAGAGCTAGGATCCACAAAATGAAATGATTATGAGCCGTATTGAGCACAACTCGGAGTTGATTCGTACTCTCACCTTCGAGATTGAGTACTTGGGGAAATTGGTCAAGACACTCATCAAGAGGATACCACCACCACCGAAGGAGTAATTCGTCATCAGGTTTGGCATCCCCTTGGTTTGTTCCAAGCTTGGGGGAGTGCCGCGGTATCACATCACTATCTTCTATCTTTTTGCCTTTTTAGTAGTCATATCATGAATAGAGGAGTTATTATGTAGGATAGTTTGCATTATGGAAGTGTCCCCTCTCTCCTTAGATATGTATCCCTTGGTGTGAGTTGTCGTTATGAAATATTAATGAGAAGCTCTATCATTTACTCTTTTGCATAGCTTATATTAGTTTTCAATTTGTGGTTATATGATTGATCTTGTTGTTAGTATTGGTAGCACTTTGGGATCATTGAGTTAATTTAGTTGGTTTTGGCAAACCTGGCTCGGTCAGTAGCACACTATTTTCGAGAGTTGAATGAAAAAGATAGAAGTACTCTAGAGAAAAATAATTTCATCATCTTTCTTTCTTGATTTTCTCATAAGTCTAGTATTCTTTAGTTAAGATCTTTTGTGCTTCCAAGGAAGATTGCATGTTTGTTTTTATCACTTGTATGTTTGTTTGTTTCCTTCAACTCTTATACTTGCTATCCAGCCTTGCTAGCCCAAAACCTGTACTGAGAGGGAATTCTTCTTGTGCATCCACTCCTTTAAACCAAAACCTTTGCCATTTGTGTCCACCATACCTACCTAGTAGCATTATTTCTATTCTAAGTAAATTCTTGTTTTATCTACCTCCCAAATTAAACTTGTTATGTGAAAATTAGTGATTAAAGCTCTCACGAACTTGATGGCACACTTTACTTTCTTGCATTTAATAAACTTGAACCATTGGGTCCTTCTTTTTTGTGTATATGCTTGCGCTTTATGAGTTGAAGTTAGCCGAACCATGTATCATGGGGACCGCTTTCAACACTTCATTTGGTACTTTGTACCTAGTTGATATCATGATCTTTTGCTTATGGATCCCGGCGGTGTGAAATAAAAGTGGAACTTGTAAGATCATGGAGTTTATATGTGTGTTAGAGAAACGCCTGGGCCGCTAGCCTAAGCCATGCCTAATCATGGTGGAAACTTGAAGCATAACTATAGTCAGCATTCTATGAAGCATCCTCAATAAAAACCTATGCAAATAGCAAATAAAAAGATCGCTGAGATGCTCACTGTCTGCTTTCCTTGTCATTTTGATTATGGGATAGCTCCTGTGTCATGTGCAAGGGGTACCCGTTGGCGGTTCTTAATGATACACATGTATTTACAATTACAAGAGCTTGCTCGTGACTGAAGTTGAGTAGCATGAGGTTCAGTACTCATAACTAAGGGGCATGGGACTCCAATTTATAACTTGTCAAGCATATCCTCTTAGTTGTGTCACTTTTACCTTAACCACCAAAAAGATGCCTATGATAGGGGCAATGAGAGCTGAAAGCTAGTAAGTATCATAATTTTTGGGAGCTCTTTATGAGACTTGCAATCCCTGCTTCCCTCTGTGAAGGGCCTTTCTTTTACTTTGTAGTTGAGTCAGTAAACCTATTCCTCTCTATCTCAGCACGTATTTTGAGTTGTTGTGTTTCATTCATTCATTTGATGATTTATTCAATCATGTTTCTTATGTTCCTTGTTTTGCACTTTGCTCTTATCTTGATGTTTACTACTTTGAAAGTTATCTTTGAAAACCAGCTATTTGTGAACTCCAGCAAATTATCAACTATTCTTCGACCAAGAGCTAAGTTTGCCATTACCAATTATGGTTCACTTTATGTATCTTTATTGTGTATCCTTTACTCATTACAAGTTGAGTTATATAATAGTGAGTTGTCTTCTATTATGATCTATGTATAGATGAATGTGATGCTTCTTGTCCGTATTCTTTTATCAACTCTTCACTCCATAAACCTGAGGCCATGTTTATTGAGCTCAGTTTCGCTTGGGGACAAGCGAAGTCTAAGCTTGGGGGAGTTGATACGTCCATTTTGCATCACTATTCTATGTCTTAATTCACTATTATTCATTGATATATTTCGTATTGAGAGGTGATACTTATGTTATTTCATCTATTTTTGCATGGTTGATGACTTTTGGAGCATGGACCGCCGCAATGTGGATTCGATGGAAAGGTGCTGTTTGGAGGCAAAATTCACGAAGATCAGAAAATCCGGAAAATATAAAGAAAATCCTATTTTCCGAAGACTAAGGATGCCGAAGGCGGAGTGGACATGGGCCACATGGGGCCCACACCACCTGGCCTTGTGACCTAAGCAGCGCCCGGCCACAGTGGTGTTGCCGCCCTGGCCCACCTCTGGCTCTCCCCTCCGGCGTATATCATCCTTCTGAAACCCTAAGACTCGGGGATCAACCATAGAAAGATTCCGCCGCCTCTACGGGGCGGAATACACCGAGAGAGAAACATCTCTCCGGCAGACAGATTTCTGCCGGGGGAATTCCTTCCCGGAGAGGGGAGATCGTCGCCATCAACACCACCATCAAGATGGACTTCATCGGGATCATCATCATCATCATAATCATCACCACTATCATCATCACCATCAGCACCCTCATGACCATATCCATATTGCTGTAACAATTGAGTTGAATCTTGCATTAGTTCATAGGGGAAACTTTCCCGGTGTTGATTACTCTTTGTAGTTGATGCTATTGAGTGTACCATTGAATTATTGTTTATGTTTAGATTGTTATACATCATTATTCCATCTCTGATCATGATCCATATGATGTCTTGTGAGTAGTTCGTTTTGTTCTTGAGGACATGGGAGAAGTCATGTTGTTAGTAGTGGAGTTGTGTTGAGAAAGATCCAATAGTTTGATATTTAAGTTGTGGTGTACTTCCTCTAGTGGTGTCATGTGAATGTCGACTACATGACACTTCACCTATACGGTCCTAGGGGAATGCATTGTGTATTTGTCTACTGATCGTAGGGGTTGCCGGAGTGACAGAAACCTGAACCCCCGTTAGGAAACCATTGCACAAGGGACGTAAGGGTCTTAGAGTTTAAAGTTGTGGTTATGTTTCTACCTTAATTACTTTATTGTACTTACGGATGTTTGCAAGGGGTATAATCACAAGTATGTATTAGTCTTGGATGGGGCGGTACATTAGCACAGGTTTACCCACACAACACTTAGCAAGCTAGAGAAGATTAATCAACTATATGAAGCGAAAGCACTTGACAGTCTTCCCATGTGTCCTCGAGAATGTTTGGTCATCTTAAGTAATACAACCGGCTAGTCCTTTGCTGCATAAAGGATTGGGCCACTTGCTGCATTTATTCCTACCGTATTTTATTTACTCGTACTTTGTTTACTTGCTTTATCGAAAACCCCTAAAAATCCATTTGCTAAGTATTTGCAGAGAATTCCTGATCCATACCACTAGCCAGCACCTTCTGCTCCTCGTTGGGTTCGACACTCTTACTTATCGAAAATACTGCGATACACCCCCTATACTTGTGGGTCATCAGTTAGAAATGGAGAATTGGAGATAACAACTCAACGCCTAAAAAATGAAACTACGTGAATGCATCAGTATAACTCAAACCAGCGTGTTTCAACTCACCTCAACCAACTTAGCTACTCTCTCTAAAAGATTGACCCTTCAAGAAGCGAGCTACAACTTGCGACCTGTATCCACGACTTCATATGTATAGGTCAAAGGGGCTACTATCGTTTGATATAAAATTGGATCATACCAAAGAGGAGCCCCTTCAGGATGGAATCATCCATCGAACATCAAAGATATGAAGACACCTCCACAAGATCATCCCAAAAGAACCATCCTCTTTGTAACACCACCATCCATCGAACATAACACTAGGAGGCACCCCAAAGGGGTTATAAGCATAAATAAAAGGCAAAAGTTATAAATAAAATGGAAGAATAAGCTTGATACGTCCATTTTGCATCACTATTCTATGTCTTAATTCACTATTATTCATTGATATATTTCATATTGAGAGGTGATACTTATGTTATTTCATCTGTTTTTGCATGGTTGATGACTTTTGGAGCATGGACCGCTGTCAGGATTCGATGGAATAGGTCTGTTTGGAGGCAAAATTGCGAAGATCAGAAAATCCGGAAAATATCTGGAAAATCCTATTTTCTAGAAGACTAAGGATGCTGAATACGGAGTGGACATGGGCCAGGGGCCCACACCTCGAGTGGGCAGGTGGCCACACCACCCCTGGCAGGCGCCTAGGTCGCCAAGAGGTGGTGTGGCCACCCTGGCCCACTCCATCCTCTCCCCTATGGCGTATATCATCCTCCCAAAACCCTAAGACTCGGGGAGCGACCATAGAAAGATTCCATCGCCTCTGCGGGGCGGAAAACACCGAGAGAGCAAGATCTCTCCGGCAAACAGATTTCTGCCGGGGAAATTCCTTCCTGGAGAGGGGAGATCGTCGCCATCAACACCACCATCAAGCTGGACTTCATCGGGATCATCATCATAATCACCACCATCATCATCACCATTAGCACCCTCATCACCATCTCCATTTTGTTGTAACAATTGCGTTGAATCTTCCATTAGTTCATAGGGGAAACTTTCCCGGTTTTGATTACTCTTTGTAGTTGATGCTATTGAGTGAACCGTTGAATTATTGTTTATGTTTAGATTGTTATACATCATTATTCCATCTCTGATCATGATCCATATGATGTCTTGTGAGTAGTTTGTTTTGTTCTTGAGGACATGGGAGAAGTCATGTTGTTAGTAGTGGAGTTGTGTTGAGAAAGATTCAATAGTTTGATATTTAAGTTGTGGTGTACTTCCTCTAGTGGTGTCATGTGAACATCGACTACATGACACTTCACCTATATGGGCGTAGGGGAATGCATTGTGTATTTGGCTACTAATCGTAGGGGTTGCCGGAGTGACAGAAACCTGAACCCTCGTTAGGAAACCATTGCACAAGGGACGTAAGGGTCTTAGAGTTTAAAGCTGTGGTTATGTTTCTACCTTAATTACTTTCTTGTACTTATGGATGTTTGCAAGGGGTATAATCACAAGTATGTATTAGACTTGGATGGGGCGGTACATTAGCACAGGTTCACCCACACAACACTTAGCAAGCTAGAGAAGATTAATCAACTATATGAAGCGAAAGCACTTGACAGTCGTCCCATGTGTCCTCGAGAACGTCTGGTCATCTTAAATAATACAACCGGCTTTTCCTTTGCTGCATAAAGGATTGGGCCACTTACTGCATTTATTCCTACTGTCTTTTATTTACTCGTACTTTGTTTACTTGCTTTATCGAAAACCCCTAAAAATCTGTTTGCTAAGTATTTGCAGAGAATTCCTGATCCATACCACTAGCCAGCACCTTCTGCTCCTCGTTGGGTTCGATACTCTTACTTATCGAAAATACTGCGATACACCCCCTATACTTGTGGGTCATCAGTTAGCAATGGAGAATTGGAGATGACAACTCAACGCCTAAAAAATGAAACTACGTGAATGCATCAGTATAACTCAAACCAGCGCGTTTCAACTCACCTAAACCAACTTAGCTACTCTCTCTAAAAGATTGACCCTTCAAGAAGCGAGCTACAACTTGCGACCTGTATCCACGACTTCATATGTATAGGTCAAAGGGGCTACTATCGTTTGATATAAAATTGGATCATACCAAAGAGGAGCCCCTTCAGGATGGAATCATCCATCGAACATCAAAGATATGAAGACACCTCCACCGGATCATCCCAAAAGAACCATCCTCTTTGTAACACCACCATCCATCGAACATCACACTAGGAGGCACCCCAAAAGGATTATAAGCATAAATAAAAGGCAAAAGTTATAAATAAAATGGAAGAATAAGCCTGATACGTCCATTTTGCATCACTATTCTATGTCTTAATTCACTATTATTCATTGATATATTTCATATTGAGAGGTGATATTTATATTATTTCATCTGTTTTGCATGGTTAATGACTTTTGGAGCATGGACCGATGTAGTCAGGATTCTGATGGAAAAGGTGCTGTTTGGAGGCAAAATTCGCGAAGATCAGAAAATCCGGGAAAATATACGGAAAATCCTATTTCTCTAGAAGACTAAGGATGCCAGAAGACGGAGTGGAGATGGGCCACAGGGGGCCCACACCACCCCTGGCGCGGGCAGCCCTAGGTCGCACCAGGAGGTGGTGTGGCCACCCTGGCCCACTCCAGCCTCTCCCCTATGGCGTATATCATCCTCCCAAAACCCTAAGACAAGGGGAGCGACCATAGAAAGATTCCGCCGCCTCTGCGGGGCAGAAAACACCGAGAGAGCAAGATCTCTCTAGCGCATGATTTCACGGGAATTCCTTCCCGGAGAGGGGAGATCGTCGCCATCAACACCACCATCAAGCTGGACTTCATCGGGATCATCATCATAATCACCACCATCATCATCACCATTAGCACCCTCATCACCATCTCCATATTGTTGTAACAATTGCGTTGAATCTTCCATTAGTTCATAGGGGAAACTTTCCCGGTGTTGATTACTCTTTGTAGTTGATGCTATTGAGTGAACCGTTGAATTATTGTTTATGTTTAGATTGTTATACATCATTATTCCATCTCTGATCATGATCCATATGATGTCTTGTGAGTAGTTCGTTTTGTTCTTGAGGAAATGGGAGAAGTCATGTTGTTAGTAGTGGAGTTGTGTTGAGAAAGATTCAATAGTTTGATATTTAAGTTGTGGTGTACTTCTTCTAGTGGTGTCATGTGAACGTCGACTACATGACACTTCACGTATATGGTCCTAGGGGAATGCATTGTGTATTTGGCTACTAATCGTAGGGGTTGCCGGAGTGACAGAAACCTGAACCCCCGTTAGGAAACCATTGCACAAGGGACGTAAGGGTCTTAGAGTTTAAAGTTGTGGTTAGTTTTCTACCTTAATTACTTTCTTGTACTTACGGATGTTTGCAAGGGGTATAATCACAAGTATGTATTAGTCTTGGATGGGGCGGTACATTAGCACAGGTTCACGAACACAGCACTTAGCAAGCTAGAGAAGATTAATCAACTATATGAAGCGAAAGCACTTGACAGTCTTCCCATGTGTCCTCGAGAACGTCTGGTCATCTTAAGTAATACAACCGGCTTTTCCTTTGCTGCATAAAGGATTGGGCCACTTGCTGTATTTATTCCTACTGTCTTTTATTTACTCGTACTTTGTTTACTTGCTTTATCGAAAACCCCTAAAAATCTGTTTGCTAAGTATTCGCAGAGAATTCCTGATCCATACCACTAGCCAGCACCTTCTGCTCCTCGTTGGGTTCGATACTCTTACTTATCGAAAATACTGCGATACACCCCTATACTTGTGGGTCATCAGTTAGCAATGGAGAATTGGAGATGACAACTCAACGCCTAAAAAATGAAACTACGTGAATGCATCAGTATAACTCAAACCAGCGCGTTTCAACTCACCTCAACCAACTTAGCTACTCTCTCTAAAAGATTGACCCTTCAAGAAGCGAGCTACAACTTGCGACCTGTATCCACGACTTCATATGTATAGGTCAAAGGGGCTACTATCGTTTGATATAAAATTGGATTATACCAAAGAGGAGCCCCTTCAGGATGGAATCATCCATCGAACATCAAAGATATGAAGACACCTCCACCGGATCATCCCAAAAGAACCATCCTCTTTGTAACACCACCATCCATCGAACATCACACTAGGAGGCACCCCAAAGGGATTATAAGCATAAATAAAAGGCAAAAGTTATAAATAAAATGGAAGAATAAGCCTGATACGTCCATTTTGCATCACTATTCTATGTCTTAATTCACTATTATTCATTGATATATTTCATATTGAGAGGTGATATTTATGTTATTTCATCTGTTTTGCATGGTTAATGACTTTTGGAGCATGGACCGATGTAGTCAGGATTCTAATGGAAAAGGTGTTGTTTGGAGGCAAAATTCGCGAAGATCAGAAAATCCGGGAAAATATACGGAAAATCCTATTTTTCTAGAAGACTAAGGATGCCAGAAGACGGAGTGGAGATGGGCCACAGGGGGCCCACACCACCCCTGGCGCGGGCAGCCCTAGGTCGCACCAGGAGGTGGTGTGGCCACCCTGGCCCACTCCAGCCTCTCCCCTATGGCGTATATCATCCTCCCAAAACCCTAAGACTCGGGGAGCGACCATAGAAAGATTCCGCCGCCTCTGCAGGGCGGAAAACACCGAGAGAGCAAGATCTCTTCGGCAGACAGATTTCTGCCGGGGAAATTCCTTCCCGGAGAGGGGAGATCGTCGCCATCAACACCACCATCAAGCTGGACTTCATCGGGATCATCATCATAATCACCACCATCATCATCACCATTAGCACCCTCATCACCATCTCCATATTGTTGTAACAATTGCGTTGAATCTTCCATTAGTTCATAGGGGAAACTTTCCCGGTGTTGATTACTCTTTGTAGTTGATGCTATTGAGTGAACCGTTGAATTATTGTTTATGTTTAGATTGTTATACATCATTATTCCATCTCTGATCATGATCCATATGATGTCTTGTGAGTAGTTCGTTTTGTTCTTGAGGACATGGGAGAAGTCATGTTGTTAGTAGTGGAGTTGTGTTGAGAAAGATTCAATAGTTTGATATTTAAGTTGTGGTGTACTTCTTATAGTGGTGTCATGTGAACGTCGACTACATGACACTTCACGTATATGGTCCTAGGGGAATGCATTGTGTATTTGGCTACTAATCGTAGGGGTTGCCGGAGTGACAGAAACCTGAACCCCCGTTAGAAAACCATTGCACAAGGGACGTAAGGGTCTTAGAGTTTAAAGTTGTGGTTAGGTTTCTACCTTAATTACTTTCTTGTACTTACGGATGTTTGCAAGGGGTATAATCACAAGTATGTATTAGTCTTGGATGGGGCGGTACATTAGCACAGGTTCACGAACACAACACTTAGCAAGCTAGAGAAGATTAATCAACTATATGAAGCGAAAGCACTTGACAGTCTTCCCATGTGTCCTCGAGAACGTCTGGTCATCTTAAGTAATACAACCGGCTTTTCCTTTGCTGCATAAAGGATTGGGCCACTTGCTGCAATTATTCCTACTATCTTTTATTTACTCGTACTTTGTTTACTTGCTTTATCGAAAACCCCTAAAAATCTGTTTGCTAAGTATTTGCAGAGAATTCCTGATCCATACCACTAGCCATACGCTCCTCGTTGGGTTCGATACTCTTACTTATCGAAAATCTTGCGATACACCCCTATACTTGTGGGTCATCGATTAGCAATGGAGAATTGGAGATGACAACTCAACGCCTAAAAAATGAAACTACGTGAATGCATCAGTATAACTCAAACCAGCGCGTTTCAACTCACCTCAACCAACTTAGCTACTCTCTCTAAAAGATTGACCCTTCAAGAAGCGAGCTACAACTTGTGACCTGTATCCACGACTTCATATGTATAGGTCAAAGGGGCTACTATCGTTTGATATAAAATTGGATCATACCAAAGAGGAGCCCCTTCAGGATGGAATCATCCATCGAACATCAAAGATATGAAGACACCTCCACCGGATCATCCCAAAAGAACCATCCTCTTTGTAACACCACCATCCATCGAACATCACACTAGGAGGCACCCCAAAGGGACTATAAGCATAAATAAAAGGCAAAAGTTATAAATAAAATGGAAGAATAAGCCTGATACGTCCATTTTGCATCACTATTCTATGTCTTAATTCACTATTATTCATTGATATATTTCATATTGAGAGGTGATATTTATGTTATTTCATCTGTTTTGCATGGTTAATGACTTTTGGAGCATGGACCGATGTAGTCAGGATTCTGATGGAAAAGGTGCTGTTTGGAGGCAAAATTCGCGAAGATCAGAAAATCCGGGAAAATATACGGAAAATCCTATTTCTCTAGAAGACTAAGGATGCCAGAAGACGGAGTGGAGATGGGCCATAGGGGGCCCACACCACCCCTGGCGCGGGCAGCCCTAGGTCGCACCAGGAGGTGGTGTGGCCACCCTGGCCCACTCCAGCCTCTCCCCTATGGCGTATATCATCCTCCCAAAACCCTAAGACAAGGGGTGCGACCATAGAAAGATTCCGCCGCCTCTGCGGGGCAGAAAACACCGAGAGAGCAAGATCTCTCCGGCAGACAGATTTCTGCCCGGGGAATTCCTTCCCGGAGAGGGGAGATCGTCGCCATCAACACCACCATCAAGCTGGACTTCATCGGGATCATCATCATAATCACCACCATCATCATCACCATTAGCACCCTCATCACCATCTCCATATTGTTGTAACAATTGCGTTGAATCTTCCATTAGTTCATAGGGGAAACTTTCCCGGTGTTGATTACTCTTTGTAGTTGATGCTATTGAGTGAACCGTTGAATTATTGTTTATGTTTAGATTGGTATACATCATTATTCAATCTCTGATCATGATCCATATGATGTCTTGTGAGTAGTTCGTTTTGTTCTTGAGGACATGGGAGAAGTCATGTTGTTAGTAGTGGAGTTGTGTTGAGAAAGATTCGATAGTTTGATATTTAAGTTGTGGTGTACTTCTTCTAGTGGTGTCATGTGAACGTCGACTACATGACACTTCACGTATATGGTCCTAGGGGAATGCATTGTGTATTTGGCTACTAATCGTAGGGGTTGCCGGAGTGACAGAAACCTGAACCCCCGTTAGGAAACCATTGCACAAGGGACGTAAGGGTCTGAGAGTTTAAAGCTGTGGTTAGGTTTCTACCTTAATTACTTTCTTGTACTTACGGATGTTTGCAAGGGGTATAATCACAAGTATGTATTAGTCTTGGATGGGGCGGTACATTAGCACAGGTTCACGCACACAACACTTAGCAAGCTAGAGAAGATTAATCAACTATATGAAGCGAAAGCACTTGACAGTCTTCCCATGTGTCCTCGAGAACGTCTGGTCATCTTAAGTAATACAACCGGCTTGTCCTTTGCTGCATAAAGGATTGGGCCACTTGCTGCATTTATTCCTACTGTCTTTTATTTACTCGTACTTTGTTTACTTGCTTTATCGAAAACCCCTAAAAATCCGTTTGCTAAGTATTTGCAGAGAATTCCTGATCCATACCACTAGCCAGCACCTTCTGCTCCTCGTTGGGTTCGACACTCTTACTTATCGAAAATACTGCGATACACCCCCTATACTTGTGGGTCATCAGTTAGCAATGGAGAATTGGAGATGACAACTCAACGCCTAAAAAATGAAACTACGTGAATGCATCAGTATAACTTAAACCAGCGCGTTTCAACTCACCTCAACCAACTTAGCTACTCTCTCTAAAAGATTGACCCTTCAAGAAGCGAGCTACAACTTGCGACCTGTATCCACGACTTCATATGTATAGGTCAAAGGGGCTACTATCGTTTGATATAAAATTGGATCATACCAAAGAGGAGCCCTTTCAGGATGGAATCATCCACCGAACATCAAAGATATGAAGACACCTCCACCGGATCATCCCAAAAGAACCATCCTCTTTGTAACACCACCATCCATCGAACATCACACTAGGAGGCACCCCAAAGGGATTATAAGCATAAATAAAAGGCAAAAGTTATAAATAAAATGGAAGAATAAGCCTGATACGTCCATTTTGCATCACTATTCTATGTCTTAATTCACTATTATTCATTGATATATTTCATATTGAGAGGTGATACTTATGTTATTTCATCTATTTTTGCATGGTTGATGACTTTTGGAGCATGGACCGATGTAGTCAGGATTCTGATGGAAAAGGTGCTGTTTGGAGGCAAAATTCGCGAAGATCAGAAAATCCGGGAAAATATACGGAAAATCCTATTTTTCTAGAAGACTAAGGATGCCAGAAGATGGAGTGGAGATGGGCCACAGGGGGCCCACACCACCTGGCGCGAAGCCTAGGCCGCGCCAGGAGGTGGTGTGGCCACCCTGGCCCACTCCAGCCTCTCCCCTATGGCGTATATCATCCTCCCAAAACCCTAAGACTCGGGGAGCGACCATAGAAAGATTCTGCCGCCTCTGCGGGGCAGAAAACACCGAGAGAGCAAGATCTCTCCGGCAGATAGATTTCTGTCGGGGGAATTCCTTCCCGGAGAGGGGAGATCGTCGCCATCAACACCACCATCAAGCTGGACTTCATCGGGATCATCATCATAATCACCACCATCATCATCACCATTAGCACCCTCGTCACCATCTCCATATTGCTGTAACAATTGCGTTGAATCTTGGATTAGTTCATAGGGGAAACTTTCCTGGTGTTGATTACTCTTTGTAGTTGATGCTATTGAGTGAACCGTTGAATTATTGTTTATGTTTATATTGTTATACATCATTATTCCATCTCTGATCATGATCCATATGATGTCTTGTGAGTAGTTCGTTTTGTTCTTGAGGACATGGGAGAAGTCATGTTGTTAGTAGTGGAGTTGTGTTGAGAAAGATTCAATAGTTTGATATTTAAGTTGTGGTGTACTTCTTCTAGTGGTGTCATGTGAATGTCCACTACATGACACTTCACCTATATGGTCCTAGGGGAATGCATTGTGTATTTGGCTACTAATCGTAGGGGTTGCCGGAGTGACAGAAACCTGAACCCCCGTTAGGAAACCATTGCACAAGGGACGTAAGGGTCTTAGAGTTTAAAGTTGTGGTTAGGTTTCTACCTTAATTACTTTCTTGTACTTACGGATGTTTGCAAGGGGTATAATCACAAGTATGTATTAGTCTTGGATGGGGCGGTACATTAGCACAGGTTCACGCACACAACACTTAGCAAGCTAGAGAAAATTAATCAACTATATGAAGCGAAAGCACTTGACAGTCTTCCCATGTGTCCTCGAGAACGTCTGGTCATCTTAAGTAATACAACCGGCTTATCCTTTGTTGCATAAAGGATTGGGACACTTGCTGCATTTATTCCTACTTTCTTTTATTTACTCGTACTTTGTTTACTTGCTTTATCAAAAACCCCTAAAAATCCGTTTGCTAAGTATTTGCAGAGAATTCCTGATCCATACCACTAGCCAGCACCTTCTGCTCCTCGTTAGGTTCGACACTCTTACTTATCGAAAATACTGCGATACACCCCCTATACTTGTGGGTCATCAAGACTATTTGCTGGCACCGTTGCCGAGGAGTGAAGCGCTATTGGAGAGTGGAACTGGTAAAGGAAACTTCTACTGTGAGTATTGTTTACTTTTGTTAGTTGCTTTATTTTCGTTATGGATAATTCGCTGAGTTTCTTATTTGGTAATGCTACTACCACTACTAAGGTAGTAGATAAGCCACCACCTGGTGAGAATGATTTTTTCAAAATACCTACAAGAATTATTGATCGTGTTATGGATAACTACTATGTTAGGGATGGAACTGTCTATCCCGGTGATCATTTGCTCTTTATACACGAATTATGCGGGTTGTTCAAGTGTGCAGGTATTACTACAAATCAAGTTAAGAAGAAGTTATTCTCATTATCGCTGAAAGGAAGAGCTGAGGAATGGTATAAGCTGCTGAAGAATGGTAAGCTCTGGAATGGGAGTAAATAGTACCTCTCTTTTATTCAAAGTTTTATCCTCCTAGTGAGATTCATAAAGATCGGAATCAAATATACAACTTTTGGCCTCTTGATGGAGAGAGTACAGCTCAAGCTTGGGGGAGATTGAAGTTACTAATGCTCAAATGTCCCATTCATGAGCTCCCCAACAATATTATTATCAATAACTTTTATGCAAGGCTCGCTCTACATGACAAGGATTTATTAGATGCTTCTTGTGCTGGATTATTCACTCGCATGAAAGAAGAAGCTAAATGGGATCTTCTAGACCGTATTCAAGACAATGCTGAAGCTTGCGAAAATGACAAAGGTAGAAAATCAGGTATAAATTATGATTATGAATGCATTGAATCTTTTATGGGAACTGATGACTTTCAAAATATTAAAAATGCTTATGGTCCAGATTCTCAAGCTATTGCTTCTTATTTTAAGGCTTTTGCTTCCTACATTGAAGTGCCTAAAAAGAAGTGGAATAAGTATCATAAACCTTATAAAGATATTGCTAAGAGTGTTCCTGCAAGAAATATTTAAGTTTATACTGCTAATCATGTTTTACCTAAACCTTACATTGAGAAAATCCCTTTCCTAGTTAAGGTAAAGGAACATTCTATGATAGCTAGTATGGTTAATGAAAGTGCACATAAAGCTGTTGAACCTGATAAACAAATGGTTGATGAACCTATTATAGAAAATGTGAAAGACTTTGTCACTAAATATGAAGAAGAGGGACACACTATCCTTTGTAAGGATACCTCTAATATTGTTTCACATAGTAGTGTTATGAGAGCTAGTATTCCTGTGTTTTCTGTTAGAATAAGTGATCATTGCTATGATGGTCCTTGTGATAGCTATATTGTTAAGTTTATGCATGATACTGAAAGTTACTATGAGAGAGGGAAAAGAGTTCGTATGCATCTCAATAATATCAAGTTTCCTCATTTTATGCTGAAAGTCTTTATGTTGCACTTGTTTTGCCTTCTTATGCAAGTAGCCTTTGGTTTCAACAACTTGTTTGTTTACAAAATCCCCTTGCATAGGAAGAGGGTTAGAGTTAAATGTGTGTGTTTTTTTGCTTCTTAATGCTCTCTTTCACTTCAATTCATATTCCTGAGTGAGCATCTTCAAAATTATCATGCTCATCTTAATGACTATAAAGAAAGAGCTTTTTGGGAGACAACCCAATTTGTTTTTGCTTTCATTTTGTTTTAGTTTCTTTGAGTCTTGGAAGTTATTACTTCGGTAATAACCGCTCCTTATCCGCTTTGTTTGGTTTTTGTGTCAAGATCAACCTCTAATGAGAGAGAAGTAAGATTTGGGGAAGTTGCTGTCCCGAAACAGATTTTTGTGCTTCACCGTAAAAATTCGTGAGAGACATCTTTATGTCGGATTGAGTTGTAATTTTTTGTACTTCTGCCCCAGGTTGTTATTTAACTTTCGTTAGTTTTGCACTTTTTGATTTGACCAGCAGAAGATTTTCGTAAAAAATGATCTTTACCTGCTGGTCTGTTTTGCCAGATTTTGCCACTCTTGCATTTGTTTCTTTATTCGATTTCCTTTTTGAATTCTTTTTGGGTTTTCAGAAGGAGTTGCTACAGTAGCTTATGTTTTGATGGTTTTAAGTTGAAGTTGGACTCAAAAGGTTTTATCACTTCACTGATACTAATGTTGCTAATGAGAATTGTGTGAAGTTTTGTGTGAAAGAAAATTCCAGGAAGTGGAGACAATGGTGTAATAAGGAAGAGAAGGGTTTTATGATTCAAGTAATAATCGTATGAAGCTGAATATATTGATGATATTCAAGTGATGACTCTAGAAGAATCTACTAGATACCAAATTCAGGGACTTGCAGAGTCTGTTTTCAAATAGGTAATAGTTCTGGTAAGAAAAGTTCCACGAAAATACTATCCAACTATATTTTTGCAGTTTTCAGTCAATAAGGAAAGCTACGAAGCGGAAAAAGGGACGGAAACGGAGCCAGGGTGGCTCATACCACCCTGTGGCGCGGGCGCACCCCTGGCCGCGCCACCAGGTGGTGAGGCCACCCCAGACTCCGCCTCCGACTCGTTTTCTTCCAGTACCTTCCTTTTGATATGAAACTTCGTATTATATAACCCCCGGATCCCCCGAGGTTTGTATATCGTGTTTTCGTTGTGTTTTCGTTTCAATCTGTTTCTGCCAGGACATACTCTTTGGAATTTTAGAAGCACAATGGTGTCCACCAAGGATAAAGGGAATGAGCCTATGGAGGAAGACCTCCAAGACCCCGAGAAGGAGAAGGATATCAAGAGTGAAGGTGAAGAGGAGCAAGGCCAACATCCGCATACCGGCACTACCATTGCAAGCATTGGAGCAAGAAGTATTTAGGTACAAGAATATGGCGGAGCGCGAAGTGGATATCATCCATAAGATTTGTTCCGAACTCATCACCGAGAACTAGAAGGAGACTGCTGAACTCAAAGAAGAAGTCCTCTCACTCCGCCAAACAACCAACGAACTGCAAGCATAGTTCTATGACGTTCAAAATCAAAACTGTGAGTATGAGGCTAGATTTAAACTCATAAGTGTTGCTGCAAGTTTCGGGATGTTGGAAACTACGATGTCCTTTGTTGATGGGAAGCCTTTACCTTGGAAGACGGACAAAGATGACAGGATACCACCACCACCAAAGGAGTAATTCGTCATCAGGTTTCACATCCCCTTGGTTTGTTCCAAGCTTGGGGGAGTGTCGCGGTATCACATCACTATCTTCTATCTTTTTGTCTTTTTAGTAGAGTCATATCTTGAATAGAGGAGTTATTATGTAGGATGGTTTGCATTATGGAAGTGTCCCCTCTCTCGTTAGATATATATCCCTTGGTGTTAGTTCCGTTATGGATTATTAATGAGAAGTTCTATCATTTACTCTTTTGCATAGCTTATATTAGTTTTCAATTCGTGGTTATATGATTGATCTTGTTGTTAGTATTGGTATCACTTTGGGATCATTGAGTTAATTTAGTTGGTTTTGGCAAACCTGTCTCGGTCAGTAGCAACACTATTTTTGAGAGTTGAAAGAAAAGATAGAAGTACTCTAAAGAAAAATAATTTCATCATCTTTCTTTCTTGATTTGCTCATAAGTTTAGTATTCTCTAGTTAAGATCTTTTGTGCTTCCAAGGAAGATTGCATGTTTGTCTTTATCACTTGTATGTTTGTTTGTTTCCTTCAACTCTTATACTTGCTACCCAGCCTTGCTAGCCAAAAACCTGTACTAAGAGGGTATTCTTCTCGTGCATCCACCTCCTTTAAACCAAAACCTTTGCCATTTGTGTCCACCATACCTACCTAGTAGCATTATTGCTATTCCAAGTAAATTCTTGTTTTATCTACCTCCCAAATTAAACTTGTTATGTGAAAATTAGTGATTAAAGCTCTCACGAACTTGATGGCACACTTTACTTTCTTGCACTTAATAAACTTGAACCATTGTGCTCACCTATGTTGCGTATATGCTTGCGCTTTGTAAGTTGTGAATTAGCAGAACCATGTTGTCATGGGGAACGCTTTCAACATTGCACTGGTACTTTGTACCTAGTTGATATCATGTTCTTTTGTCTATGGATGTCGTCGGTGTGAAATGAAAGGGGAGCTTGTAAGTCCATGGAGTTATGCATGTGTGTTAGAGAAACGCCTGGGCCGCTGGTCTAATCCATGCTGACATGGTGGAAACCTGCAGCGTAACCATAACGAGTATCTATGAAGCATTCTTCTTATAAAAAAAAGAGATAGAGATTGAGAAAAAGAGAAAAGAAAAAAGAAAAAGAAAAAAAAAGAGATATTATGAAAAGAGGAAAGAGAGAAAAAAGCACCATATATCCTATGGTAAATAAGAAGATTGCTGAGATACTTGTTGTCTACTTGCCTTGTCATTTTGATATGGGGATTCTTCCGTATCATCGGGCAAGGGGTACCCTGTTGACGGTTCTCAATGATACACATATGCTTACGGTGACAAGAACATACCGGTGACTAGACTTGAGTAGCATGAGGAGCGGCCCTCGTATTCAAGGGACATGAGATTCTTAACTTACAACTTGTCAATGCATATCCTCATATTTGATCACTTTAACCTTAATCACCTAAAGATGCCTATGATAGGGGCAATGAGAGCTGAAAGCTAGTAAGTATCATAATTTTTGGGAGCTCTTTATGAGACTTGCAATCCCTGCTTCCCTCTGCGAAGGGCCTTTCTTTTACTTTGTAGTTGAGTCAGTAAACCTACTCCCTTCTATCTCAACAAGTATTTTGAGTTGGTGTGTTTCATTCATTCATATGATGATTTATTCAATCATGTTTCTTATGTTCCTTGTTTTGCACATTGCTCTTATCTTGATGTTTACTACTTTGAAAGCTATCATTGAAAAACCTGCTATTTGTGAACTCCAGCAAATTATCAACTATTCTTCGACCAAGAGCTAAGTTTGCCATTACCAATTATGATTCACTCTATGTATCTTTATTGTGTTTCCTTTACCTATTACAAGTTGAGTTATATAATAGTGAGTTGTCTTCTATTATGATCTATACTTTTGATGAATGTGATGCTTCTTGTCCGTATTCTTTTATCGACTCTTCACTCCATAAACCTGAGGCCATGTTTATTGAGCTCAGTTTCGCTTGAGGACAAGCGAAGTCTAAGATTGGGGGGAGTTGATACGTCCATTTTGCATCACTATTCTATATCTTAATTCACTATTATTCATTGATATATTTCATATTGAGAGGTGATACTTATGTTATTTCATCTATTTTTGCATGGTTGATGACTTTTGGAGGATGGACCGCTATAGTCAGGATTCTGATGGAAAAGGTGTTGTTTGGAGGCAAAATTCGCGAAGATCGGAAAATCCGGGAAAACATGCGGAAAATCCTATTTTTCTAGAAGACTAAGGATGCCAGAAGACGGAGTGGAGATGGGCCACAGGGGGCCACACCACCCCCTGGCGCGGGCAGCCCTAGGCCATGCTAGGAGGTGGTATGGCCACCCTGGCCCACTCCAGCCTCTCCCCTCTGGCGTATATCATCCTCCCAAAACCCTAAGACTCGGGGAGCGACTATAGAAAGATTCCGCTGCCTCTACGGGGCGGAAAACACCGAGAGAGAAAGATCTCTCTGGCAGACAGATTTCTGCCGAGGGAATTCCTTCCCGGAGAGGGGAGATCGTCGCCATCAACACCACCATCAAGCTGGACTTCATCGGGATCATCATCACCACCGTCATCATCACCATCAGCACCCTCATCACCATCTCCATATTGCTGTAACAATTGCGTTAAATCTGGCATTAGTTCATAGGGGAAACTTTCCCGGTGTTGATTACTCTTTGTAGTTGATGCTATTGAGTGAATTGTTGAATTATTGTTTACGTTTAGATTGTTATACATCATTATTCCATCTCCATATGATGTCTTGTGAGTAGTTCGTTTTGTTCTTGAGGACATGGGAGAAGTCATGTTGTTAGTAGTGGAGTTGTGTTGAGAAAGATTCAATAGTTTGATATTTAAGTTGTGGTGTACTTATTCTAGTGGTGTCATGTGAACATTGACTATATGACACTTCACCTATATGGGCCTAGGGGAATGCATTGTGTATTTGGCTACTAATCGTAGGGGTTGCCGGAGTGACAGAAACCTGAACCCCCGTTAGGAAACCATTGCACAAGGGATGTAAGGGTCTTAGAGTTTAAAGTTGTGGTTAGGTTTCTACCTTAATTACTTTCTTGTACTTACGGATGTTCGCAAGGGGTATAATCACAAATATGTATTAGTCTTGGATGGGGCGGTACATTAGCACAGGTTCACCCACACAACACTTAGCAAGCTAGAGAATATTAATCAACTATATGAAGCAAAAGCACTTGACACTCTTCCCATGTGTCCTCGAGAACGTCTGGTCATTTTAAGTAATACAACTGGCTTGTCCTTTGCTACATAAAGGATTGGGCCACTTGCTGCATTTATTCCTACTGTCTTTTATTTACTCGTACTTTGTTTACTTGCTTTATCAAAAAACCCTAAAAATCCATTTGCTAAGTAGTTGCAGAGAATTCCTGATCCATACCACTAGCCAGCACCTTCTGCTCCTCGTTGGGTTCGACACTCTTACTTATGGAAAATAGTGCGATACACCCCCTATACTTGTGGGTCATCAAAGCCCAAGGAGATAAGAGGGAAACCCATTAAGCCCATGGGTGCCATCCTCATGGATCAAAGTCAAGCCACCTTCATAGACCAAGTGCATGGACCAAAGAAGATGAAGTTGCCCTTACTTTTCCTCCCACTTTTGGGCTTTTTACACCTTCCCTAGAATAGACTAAGTTGCCCTATCTTTCTATCCCCACCAAGGGTATTGTTGGTCATTTGTACAAGGACTTGAGGCTATAAATGGCACCCCATGGGTCATTTGTAAATCATCTCTCATATGAAGCAAGAACTCTCCCTCTCAAGGTGAGACCTTCTTTTTGAGTTGATCCTCTTGGACTTTGAGTTCGACGTCGATTTCTCCAATAGGATTCCTCTGAATTTTGAGTTCTCGAGAGGAATCACAACGGAAGAGTGATATGCCTCGCCATATCATCGGGTTGTCATCTTTGAACATCCAAGGTTTGCTTAACGGGACTAGCTATCTCTCTCTCGCACGTGAGTCAAGGTCGAACCCGATAAACAAAATAATGTATCCCTCGTGTTAGTGTCCCACGCCTAGCAACATAGCCATTCGAAAATGACCTTTACATTACAAGCATCACTGCTATTTCACTCTATAGTTTTTCCACTAGAACAACATATATCTTGCTTGGGCCACTGGATGAAGCTCCCCTTCGCCTCAATCAGGCATTTCTTCATTGGGAGTGACCGACAGAGCGACCTCATTGCACCCCTCGTGGACATCATCAATGCTGGCCCTATCAAAACCTTTGCCAACAGGAGAGCTGTGTACCATCTGCCCTTTGCTTGAAGGATGCGCTCGTGCCCAGACATCCGGCTCGGGTCCATCCGAGCCGACATTCCTCACTAGTAGCTAGCAGATGGTGACTACCCACAAAAAAGGTTTAGGTCAACTAGCTAGGATACCATATGAAAATGCATAATTCATTTCTGGTACTACATACTTTGCGTTATCAATGGGTTAAATTACCTCCATGTTATACCAAGGATAGGCGATTGTAGAATCGATGATTACTTGGGAAGATGTACAACTGCTCGGAATTGGAGGAGCCTGGTTGAGAAGAAACGGTGCAACGTGATGACCATTCAACTACAACTCCATTCTTATCTCTGCCAGTATTTCAGCTTTTATTTTTTCGCATCTCTTTTTCATAAAGCTCTTTCTTAGATTTTTTGAAGCACGCTTGCCCTCCAACTTCCAATCGTGCCCTGTTTTCCACTGGGCAATGGAACTTACCCCCCTCGTGCGACCATGGTACTCTGGGACCAACACCGCCACGAGGGCATCTCCCTTGAATATGTCTACTTCCTTCTTAGAATCCTTCATCACCTATAAAATAAAATAATGAAGCCTTCAGCGAAAAGGGTAATTTTATTAATGAAATAATCATCAATTCTAGCTAACATGTGTGAAACCTCACCAAATCTTCATATGCTTTGATGTCTGTATATTTAACTAAAGTTGGCACAAAGCCTGTGTTTTGTCACATTTAGACCTTTCTCTAGTACGATCGCTTGTCCTCTCATCTTTAATCTCTCCAAATGGTTTTGGCAGTCCGACTAAATCTTTCTCTAAATCTTGTTTTTTTCCATTTAGGGTCCATGCCCGCATACACAGTAGTCCCCAATATGTGGTGGTTCTTGTATGACATGGCGAGCTCTCTCCTTTCCTTGCTCTTGGTTTTAAACTCCCTGAAGTACTTGAGCCGCACAAACTCATCCCAAGCCTCTTCCCTGATCTATGAGTACAGTTCAAGGAGACTCTACTCTATATCCATGAACTCCCATCACAAGCTTGGAATTCCATTGCTTCTAGGCATTTAATGCGAGCAATGGATTCACTCACTCAACATGCTTCAAGTTCTTGGGAGTTCTTGTGGTGAAATATAAGAGAATCTCGTTCTTAATTCCCTCACGAGCGTTCGTCGATAATTTCCTCCAATTCTGAAGGTCGATGGATACTTGTTCTCATGCCACAACCACCCACAAAGCCTACATCTGGCTTTAATGGAGCACCGTTTTCGGATTAATGCGTTTCCCGGTATACTTACACTCTGGCCTACTTGATTTCCCATGGTCGTCACCTTTGCATTTTATTTTATTTCTAATTCGTGTATATATTGACGATTGTAGGTTAGAGCCACTCCTACATATATAGAAAATCAATAAAGATATGTGATGTCTACGCACTTCTATTCTTGTAGAAAGTTGTTGGGCCTCCAAGTGTAGAGGTTTGTAGAACAGCAACAAGTTTCCCTTAAGTGGAGTACCCAAGGTTTATCGAACTCAGGGAGGAAGTGGTCAAAGGTATCCCCTCTCAAGCAACCCTGCAATCAAGATACAAGAAGTCTCTTGTGTCCCCAACACACCCAATACACTTGTCAAGTGTATAGGTGCACTAGTTCGGCGAAGAGATAGTAAAATACAAGTGGTATGGATATAAGACAACGGTGCCAGAAAATATCTTGTTGGCATGGAAGAGACTAAAGGCAAACTTAAATAAAGATGGAAGCAAGCAAACATGTAACAGATCTAGTTGCAAATGGTGTTTCAATGCTTATAAACAAGGCCTAGGGATCATACTTTCACTGGTGAACACTCTCATATAAATATCTTCTCTTTATGATACTACTCTGAACTACTCTCCGGTTGTACACTCTAATCCATGGTAGGGCTATAACAGCACACCTCCAAGTCCGCTTTCCCATCTAGATAACCCCACACTGTCACCTTGAGCTCTAGATGGTTCCAACAAACACCACAATTTCATAGAGACATCCAACTCCAAATATAACTCATAACAAGTATTTATAATCTCTAGCCTAAGTGCCACCATGGTGTGCAAGCTGTCACCTTCACACACATGGGGAGAGCAGAGATCTATTAAAGCACTTGAGTAGCAAGGTAGATCTACTTGATTACAAAGCTCATGATCTCAAGAAGAGCATGCATAGAAAGAGAGATGAACACATAGCTACCGGTAGAGCCCTTAGCCTCGAGGAAGAACTACTCCCTCATCATCATGGGAATCAGCAACAGCGATGGAGATGGTGGTGGAGATCGATGGAGATGGCTCTGAACTTCCTCCGTCCCCGAGTGTGCAGGACAGACTCTCCTGAATCTCCCCTCCGGTGGCGGCGGTGCTACGGAACTTTTCGTGGCTGGAGGCTGTTTGATTTAGGTTTTTTACATCGGGGGCTTCTTATAGGAAAAGGGGCAAGGTCGGGCCTAGGGGTTGCCCGCGCCAAGGGGGGTGGCCACCCTGTGGCCCCTCTCCGTCTCGTCTTTTGGCTCCATGAGTCTTTCGATAAAATATCAACTTTGGCTTTTGTCCGGTCCAATTCCGAGAATATTCATTTTCTGACTTTTCTAGAACCAAAAATAGAAGAAAATAGGCAACTGGCACTGTGGCATCTTGTTAATAGGTTAGTCCAAGAAAGTGTATACAGATACTCCAAAGTGTGGACAAAGCATAAGAAAGTAGATATAAAACAAGCATGGAACAAAAATTATAGATACGTTAGCAACGTATCAACATCCCCAAGCTTAACTCCTACTCGTCCTCAAGTAGGTACGTGATAAAAAGAAAGAATAATTTTTGAGGTGACATGCACCATCATAAACTTGATCAAAGTATTTGTAAAACATTAATAGCTAGGATCATAGTACTTCAACATAGCATGAAAGATAAAGTTCTAACAATAAGACATAGTGTCAACACCCGGATTTTTAATCCCAGGTGCCCGTTATGCCATACCTCGCAATCCCAGGATTACCATTTTTGCGAGACATAACGGATTGGATATCATAGTACATCATCCATTACAAACCATACATAAGGTCTTACACAAATATGGATCTCATGATCCAGGTCTTAATACAACAAGCAGCGGAAATAAAAGATAGCGTAGCAGTGGGGTCCATCTTCAGGGGCACGGGCAATGCTAACGAAGGCAGATAGTCCTAGTTATCATAGCCGTCCTGCTGACCATCATCCTGATAATCTCCTTCATAGTCTGGCCATGATAATAGCCAGGGACAAAAGCCATGAGTACTCTTTAAGTACTCGCAAACTACTACTAACAAGTAGTAATATCCTAAATTAAAATACTGAATCTAAGTTAACTATCAAGTTAAGTTTGAAGCCTAAGCTAAGTTCAGAAGCGAAGAAAGATAAAATAAAATTCGAGAGTCACTTAAGTTGGGAAGCTATTATCATCAACCCAACCCTGTTGTGGTCAAGTCAAAGATCATCATTCATTTCAAATTATTTGGAAAACATCTGACAACGAAAACAGTATGGCCATTCCAACTGTCCATAATCATGACGCGCTATTCAATAGTTTGACACTGCAGAGGTGGTACACTTTCACCACAAGATTCGATACATCATGGGGATAACCCTGAATCATCATACTTAGTATGCAGATAATCAAACATAACCTTCCCTTTACACACCCTAGTATAAGCACCTCTCCTATGAGCATGGCCTCCCAACCATGACCATCAGTCATCTTGGGCACTGCATAGGTGGACAACATTAAGAGGTAGCCTCATCTCAAACCTCTCCCGTGAGGGAACTAATACTAATGCATATAAATTTCCAGCTAAGCCTTACCCAATTCAGGTAATGTGGTTGTATGGTAAAATTTGGAATGGTATCGCATCCGAATCCAACCATCAGTTTTATAAAAGGGGTTAAGGCTCATGCCTTATCATTTTCCACATCATAAACCAGTTGTGTTTCGTAACACATGTCAAAACATCTCAATAGAATGACTCATCATTCCAAGGTTTTCATAACTCATTTTCACCAAGTATTCCCATATAAAGTGACTCAAGTTTTTGATCTACTCTAAACCACTAAGTTAAGAGTGTTCACTAAGGTGGAAAGATGGGATCAATCTCATGCCATAGAATGATATCTAAAGGTTTCTAAGTAGGTCAAGTTTTATACTTTTTATGCTACCTTCAATTTTAAGTAGAGAACTTTGTATAATCTAAGGTGGGGTAAAACTTGTCCATGAGACTTGGGGCATTAATAGTGAAAAGGGGTGTGATTAAAGCATGCTTAAGGCATCTTTGCTAAACCATTTAGTTTATTCTAGCTTGCTAACCATAGCTTGCTAAGGTAAGTTTGCTAGGGTTAGCTTGCCCTGCTAATAGTGGCTTGCCTTGGTTGGTGCAGTGGTTGAAGTTGTCTTCTTCTTCTTCTTCCTGGTAGAACTCCTCCTCCTCGAGAGTTTGGTCGGTGCTATCGTCTAGAAATACATAGTGAGTGCACAATCACCAAACAATACTTAACTAGGCTAAGTAGCATTCTAAAGCACACAATTGATGATCTATTATCATCACAAACATTACAAGTTTTAATTCAATAGTTTTAATCTTTTTATTTTAGAAAAGTAATTTCTACTCATTGAAATGTTAACTAAAATTTAATATTCACCACCAAAATATGAGATCATGTGGACACATGTCCTCACCACATATTCCATAGGTGGGAATGAGATTTAAAGGTTGGATCAATATTACTTTAGTTTAAGTTTATTATTTAATGATTTAAAGTGACTAGAAATGCCTATATAGCATTATTTTGGTACTAGTCCAAAGTCACTACATGTAAACCTTAATATTATTACACATTTGGATAGATATGATGAAATGTTATTTTTGAGAGTTGGAATCAACTCAAAAGCTGACTTGGTTGATTTTATAAAAATGTTGCAAGTTGTAAAAGCTTCTGTCTTCTCATTTTTATTAGGAGAGATCTATAAATCTAATCGAATTAAATCCAACGGGTTTGGATAGAGCATTTCAATACCTTTCAGAAAAAATTTGTTTCAAGCAATTTGGATTTGTCAAACTCACAGAATTGATTTTTGAAACACAGGACAGAAACTATATTCTAACTAAAAAGAAAAATCCTAACTTGAATTTCCAACAGCTGAACGAAATGGGCCCGCTTGCTCATGGCCTCATATGGCTGACTTAAGCAAGGACCCCACCGATGCAAAGGGCAGTGTAAGCGGTATGGGCAAACGGTGGACGTGCGATCTGGTTCTATTCCAATGGCTGAGGGTCATCGACGTTGGGCAACGCCAGACAGAACCCTAGCGCTGGGGGGGTCATTGGGGCTCACCGGTTTAGGCGAGGGTCGGCGAGGCGGCAACGAAAGTCGACGGCGAACCTCCTGGTACCGCAGCTTTTCTGGGCGGCCTGGATCAACGGCGCCCTTCTCCTCCCGAGGCGGCGGCTCCGGCTGCAATTCCGGCGCTCTGGTGCTCGAGCGGCTCCGGCTGGCGATGGGGAGTGAGTGTGAGAGGTGGTGAGTGAGATGGTGTGCTCAAATCGGCTGGGGGTGGCCTCTATTTATAGTGGCGAGAGGGGACCGACGGGGCGCACGGTGAGCTCGTCGTGGTCGATGGTACAGACGGCTATCAGCATGGACGACGGTAGGGGGCGGTGCGGTGCTCCCTGGCGATGCTCAACGACACGGTGGCGAGACGTGGGGTGGTGCGGTTTGGTCTGGAACACGCGATGCTCTGCGCTGCAGAGGCGGCGTCTTCGACGACGAGCGGTGGCTGTGCGTCATGGGGCGGCGAACGGGGATGTCTGGCGGTCTCCTGGGTCGGTGGTGATCATGTATGCAAGCGGCAAGGGCGGCGCGCGGTCTGTGGGCGTCGGTCGAGGGTGGCGCTCTAGCGCATGCTCGGCATGGTTGCTGGCGGGCTGGGCGCGGTCCGTGCGTGTGGTCCAGGGGTTGGCAAGGTTCGGGCGCTGGACAGGGAGTGGCGATGGACGGTGGGCTGCCTCCTAGACAAGGTTGGCACGGCTAAATCTCCTCCTAGCTTGCTGTCTCCACTGGGGTGGCATGGTGAGCTTGGGCTATTCACCATTGATGTCATTGCCCAGCTTACAGTGAGTCTAGTGCTTGGTTTAACTTGCTAGCTGATCTACTGAGATGGTTGTGAGCTAGAGAGGGAACAAGTTAGGCTTCAATCACTGCTCATAATAGTGTTTGGTTTTTGTTTGATTTGTGTCGCCAATTGCTCGATGAAATGGCCGCAAGAACTCAAGTTTTGAATTTTGAAAAGATTTTTGGTGGGTGTGCTAAGTTGGTGCTGGTGAGTCTGCAGATGCTTGGGTTTTGAAAGTTGAGCTTGTTTGAGTGGTTTTTGAAAAAGTGGGATCTTCCCATATGATAAAGATTCAATTTTGAACTGTTATTTAAAATAGTTTACAGAAGGTTTTTAGAAGATCAAAAGGTGGGCCTTGGTACCTCATTATGTGTACTAGCAAGGTGCAAAGATCAAGAATTGTTTCATAATTTTTAGTACTAGGAATAGCCAAAGTAGACATGGGAGTTAATTTTGGCAAAATGACCATTTCTCCATTTTAAATCTTTTTGATTTGATTTTCTTTAGAAAAAGTTTGGGAATGATGTAGATGATGTTTAAATCACCTAAGAAACATTTTACAAGCATTGGATCACTTAATCATGGCAATTCAAACAACTCCTATTTAAATGCACATAATATGAATGCTTTCATTTTAAAAATGGAAAAGTTTTTGTTAACCCTATTTTTGGATGATTGGATCTTTGATAAACTTGGATTGAAGTTTTGGGATGTTAAAAACCTTCCCCCCTTAAACAAAAATCTCGTCCTGAGATTTACAAAGAAAACTAGGAACTAAAAAGATCTGGGAACTCTGTCCTAATGTAATCTTCGCGTTCCCAAGTGGCTTCCTCCTCAGTTTCCACGAGGCATCTGGAGAATTAGGCAGATATAGGGGTAAGAGGGAAATTCTAAGGTTCATGGTTTTGAGGTTTTCAAAGCTAAAACTTTGAGTTAGACTTAGGTTTCTCAACTAACTGGTTTTTCATTCATGCAAACAAGCACACGATACAACACACACCACAACAATAAAAGGGAAAACAGATGGTTTGAAGAACCATTCTGCAAGCTACGATACAATGAGATGATACATCTCATGCTACGACAGTGCTCTAGTGCATCTACTCATCGTCGATGAAGTTGGAGTCTTCATCTTCAGTGTAGAAGTCCACGGCATCCTCCTCTAGAAAGTCATCATCGTTGCTGAGGTAAGAATCCATATCTCCTTGGGTGTCTTCACTCTCATCTTCTTCTTCTTTTGCTACAAGCTGAGCTTCCTGCTCCATGACGGTCTTCTCGAGGTCTGCCACCTTCTTGCAAAGACGGGCGATGGTGCGATCCTTCTTGGCACGCTGGCGACGAAGAGACTGGCGGTCTTGGACAAGCAGTGCGAAAGTCTAGGCCTTCTGGTCGGCAATGGCATGGTTCGTTGGCTAACTCTCGGGCATTGTCCGCCTCTTTGTTGGTCATGAAGCAAGAAGTCAAGGTTCTCCACTTGACGCCTCAACTCGGGGTGACCTGGAATCTCCATTGGCATTCCCATGAAGTCACGTCTCGCATAGTGGGCAAAACGGGTTCCTTGGGTCTTATTGGCGCTGAGGGCACATAGACGTGCGAGAGCTTCATGCATTGCCCTGGCTAATCCATCTAGCCAGTTGTTCTCTCTCACAGAGAACTGAATTCCCCCGGAAGTTGGTGCCTCGATGCTTCCTCGAAGGTCTGTGGTGACTAGCCATTGTAGGTCTCCTCCTGGGGGTCCTGGAAGTTGAGCTCCAAGAAACTCAAAAGTGCAGGCGTCCCAAGAACTCGACGGAATCGAGATCCCTCTCGAAGATCAACTGACCTCCATTTCCCAACTGGTAAAACTTGCTGAACTGAGTCTCCATCTACAAGAATTTAGGATGAGGAAGTTAGTGAAGTGATCAAGTGTGTCAAAATTTTAAGTAGTAGTGTAAGAATTTTGAGTAACATGAATTTTTTGAGAGGAAGAAAATTCCAAAGGTAAGGGAGGAGATAGTTTTTCATAAATACTCACTTTGGTTTTGAAGCTAAGTTTTTGGGTTTGACGTCCATTCTAACTAGGGTCTCCTATGGTCAGGATGGCTCTGATACCAACTTGATAACACCCGGATTTTTAATCCCAGGTGCTCGTTATGCCATACCTCGCAATTCCAGGATTACCATTTTTGCGAGACATAACGGATTGGATATCATAGTACATCATCCATTACAAACCATACATAAGGTCTTACACAAATATGGATCTCATGATCCAGGTCTTAATACAACAAGCAGCGGAAATAAAAGATAGCATAGCAGTGGGGTCCATCTTCAGGGGCACAGGCAATGCTGATGAAGGCAGATAGTTCTAGTTATCATAGCCGTCCTGCTGACCATCATCCTGATAATCTCCTTCATAGTCTGGCCATGATAATAGCCAGGGACAAAAGCCATGAGTACTCTTTAAGTACTCGCAAACTACTACTAACAAGTAGTAATATCCTAAATTAAAATACTGAATCTAAGTTAACTATCAAGTTAAGTTTGAAGCCTAAGCTAAGTTCAGAAGCGAAGAAAGATAAAATAAAATTCCAGAGTCACTTAAGTTGGGAAGCTATTATCATCAACACAACCCTGTTGTGGTCAAGTCAAAGATCATCATTCATTTCAAATTATTTGGAAAACATCTGACAACAAAAACAGTATGGCCATTCCAACTGTCCATAACCGTGGACACGGCTATTCGAATAGTTTGACACTCTGCAGAGGTGGTACACTTTCACCACAAGATTCGATACATCTGTCAGGGATACCCTGAATCATCATACTTAGTATGCAGATAATCAAACATAACCTTCCCTTTACACACCCTAGTATAAGCACCTCTCCTATGAGCATGGCCTCCCAACCATGACCATCAGTCATCTTGGGCACTGCATAGGTGGACAACATTAAGAGGTAGCCTCAGCTCAAACCTCTCCCGTGAGGGAACTAATACTAATGCATATAAATTTCCAGCTAAGCCTTACCCAATTCAGGTAATGTGGTTGTACGGTAAAATTTGGAATGGTATCGCATCCGAATCCAACCATCAGTTTTATAAAAGGGGTTAAGGCTCATGCCTTATCATTTTCCACATCATAAACCAGTTGTGTTTCGTAACACATGTCAAAACATCTCAATAGAATGACTCATCATTCCAAGGTTTTCATAACTCATTTTCACCAAGTATTCCCATCTAAAGTGACTCAAGTTTTCGATCTACTCTAAACCACTAAGTTAAGAGTGTTCACTAAGGTGGAAAGATGGGATCAATCTCATGCCATAGAATGATATCTAAAGGTTTCTAAGTAGGTCAAGTTTTATACTTTCTATGCTACCTTCAATTTTAAGTAGAGAACTTTGTATAATCTAAGGTGGGGTAAAACTTGTCCATGAGACTTGGGGCATTAATAGTGAAAAGGGGTGTGATTAAAGCATGCTTAAGGCATCTTTGCTAAACCATCTAGTTTATTCTAGCTTGCTAACCATAGCTTGCTAAGGTAAGTTTGCTAGGGTTAGCTTGCCCTGCTAATAGTGGCTTGCCTTGGTTGGTGCAGTGGTTGAAGTTGTCTTCTTCTTCTTCTTCCTGGTAGAACTCCTCCTCCTCGAGAGTTTGGTCGGTGCTATCGTCTAGAAATACATAGGGAGTGCACAATCACCAAACAATACTTAACTAGGCTAAGTAGCATTCTAAAGAACACAATTGATGATCTATTATCATCACAGACATTACAAGTTTTAATTCAATAGTTTTAATCTTTTTATTTTAGAAAAGTAATTTCTACTCATTGAAATGTTAACTAAAATTTAATATTCACCACCAAAATATGAGATCATGTGGACACATGTCCTCACCAAATATTCCATAGGTGGGAATGAGATTTAAAGGTTGGATCAATATTACTTTAGTTTAAGTTTATTATTTAATGATTTAAAGTGACTAGAAATGCCTATATAGCATTATTTTGGTACTAGTCCAAAGTCACTGCATGTAAACCTTAATATTATTACATATTTGGATAGATATGATGAAATGTGATTTTTGAGAGTTGGAATCAACTCAAAAGCTGACTTGGTTGATTTTATAAAAATGTTGCAAGTTGTAAAAGCTTCTGTCTTCTCATTTTTATTAGGAGAGATCTATAAATCTAATTGAATTAAATCCAACGGGCTTGGATAGAGCATTTCAATAGCTTCCAGACAAAATTAGTTTCATGCAATTTGGATTTGTCAAACTCACAGAATTGATTTTTGAACACAGGACAGAAACTATATTCTAACTAAAAAGAAAAATCCTAATTTGAATTTCCAACATGCGGGGGAACGAAATGGGCCGGCCCACTGCGCTCCGCGCGGCGTCGCGGGCTGACTTAAGCGAGGACCCCACCCGTCAGTGGCACAGGGGGGTGCGAAGCGGTATGGGCGAACGGTGGCCGTGCGATCTGGTTCTAATCCAACGGCTGAGGGTCATCGTCGACGTTGGGCAACGCCGGCGAGACAGAACCCTAGCGCGGCCAGTGGGGGTCGTTGGGGGATCACCGGGGTTCAGGCGAGGGTCAGCGAGGCGGGCGAACGATAAAGTCGACGACGGCGAACCTCCTGGTACCGGCAGCTTTTCCTAGGGCGGCCTGGATCAACGGCGCCCTTCTCCTCCCGAGGCGGCGGATCTGGCTGCAATTCCGGTGCTCTGGTGCTCGAGCAGCTCCGGCTGGCGGTGGGGAGTGAGTGTGAGAGGTGGTGAGTGAGATGGTGTGCTCAAATCGGCTGGGGGTGGCCTCTATTTATAGTGGCGAGAGGGGACCGACGGGCGATGCTCAACGGTGGCGATGGCAAACGGCACGGCGGCATAGACATGGGCGGTGCGGTTTGGTCTGGAACACGCGATGCTCTGCGCGACAGAGGCGGCGTCTTCGACGACGAGCGGTGGCTGTGCGTCATGGGGCGGCGAACGGGGATGTCTGGTGGTCTCCTAGGTCGGTGGCGATCATGTATGCAAGCGGCGAGGGCGGCGCGCGGTCTGTGGGTGTCGGTCGAGGGTGGCTCTCTAGCGCATGCTCTGCATGATTGCTGGCAGGCTGGGCACGGTCCGTGCGTGTGGTCTAGGGGTTGGCAAGGTTCGGGCGCTGGACAGGGAGTGGCGGTGGACGGTGGGCTGCCTCCTAGACAAGGTTGGCACGGCTAAATCTCCTCCTAGCTTGCTGTCTCCACTGGGGTGGCATGGTGAGCTTGGGCTATTCACCATTGATGTCATTTCCTAGCTTACAGTGAGTCTAGTGCTTGGTTTAACTTGCTAGCTGATCTACTGAGATGGTTGTGAGCTAGAGAGGGAACAAGTTAGGCTTCAATCACTGCTCATAATAGTGTTTGGTTTTTGTTTGATTTGTGTCTGCCACCTGTTCGATGAAATGGCCGCAAGAACTCAAGTTTTGAATTTTGAAAAGATTTTTGGTGGGTGTGCTAAGTTGGTGCTGGTGAGTCTGCAGATGCTTGGGTTTTGAAAGTTGAGCTTGTTTGAGTGGTTTTTGAAAAAGTGGGATCTTCCCATATGATAAAGATTCAATTTTGAACTGTTATTTAAAATAGTTTACAGAAGGTTTTTAGAAGATCAAAAGGTGGGCCTTGGTACCTCATTATGTGTACTAGCAAGGGGTGCAAAGATCAAGAATTGTTTCTGTTAATTTTTTAGTACTAGGAATAGCCAAAGTAGACATGGGAGTTAATTTTGGCAAAATGACCATTTCTCCATTTTAAATCTTTTTGATTTGATTTTCTTTAGAAAAAGTTTGGGAATGATGTAGATGATGTTTAAATCACCTAAGAAACATTTTACAAGCATTGGATCACGTAATCATGGCAATTCAAACAACTCCTATTTAAATGCACATAATATGAATGCTTTCATTTTAAAAATGGAAAAGTTTTTGTTAACCCTATTTTTGGATGATTGGATCTTTGATAAACTTGGATTGAAGTTTTGGGATGTTACACATAGCAACTATGTTGTAATATGAAAAGGCACAAACAAAAGATTCATGAATAATAATGCTTTGCAAGATGTTTGTTTGTTTCACATAAAGAAAATATAGCATAGTGGTATTCAGCTTGTCCCTCATGGAGTAGCAAAACATAAATGCATAGGACACCTTCAAAGTTCATAAGGGTGACTAGATACAAATAGTTCAATAACAAGCAATATCAATATTATGAATCAATCAACAAGTTTTGGGACAATGCACATTAAACTAAGAATGGCCACTATACTCTCTTAATAGGTGCATAAAGATAGAAGGTGGAGACTCAACATAAAAGTAAAAGAAAGTCCTTCATAGAAGGAAGCAGGGATTCCAGCTTCATAAAGAGCTTCCAAAAATTATGGTACTTATTAGCTTTCAGCTCTCATTTCCCCTATCATAAGCATCTTGAAGTGATTAAGGTTAAAGTGAACGAACTATGGAGTATATGCTTGACAAAGTATAAGTTGGCAATCTCATGTCCCTTGAATACGAGGGCCGCTCCTCATGCTACTCAAGTTTAGTTACCGGTAAGTTCTTGTCATAGTAAGTACATGTGTATCATAGAGAACCATGTAGGGTACCCTTGCCCGATGATACGGAAGAATCCCCATATCAAAATGACAAGGCAAACAGACAACGAGCATCTCAGCCATCTTCTTATTTACCATGGGAAAATGGTGCTTTTTTCTCTCTTTCCTATTTTCTCATCTTTTTTTCTTTTTCTCCTTTTCTCAATATCTATCTCTTTTTATAAGAAGAATGCTTCATAGATTGCTCATTATGGTTACGTTGCAGGTTTCCACCATGATTAGGCATGGATTAACCATGCCGGCAAGTGCTTTCTAACGCACATACATAACTCCATGGACTTACAAGCTCCCCTTTCATTTCACACCGACGACATCCATAGACAAAAGAGCATGATATCAACTAGGTACAAAGTACAAGTGCATTGTTGAAAGCGTTCCCCATGACAACATGGTTCTGCTAATCCCCAACATATAAGTGCAAGCATATACAACATAGATGACACAATGGTTCAACTTTATTAGGGGCAAGAAAAGTAAAGTGTGCCATCAAGTTCGTGAGAGCTTTAATCACTAGTTTTCTCATAACAAGTTTAATTTGGAAGGTAGATAAAACATGAATATACTTGGAATAGCAAATACTAATAGGTAGGTATTCTGGACTCTTTTCAATAACTTGGTTTTATTTGGAGTTGGATGCATGAGTGGAACTCATACTTGGTTATGGAGGCTAGCAAAAGACTGGGAGCGACCAACTAGGAGAGCAATAATGGCCATAATCATGCAAAGCGACAAAACATTACTAATTAAAGCATAAAGTGGTATTACAAGATGAAAACTAAATGATTGTAGAGGCTAGGGTGACTTGGTATAGTCTTAAAATGGTGTGAGCATGCGCCAAGTCAACCCAAATAAAGTATTAAAGGAGAATACCACAATATTATGCTTTTATATGCTAAAACAACACATGATTCTTTCAAGGCATATTAAGAAATCTCAATTGTTTATAACAAGTCATGCTATAGCAATAATCACTAAGCATAAAGCCAAAACAATATCGATCACGACATGATAAAGTCTAAGTCACAGTAAAAAACAAGCTCCTTTTTACCACTTAAGCATGAACTTTCCTACTCTTTTCCAATCCAAATCAACTTTATTTGAAAACTAATGCATGAATGAGGGGGTCCAACCAATTTATTCAAGCAAACTAAGCAAATGAAAACTAAAAACGAAAACAAAGACGCTCCAAGAACAACACAATTGTGCATGAAACAATAAAAATGAAGTGTTTGGAAGAAACCTGAAATTTTTATTGATGAAGAAGGGGATGCCTTGGGCTTCCCCAAGCTTTGACTCTTGTACCTCTTGAATATTTCTTGGGTGACACGGGTGGCATCCCCAATCTTGAGGTTTTGTCCATACCTCATCTCATTACATCATTCTTTTCCTACACCTGAAAATTTCCTTCATACAAAACTTCACACAATCTTCATTAGCATTAGTGCATTCAAAAGATAATAAACCTTTGGGTTTTAGTTTTAAAATAGAAAAACTTTCATTAAAACATAAGATACTGTAGCAATTCCCTCAAAAAGCTCAATTCACCAAAAAGAACCAAAAAAGAAATTGATAAAGAGGCAAACGCAAATAATGGCAGAATTCTGTCAAAACAGACCAGGTGGTGAAAACTGATTTTTTCAAAGACCTTCTGTTGCTCAAATCGAAAAGTGTTGATCTAACGAAAGTTAGATAACAACCTGAGGGATTTATTCCAAAAATTACAACTCAATACGACATATAGAAATTTTTCACGAATTTTTACAGTGAAGCACAAAAATCTGTTTCGGGGCATCACTTCCCCAAATCTTACTTCCCTCTCATTAGAGGTTATTCTTGGCACAAAAATCAAATAATAAAAAAAGGATAAGGAGAGGTTATTACAGAAGTAATAACTTCCAAGACTCAAGAAAACTATTGGGTTATCTCCCAAGAAGTACTTTTCTTTAACGCCTTTAATTTAGGCATGATAGTTTGAGAAGATGCTCACATAAGAAATATGAGTTGAAGTAAAAGAGAGCATCAAGGAGCAAATTCAAAGCACATTTAAGTCTAACCCACTTCCTATGCATAAGAATCTTGTAAATAAACAAGTCATGAAAGCACAAAGCAACAAGCATAGTAAACCAAAACAAGTGTAACTTCAAGACTTTCAACATAAAGAGGGGAAACTTAATATTATTTAGATAGATAAAACCATGTTTTCCTCTCATAATAACTTTCAGTAGCATCATGAATAAAATTAACAATATAACTATCACATAAAACATTCTTATCATGAGCCACATGCATATAACAATTATTACTCTCCACATAAGCATAGTCATTCTTATTGATTGTAGTGGGAGCAAATTCAACAAAATAGATATCATTATTATTCTCATCACCATAATCATCAAATATATGAGGCATATTGTAGTCATAATTAATTTCCTCCTCAATAGTAGGTGGACTAAAAATATCATATTCATCATTGTAATCATCATATATTAGAGGCATTGTATCATCAAAGTAAATTTTCTCCTCCGTGCTTGTGGGACTAAAAAGATCATTTTCATAAAAACTAGCTTCCCCAAGCTTAGACTTTTCCATATCGTTAGCAATAATGGTGTCCAAAGAATTCATACTAACAACATTGCTATTAGCATGCAAATAAAGTTCCATAGGTTTTTTAATTTTCTCTTCAAACACTTCATGTGCTAACTCAAGATAAATACTATAAAGCTCTCTAATTTTGTTGTTGTTTTCCATTAAGCCTAACTAGTGAAAATAAAAACAAGAAACAAAAAGATATAATTGCAGAATCTAAAAGAAATAACTTCGAGCACTCATACACCAGCAACAGTACTATAAGATAGCTTAGTAGCCAGAAGATGTGAGTACCTTTTACCTTACCTCCCCGGCAACGGCACCAGAAAATAGCTTGATGTCTACGCACCTCTATTCTTGTAGACAGTTGTTGGGCCTCCAAGTGCAGAGGTTTGTAGAACAGCAACAAGTTTCCCTTAATTGGATTACCCAAGGTTTATCGAACTCAGGGAGGAAATGGTCAAAGGTATCCCCTCTCCAGCAACCGTGCAATCAAGATACAAGAAGTCTCTTGTGTCCCCAACACACCCAATACACTTGTCAGGTGTATAGGTGCACTAGTTCGGCGAAGAGATAGTAAAATACAAGTGGTATGGATATAAGACAACAGTGCCAGAAAATAGCTTGATGGCGTGGAAGAGACAAAAGGCAAACTGAAATAAAGATGGAAGCAAGCAAACATGTAACAAATCTAGTTGTAAATGGTGTTTCAATGCTTAGAAACAAGGCCTAGGGATCATACTTTCACTCGTGAACACTCTCATATAAACATCTTCTCTTTATGATACTACTCTGAACTACTCTCCGGTTGGACACTCTAATCCATGGTAGGGCTATAACAGCACACCTCAAAGTCCGCTTTCCCATCTAGATAACCCCACACTGTCACCTTGAGCTCTAGATGGTTCCAACAAACACCACAATTTCATAGAGACATCCAACTCCAAATATAACTCATAACAAGTATTTGTAATCTCTAGCCTAAGTGCCACCATGGTGTGCATATTGTCACTTTCACACACATGGGGAGAGCAGAGATCTATTAAAGCACTTGAATAGCAAGGTAGATCTACTTTATTACAAAGCTCATGATCTCAAGAAGATCATGCATAGAAAGAGAGATGAACACATAGCTACCGGTAGAGCCCTTAGCCTTGAGGAAGAACTACTCCCTCATCATCATGGGAATCAGCAATGGAGATGGAGATGATGGTGGAGATGGCTCCGAGGGCACTTCCCCGTCCCGGCAGGGTGCCGAAACAGAGACTTTTTGTCCCCTGAATCTCCCCTTCGATGGTGGCGGCGCTGCAGAACTTTTCGTGGCTGGAGGCTGTTCGATTTAGGGTTTTGCATCGGGGGATTCTTATAGGCGAAGGGGCAAGGTCGGTGGCCGGCCAGGGGGGCCATACCATGTGCTGGCGCGGCCTAGGGTTGCCCGCGCCAAGGGGGGTGTGGCCACCCTGTGGCCCCTCTCCGTCTCGTCTTCTGGCTCTGTGAGTCTTCCGGTAAAATATCGACTTTGGCTTTTGTCTGGTCCAATTCCGAGAATATTCATTTTCTGACTTTTCTGAAACCAAAAACATAAGAAAACAGGCAACTAACACGGTGGCATCTTGTTAATAGGTTAGTCCAAGAAAGTGTATAGAAATACTCCAAAGTGTGGACAAAACATAAGAAAGTAGACATAAAACAAGCATGGAACATTAAAAATTATAGATATGTTAGCAACGTATCAATATGAGATAATACACACAAAAAAATAGTGTACATAGTTACTAACTAAAAAATCACTAACAAATACGGTATATATGAAATCAGTGAGAGTACGCAAGAAAAAAGAAAGATTGTGTTAGTGATTATTTTGTTTGCCACTTTATTTTGTTATGACAAATTGACAATACAACTATATATGTTGCTTAAAAATTATATTATGCGCTCTTTACAATTAAATTTATGCTTCATAATTATATGTATGAAATTTCAAATTTGTCATTGTAACCTTGCAAATTAAGAATGTGTTAGGACAATATTAGGACTAAACCATTGTCTACTAATAAATTGTAATAGGACAATGTACTTTACAGTTAGGAATGTGTTCATACACTTACAATATATGTCCTATTTTTACAAGCAAATGTCATGAAGATAACTAAAACAAAATTTGCAAAGATTAGGAAAAAGAAATCTCGCCGTGGCTAGCTTGACGACGACTCTGGCCCCTCGTCGGCATCCTTGATAACGTAAGCGGTGTTTTCCGCTAAGCGGGTAGAATGTCGCGGCGAGGCGGACTGGAAGCCCTTCATCAGGGAGTATCAAGGCAGTGAGATGGAGCGGGGCACGAGCGCTCGCAAGGAGAAGCCCCACCGACAGCGGTGGAGAAGGAGGATAAGAGGCCATTGTGGGAACCACTAGATCTACGTGCGCGTGTGGTGGCCTATGATTGGGAGGGAGGGTGGGGAGGACGGCTGACCGCGTCGTCGAGGAGGATGGCGGCGGGGAGGAGCACCAACGGAACAAAGATGGCGGGGAGGAGCACCAATGGAACAAAGACGGCGGGGAGGAGCGGTAGGGTAGGGCGGTGGTGGCGAGAGTTTGTATAGTGCGGGTTGGGCTAGGCGAATGAGGAAAAGTTAGCCCGCCCCTAGTTTTCTCCAAAATTTTAAATTTTTCTGCCACAATTTCAAACTAATTTGATCTAGGTCCTCGCAGACGGTCAAAAAATCTAACTATCTCGAGAAGATACCTCATCCAATTGAGAAAACAAATCGCCTCTAAAACATGTCAAATTCGAACACTCTAGCCTGAAATCTGAACCCCGATTAATAAAATACAAGTAATAAATAACTTTTCAAACAAAATAGTTAAATGGTCCAAGTATCCATTTTAAACAAATTTGAACGTTATATCCATTAAAAACCTTTTTTATTCCATGTACGCTTGGTTCAAATTTTAGTCAAATCCGCTAAATAGCCAAAATATTTAGTTAATTGAAAACAAATATTTTTTTAATATCCTAAGAAATCAAATTACCAACATTATGTGGTATATTAAGATACATTATTACAATTCCCAAGTCTAGATAAATATTTATTGAAGAAATGCTAAATGAATAAAATCCGGACACTCCGGGTTAGAACCAACTCTAAAATTTACAAAGTATTCAAAATTAGCAAGTAGATAAAGATGAATATATTATTAGTAGTGTGAAATGAATTTCTATGCCAAAAAATAAGTTCATATGTTGAAGGAAGTGTATGATGTATAGTACAAACTTTGGATTTTACCCTGATAGGTATCGATACTTCTATTGCCGATGTACCCGCTACAAAGCAACATTGGTGCAAGTGTTTTTGAATTGACTACTTTTTTACAACACCATCTAGGTATACTAAAATGAACAGATGGCAATTTTTATAATTATCTGAGGTTTTTTAGATATTATAAAAATCAAAATCCCTATAGCAGGTCTATAGGTCCAAACGTTATTTAAGCAACTATTGATTTATGATGTAAAATTATGATATGATCTCATGTTGTTACAGAGGTTCTACGATTTGAATTTGTCATCCATTAAAAAACTTTTTCAAATTTTAATTACATATGCTGAATAGCAAAAATATTTAATTATTTGTAAACAAATAAATTTTTTTAATATTCTATGAAATCACATTTCCAACATTACGTGGTATATTAAGTTATATTATTACAATGCTCAAGTCTAGACAAATATTAATTGAAGAATGCTAAAAGAATAAAATCCGGACACTCCGAATTTATTCGGACACTCCAGGTTAGAACCAACTCTAATTTTTGTAAATTATTCAAAAGTAAAAGGTAGATAAAGGTGAATATATGATTAGTAGTGTGATATGAATTCCTATGCCAATTTTGTTTCATATGCTAAAGGAAGTTTATGATGTATAGTAAAACCTTTGGATTTCACTATGATAGGTATGATAATTCTACTATCGATGTACTAGCTATAAAGAAACATTGGTGCAAGTATTTTTGAATTGACTAATATTTTTACCACACCATATAGGTATACTAAAATGAACAAATGACATTTTTCATAACTATCTGAGTTTTTTATATATTATAAAAAAATCAAAATCTCTATAACCGGTGTCTAGGTCCAAACTTTATTCAAACAACTGTTGATTTATGATGTAATTATGATATGAGCTCATATTGTTATAGAGGTACAATTTAAATTTTCCATCCATTAAAAACATTTTTCATATATGCTTGGTTCGAATTTCAATTAAATCTGCTAAATAGCCAAAATATTTAGTTATTCGAAAGCATTTTTTAATATTCCAAAAATCACAATATCAATATTATGTGGTATATATGTTATGTTATATGATTGTAATGTCCAAGTTTAGACAAATATGTATTGAAGCAATGCTAAAAGAACAAAATCTGGACACTCCGATTTAGAACTAACTCTAAAATTTGCAAATTATTCAAAAGTAAAAGGTAGATAAAGGTGAATATATGATTACTAGTGTAAAAATGAATTCTATGCCAAAAAACAAGTTCATATGCTGAAGGAAGTGTATGACGTAGTACAAACTTTGGATTTACCCTATAGGTATGATAGTTCTACTATCGATGTACTCAAAACAAAGCAACAATCGGTGCAAGTGTTTTCAAATTGACTAATATTTTTTTCAAACCATCTTGGTATACTAAAATAAAGCAATGCCCAAGTCCAGACAAATATTTATTGAAATAATGCTAAAAAATATTTATTGAACCAAAGCTTAAGACGGTCTATAAATTTAACCATATCTAAAATGTATATATCTCGTGCATTGGATCTCCCTTAGACGGCCATTACTCGTTGGCTATAGAGTATGCCTATTTGTTTGTTTTTCACGAAAAGCAGAAGGAACAGATCTCTCGGAGCAGTTGAGGATACGTCTCCGCCGCTGCTCAAACCCTATCCCAATGTTTGCACCGCCTCTCACATGATTGCTACGCCACTGTGGCCCCTCTCCTTGCTAGCCCACACCTCGCGCCGCTACCTTGTACGAAGCGCGTTCACAGTCTCATCGAATGGAGATGTCGTTGAACAGATCAAGTACGTAATTCACTAATCAATTCTGTGAAATCCCTCATAGTACTAGTATATTTCATGAAAACACTCAACATGCTAGTAGATTCCATACGATTCAGTATTAGTTGTTACTGTCATATCTTCAGTTTCAATAGTTAGCAGTTTATGATTCAGTTTCGTCAGATTTAGGACCATGTCAGTTATTGCTCTTTGTGGGATATCTTTACATTCAAAGATAGTGTTGTTGTTCCAACTTAATTAGTTGTTTTAGCTAAATTTAGTTCTTTGCTCTCTAATTTAATTGGTGCCTCCACATGGTGGTAGTAGCATCTTAATTTAAATTACATAGCTCTTTGCATTATAGAGCAATCATGGTGGTAGTATGTAGCATCTCAATTTAAGTTTATTAGCCGTTTACATCATTAAGCAATCATGTGGTAGTAGCTAGTGATTTTGTATTTATTCAACTCAGTTAGAATGTTAACCAAAATTCATATATTTATCCAACTCACATTTAAATAAAAAATATATAATATAGTTCATATTTCCTATATTTTTATCTTATGTGATAGGTTTGAGTGAGCATGAGGTTGTAAAGAGGAAAGGGAAAATGCATGAGGTTGCAAAGAAGAAAGGAAAAATGCATGTGGTTGTGCCGGCTAAGGTGAAGACAAGGACGAATCCTAAAAAAAACTATTGTCAAGAGAGATGCAATTGATATGGTAGAAAGCTCATCAACCCCCCCAAACAAGTCTACAATCGCAACTCGCAAAGTAGCATTGCCTAAAGAAAGTAGAAGGTTGATGAAATTACCAAAGCGCCATTACGAAGATCTTTGTTGGGATAAAATCATTATGAGGCTCAGAGAGATGATTACCCCCCTGACATTCCGCACAGTAGTTCAACCGAATATTTATGAAAAATCCTCCTAATTGACACTAAGATTGCTCATCAAGGGCAATCGACTTTGGACACATCAAGGAAAGTAAGGATAAATTTGTCAACATATTTGAAACATCTGATTGCCTAGGCTTAGTATAGATCATGGAGTTCAGGCATCACAACATTGAAAACATGGTGATGCAATTCTATTCTACCCTGTTTCTTGAGAAGGATGATTCTAGGCATTTTAGGTGGATGACCGCAGACAAATAATACCATGTCCCTGATCCGTCTATTTTGCATCACTATTTTATATCATAATTTACTAGTATTCATTAATATATTTCATATTAAGATATGATACTTATGTTATTTCATCTATTTTTGCATGATTGATGACTTTTGGGGGATGAACCACCGGAGTCAGGATTCTGATGGAAAAAGCACTGTCCAGATGCAATATTTGCGAAGATCAGAAAATCCTAGAAAATATACGGAAAATCCTATTTTTCTAGAAGATGAAGAATGCCAGAAGGGGAGGTGGAGATGGGCCATAGGAGGGCCCACACCACCCCTGGCACGAGCCTCCCTCGGGTCGCGCCACGAGGTGGTGTGGCCACCCTAGCCCACCTCCGACATCGCCCTTCCGCGTATATATTCCCCTCGGAAACCTGAAGTTCAGGGAGCGACCATAGAAAGATTCCGCTGCCTCTGCGGGGCAGAAACTACAGAGAGAGAAAGAGCTCTCCGGCAGGCAGAAATCTGCCGGGGAAATTCCTTCCCGGAGAGGGGAGATCATCACCATCAACACCGTCATCAAGCTAGACTTCATTGGGATCATCATCATCATCTCCACCATCATCTCCACCAGCACCATCACCACCACTTGCATCATTGTAACAATTGGGTTGAATCTTGCATAGTTCTTAGGGGAAACTTTCCCGGTGTTGATTACTTGTTATAGTTGATGTTTCTGAGTGGAACCATTGAATTATTGTTCATGTTCATATTGTTACTTATCATTATTTCATCTCTGATCTTGATCCACATGATGTCTCGTGAGTAGTTCGTTTAGTTCTTGAGGACATGGGATAAGTCATGTTGTTAGTAGTGGAATTGTGTTGAGAAAGATTTAATGGTTTGATATTTAAGTTGTGGTGCTATTCTTTTAGTGGTGTCATGTGAACGTTGACTACATGATACTTCACCTTTATGGGCCTAGAGGAAAGCATTGTGTATTTGGCTACTAATCGTGGGGTTGCCGGAGTGACAGAAACCTAAACCCCCGTTAGAAAACCTTTGCATAAGGGAGTGTAGGATCTCAGAATTTAAGGCTATGGTTAGGTTTTTATCTTAATTACTTTCTTGTAGTTGTGGATGCTTGCAAGGGGTATAATCACAATTATGTATTAGTTCTAGTAAGATCAGTACATTAGCATAGGTTCACCCACACAACACTTATCCAACTAGAGAAGATTAATCAACTATATGAAGTGAAAGCACTTGACAATATTCCCATGTGTCCTCGAGAACGTTTAGTCAGCTTAAGTAATACAACCGGCTTGTCCTTTGCTAAAGAAAGGATTGGGCCACTTACTCAATTATTATTATTGTCTTTTATTTACTCGCACTTTATTTATCTACATTATAAAAAAAACTAAAAATCTGTTTGCTAAGTATTTATAGAGAATTCCTGATCCAAACCACTTGTCAACACCTTCTGCTTCTCGTTGGGTTCGACACTTTTATTTATTGAAATTACTATGATACACCCCCTATACTTGTGGGTCATCAAGACTATTTTCTGGCGCCGTTGTCGGGGAGTGAAGCGCTATTGAAGAGTGGAACTGGTAAAGGAAACTTCTACTGTGAGTATTGTTTATTTATATTTGTTACTTTATTTCAATATGGATAATTCACTTAGTTTCTTATTTCGGAATGCTACTACCACTTCTAAGGTAGTAGATGAACCACCACCTACTGAAATTGATCCTTTTAAAATACCTACAAAAATTGTTGATCGTGTTATGGATAACTACTATTTTGGAGATGGAACTGTCCATCCCAGTGATCATTTGCTTTTTATACATGAATTATGCGGATTGTTCAAGTATGCAGGTATTACAAAAGATCAATTTAAGAAAAAGTTATTCTTTGTATCATTTAAAGGAAGATCTGAGGAATGGTATAAGCTGCTAAAGAATGGCCAATCTCTTGAATGGGAGGAAATTGTACCTCTCTTTTATTCCAAATTTTGTCCTCCTAGTGAGACTCATAAAGATCAGAATCAAATATATAACTTCTGGCCTCGTGATGGAGAGAGTACCGCCCAAGCTTGGGGGAGATTGAAGTTACTATTGCTCAAATGTCCTATTCATGAGCTCCCTAATAATATTATTATCAATAACTTTTATGCAAGGCTTTCTCTTCATGAAAAGGATTTATTGGATGCTTCTTGTGCTGGATCATTTACACGTATGCAACAAGAAGCTAAATGGGATCTTCTAAACCGTATTCAAGACAATGCTGAAGCATGGGAGAATGATAAAGGAAGAAAGTAAGGTATAAATTATGATTATTAATGCATTAAGTCTTTTATGGGAACTGGTGGCTTTCATAGTATTAGTGTTGCTTATGGTCTTGATTCTCAAAGTATTACAAATTGTTTTAAGGTCTTTGCCTCTTATATTGAAATTCCTAAAAAGAAATGGAACAAGTATCATGAGCCATATAAAGATATTGTTAATTGTGTTCCTACTAGAAATACTGAAGTTTATACTACTGATTGTATTTTACCTGACCCTTACATCGAGAAAATACCTTTCCCTGTTAAGGTAAAGGAACATTCTATGATAGCTAGTATGGTTAACAAAAGTACAAAGAAAGCTGTAGAACCCGATGAACAAATAGATGTTGAACCTGCAGTAGCAAATGTGAAAGACCTTATCACTAAAAATGTAGAAGATGGACACATTATCCTTTGTAAGGATACTTCTAATATTGTTTCACATCCTAGTAGAACTAGGAAAGACCTTGTCCATGTGTTTTATATCAGAATAAGTGATCATTGCTACTATGGTTCATGTGATAGTTATATCGTTAAATTTATTCATGATGCTGAAAGTTATTATGAGAGAGGGAAAAATGTTTTTATGCATCTCAATAATATTAAGTTTCCTTGCTTAATGCTGAAAGTCTTTATGTTGCACTTGTTTTGCCTTCCTATGCTAGTAGCCTCTTGTTTCAATAATTTATTTTCTTACAAAATTACCTTGCATAGGAAGTGGGTTAGACTTAAATATGTGTATATTTTCTTCTTAATGCTCTCTTTTACTTCAATTCATATTCTTATGTGAGCATCATTGAAATTATCATGCCTATCTTAATGGCTATAAAGAAAGAGCTTTTTGGGAGACAGCCCATTATATTTTTTACTTTCAGTTTATTTTTGTTTATTTGAGTTTTGGAAGTTATTTCTTCTGTAATAACCTCTCCTTATCCTTTTTGTTTGGTTTTTGTGTCAAGATTAGCCTCTAATGAGAGAGAAGTAAGATTTGGGAAAGTTGTTGTCCCGAAACAGACTTTTGTGCTTCACTATAAATAATCGTGAAAAATCCCAGAATGTTGTACTGATCTGTAATTTTTTGTGTGCATGCCCCAGGTTATTATTTAACTTCCGTTAGTTTTGCACTTTTTGATTTGAGCAACATAAGATTTTCTAAAAAATTGATCTTTACCTGCTGGTCTGTTTTGACAGATTTCTGCCATTTTTGCATTTGCCTCTTAAATCGATTTTCTTTTTGAATTCTTTTGGGCTTTTGAAAGGAGTTGCTATAGTAGCTTATGTTTTGATGAACTTCATTTAAATTGAACCCAATGGTTTATTATCTTGCATGCACTAATGTTGGTAATGAAGATTGTGTGAAGTTTTGTATGAAAGAAATTTTCAAGTGTTAGGAGAGAATGATGTAATGAGATGAAGAATGGTCAAAAGACTCAAACATTATATTTTTGAAGATTCTTACAATGAAGATATTGATATTTTTCAAGTGGTGACTCCGGAAGAATTTATTAAAGACCAAATTCAAAAACCTGCAGAGTCCGTTTTTGAATAGGTACCATTTCTGGTAAGAAAAGGTCCACGAAAACGTTTCAATTTATATTTTTGCAGTTTTTATCTAACATGGAAGATAATGAGTCGAAAAAGGGACGGAAACGGATCCCAGAGGGCTCACACCACCCCGTGGTGCGGGCCCACCTAGGCTGCGCCACAAGGGGGTGTGGTCACCCCGGAGCCTGTCTCCGACCCATTTTCTCCCAGTACCTTCCTTTTGTTGTTAAACTTTGTAATATATAATCCCACAGATCCTCGGAGGTTCATATATCGTGTTCTCATTGTGTTTTTGTTTCCATCTGTTTCTTTTAGGAACTATTCTCAAGTTTAGAAGCATGATGGTCTCCACCAACGATAAGGGTTAGAAGCTTGTGGAAGGTTATCTCCAAGACACCAAGAAGGAGGAGGAGATCAAGGGTGAAGTTGAAGAGGAAGTGAAGGAAGACCAGCATCCACCAGCACCACCATTCCAAGCATTGGAGTGGTGGCAAATCCTGTCAAGGTCAAAAGGACTACATGGATGTCCACTGGAGGGAAGGTTCCGCGCCTTTGATTGGCTTCACGGTCACTTCCTCCACGCATCAAGAATCCCTTCCATACCCTTATACATGAGCAGCAATTCCAAAGATGCCTAAGGAAAAATTACCCTCCAATTGGGATATGCCTCGTTCTAACCATGTAGAAAAAGAACACTCTAAGGAGGAAGAGTGGGGAAAGAATCACAAGGGCTGGGATTCATAGTCTGATCATGATCACAACACCACCACCACCGAAGGAGTAATCCGTCATCAGGTTTTGGCATCCCCTTGGTTTGTTCCAAGCTTGGGGGATTGCCGCGGTATCACATCATTATCTTTCATCTTTTTACCTTTTTAGTAGAGTCATATCATGAATAGAGAAGTTATCATATAGGATGGTTTTCATTGTGGAAGTATCTCTCCTCTAGTTAGTTATCTATGTATCCCTTGGTGTGAGTTACCGTTATGGAATATTAATGAGAAGTTCTATCATTTACTTTTTGCACATCTTATTTTAGTTTGCAATTTCTATTATATGATTGATCTTGTTGTTAGTATTGGTATCACTTTGGGATCATTAAGTAAATTTAGTTGGTTTTGGAAAACCTAGCTCTGGTCAGTAGCAACACTATTTGAGGATTGAATGGAAAAGAGAAAAGTACTTTTAGAAATATAATTTCATTATCTTTCTTTCTTGATTAGCTCATAAGCTTAGTATTCTCTAGTTAATATCTTTTGTCTTTCCAAGGAAGATTGCATGATTGTTTCTATCACTTGTATGTTTGTTTGTTTCCTTCAACTCTTATGCTTGCTACCCAGCCTTGTTAGCCAAAAACCTGTACTGAGAGGGAATGCTTCTCGTGCATCCAATCCTTGAACTAAAACCTATGCCATTTATGTCCACCATATCTACCTATTAGCATTATTCCTATTTCAAGTAAATTCTCGAGTTTTATCTATCTTCCAAATTAAACTTGTTATGTGAAAATTAGTGACTAAAGCTCTCACAAACTTGATGGCGCACTTTATTTTCTTGTACTTAATAAATTTAAACCATTGTGACTATCTTATGAAGCTTGTATGCTTGCAAATTATAAGTTAGGAGTTAGCAAAACCATGTTATCATGGGGTCCGCTTTCGACATTGCACTTATTATTTAGTTGATATCATGTTCTTTTATTTATGGATGCCAGCGGTGTGAAATAAAAGGGGAGCTTGTAAGCTCATGGAGTTTGTATATGTGTTAGAGAAACGCCTGGGCGGCTAGCCTAAGCCATTCCTAATCATGGTGGAAACTTGTAGCATAACCATAGTGGCATTCTATGAAGCATCCTCAATAAAAACCTCTTCAAATAGCAAATAAAAATATCACTGACATGCTCACTGTCTGTTGCCTTATCATTTTGATATGGGATAGCTCGTATGTCATGGGGCAAGGGGTACCCCGTTGGTGGTTCTCTATGATACACATACACTTACAATGACAAGAACTTACCAAAGACCAAAGTTGAGTAGCATGAGGTCTGGTACTCGTACTCAAGGGACATGAGATTTTCAACTTATAATTTGTCAAGCATATAACTCATACTTTCCCTCACATTAACCTTAATCACTTCAAGATGCCTATGATAGGGGCAACGAGGGCTCAAAGCTAGTAAGTACCATAATTTTTGGAAGTTCTTTATGAAACTTGAAATCCCTGCTTCCCTCTGCGAAGGGCCTATCTTTTACTTTTTTAGTTGAGTTAGTAAACCTATTCCTTTCTATTTCAAGCAAGCATTTGAGTTGTTGTGATTCAGTCATCCATATGATGATTTATTCAATCATGTTTCTTATGTTCCTTGTTTTGCACATTGCTCTTATCTGAGTGAATACTACTTTGAAAGCTATTATTGAAAACCCCATTACGTTTGACTCCTGCAATTTTTTAACCATTCTCTGACCAAGAACAAAGTTTACCATTACCAATTATGATTTACTTTGTGTATCTTCATTGTGTTTCCCTTACTCATTGCAAGTTAAGTTATATAATAGTGAGTTGTTTCTGTTATGATATGTGTATTGATGAATGTGATGCTTCTTGTCTGTATTCTCTTTATTGACACTTCACTACATAAACCTGTGGTCATGTTTATTGAGCTCAGTTTTCGCTTGGGGACAAGCGAGGTCTAAGGTTGGTGGGAGTTGATACGTCCATTTTGCATCACTATTTTATATCATAATTTAGTGTTATTCATTGATATATTTCATATTAAGAGATGATACTTATGTTATTTCATCTATTTTTTGCATGATTGATGACTTTTGGAGGATGAACCACTAGAGTCAGGATTCTGATGGAAAAAGCACTATCCAGATGCAATATTTGCGAAGATCAGAAAATCCTAGAAAATATACGAAAAATCCTATTTTTCCATAAGATGAAGAATGCCAGAAGGGGAGGTGGAGATGGGCCACATGAGGGCCCACACCACCCCTGGCACGCCCCCCCCGGGCCGCGCCACCAGGTAGTGTGACCACCCTGGCCAACCTCCGGCATCGCCCTTCCGTGTATATATATTCCCCTCGAAAACCTAAAGTTCGGGGAGCGACCATAGAAAGATTCCGCCGCCTCTGCAGGCGAAACTCAGAGAGAAAGAGCTCTCGTGAGAAATCTTTGGGAAATTCCTTCCCGGAGAGGGGAGATCATCACCATCAACACCGTCATCAAGCTAGACTTCATTGGGATCATCATCATCATCTCCACCATCATCTCCACCAGCACCGTCACCACCACTCCGTACCGCTGTAACAATTGGGTTGAATCTTGCATAGTTCTTAGGGGAAACTTTCCCGGTGTTGATTACTTGTTATAGTTGATGTTTTTGAGTGGAACCATTGAATTATTGTTCATGTTCATATTGTTACTTATCATTATTTCATCTCTGATCTTGATCCACATGATGTCTCGTGAGTAGTTCGTTTAGTTCTTGAGGACATGGGATAAGTCATGTTGTTAGTAGTGGAATTGTGTTGAGAAAGATTTAATGGTTTGATATTTAAGTTGTGGTGCTATTCTTTTAGTGGTGTCATGTGAACGTTGACTACATGATACTTCACCTTTATGGGCCTAGAGGAAAGCATTGTGTATTTGGCTACTAATCGTGGGGTTGCCGGAGTGACAGAAACCTAAACCCCCGTTAGAAAACCTTTGCATAAGGGAGTGTAGGATCTCAGAGTTTAAGGTTGTGGTTAGGTTTTTATCTTAATTACTTTCTTGTAGTTGCGGATGCTTGCAAGGGGTATAATCACAAGTATGTATTAGTCCTAGTAAGGTCAGTACATTAACATAGGTTCACCCACACAACACTTATCCAACCAGAGAAGATTAATCAACTATATGAAGCAAAAGCACTTGACAATATTCCCATGTGTCCTCGAGAACATTTGGTCATCTTAAATAATACAACCGGATTGTCCTTTGCTAAAGAAAGGATTGGTCCACTTGCTGCAATTATTAGTATTGTCTTTTATTTACTCGCACTTTATTTATCTTCATTATCAAAAAAACCCTAAAAATCCGTTTGCTAAGTATTTACAGAGAATTCCTGATCCAAACCACTTGTCAACACCTTCTGCTCCTCGTTGGGTTTGACACTCTTATTTATTCTATAGTGCTTCGCTAAGCGTCTACGCGGGAGGGAGAGGGATCAAGGGGAAGAGGGAGGTGGCCAAGGGGTCAAGTGTGACGACTCAGTCCTCCCCTCCCTCTTCTATAGGCATGGGGGCTGCCTTGTCTCCAAGCCCCAGGGTTGTCCAAGAAAAGAGGGGAGACTTTCCCCCCAAGTTAACTCCCTAATTTAAAGGGATTTGACCTTATCCCTTAGCCCCATGCACATGGGCCTTAGGGGGGTTGGTGTGCTAGCCCATGTGGTTATATACACTACGAGTTGGGCCATGTGGGACATCCGTATAGGTGGGCCCCACTATGGTACCCTCTAGAACCTTATAGAACCTCTAGTACAATACAAAAAATCCCGAACTTTCCCGATAAACCAAAAAATAGTTCCCATATACTTTTTCTTTAAATATAGACCATTACGAAACTCCTCGTGATATCTACAATCACATCCGAGACCCCGGATCACCATTCGTTTACACCATCTGTTATCTCGACAAAACCTAGCGACACCGAAGCTTTAAGTGTGTTACCCTAGGGTTTGAGAACATGCAAACATGATCAAGACACCCCTCCGATCAATAACCATTAGTGGGCCCGGGGTATCCATAGTGGTTCCTACATATTCAAATAAGTTCTTTTATCGATTGAACCACGATTTCGAGGATTCATTAATCCTGTATCCAATTAACTTTGTCTCGTTATATATTAATTTCCCCAGATTCGATCGTTGGTATCTATATACCTAGTTCAATCTCGTTACCGACAAGTTCTCTTTACTCGTTCCGTGATGTAGGAACCCCGTGACTAATTACATTAGTCACATGTTTGCAAACTTTAGGATGCTACATTACCGAGAGGGCCTAGAGATATCTCTCCAACAGTTGGAGTGGCAACTCCCACGCTTCATTCATGCAACTCAACAAGTACCATCAGATATACCTGAAAGCCATCTTTATAATCACCTAGTTACGAAATGATGTTTGATATCCACAAAGTAATCCTCTAGTACTCGGGAGTAACATAATCCCATGGTCTAAGGAAATGATACTTGACATATACAGAAGCGATATCAATCAAACTAAGTGACGCGATCAACAACTACGCTTATTTTAGGTTATGTCCATAACATCATTCTCCTAATGATATGATCATATTATCAAGTGACATTACATGTTCATGGTTAGGAAACCCTAACCATCACTTACCTAACGAACTAGTCATAAGAGGCTTACTAGGGACACTGTGTTGTTTATATATCTACATATGTATTTAGTTTCTGGTTAATACAATTATAGCATGGAGAATAAACACTTATGGTGAACAAGAAAATATGATAATAACAACTTTATTATTGCCTCTAGGGCATATTTCCAACATGTACATCCTGCGTTGATCTCTTTGTCTTGATCTAAAACTGACTAAATATTTCCCCCTTTGTGATCTCGCGATGAGGCAGAGAACGAAGACAGAAACCCGAAACATAGGCAGAACCTGTGAAGATTGGAGGGGGAACGCTGCCGGAGTTGCCCCCGTTGCATCTCTAACATCATCACCACCGTCTCCATGATAAAGAGGGAGTATATCCCCAATAGTAGCCCGGAGTTCTTCGATATCTTCACGTCCATCCGTCTAGCTCAAAGTATCTTGATATTGTCGTTTTCAGTTGCAAGGAAGATAAAAAAATCTTCCACCCTACTAGTAGTAAGGAATAGGCCATTTTAGCATAGGAGCCAACTTCTTTGCATCTGTAGACACCTCATGTTCATCAATGATGTATCCTAAATAGGCCAACTAGTTTTGGCGAGTTCCGCTGCTTTTGCTGCGTACGATTAGCCGGTCTTGCGATGGCAAAAGGATTCAGACAGCCCTATGCTAAAGTTCCCTACCTTCGGGTTGCATTAGGTTACGGAGCTAGGTGATAATAGCCACTGGCGGAGCCGGGACTAGCAGGCAGTGATGTCAAATCTCAAAAGAAACTGCAGGGATGTAAAAAATTAAGATTTATGAAGGCAATTGTGGTGTATTCATAGATGGAATTTCAATGCTAACTGATTGTTCATGTGGTCGCTTGACCACATAGTCTAGGTGCAGCTCCGCCACTGATAATAGCTCCTTTGTATCCCAAGCGCGTTGCCTCACGCAACACTAAGTAATCCATGCCAATCCACGTTACTAACTAACACTAGATAATCGTCTTTTCTAGAGATATTATAATTTTATTGAAAATCAACCACACTTGTTATGTTATGGATCTGGGAGTATGACTTTGTGAGCACGGGGAACGTGGTTCGTTGAGCAGTACTTGTGCAGGTCCAACAAAGCTCCCCGCAACATGCGGACGTACATTCGAAGGAACACGCACATGCAAGTGGGCAGGGGTTTGCATGCATTGCACCCACATGCACTCCATGCCGCAACGGGGCTCCGCCCCAAGCCATCTTTACTCGCCCTGCCTTGCTGCATAGCCCCACGGAGAAGCTAAACGGCAAAGGAAATGTAAACACTTCCACCATCACTCTTCCCATACTAAAAGTGAAGAAAAAAAGAGAAGCGTAATGGAGTGGGGCACCATCACGTGACCGGAACGTTGCCCACTCTTTTCCCTGCCGGGAAAGCTCCATGATGGGGCCAGGTCACGTGCATGCTGACCCGTCCACCATTCTCGGCTCAGCCTCAGCTCCCTCCTACACTCGTCTTTCTTTTTCTCGCCATTAATTAAAAGGCTTGACCTACCAGTGAGAAAAAAAGAAAGTCAGTGGAGTAGCAGGGTAGGGTAGAAAGCTGCAGCAACCTAATGTGCAACTACTACTCTCGCTAACGATAACGAACGGAACGAACGCTCAGGCTCAGTACTGTTAACACGGTGACAACAGAACGAACGCGCATCATGCTCAGTACTACTGTGGATTAATTAGCTAGTCACCACAGCATACCAACAGAATTAACATTGATCTCTCGTAGAGTCGTAGTAGAGCTCGGAAGGAAGGTAGGTACCAACAAATTAATTAACAAGAAGATGCAAAAAAAATATCTGGAAAAAAGAAGGCGAAAAAGGAAAAGAAGGAGAGCCTGGAGAATTTTGTAAAAGGATCTAGCTAGGCTGCGTGCATCCGTGCGATGCGTCGCTAGCTCCATCCGTTCGTCCAGCTTATAATTAATTAACAGATGCCGTAGTCGCGGAACATGAGCTCCGGCTTCACGGTCACCCCAGCGCCGGCACCAGCCGCTGCCCCGGCGTCGACGCGATGGCTGTCGCGAATGAAGACGAGCTCCTTCTGGCGGCGCAGCTCCATGACCTTGCGGTGGGAGTTGGAGTGCTGGGTAAGCAAGAACGTGGGGCTTGCCGCCGGCCGGTACTCGGGCACCAGCCTCCCGGACTTGAACCGCACGCCGCATGCGTTGCAGAGCGTCTTGGGCCCAAGGGGACCCGTCCGCCACTGCGGTGTCTTCTCCGATGCGCAGTGCGTGCACCGCCTCACGCCGCCTTCCACCAGACCCACCTCCCCGCCGACCATGGGGCCCTGCTTCTTGCCCCGGCTGCCGCCATTGGAGCCAATAGGCCGCACGTGCGTCGAGGACGGGAAGTCGGAAGACGAGCAGGACGACGAGGGCGAGGACTGCGAAGGCGGGCGCGGCATGAGGGAGTGCCATGCGGCTGCGGCCGCAGCACTCGCGCGTGACCGCTTGCTGCGGGCGCCGCGCCCTGGCAGCGCTGTGATGCAGCTGTCTTGACCAGCTGATAATCTTCCACCACCGTCGCTGGCCGCGTTAGCTGCCGCCGCCATTGCCGCATGTGCGGCCGAAGAGTAATTCGGCATGTCGGAGTAAGAGTCGTCCACGAACTTGGATAGCCATTCCAGCTCCGCCGCCTCCTCTCTCTGAAACGCGCACATCCATATACATCGTCAGCTAAGCAGTTCGATCACGATTGTCAAAATGCACTAGATTATGCATGTATGCATAATTGCATATGCAAGTGGCCGTGCGATCGTTTTGCTTACCGGGATGTAAAACTCATCGGCGAATGAGAGCATGGAAGTCTGATGATCGGACGACGTGGCTGACGGAGTGGTGGCGGACGGCTCCCCCATGCCGCCGCCGAGGTGGTGGATCCCGTTGTCCGCGGCTGCGGGGAAAAAGTCGTGGGCGGCCGCGGGGAAAAAGTCGTGGGCGCCCCCGCTGGAGAGGTTGAGGAGCTCATCCACGCGCATGTTTGCGTCGCCCATCGGCTGCATCCCGTAGAAATGGTGAGCTGCTACGGAGTAGTTGCCGGCGTGGTGGCTCATCGGTGTGCCGGCGCCGGTGACGTTGGACGCGTCGTGGTACCCGCCCAGTCCCATGCCGAGCTCCACGCCCATGGCCATTTCCCACTCCGACGCCATCCCAGCCAGGAGAGCTAGCTAAAGTAGCGCGTACTTGAAGGGAGGTTTCTTTAGATGAGCAGTGACACTGCCCGTTCCAGCGCGAGCTAAGCTAGCAGTGAAGAGAGTGAGGGTGCGAGAAGGTATATAAAGTGACGTGAGAGAGGGATCATAGGAGGAGAGCTGCGAGAGGTGAGAATGGAGGAGAAACAGTGCGCGCTGGGCTTTGAAGAGGGGAGCTCCAATCAGTCACCACTCACCAGTAGCAGGAAGGGTTGTTGCGAGATAATTAAATAGAGCTGAGAGACAAGGTGGTGCGTGTGTGCAAGGGAGAGAGCGTTTAAGGTGGTGCGATTAAGGGGAGTAGAGGATTAGCGTGCGGACCTACCGGGGAGAGGAAACTAGCTGCAACGTACCCCCAGCACAGGGGCAGGCCTCCAACGTGCCCGCCCATCCTCTCTCTCTACCCAGTGCCCACACACATTCATGTGCGCGCCAGACCACATATGTCTCTCCCTCCACTCTTGGCCTGCCAAAGCTTTAATTCCCTAGCTTGTTGCCTACTCATTTCACCATGGATACGTACATGTGAAGTTTGCTAGTTTACTCATGTAGTACTAATTAACCACTAGCAACTCTAGTGGTAGTACTAACCCTTTATCTAGCGAAAAGAAGAAGAATCTTCCATGCTTGATTTTAACCGCCTCGCAAGGGCATCTCCAATGGACCGATCCCAAAAGGTCCGAACATGTCCTTGCATACACGTGACACGGACCAGGGGCACGATCCAAATAGACCGAAGGGCATAGACCGGTTTGTGGCGATCTACTCACGGACTAAATTTGGGATGTTTTTGTGTCAACCTGGACAGTGCCCGCGTCGTCCACGCGCGTCACCCTCTTATCTTCCCCGGACCCGCTCGCCAAGGGCTCAGAAAACAATCCACACCCAAGTTGACATCAACCCTCTGTGCCGCAACACTACCGCGACGTCGCCGCCCGCCTATGCCTCTTCTAGCCATCCTCGTAGTAGCCCTCTCAGCGGTTGATGCTTGTTGACTGTTTGTAGCCGCGCCTCTTGTTGGCGTTGCCATCAATTCACACTGTGGAGGAGCTCGGGAAGTGCAGTCATCCCCGTCGGCGTGCTATGTCTTAGTCGTCGGGGTTCTTGGGCTGCTTTAGCTTTCTTATGGGAGCTGGAAAGGATATGTCGATTTCTCCGATTGTAGGCTTATTCTCGTCTGTGTACCATGGGGCCCACGACCTATTCGGTCAATTGCATGGACGAAAACTAGCTCGAGCTCGATTGAGTTCTTCTTCAAGCATGTGGTAGACATGTCGCCAAGTGACGACTCCAACGGTGATATCGAAATGTTGATGGTCACATCAACCTTCATGCAGCCCATCTGAAGGGGCTCGGTGAAGGGATGCAATGCCAACTTGAGCCTTATAAGAAGGATCGGGAACATGTATTTGGTGTGCTACAATCTCAGGGGGCTATTGTTCGACGCCTTCTAGAACATGCAGCAATGAGACTATGTGAAAGGTGATGATTGTTTATGTGATTGAGCATATGTGGGCTCACATAGGAAGTCGCTAGGCATCACCGCTAATTTTATTTATTTGTTTGCTATGTTTGTTTATGAATTATATTTATTTGTGAACTATGTTGTTTATTTTATTGTGAACTTTTTTAATTTATTTGATTGTGAATTGTACCATTGTTTTCTGGTGTCCGAAAGAAAATTAGTTGAAATGTGAGAAAAAGCTAGCTCGAACTCGATATCTAATGTGCCATGCCGATTTTTTGATTTGAGCTGGTTTGTTCACTCAAGCTAAATGATTTTCTCGCAAGCTACTTTTTTAACTCGTTCAAATATAGAGTTTGAAATTTTTCGGTAGATGAGTGAAAAACTAGTAATGTTTCTTGCACATGTAATGTGGAGCTACTACATTTTTTGTTGATCTTACATTTGTGGAATTATGGAAGTACTACCACTATTCTAGTACTGAATTTACTAGCAAAATTTCTATTTTTTCTTATATGTTCACTTGTTTGCAACTTATATTGAATTAAATGAGCTCCTCATGAGTTTACCTACTCGATATGACTTTTAGATCTTGTTGTGTCAATCAGCCGGGCCAATCTATGTCGTAAGCTGAACTAGCTTTAGCGGCTCAACTCCAATTCTAGCCCTATCCGTGAGTTGTAGCATGCGTCGAATGTCTCCCCGTAGATGGATTGAAAAAGTTTGTTGGGCACCAGTATTGGGTTCAAGGCTCATAGTCTTCCAAGAATCGCATCGACACTCGTCCTTCCAACGAGTTGCACCCCATGTTCCATTCATCTGCTTCTTGCCAGCGACTCTGGTATCAACATCAACCACATCGATATAATCGCCCTCTTTGTCCTCCCCGTCTTTGTTTTATGTCGGTGCAGTGGCGATATACTCGGTGTGCCCATGGACATGGACACCACCATTAATTATGTTGGCTAAGATGTCGGCGTCCATTGTCTATGCACACAACACAAATCCTAATAATGAAAGTTTGATAAATCATACACATCAACATGGTATAGTAGCGAATGCGCACATCGTTGGCATCGAAGCGCATGTCCAACATACCGTTGAACATGTGGCGGGCGTCACCACCATCACCACCGAGCAGGCTGCGGACGACCTGAGTGTTGGTATCATCGACGAACAAGATTAGTCCCCGCCTCAGAGCCTCCTAACTAGACTAGGAGCGGTTGAGGACGAGTGATGTCTGCAAGTGTGCATGTTGTTGTAGCTAGTTTCAAAACTAAGAGCATCGAACCTACATGGAGAGCTATTTGGTGATGATATTTATGCCTCGTGTTACCCTTTACAAAGATATTTGAAAGTTGGCTTTGATTCCAAGTAGAAATGTTTTAAGAGAACAATGTTTTCTTGCAAAAGGGTGATGATTAAAATAAAGGAAGCAAGAAAAGAGATAAACACGATGTAAGAAGTAATGAGACTGCAATAGGGCTAAAGCATTCTCGGAATTATCGGATCTACCACTAGTATTTATACTATTTATGATCAAGATAAATCTATATCTTCCTTCACGTGCATGTATGCGAAGAGCTCCAAAATAAGATGTTCACCGACAAGCCATCTAACGTTAACATCCCCAATAACCATTGTGATGATCGTAAGCAAGCCACTCTGATCCCTCACAATTATGGGTTTCCCCATGGATATTGATATGAGCTTAGTGAATCTCTTCTAATCCCCGTTACCCATATGAATAGCACACCAGCATGTTATGTCACTCAGCACCGTTTATACTACCATATGACCAACGGTAGTTCCCTCTCTGGTCCCAAACGGGCAAATATTACATGGTGCACTTCACATAATATCTTTAGAGAAAACTAATGCATGCTCATTGACCGAAATTATAGATCATATTTATTTCATATTATAATATTACTAGGGTTTCTCCATCTCCCCAATAACAAGATGAACTACTCATAAATAGAGGCAATCAATAATATCGGCATAAGTATGTGAATGGAATACACGTATATGGACGAATTCAAGTGCAAATCCACAATGGTAATTGGGATTACAACAATATGGGGGTAAACGAGATGAGAATGATGACGATGATGGAGATGCAGCGGTTGATGATGGGGGATGATGCCTTGGCCTCCAATGATCCGTGTAGCAGTGAGGATGGTGCCCTTCTGCAAGTTCCCCCTCCAAATCCCTTCCAAAGGTGACGTTTCTCCGATTTGTGGTGTCTCTGAATGTCGGATCTTAGATCCTTCTACATGAGGTGAAAGTATTTGATAAGGCAAGGCAATTGGTAGGTGGTATGGGAGACGGTACATGCGGGCTGACTTCATACCGATGGTCGTTAACTCTCCTAGAGTCTTCTTTTGCGTCCCCTATTCACCTAGGTGTGTGGAAAATCATTTAGAAATATTATATTAATACACAATATGACAGCGCTAAATGATATGTTCATGAATATCTTCATAATTCGGGATCTTGTGGCAAAAGCATAAAAGGTGCATGCGAGTGGCGTATAATACCAAAATTCGATTGCTACTCATGCAAAAACATAAGATAAATATGCTTAAAAATGCACTCATTAACCAGGTCAATGGAGCCGCTTTGGCTGCCATGACAGGCATCAGCCATGATCGGCGGAATCACAACAATATGATCAGCGACGGGCTCATTCTAGCCAATCTGGAGGAGGAAAACTGATATTTCAAATACGTCATCGCATCATAGCTCTCGTGGTAGTAAGCTGGCAAATTCAATGAGGTACTTCTTGAAGAGATAGTGGTGGTAAGACCTTAGGTTCTGGGTTGCCATTCATACTTGAACCTATGGCGACATTGTAGCGACCTTGGTATACAACAAAGTCTTCCTCTATTGCTACCGCCTCACCACGGCCTTCATAACATTGCCTTCTTTGCAGAGCCCCTTATGGTCAGCAATGATCATCCTACGTCGGTCCAACTCTGTTTTCCAATTCTCAACCTTTGGTTGTTGCGTCACACGCTTTTTACGCGGCTTTCTCGCGGCAGTGGTGACGGTGATGACGATTGCATGGGCTCTAGCGTGGCATCATTGGGAGCGACTGGCGGGAGAATGGAATGGTAAGGGGAAGTCGGTGGAAAATTGGGAAATAGGGATATAATTTTGGTTGTGTCATTGCAAGGGGGACTATCAAATCAGACTTGGCGCTGTATGCCTCCCATGTCTATCACTATGCATCAGGACCAATGGTGGAAGTGTCGGACCAAAATTAGACCATGCCTAATGTCGGCAATTTATTGGGAGGACTTGGGTGGAAGCTCAATTCATAGCCTATTGAGGGTGATGTTGGGCGCCTCGTAGAGACTCGCTATAACTCTATTAGAGCATCTTCAGTCGCCCCCCAAAGCCCCCTCAAATCGCCTATGGGGAGCCGATGCTGAAAATTCACCTAGCCGACCCCCATAACCCAGTTTCAACCGGCGCAGACAATTTTTCATCCGCCGTACCCAGGACACACCCAACCTAGGGAGGCAAGCGGGGGTTCCTGTCAACACCCAGATTTTTAATCCTAGATGCCTGTTATGCCATACAACGCAATCCTAGAATTACCATTTTTGCAAGACATAACAGATTGGATATCAAAGTACATCATCCATTACAAACCATAATAAGGTCTTACACAAATAAGGGATCTCATGATCCAGTCTTAATACAAACAAGTAGTGGAATAATAAGCGTAGTAGTGAGATCCATCTTCAGGGTCACAGGCAATGCTGACGATAAGAGATGATCCTAGTTATCATAGACGTCCTGCTGTCCATCTTCCTGATAGTCCTCCTCATAGTTTGGCCACGGGAATAGCCAGGGAAAAAGCCATGAGTACTCTTCAAGTACTCACAAACTATCACTAACAAGTAAGGTAGTTCTAGTAGGAATCTTAAGCTCTAGGTTTATTTGCAAAAAGCTAGATTTATCTAAAACTGAGTTTATAAGTAAAGAAAACTAAGTAAATGTTCTAAATCACTTAAGTGGGGACCTAGTTTTCATATTTACAACCCTGTTGTGGTCAAGTCAAAGTCATAGTTCACTTAGAAGTCATTTTGAAAACATCTGACGACGGAACAGTATGGCCACTCCAACTGTCCATGACCCCGGACGTGGCTATTCGAATAGTTTGACACTCTGCAGAGGTGGTACACTTTCACCACAAAATTCGATACATCCATCAGAGATAATCCTGAATCATCATACTTAGTATGCGGATAATCAATCATAACCTTTCCTTTACACACTCTAGTATAGGCACCTCCCTATGAGCTTGGCCTCCCAGCCATGGCCATCTACCATCCTGGGCACTGCATAGGTGGACAATTCATACTCACGAGGTAGCCTCAGCTCAAACCTCTTCCGCGAGGCAACCCATACTAATGCATATAAACTTGCGGCTAAGCCTTACCCAATTCAGGTATTGTGGTTGTATGGTAAAATTAGAATGGTATCGCATCCGAACCCAACCATCAGTTTTATAAAAGGGCTAAGGCTCATGCCTCAACATTTTCATCATCAAATCCATTTGTGTTTCTCAACACATATCAAAACATTTCAATAGAATGACTCATCATTCCAAGGTTTTCATAATCATTTTCACCAAGTATTCCCATCTAAAGTGATCAAGTTTTATGCTTAGCACTAGCCACTAAGTTAAGAGTGTTCACTAATGAGGGTGCTAATCTTCAATCTCATGCCATAGAATGACATATAGTATAGGCCTAGTTTTATACTCTTTATGCTATCTATACTACTTCTTCAATACCCACAAAGCATTAACTAAGAAGTAAAGAACTTTGGTAAAGTAAAAGAATAAAGCTTGCAAGTAAAACTTGGGATTGGTATAAATCAAGGTATATAACCAAAGCATGCCTAATGCATCTTGCTTAAGGTATCTTGCAATTAGTGATGGCTTGCATAGGTATAAGACTTGCATAGGTATAGGACTTGCAATTAGTGAAACTCTCTGAATTGATTTTTGAATCTATGGACAGAAACTAGTTTAAACTAAAATGGAAAATCCATATTTGAATTCCCTAGGTTGCGCGGGAAAGCTAAACAGTCGCCCAATCTGATCAAGACAACAGCTTGGTCACAGATGGGGTCCACAATGATCGGCGCATCTAAGCTAAACAAGATTCACGGATCTGAGCCCTACGATCTAATTCTAATCCAACGGCTGGGAGTCATCGTCGACGATGAACTACTCCGGCGAGGAACTAAACCTAACGCTACGGTGGGGGTCTGGCTAGGCTCACTTGGGCTCCAGCTAGGGTCGGCGACGGGGGCGATCGACGTGGTAGACGACGGCGGTTCGATGCGCGGTCATGGCAGGTCTTAGGGTGGTCGAAATCTATGGCGCCCTTCTCCTCCAGCAGCGGCGGGCTCTGGCCAAATTCCGGCGAGAGAGAGCTCGCCTTGCTCCGGGAAGAAGTGGGGGAGGATCAATGAGGAGTGGTGAGTGCTGGGGTATGGAGAAATGAGGCAGGGGAGGCCTCCTTTTATACTATAGCGAGGGGACCAAACGATGCGTGTGCGAGCTCATCGGTGACGACGAGCGCAGGCCGCTAGCGGCACGGCTGAGGCTAGGGGAAGGTGTTGTGTTCCCTGGCGGTTCTCACGGGCGTAATGGCGAGGCGTGGGGTGGTGTGGTTTGGTCGAGAGCGTGCGGCGCTCCGCACGAACGCAAAGGTGTTTGCGACGATGTGCGGGAGCTGCGGGTCGCGCGGCGGTGAACGGGGTTATCTGCGGGGTTGGGGTGATCATGGCGAGCTAGTGCACGCATGGCGGGGGTGAGGCGCGGTCTGTGCGAGCTGATCGGGCGCGGTGAGCTGGCGTGCTCTGGACATGGCACATAGGCTTAGGGCGTGGCGGTGCTAGGGTGGTCCAGGACTCCTCTGTGGTTGAGGCTTGGACAGGGGGTGGTGGTGGAGTGCGATGTGTCTGGTGCGTGTCGCGGGCGAGGGCGGCGATGCTCCTGGCGCTCTATCCACTGTCGGCCGGTGACGACCAAAAAGGGGCGGCGCTCCACTATGCACAACGGCCAAAGGGGGGTTGGTCTAGGTGCTGGCTATGCTCATGGGAGACAAGGGAGTGAAGAGGGGACCAAATGGTCGAGGATTACTATGGAAACAGTGAAGTTAGGCAGTAGATTAATTTGTGTAATTAAGGTGTTTGATGAAATGGCTGCAAGAAATTTACTTTGGAATTTTTGAATGAAAGTTTTTGAGTGATTTGATCTTAAGCTTGAGTATCTATGTTTGCTTGGAGAGGTCAAGGGGAATTGGTTTGATAGGTTTTCAAAAAAAGTGGGATCTTAACATATGAACTAGATTCAAGTTTTAACTGTCCATTAAATTGATTTGAAAGATGTTTTTGTAAGTTTGTAAAGTGGGCCTTGATACACTTTTACTTGGTCTAGCAAGGGGTGGAAACAAATAGAAATGTTTCTGTTAAAATTTCTCTTCTAGGAACACACAAAGTGACCTAGTGGTTAACTTTTGTCAAAATGACCATTTTCTTTATTTATTCATATTTGATTTCTTTTTCTATTGATTTTGTTTGTAATTGGCCTAGATGATGTAGCATTCACCTTTAAACCATTTCACATCATTTGAAGCAATCAAGCATGGCAATTTCAATCAATTCTGCACTAATGCAAAACACACATGCATTCATATTCATTTTATTAATAGAAGTTTTTGTTAACCCTAAATTGGGTGGTTTGAACTTGATATTCTTGATTAGGGTTTTTGGATGTTACAGTTCCTAATGGAGAAATAGGTTGGGTGGACCAGCTCTGTCAACTATCTCTCCTATTATTTCATTTCCCTCCATTTTCCCCATATCCTCCCACCCCATTCCCTTGCCTAGCCGCTGCCACTCCCGCTATTTCCCTCCCAGCGATTTGGGCGCATGCTCATCAATCCACGACACCATGCCACCAAAGCAATTTGCCATCCCTTGTTCAAACAAGAGCCAAGAGGCAACGCGAGACATCAAGATTGGGATCCTCAAGACCAATGTTGCAGCGAAAAATGGGAAGCATGACTTGCATTTCTCTTGGATGCCACCATGTCTACAATGGATGACGTCGTGAGGGTGTGGTACATGGGCAACATGAACTCATCTTGCAAGAAATGAGGGAACCATTGGAGATTTCTACACCACCATCTACAAGTTCTACACTAATGTCAATGATAGCTAAACCCGAGGCGCCTTCTACCCTAGAGGAGGATGCTCTTACTCTTTGATTTCCACGTCTATATAATAAGATAGTGGCCAGACTTGTGCATTTTTTGTTTGCCGAGGCACTGAACTTAAGGAAAATCAGGTGAAGTGCTGATGAACTCATAACCCGGCTCCTAGGCACGCCCTTAGACATCCCCCAAGCACCCTTTTCTTGGCGCACATCACAAATATATTCACGCCACAATAGAACACTATGCATCGGTGCATGCATATGGCCCTTTTGAGGCTAGTGTTGGACACTGTATTAGGGGCGGCTGGATATGATCTTAGAGCATCTCCACCAGTGCCCCCAACCCCCAACCCGACCCCCAACCAGGTTGGGGGTGGAAGCCAAAAATCGTCCCACACCAGCGGACCCCAACCACCATTGGCATATTGGGCTATCCACCAATCTATCTGGCATGCCCTTGTCTCCCCTAGCAAGCAGGGGCATGCTAGGGATATTGGCAATACGTGTTATGTCGGACTCGCCATGCTAGGTTACCACGGGCCCTCTTCCAAGCCACATAGTGGTTCGAACAACCAATTAAAGGCAATTTGACTACACACTATGTTGTGTCCATGCTACACGCAACGTCGTGCTCAGACGCCAACGCGCATGTGTCGGCGCATGTCGGCTCATCTCCTAACGAGGCAGATTTAATGGCATCGGTGTCGTCCCGCGGCGTCCATAAAATGGACCATGCCCTGCTCCCACAAGCCCATCCATTCCCCATTTCCTCTCTCCACTCCTCCGACGACCAACATGGGCCACAACAAACATAGAGTAGAATTGTATAGTAGAGCAAAACATAGCAAGCCTGAGCACGAGTCAACCAATACCAGTAGTAAAAATAGGTCATTAAAGATCAAGTATAGTAAACTTGAACCATACTAGTAGCTAGATCAAGTTAGCCACTAAGGAACCTGCTTAGAGAACCATTAGACCATAGAAATTTGGTGCAAGAGTAAATACCCAAGCCATGGATTCCTTACAAAAATAACAAAATCTTGAAGTATGAACACTAATAAATCTAAAATGAAATTGAATCATGAACTAACAACTTGAAAATGAAAAAACAAAACCTAATAACGAGAAATGCCACTTATCTCTATCCAAGACATGCACATGACAAAACTAAGCGGATACGCCTAATTTGGCATGTACAAATGCATTATATCTACACATAAGAACAAAGATATCATATGCCAAATTTGGCAAACTCACTTAAGCCACAAAAATATGGTCTTGACCACTGAAAGTAGAAGTGCCACCCACACATAGGACATGCTAGAGAGACGTTTACACTCATAAACAAGTTGCATACTCACATAAATGCATGTGAGAGGTTTCATCACAATAGGTATTTGAGAGAACTATAAATACATGACCATTTCAAACTCCAAATCTCACAACGCACTCGTCTAGCCCAGACCAAAAACACACACACAACAGAGAGAGAGAGGGAGGGAGAGAGAGAGAGAGAAAGAGAGAGAGAGAGGAATATAGAAGAGGAAGTAGGAACTTGAGGAACACCTCAAGAACAGGAAGAAGAAGGAGGAGCATCTACAGATCTCCTACAAGATCGCTTATGAATCTACAAAGGTTTTTAGCTTAGAACTATCTAGGAATGGGTAGAAGAATAGATATAGGAAAATTGGGAGCTAGGGATCATTTGGATCTAGTATCAATAATTATAGTGCTCTGCACTAGAAGATCATGTCACATTATGATCTATGTTCTGGGAGGTAAACACAAGCACAAATCCTGGATCACCATTTGTGTACATTCAAATAAGAGGCGTCACAAGTAAAGGATCAGGATCTACACGTAGTGCACAACCCTTGATGAGATGAATCATTGACACTAACACAAACAAAAGATGATACAGTAAATAAGTAAACACACTTTCCCACTAGCTACAATTTTCTATTGGAGGAAAACCAATAGTTTACCCCATAGAAATTGTAGCTAGAGGAAAATCATGGATATATACCAAGATAATGCATTAGTAAGCCATGCTATAAACACTTAAGAACAAGCAAACTTTTGCTCCAACTGCAATATCCGCTAGAAAGAAACTCAACTAAGTTCTAAGAAGCATACATTGCAGCTAGAGCAAAAGCATGAACACCAAAGATTAACACATGAACAAGATACAACTAAGAACAGTAGTAACTATGAGAGTAAATCGCACCAGTGATCCTAAATCTTTGCCGGTACCTTCAATTTGGTCCTAAATCTTAGAAATTGCACATTCGGATCCAAAATCTTACGTAAGTGATTCACCCAAGGTCCTATTTTTCCCTGGCCGCTTTGACCTATCTAGGTGGTGCCTTGACCACTGTCACATCAGTAGTAGGGTCTAGGAGGTATACCAGTCAGACGTGTATATTTTCTAAAAGGTTACTGGACTCAAAAAGAAATTATACACTAGTACAATTTTGCTGAGATGAGATTTTCTATCCATACTCTAGATCTATAGATAGAATTTGACAACCAAGGCATATTTTTGATCGATTTACACCAAAATTTCGCATTGCATTGCGAGGCATCTATCTGGGAGCGGAGAGCTGCTGCACCGACACGCACGATGGCACCATCGCCAGTGGTGATGCACTACAAGAAATGTGTTGACTAGTGACCTTTTCTTAATGACCCTGAGTTTTTTGTCATAGATCTATGACCATTTCGAACCAACTGGTCATAGGCCATTTGGGAGGGTACAAACCCTGAAAAACTATGACCTTTTTTGTCAGGAAGGTCATAGCTTGCTTACACCAGTTGGTCATAACATAGATATCACTGGTCCATGACCTTAATTTTGGATGACTATCACCAATTTAAATGGTCGTCACTACCAAATGAAATGACCATACTACAAACTAACCAGTTTCACCTACGTGTCATGTCCATGTCATATCCACATGTCAATTCTTGCTTATGTGTCATATACACATGTCAATTTAGGCCCAATTGTCATGTCCAGGTGTCATTCTGCGGGACCCACATATCCATGCTGACTAGAAAAGAGGACCCATGCTGACCCCACCACCGCCTACAGGCGGGACCCACGCAGGACCCCGCCGCCACCTGTAGGCACGTATGCAAACAATCCTAGCAAAAATAGACGAGCCAGGGGATCGAACTCGTGACTCGCCCTCTATTCCCCATGCTGCTAACCACCAGAGCAAGCATTCTTTTGTGCAAGGTAAGCACACGACCCCTATAAGTTTATCATTTCGATGGTTGGCTTGGGCCTCGGGCGGATGCGGCACCCTGCCTTCCGATTGCTTGGGATGCGCCTAGGCCAGCCTTGGGCCGACTACCATGTGAGAGCATGCGCAGATTCTGGGTGGGCCATCTGGCTCCGGCTGAGCGGCTCCAGTTTTTTATTCTTTTATGTATTTGTTTTTATCTTTTTATTCATAACTCCAAATTAAGTCATATAAAATAGAGAACTTGTAAACTTTCTTAGAATATTTTAAGAATATAATGAAAAACTTTTAATTTCTAGAAAAATACAAGAACTATGGTCAATAGAGATTTTGAATCATGGTTTTGACAATAGGGGTTTGAAAGTAAAACTATGGTCAAAACGGCGGGCATGAAGATACGAGATGAGCCTCACTAAAACTTGCATAGGATCTCTGAAGAAATAGCATATTGTGAGTCTAAAAATGATTTTTCCAAAAATTCAGGAGCATTAGATCATGTACATGTATTTCAAATCGGACCCACTTCCTACCGATTCGATAGGAATTTTTCTTTTTCACTAGGGGTGGACAGAAAGGTTTCAAATACCGCACTTGGGACATTATCCATGTGAGGTGGTCTAGTATTTTTCAAAAATAGGGTTGTACCATTTTGAATTAGAACTTCGGTGGTTTCTTCACAAAACACCCCATTTTTGGCATTCATAAAATGGAAAATGCATTTTCTGTGTGACGAAAAGGAAAACTTCCTCCTACAACATTGTTGGCCATCCCAAGATGCACATGCATGCACAATATGGGCATGTTATCACAAACTATGTCGCAATTCTGGCCATAACATTGGTCGTTTGACCTGAAAGCCATGCAGCCTCGAACAAGATAGGTAATTTATGTGAAGGTTTTTTGAAGATGCAATCGATATACCAACTTTGGTATTTTTCCTTGTAACTATGTTACATAATATGACACCACGCGAAGGATTTACCTTGTTTGAACCATTTTTAAATTTTTTATGCCCATTTTAAACTTTGGTCAAAACGGCGGGCACGAAGGTTCTTACCCAGGGGATGAGCCTCGCTAAAACTTGCGTTGGATCTCTGAAGAAACATCATATTGTGAGTCTAAAAATGATTTTTCCAAAAATTCATGAGCATTAGATCATGATGAGGACGGCGACGTATTCCTCACCCTGGACCTCGACCAGTTCGAGGATGCCTGATGAGGACGACGAGGAGGGGTCACCGTGGGAGGGCACACTAATCGACTGGTGTTCCAGCATGATGTGATGGCGCAGCATGTGGAGAATTCCACCAGGCTCTAATGCTTGGGCCTCCGTGAACTCTCCAAGATCTGTGAGCGAAGGTGCTCGATCTATCGCTGCCGGAGGAGAATATGCTGCTCAAGACCTCCTCCTACTAAGGTGAGCCACGCCCGTTCTGTAGTATTCTTGCCTTGCATTACAGCTTCACCGCAACTTTTATTGTATTTTGACTCATTGTTCAAAGTGCACGGGAACATTTGATTCACCTACAATTTTCAGAGCAAAGGTAAAATCATGCAATGTGTATTTTTATAGTGCTAGCTCATAATTTCCCTTGAGTTTAAATCTGTAGTTGATGCAATGCAATGATCTTTGGGGCCCTGGTTATCCTACAGATAGTAATTAGCTAGTATTTAGTCATGAACAGAGAGGAACTATCACTAAAAAAAGAATAGATAGTAACTAGTAGTGCATAGTAATTAGCTGGAGTATTGAAACATGTACATTACCCTGTTGAACATATCAGTTGCTCCCCTCCTGAATTTTTTTTAATGCATTGGTACTCAGCTAGCACTACTTCTATTTATTGAACTGTTGCTACTAGTGAGGGTTATTTCTCCACCTGACTGTCAGTCTATTGGTAGGAAAAATGAAATGCTTGCTACTGGTGGAACTGATTTTGATCTTAACCTTTGTTGCAGAGATCACCGCGGTGAAGGTGGAGCTTGAGAACCCCAAGGCAGCGGCGGTGTGACAATTTGTGCAGCTTCTTCGCCTGATCCGTTAGTCTATTGGTGTCACTGTTTGGGATTGGACCTATGAAGAAGTCCATGCTTAAATAGGGGAAACTGTAGCATCTACTTCCCTAGAAATGAGTTCTACATGCTTAAACATATTCTTCTTAGTAGTTTTGTTAGTATTCTTAGTAGTTATACATGTTGAGACTGTCCTGACTTTTAGCTCTAGAGTTAATTTTGTGGTTCTCTCGCTGCTGGCACCAAGCATATTCTTCTTAGTAGTTTACTTTGTTCGGTTTCACCCCATACTACCTTTCAATTGTTGTGCTTCCCTGATATGCTTCTGCAATAGGTTATTATCAGATTATTTCTCGCTAAAAGATTTGGAATGTTGTATTGATGATGAATTTTGGTAGGAATGCAATTCAAACAATCTGCTCCTATCACTATCATACTAATATTGTCAATGTGATTTATCAACTGTTTTGTTGTTCTATGGCCATTTATCTACGAGTATAATTTTTTGTTTCTATGCAACTACTGTTATGATTGCTCGTTCTATGTCTGTGAATGTACAAAGCACACCTTGTGCTTGAGACTGCTATTATATAACGCTGCCATGTTTTCAATTATTACTGTTAATTGGGTACAAACTTGCAAGTTCTTGCTTAGCATCTAGATCTGTACTTGATAGAACTGGCATGAAAGATCGTTGCTAGCACATCAGTTGAGTGGTGAAGTACTTTGTCATTACTAGTTCCATGACACTTTTTCTGCCATCCTTTTATTTTTATCAGATGACAATTTGCACTATTTATAGGATGCTGGAACGCATCACCTTTGATGTGGCCTTCGTTCTTGATGAACTGACTAATGTATGTACATGTCCTTCTAATGTACACATATGCTCATGTATGTACAACAATATTTTTTGTTCTTGATGAACTACTCATGCTGCCATAAAAGAACTCTTTGCTTTGTTTTATACATAGATCCATCTTGCTATTGTGTATACTGTTACAATAAATGAACCGAATGTATATCAATATTGACTGTACACTTGTGCTTTTGTGTTGTTTAATTGTGGAGGAGCTCCTGGACTACGAGGAAGTCGATGAGAAGATCATCACCGGCAGCTTTGCTGACAAGGCCAAGGAAGAAATTCAAAGAAGCTCATAGAACCAATCAACAAAGAGCAGTGTTGCTCAGATGATACATCATTTAGATCATTTTGGTACTTCTGGAGTTGTTTGGAGGTTTGCTCCATTTTGGTACTTTGGTGAACTGTGTTGGCCTAGTTATGTATACTAGTTCTATAAACTAGTGATTGACCTGTGAGATGGATGTGTGTATTTTTGGGAAACTATGGACCTGTGATGTTGTGTAGATATAATTTACTGTTGTTGATATGTGCTGAGATTATTTACTGTTATTTCATATATGTTGTGTTGAGAAACATTCTGGAAAAGGCCCAAATATTGGTAGATCTAGTAAATGGGATATTAGAAGGCCTCGACCAAATCAAATATTAAAAATATAACATTATCAATTTCAAAGTTTAAAATGATTTTGTAATATAATAAGCCCAATGGCCAAAAGGAAATGGAATGATAATATGCCAACACCCAAAACGAAAATTGACTGCAAAATGGTTGTGGGCTAGAAAATAAAAAGGCCAAAACGGACTGAGTTTACTAAATAAATGGGCTAGATTTTTGGGCCTAACCTCCCTATAGAACCGAAGAGGACTGGGCTGAATTTGCTGCCACGTAGGATTCCACGTGGGATTGGCTTACGTGGACATGCCAGATTGCCTATGACCAAAATTTTGGTCATGGGGCACTATGACCATCTATTTTGATCATAATTGTCCATGACCAATTTAAAAAAAGTCATTAGCTATCTATAGTGACCCTCGTTATATGATCTACTGCTTTCATTCATAGAAAGGTCACAGATGGATCACTATGACCTTTTAGTGACCAATATTTGGGGTCACCAGTTAGCACATTCCTTATAGTGATACTGGATCCCTTCCACTTGCCATCGCCACCACCGCTGGCGATGCCTCGGCCATACATTCGGTGGTAGGCAAGCTGCTCCATCATGGGCTCGCACACCTCCATGCTTCCATCCAGCATGGCGGCCACGGAGGTCATGGCTGGCTACAGCGACGCATCCTCGTGGAGGCAGCACAGCACCACACGCACTACCTGCGCCCTCCATCGCGTCCGCCTACCCCTCCAACCTCGGATCCACCAGATTCGTGTGTTGCTGCCATTGGCCCCTTGCTCGTGCGCGACCAATGCCACCGCCGAGAAGTACTAGCTGCCACCGCCGCTAGACGAGGCGGGGCTGTCGCCACCGGGAAGCAGGAATTTGAGGAGTTCTTTTAGAGGAAGCTGAGGCAAAAGCAAGGGCATATGGAGGGAAGACGAGCAAGCGGAGGGGCGCAACGGAGGCAGACAGAACCCTAGCGGACCTTTTTAGATTTTTTATGTCCATCTAGTACTTCCAGTGGACCCATACTACCGACGTGCTAGTGGTCAAAGCACCACATAGACAGATCAAAGTAGTCAGAGTAAAGTAGGACCTCGAGTGAATCACTTATAGAAGATTTAGAATCCGAATGTGCAATTTCAAAGATTTAGGACCAAACTGAAGGTGCTGAGAAAAAATTAGGACCGCTCGTGCAGTTTACTCTAACTATGAACACTGTTAGAGAGAACACTAACAGGAGAACACTAAGAGGAGAAGAACATCTAATACTATGAACTACCACAAAACAGGAACTATGATCATTGTAAAGGAATATTACATGTAAGAAATAAACTGGTGACATGAATCATCAAACGGTATCTTATTCATATCCTAGAAGAAATTCCTCTAGAAGATGAGGAAGTAACCGTTTAATAATGCAAACCGAGTGTATATCTACATAAATATGTAAACTAAATAAAGGAAAGGACTTAAACAACTAATCTCACTTAAGTTGTAGATTTTGACTAAATGTGAAATAAGAACCAGGGTAATCATACACTAAACCAACCTAGGACATTAATAGAAACCATAAGTTAAATTCTAACTGTCAAGCTTCGGAAATTTTACAAGTAATAGAGATGGATCAGATGGTACACCTAAGACCATTACTTACACTAGTGTTTTACCGACAACAACATACCACTTTAAATAAAGATTAAAACTTCTTATCTAAATAAAAAGCCAACTACAAGTTTCATTCAACACATCATTGACCTAAACCTGAAAACTAAAGTAGTAAACGAGCTAAAGATAGAACCATGGTCCATAAATTCTAGAATATTCTAGAACTACCATGAACCCTAGAATAGCCATTACAAACATCAACAAAGCACCAAACCCTAGAAAAATGGGAAGGAAGCCTTCAGAGTGAACTGGTAGTAGAAAATTGTTGTAGTAGGAGAGAGAAGTTTACCTTCAGAAAGTGCGAGCCGAGCTCACACTAAATGACAGTGGGAAAAAGGCAGAGAAGCGTGACCACGACATAGGGAGTACCTAAGAAGGGCATCTCGATCTACAACGGTGATGAGTGTATATTTGTATCATGTTTTACATTATTATTTTCCATTGTAGATGTAGGATCTTGGTATTTTATGGCGCTCGCGTGCACATTTTATGTCTGTTTTCACTAGGATCAGGATAGATAATGGATCCAAAAGGATACAATTCTTGGAGCAGTTGTACTGAGGAGAAAAGGAGTCAAAAACAATGCAAATCGCTTATTTAGGAAATATTTATAATACCAGAAAAAACCCAGAAGCGAACAAAGGAGACAAAGGGTTCAACGACCAACTATATGACCGGAATAAAATTTTCGTCTGCATAGTTCCGACCGTATAGTTGGCGCCGCCTCCGCCTCCTCAAATAGTTTCACCCCGTGCAACTAGATTGGAGAGATGACATACAAAACACCCAGAAATCACTGAAACCTCACCTCTGGAAGGCATCTGGAGGGGTGATGGATCAGGATACGTTGAGCTCATTGGGAACCCCAAGAGAAAGGTATGATGAGCACAGTATCAAGTTTCCCTCAGTTAAGAAACCAAGGTTATCGAACCAGTAGGAGCAAGGAAACAACCCCAAGGTGTTGTTTCCAACTTGGAATCCCGCACAACACAACCATATAACTTTGCCCCAACTTATAGTGAGGTTGTCAATCTCACCGGTTTTGCTAAAAACAAAGGATTAAACGTATTGTGTGTAACATAGTAATTGCTTCCAGAAAGTAAACAGTAAACAGTAAATAGTAGATAGTTGATTAATGGTAAAAGAATGGACCGGGGTCCATAGTTCACTAGAGGTGATTCTCCTTAATATAAATAACATGTTGGGTGAACAAATTACAGCTAGGAAATTGGCAGATTTGAGAAAGCATACCATGCATATACTAATCATCTTGACTCCTATGGGATTTGATTGGGCATTACAACATTATACATAGATCATAATCCAACTGCATCTATGACTAATAATCCACCTTCAGGTTATCATCCGAACCCCCTCAAGTATTAAGTTGCAAGCAATAGATAATTGCATTAAGCAAAGTGTGTAAAGTAAACAATACGATTGTCCCATGGACAAAGGGTTGCTGTTTTATCCGTAGTAGCAACAACACATCTAGCACCTTAGAGATTCCTGTCACTTCCCCAGATTACGAGAGGCATGAACCCACTATCGAGCATAAATACTCCCTCGTGTAGTTGCAAGCATCTACTTGGCCAATATAGCTACTAACAATGGAAAGCATGCAAGATCACAAATAACGTAGACATGATAGAATCAATAATCAATCTGAAATAGCATCTCAATATCCATCGGATCCCCGCAAACACAACATGTAAGATTACAAATAGATGATCTTGATCATGAACGGAGCTCACAAGATCTAAACATGATAGCACAAAGGAGAAGAACCAACCATCTAGCTACTACATGGACCCGTAGTCCAAGGATTAACTACTCACGTATCACACCGGAGGCAGTCATGGTGATGAAGAAGGCCTCCAGGGTGATCTCTCCCCTCTGGCAGGGTGCCGAGAAGAGCTTCGGATCCCCCCGATCTAAGGATCGAGATGACGGCGGCTACAGACTCTTCCGTGGATTTCTGATTGGGTCTTTGATCGGGTTACTTAGGGTTTTCGTCCCATGAGGCTTTTATAGGCAAAGGGGAAAGGTCAGTGGAGCACCAGGGGGCCCACACACCCTGGTGGCGCGCCCCTAGGCCGCACCGCCACTAGGTGTGGCCGCCCTGGTGCGCCACTTCGTGTCCCCTCCGGACTCCATGTTGCTTCGGGTAAAATATTGACTTTGGCTTTTGTCCGGTTCAATTACGAGAATATTTCCTTACTAGATTTTCTAAAACCAAAAACAGCAGAAAATAGGCAACTGGCACTATGGCATCTTGTTAATAAGTTAGTTCTAGAAAATGTATAAAAATACCTCAAAGTATGAACTAAACATAAGAAAGTAGATACTAAACAAGCATGTAACATCAAAAATTATAGATACGTTTACGATGTATCAACATCCCCAAGCTTAACTCCTGCTCGTCCTCGAGTAGGTAAGTGATAAAAAAGAATAATTTTTGAGGTGACATGCACCATCACAATCTTGATCAAGGTATTTGTAAAACATTGATAGCTGCGATCATAGTACTTTAACATAGCATGAAAGATATCGTTCTAACAATAAGACATAGCAACTATGTTGTAACATGAAAAGGTACAAACAAAAGATTCATGAATAACAATGCTTTGAAAGACATTTGTTTGTTTCACATATATAAAACATAATGAGAATGGTATTCAACTTGTCCCTCATGGTATAGAAAAACATAAATGCATAGGACACCTTCAAAGTTCATAAGGGTGACTAGATACAAATAATTTAAGAACAAGCAATATCAAAGTTATGACTCAATCAACAAGTTTTGGGACAATGCACATTAAACTAAGAATGACCACTATGATCTCTTAATAGGTGCATAAAGATAGAAGATGGAGACTCAACATAAAAGTAAAAGAAAGGCCCTTCATAGAAGGAAGCAGGGATTCAAGTTTCATAAAGAGCTTCCAAAAATCATGGTACTTATTAGGTTTAAGCTCTCATTGCCCCTATCATAAGCATCTTTAGGTGATTAAGGTTAAAGTGAACAAATATGAGGATATGATTGACAAGTTATAAGTTGAAAATCTCATGCCCCTTGCTTACGAGTACTGAACCTCATGCTACTCAACTTTAGTCACGAGTAAGTTCTTGTCATTGTAAGTACATGTGTATCATAGAGAACCACCAACGGGGTACCTCTGGCCCCATGATATAGGAGCTATCCCATATCAAAATGACAAGGCAACAGACAATGAGCATCTCAACGATCTTTTTATTTGCTATTTGCATAGGTTTTTATTGAGGATGCTTCACATATTGGTCACTATGGTTATGCTGCAAGTTTCCACCATGATTAGGCATGGCTTTGGCTAGCCACCTAGGCGTTTCTCTAACACATATACAAACTCCATGAGCTTACAAGCTCCCCTTTTATTTCACATCACCGGGATCCATAAGCAAAAGAACATGATATCAACTAAATAATGTGCAATGTTGAAAGTGTTCCCCATGGTAACATGGTTCTGCTAATTCACAACTTATAAAGCGCAAGCATATACACAACATAGATGGGCACAATCGTTCAAGTTTATTAAGTGGAAGAAAGTAAAGTGTGCCATCAAGTTTGTGAGATTTTTAATCACTAATTTTCACATAACAAGTTTAATTCGGAAGGTAGATAAAAGCATGAATATACTTGGAATGGTGTAACACACCATGCATAGAATTTATAGTGGACTCTTTGGAATAACTTGGTTTCATTGGGAGTTGGATGCATGAGTGGAACTCATACGTGGCACATGTGGAGGCTAGCAAAAGACTGGGAGCGACCAACTAAGAGAGCAATAATGGCCATAATCATGCAAAGCGACAAAACATTATTAATTATAGCATAAAGTGATATTACAAGTCATAAACTAAATGATCATAGAGGCTAAGGTGACTGGTTCATAGTCTTAACATGGTGTAAGCATGTGCCAAGTCAACCCAAATAAAGCATCAAAGGAGAATACCCCACTATTATTCTTTTGAATGCTAAAACAACGTATGATTCTTTCAAGGCACATTAAGCAATCTCAATTGTTTGGAAAAATTCATGCTACAACAATAATCACTAAGCATAAAGCCAAAGCAATATCAAACATGACATGATAAAGTCTAAGCCACAGTTTAAACAAGCTCCTTTTGTACCACTTATAAGCATGAAACTTCCTACTCTTTTCCAATCACCAATCAACTTATTTGATACCACATATGAATGCAGGGGTCCAACCAATTTATTTAAGCAAACCAAATGAAAGAAAACTAAAAATGAAAACAAAAACGCTCCAAGAACAACACAATTGTGCATGAAACAATAAAAATAGAGTGCTTGGACGAAAACCTGAGATTTTTAGTGATGAAGAAGGGGATGCATTGGGCATCCCCAAAGTTTTATGCTTGTACTTCTTGAATATTTCTTGGGGTGACAAAGGTGGCATCCCCAAGCTTGAGCTTTTGTCCATACTTCATCTCATCATATTGTTCTTCCCTACACTTTAAAATTTCCTTCATACAAAACTTCACACAATCTTCATTAGCAACATTAGTGTATTCAAGATAATAAGTCTTTAGGTTCTGCTTCAACACAAGTAAAACTTCCATTTAAACACAAGCTACTGTAGCAATTCCTTCTAAAAGATCAAGTGATCAAAGATAACTCAAACAGAAACAGATTAAGAGGCAAATGCAAATAATGGCAGAAATCTGTCAAAACAGACCAGCAGGTAAGAACCGATTTTTTCAAAGACCTTCTGTTGCTCAAATCAAAAAGTGATAATCTAACAAAAGCTAGATAATAACCGGGGGCATAAGCACAAAAAATTATAGCTCAATCGGACCTACAGGGAGTTTTCACGATTTTTTACAGTGAAGCACAAAAATCTGTTTCGGGACAACAACTTTCCCAAGTCTCACTTCTTTCTCATTAGAGGTTATTCTTGGCACAAAAACCACACAAAAAGGATAAGGAGAGGTTATTACTGAAGCAATAACTTCCAAGACTCAACAAAAGAAAAACTTACTGAATAAAAATTTGGGTTATCTCCCAATAGTGCTTTTCTTTAACGCCTTTGAGCTAGGCATAGGAAGCAAGATTCAAGTATTTTCGAATGAAGAAGCATTAAGAGAAAATTTTGTTTTAATAGGAGAGGCAAAATGTATCTTTTCTCTCTTCTTAGGAAAGTGTTCTATACCTTTCTTGAATGGGAATTGATATTTAATGGTGCCTTCTTTCATATCAATAATGACACTAACACTTCTAAGAAAAGGTCTTCCCAAAATAATAGGACAAGAAGCATTGCATTCAACATCCAAAACATAGAAATCAACGGGTACATAGGTATTGTTAACCATAATAAGAAAATCATTAATACTCCCCATGAGTTTCTTTTTAGCATTATCATCAAGTTGGACATCTAAATAACAATCTTCCAATGGTGGCAAATCAAGTATTTCATAAATCTTTCTAGGCATAATAGAGACACTAGTACCAAGATCACATAAAGCTTTGAGATCAAAATCATTCACTTTCATATTAATGATGGGTTCCCAACTATCTTCTAATTTCCTAGGAATAGAAGCTTTATGTTTCAATTTTTCTTCTGTAATTTTTATGAGAGCATGTGTAATGTGTTTTGTAAAGGCCATATTCATAGCACTAGCATTAGGACTTTTAGCAAGCTTTTGTAGGAACATAATTACTTCAGAAATATTGCAACCATCAAGATCAAAATCAACATTACCATCCAAGGCAGTAGAACTATTGTCTCCCATATTAATGGGGACTTCATGTGGTTTGCTAGCATCAACATTAGTGGTGGTGATAGTACAAATACTACTATTTCTAGCAATTTCATCGTCTCTTTCCCACCTAACATGCAATTCAGCTAATAGTCTTAACATTTTCATCAATTCTAACTTGTATGGTATTAGTAGCAGCAAAGGGGTTTTCCTTAGTTTCAGGTTTAGCAGCCATTTTATTAATCAAAGAGGATTGTGCTTCTGACAAAGATGATATATTTTTTCAGCATTCGAAAGTTTTTCCTCAATAGTTTTATTGAAAGCAGTTTGTTTATTAATAAAATCCTTAAGCATGACTTCAAGTTCAGAGGGTGCACTCCTATTATTGTTGTAGGTATTTCCATAAGCATTACCATTATTGGGAGGATATGGCCTATAATTATTACTACCAAAATTATTCCTATCGGCATTGTTGCTAAAATTGTTACTTCTAATGAAGTTCACATCAACTTGCTCTTCTTGAGCAACCAAAGAGGCTAAAGAAACATGATTTGGATCAATATGAGCTTTTCCATTAACTAGCATAGACATAATAACATCAATTTTATCACTCAAGGAGGAGGTTTCTTCAACAGAATTTACCTTCTTACGTTGTGGAGCTCTCTCAGTGTGCCATTCAGAATAGTTAACCATCATATTATCAAGGAGCTTTGTTGCAGCACCCAAAGTAATGGTCATAAAGGTCCCTCCAGCAGCAGAATCCAATAGATTTCTTGAAGAATAATTCAGTCCTGGATAAAAAGCTTGGATAATCATCCAAGCAGTCAGTCCATGAGTGGGACAATTCTTTACCAAAGATTTCATTCTTTCCCAAGCTAGAGCAACATGTTCATTATCAAATTGTTTAAATTTCATTATTTCACTTCTCATAGATATAATCTTAGCAGGAGGATAGTATTTTCCAATGGAAACATCTTTGCATTTAGTCCAAGAATCAATACTATTTCTAGTTAGGGATAGCAACCATTCTTTAGCTTTTCCTCTCCAAGAGAAAGGAAACAATTTAAGTTTAATAATATCTCCATCTATATCCCTATGTTTTTGCATCTCACAGAGTTCAACAAACTTATTAAGGTGAGCAACAGCATCTTCAGTACCAACACCAGAGATTTGTTCTTTCATAACAAGATTGAGCAAAGCAGGTTTAATTTCAAAGAAAGTAGCTTCAGGAACAAGTGGAGCAATAGGTGTGCACATGAAATCATTATTGTTTGTGCTAGTAAAGTCACACAACTTAGTGTTTTCAAGAGTAGTCATTTTTTTGTGTTTTTGATAAAAAATAAACAAACTAGTTCAACTAATTTTTTTTGTGTTTTTGATAAAAGAAACAAGCAAACAAAGCAAAAATAAAATAAGCAAAACAAAAAACAAAGTAAAGAGATTGGTTGTGAGGGACTTCCCTTGTGAAGATGTCCTTGTCTCCCTGGCAATGGCGCCAGAAAAAGGCTTGATGGCTCAGGATACATTGAGCTTGTTGGGAACCCCAAGAGGAAGGTATGATGAGCACAACAGCAAGTTTCCCTTAGTTATGAAACCAAGGTTATCGAACCAGTAGGAGCAAGGAAACAACCCCAAGGTGTTGTTTCCAACTTGGAATCCTGCACAACACAACCATAGAACTTTGCCCCAACTTATAGTGAGGTTGTCAATCTCACTGGTTTTGCTGAAAACAAAGGATTAAACATATTGTGTGGAAGATAGTAATTGCTTGCAGAAAGTAAACAGTAAACAGTAAACAGTAAATAGTAGATTAATGGTAAAAGAATGGACCGGGGTCCATATTTCACTAGAGGTGATTCTACTTAAGATAAATAACATGTTGGGTGAACAGATTATAGTGGGGCAATTGACATATTTGAGAAAGCATACCATGCATATAATAATCATCTTGACTCATATGGGATTTGATTGGGCATTACAACATTATACGTAGACTCTAATCCAACTGCCTTTATGACTAATAATCCACCTTCAGGTTATCATCTGAAGCCCCTCCAGTATTAAGTTGCAAGCAACAGATAATTGCATTAAGCAAAGTGTGTAAAGTAAACAATACGATTGTCCGATGGACAAAGGATTGTTGTTTTCTCCCTAGTAGCAACAACACATCTAGCACCTTAGAGATTCCTGTCACTTCCCCAGATTACTAGAGCATGAACCCACTATCGAGCATAAATACTCCCTCTTGGAGTTGCAAGCATCTACTCGGGCAAGATAGCTACTATCAACGGAATGCATGCAAGATCGCAAATAACATAGACATGATATAATGAATAATCAATCTGAAATAGCATCTCAATATCCATCGGATCCCCACAAACACAACATGTAAGATTACAAATAGATGATCTTGATCATGAACGGAGCTCACAAGATCTAAACATGATAGCACAAAGGAGAAGAACAAACCATCTAGCTACTACATGGACCCGTAGTCCAGGGATGAACTACTCACGCATCAGACCGGAGGCAGTCATGGTGATGAATAAGGCCTCTAGGGTGATCTCTCCCCTCTGGCAGGGTGCCGGGAAGAGATTCAGATCCCCCCGATCTAGGGATCGAGATGATGGCGGCTACAAATTTCCGTGGATTTCTGATTGGGTCTTTGATCGGGTTAATTAGGGTTTTCGTCCCGGGAGGCTTTTATAGGCGAAGGGTGAAAGAACATTTCATGGTTCCCTGTGTTTTGCGTGTTAGATAACAATACCGTGGAGTTTTATCATGTGTGGTAAGTGTGCAGGAAAAGTTATTATGTTTGGGGGCCAGATTATCCGCCTCCCGAAGGGGCTGGATTATCCGGCCTGGCTCACTTGGCAAAGGCAGGCATGGCGCGTCGCTCTGACTGGGGGTGGATTTCCCCCCGGAAATTCTGAAAAGGGGCGGATTTTCTTCCCCTGACCGGATAATCCGGCCCACGCCTTAGGCCGGATAATCCGGCCCCCAAGAGAAGATCAAGGGCAGGCAAGGCACGACGCTCTGACTGGGGCAGATTTTCCCCAGGAAATTTTGAAAAGGGGCAGACTTTCTTCCCCCGCCCAGATAATCCAGCCCTCACCTTGGGCTGGATAATCTGGCCCCCAGGAGACAAGCAAGGGCCAGCTCGGCATGTCGCTCTGAGTGGGGGCGGATTATTTGCCAAATAATCTGAGTCTAGGGCGAAGTTTTCCCAGGCCAGATAATCCGGGCCCCAAAGGCTCCAATGGCTCAATTGGGACAGGGGGTATAAAAGCCCCTTCATCCCCTTCGGTTAGACTTCTTGATTCATTCGAAAAAGGCCAGACCTATTGCAAGTGCTCCCTCTCTAGATCTCCCACTTCAACCACCCAAAGGCTTCGATCTTTGGGGGAATTGAAGGAGGAGACAACCTACATCGTCATCACGAATCAAGTGCATCAACTCCTCTCCATTCACTTGGAGAAATCCCTGATCTAGTATTCTCGTTAATATCTAGATCTTGTGTTTTGTTATTGATAACTTGTTCTTGTGGCAGCTTGTTGTCATTACGGGATCCTCCAATTTAGTTGTGGAGTTGTGCCCCGCTAGTTGTGTAAAGGTGCCAGTTCCCGCCTCGAAGAGTTCCTATAGTGGAAAGGTGGATCAAGACTCTGGTGACGGGATCCATTGGAGAACAGGGTGAGGCCTATTGTGGCGTGGTGGTCTTAGTACCGCCCACCCCTCCAACGCAGATGTACTTCCGTTAACAAGGAAGGAACTGCAGTAAAACAAATCCTGTGTCTCCGCGTGCTCCACTACGGTTTACTCTTTCCACTTTCTCACTCGCCTTTACTCGCTAGTAGTTAGGTTTGCATATAGGGAAATTCTATATAATAGCATATCTAGAGAATTTACCTTTGTGTCAAGCCTAAAATTGAAAAAGCATTAAAATATGACGTAGCACCTATTCACCCCCCTCTAGGTGCCCATACGATCCATTTCAATTGGTATCAGAGCCCCGGCTCTTTATTCAGGCTTAACCGCCTAAGAGAAGTATGGGTACTAAGGAAAATGGGAATGAGGCTGTGGATAAGGTCACAATGGATGACCTCAAGACGTTAGAAACAACCTTGTTGAAATCCTTTGAGACCAAGATGGAGGAGATGCAGCAAATGATTGCTCGCCTCACATCATCTACAGCCCCATCTCCATCTTCCTCTGAGGCTACCACTCCTTCATCCAAGGATAAGGCTCACGCCGGATCTAAGGAAGATGACGTGGTAGGTGAAAAACATAACGGTTCCACCTCCAAGAAGGGAAGTGGTAAGGAGGACTATAGTGAGGTTCCTCACCTATATTCTCCTGACCCACCTATCCCACATCATCATATAAACAATAGGGTTGATCCACCCAAACTTACTGCATCTTCATTTAATCAATGGCAATTCTTAATGAAGTCTCATGTATGCAGTTCGTCAATTGAACTTTGGAGGATTATCAAAGAGGGTCTTCATATTGGAGATCGCACCAACTTAATAAGAAGAGAAGTTGTGGATAGCCAATTGAATGCAACGGCTCTCCACATGATTCAGCTTGTAGTGGGTCCCAAGGACATGCCCCACATTGAGCATTTCAACACCGCTAAAGAAGCTTGGGATGCTCTCACCGACCTCTATTGGAAACGAAAGCATGAGGAGGAATAGGTATGATGCCCTTAGCAATGAAGTTGAAGGATTCTACATGTTGGATGGTGAAAACCATGAAGATATGTATAGAAGACTCAAGGGCATTGTAACAACATTTAGAAAGCATGGAGCCACTCACATTGATGATGCTTGGATAAAAAGGAAATATGTGAGTGCTCTAATGCATTTTGAGCCAACTAACTTGAAGAGCTTACAAGGTAGACACAACTACCATAAAATGACTTCCAATGAAGTCATGCAAGAAATGGCATCATTCAAGGTTGCAGCTAAGAACACGAAAGATGCCCGTGCTCGAGCCTTTGGAATGCAAAAGGGGTCAATGTTGCTCTAAAGGCAAATGTTGTTGAGCAAGATGAGGATGAAAGAGGATTCGAGGGTGTCTCCATGGTCTTCCCCGAGGAAGTCAAGCATGCTCATGGTGAGTACATGAACTTCTATGCAAGGAACTTTTGGAAGGATCTAGCCAAGGCCAAGTCGGAACTCGCGCGCAAGAATGGGTCAAGTGGAAGAAGTGAGAATGGCCCAAAACTGAGAACATGCTACAATTGTGGAGATAGGTTACACTTTGTGGATGAGTGTCCATATCAAAATAGAGAAGACAATGGTGGTAGGCTCATCCTTAAATAAAAATCCAAGGCACCTCGAAAGAAGCCATTTATCAAAAAGAATGCCCTTACAAGAAGCAACCCAAGATTATCTTGGTGGCACAAGAAGAATATTCATCTACAAGTGAAGATGAAGAGGATGAAGATAGTACTCATGAGGTGGCTGCTATAGCCACCACATCTACTCCGTCATCACTCTTCGACTCTCCAAACGAAAACGTCATCAACAACAACGTCACCTGCCTTATGGAAAGAGGGTCCGAGGGCTATGCATCCGGTAGGTCTAAATGGGTACTCAATAGCGGGTGCACAATTCATATGACCGGAAGCAAGGAGATCATCATGGAGATGCGGCCAAATCATGATCACATAACCGTCTCCTATGGTGACAAGTCAAAATCTGAGGTATTGGGTCTCAACAAAGTTGTAGTTGCTCACGATATCTCTCTCGTGGACGTCATGCTTGTTGAGACCCTCGGTTACAATTTACTTTCAGTTCACGCCCTTGGTAAGATGGGCTTTGCAGTTTTAATTGATGCTGATTTGGTGGTACTTGATACGTTGCAAACGTATCTATAATTTTTGATGTTCCATGCTTGTTTTATATCTACTTTATTATGTTTTGTCCACACTTTGGAGTACTTTTAAACATTTTCTGGAACTAACCTCTTAACAAGATGCCATAGTGCCAGTTGCCTGTTTTCTTCTGTTTTTGGTTCTAGAAAAGCCAGAAAATGAATATTCTCGGAATTCAATGGGACAAAAGCCAAAGTCGATATTTTACCGGAAGACTCACGGAGCCCAAAGCAGAGACGAAGGAGGGCCAGGGCCTGGCCACACCATATGGTGGCGCGGGTGACCCCTGGTCGCACCACCAGGTGGTGTGGGCCCCCTGGCACTCCACCAACCTTGCCCCTTCGCCTATATATTGCCTCCGAGACGAAAACCCTAAATCGAACAGCCTCCAGCCACAAAAAGTTCCTTAGCACCACCACCACCGAAGGGGAGATTTGGGGGACAGAAAGTATCTGTTCCGGAACCCTGCCGGGACGGGGAAGTGCCCCCGGAGCCATCTCCATCGATCTCCATCACCATCTCCATCGCCGTTGCTGATTCCCATGATGAGGCTAAGGGCTCTACCGGTAGCTATATGTTCATCTCTCTCTCTATGCATGATCATATTGTGATCATGAGCTTTGTAATCAAGTAGATCTACTTTGCTACTCAAGTGCTTTAATAGATCTCTGCTCTCCCCATGTGTGTGTGTGAAAGTGCACACCATGGTGGCACTTAGGCTAGAGATTACAAATACTTGTTATGAGTTATATTTTGAGTTGGATGTTTCTATGAAATTGTGGTGTTTGTTGGAACCATCTAGTGGTCAAGGTGACAGTGTGGGGTTATCTAGATGGGGAAAGCGGACTTTGAGGTGTGATGTTATAGCCCTACCATGGATTAGAGTGTCCAACCGGAGAGTAGTTTAGAGTACTATCATGAAGAGAAGATATTTATATGAGAGTGATCACTAGCGAAAGTATGATCCCTAGGCCTTGTTTCTAAGCATTGAAACATGTTTGCAACTAGATCTGTTACATGTTTGCTTGCTGCCATCTTTATTTCAGTTTGCCTTTAGTCTCTTCCACGCCATCAAGCTATTTTCTGGCATCGTTGTCACTTCTAATTATCCATACCAGTTGTATTTCACTATCTCTTCACCGAACTAGTGCACCTATACACCTGACAAGTGTATTGGGTGTGTTGGGGACACAAGAGACTTCTTGTATCTTGATTCCAGGGTTGCTTGAGAGGGATACCTTTGACCACTTCCTCCCTGAGTTCGATAAACCTTGGGTAATCCACTTAAGGGAAAACTTGCTGCTGTTCTATAAATCTCTGCACTTGGAGGCCCAACAACTGTCTACAAGAATAGAAGTGCGTAGACATCAAGCAATTTTCTAGCGCCATTGCCGGGGAGGTAAGGTAAAAGGTACTCACATCCTCCGGTGTGAGTGCTTGAAGTTATTTCCTTTAGATTATGCAATTTTTTCTTTTTGTTTCTTGTTTTTATTTTCAATAGTTAGGCTTAATGGAAAACAACAACAAAATTAGAGAGCTTTTTAGTATTTTTCCTAATGTAGAACATGAATTGTCTGAAAAGAAAATTAAAAACCCCATGGAACTTTCTTTGCATGCTAATAGAAATGTTATTAGTATGAATCTTCTGAACAACTTTTTTACTAACGCTATGGAAACGTGTAAGCTTGGGGAGGTTAGTTTTTATGAAAATGATCTTTTTAGTTCCCAGCTTTAAACAAGAAAATTTGCTCTGATGATACTTTATCTCCCATATGTGGTAATTCTAATGATACTTGTGATATTTTAAATCCACGTACTGAAAGCATCTCTTTTAAAATACCTATAAAAATTGTTGGACGTGTTATGAATAACTGTTATTTTGGAGATGGAACTATCCATCCTGGTGATCATTTACTCTTTATACATGAATTATGCGAGTTGTTCAAGTGTGCAGGTATTTCAATGAACCAAGTTAAGAGGAAGATATTCCCTTTTTCACTTAAGGGCAAAGCAAGGGAGTGGTATGAGCTACTAGATGATCCTCATCATTTGGAGTGGACAAAACTTGAATCTCACTTTTACTCTAAATTTTATCCTCCTCATGAAATTTATAGGGATAGGAATTACATTTATAATTTTTATCCACATTATGGAGAAAGTATTGCCCAAGCATGGGGTATATTGAAGTCACTAATTCTCAAATGTCCCATTCATGAGCTCCCCAGTAATATTGTTATTAATAATTTCTATGCATGGCTTTCAGGACATTACAAGGACTATCTAGATACTTGTTTAGAGGGATCCTTCACAAGTAAGGAGGTCAAAGCTAAGTCGGATCTTCTTGAAACAATTCAAAGCAATACCGAAGATTGGTATAATGACAAAGGTAAAGAACCAGGTATACACTATGAGTATGACTGCATTAAATCTTTTTGTTGAAACTGCTGATTTTCAAGAGCTTAGTGCTAAACATGGTCTTAATCCTCAAATTCTTGTTGATTATTTTAGAGCCTTTGGTTCTCATATTAATGCTCCTAAAGAAAAATGGGACATGTATCATGAGCCTTTTAAAGACACTTGCATGGAAAATGAAATTGTTATTAATGATAGCAATAAACATGCTCAAACATCTGAAAGTACTATTTCTTATAAGCATGTTAATTTTTGTGGAATACATAGACCTTGTGAGAATAATCAAATTGAAGAAGAATATTGTATCACCCACAGGAATGAAAAAAGTAGAATGTGGTATAGGAATTTAAATGATCTTGGTAAAAACATTTGTGCCCTTTATCCTTTTATTTGTGAACTTTGCTTTGAAGTGGGTCATTTCAATTTACAATGTTCAGGCCATAATAATAGCCCTTCTAATCCAATGAGTACTGCAAGTTTGTATTGTGATGACATGATCACTCCTAATCAGCATGACGAACTTACATTATTTTTGGGGTGTGAAGAGTTATCAAGAAAAACCTCTTTGGTAGATATGGGTGCTTTTGATATGAATAGTGTCCTGCATGGTTGTCATCTTTATTGTGTTGATAATTGTCACACAAATATTTACATAAAAAATATTATAAAATATGAGGTTTTACCAAAATATGACAGGACTAATATGTGTTTTGATCTTATTGATGAAAAGGAGGAATCCTCCAAAGTTTCTTTTATTGTCTCTAACAATAAACCAGGGTATATGGAGAAGCTTCCTTTCAAGCCTCTCCCTCCTAAAGAGAAGAAGAAAAATAAGAAAAGGAGGAGTAAAAGGAGAGAGGAAACGGTATTTCCCCTAAGCATGTTGCTCCTATTATAGTTTTTGATGAGTCTGAACTCGATGATGTTCCTATGCCTGTTACCTATAGTAGTGATCATGATTGGGAAAAGCACACTACTTTTGATATTGAAAATCTCTTCGGTACCAATTCTGAAAATGATGATATTAATAATTGTTGTACTATTAGTGCTTTCCATGTTCCTTCCAATGATGATACGTTTACAAATGAACACACTTTGGAAGATAAACTATTCTATTGCTTATGATGATACTATACCTCCAATATATGATGATTGCAATGATGAATATGATATTTTCAGTCCACCTACTATTGAGGAGGAAATTAATTATGATTATAATATTCCTCCTATATTTGATGATTATGGTGATGAGAATAATAATGATAGCTATTTTGTTGAATTTGCTCCCACTACAATTAATAAGAATGACTATGTTTATGTGGGGAGTATTAATTATTTTATGCATGTGGATCATGATAAGAATGTTTCATGTGATAGTTATATTATTAATTTTATTCATGATGCTACTGAAAGTTATTATGAGAGAGGAAACATGGTTTTATGCATCTCAATAATATTAAGTTTCCCCTCTTTATGTTGAAAGTCTTGATGTTGCACTTGTTTTTCTTTACTATGGTTGCTTTGTGCTTTCATGACTTGTTTCTTTACAAGATTCCTTTGCATAGGAAGTGGGTTAGACTGAAATGTTCTTTGAATTTGCTTCTTGATGCTCTCTTTTACTTCAATTCATATTTCTTATGTGAGCATCTTCTCAAACTATCATGCCTAACTTAAAGGCGTTAAAGAAACGTACTTATTGGGAGATAACCCAAAAGTTTTCGATGAGTCTTGGAAGTTATTACCTCTATCATAACCTCTCCTTATCCTTTTTATTTGCTTTTTGTGCCAAGGGTAACCTCTATTGAGAGGGAAGTAATGCTTGGGAAAGTTGCTGTCCCGAAACAGATTTTTGTGTTTCACCGTAAAAATTCGTGTAAAATCTCTGTACGTCGTTTTGAGGCGTGAATTTTTGTGCTTCTGACCAGGTTGTTATCTAACTTTCTTTAGTTCAAGACTTTTTGATTTGAGCAACAAAAGGTCTTCCAAAAATTGGTTTTTACCTGCTGGTCTGTTTTGACAGATTTCTGCCATTATTTGCATTTGCTTCTTGTTGGTTCCTTTTTGAATTCTCTTTGGGGAATTGAGCTTTTTGAGGGAAGTGCTACAGTAGCTTGTGTTTTAATGGAAGTTTTATTGGTGTTGAAACTGAACCTAAAGACTTATTATCTTGAGTGCACTAATGTTGCTAATAAAGATTGTGTGAAGTTTTGTATGAAGGAAAAATTTCAGGTGTATGGAGAGAATGATGTAATGAGATGAAGAATGGACTAAAGCTCAAGCTTGGGGATGCCACCCCGTGTCACCCCAAGAAATATCCAAGAAGTACAAGCGTTAAAGCTTGGGGATGCCCAAGGCATCCCCTTCTTCATCAATAAATATCTTAGGTTTCTTCCAAACACTTCATTTTTATTGTTTCATGCACAGTTGTGTTGTTCTTGGAGCGTCTTCATTTTTTGTTTTTGGTTTTCATTTGCTTGGTTTTCTTATTTTTTCTGAATAAATTGGTTGTACCCCCTCTTTCATGCATTGGTTTTCAATAGTTTGGTTAATGGATTGGAAAAGAGTAGGAAAGTTCATGCTTAAGTGGTAAAAGGAGTTTGTTTTTGAGTGTGGCATGTGCTTTGTCATGCCATGCTTGATATTGTTTTGGCTTTATGCTTAGTGATCTTTGTTGTAGCATGACATGTTATAAACAATTGAGATTGCTTAATGTGCCTTGGAAGAATCACGCGTTGTTTTAGCATATTAAAGCATAAGTATTGTGGTATTCTCATTTGATGCTTTATTTGGGTTGACTTGGCGCATGCTCAAACCACGTTATGACTATCCCAAGTCACCATAAGCCTTTATGATCCTTTAGTTTTCGACTTGTAATATCACTTTATGCTTTAATTAATGATATTTTGTCGCTTTGCATGATTATGGACATTATTGCTCTCTTAGTTGGTCGCTCCCAGTCTTTTGCTAGCCTCAATAACCAAGTGTGAGTTCCACCCATGCATCCAACTCCAAATAAAACCAAGTTATTCCAAAGAGTCCACCATACCTACCTATTAGCATTTGATACTCCAAGTATATTCATGTTTTTATCTACCTTCCAAATTAAACTTGTTGTGAGAAAACTAGTGATTAAAGCTCTCATGAACTTGACGGCACACTTTACTTTTCTTGCAACTAATAAACTTGAACCATTGTGTCGCCTATGTTGTATATGCTTGCACTTATATGTTGGGGATTAGCAGAACCATGTTGTCGTGGGGAATGCTTTCAACATTTCACTTGTACATTGTACCTAGTTGATATGATGCTCTTTTGTCTACGGATGTCGTCGGTGTGAAATGAAAGGGGAGCTTGTAAGTCCATGGAGTTGTGTGTGTGTGTTAGAGAAACGCCTGGGACGCTGGTCTAATCCATGCCTAATCATGGTGGAAACATGCAACGTAACCATAATGAGCTGTCTATGAAGCATTCTTCTTATAAAAAAAGGGAGTCAGTTATTGAGAAAAAAGAGAAAAAGAAAAAAAAAGATATGAGAAAAGAGGAAAGAGAGAAAAACGCACCATTTTCCCATGGTAAATAAGAAGATTGCAGAGATGCTCGTTGTCTGCTTGCCTTGTCATTTTGATATGGGGATTCTTCCATATCATCGGGCACAGGGTACCCCGTTGGCGGTTCTCTATGATACACATGTACTTACTATGACAAGAACTTACCGGTAACTAAACTTGAGTAGCATGAGGAGCGACCCTCGTATTCAAGAGACATCAGATTTCCAACTTATACTTTGTCAAGCATATACTCCATAGTTTGTTCACTTTAACCTTAATCACTTCAAGATGCTTATGATAGGGGCAATAAGAGCTGAAAGCTAAAAAGTACCATAATTTTTGAAATCTCTTTACGAAACTTGAATCCCTGCTTCCTTCTATGAAGGCCTTTCTTTTACTTTTATGTTGAGTCTCCACCTTCTATCTTTATGGACCAATTGAAAGAGCATAGTGGCCATTCTTAGTTCTATGTGCATTGTCCCAAGACTTGTTGATTGATGCATAACTTTGATATTGCTTGTTCTTAGACTATTTGTATCTAGTCACCCTTATGAACTTTGAAGATGTCCTATGCATTTATGTTTGCTACTCTATGAAGGACAAGCTGAATGCTATTATGCTATGTTTTCTTTATGTGAAACAAACAAATGTCTTGCAAAGCATTGTTATTCATGAATCTTTTGTTTGTGCCTTTTCATGTTACAACATAGTTGCTATGTCTTATTGTTACAACTTTATCTTTCATGCTATGTTGAAGTACTTGTTGGAAATATGCCCTAGAGACAAATAGTAGTAAGGACTATTATCATATTTCATATAGTTTATGATTAAGTTTTATATCATTCTATAACTGTATTGAGTGGAAACATCAATACACATGTGATATACAAACAACCAGGGGTTCCCAGTGAAACTCTAGTCACTGGTTCATTGGTCAACAGATGATCATGTTTCCTGATCATGTGGCATTTATGCCAGTTGGAAATGAGGTCATCTCATTCTGAGTGAGAATGATATGATGAACCAATACCCAACCTAAACATCATGGCCCGATCATGTCATGAAGTTCAAGTTATGATGATTAGAAATGGATCCTTGTAGACTATTCCTTAGACCATGAGGCTATATCAATCACTGTCTCCCGAGAGTGCTTAGATAGCATCAAACGCCATCTGGTAAAATGGTGGTTATAAAGGTGCGTTCAGGTATTCGGAGGAAACCGTAGATGCAATATATGTCAAGAGCGGGATTTGTCCATCCATGTGACGGGAAGATACTCACGGGCCCACTCGAAGAAGTTATATCCAATAGCTACGCAGCGTGTGATTTGATCACAGGGATATCACTTGTCGGAACGAGTCAAGTAGCATTGTTCAGTAACGAGATTGAATACTACATGGTGATGTCATTGATCAGATCTCGGGCAATGCAAGTATCGAGTGACAAAGGGAATAAGACATGACTGTCCCGGTTCAAACGACAAAAGATCTTCGTGGAACGCACAGGGGTCACATGGCCATCCAGGTCCCTCTGTCGATCATTGGTGCGGGAATGTCCCGACCATGTCTGGAGTGTTTCCGAACCATGGGGTATCACGCTTAAGGGCTTGATGATGCTTAGAGAGTGTTTATAGGATCGGTGGAATCACCAAAGAAGAGTAGGGAGAAAACTGGAAGGGGTTCGGTAAGTCCGGAGGTTGTCCAGAGTGGAGGTGGAACGTGTTCCATGGCCACGGAGATTGAATAATATGTGAATGAATGTTAAATGTTGATTTAATCATTTATTAATAATTATTTAATAAAGAGAAAAATCAATTAAGGGTCAAAAAGGCTTAATGGGCTAATTCCGGAGGGAGAGGGCCCATTAGTGGAAAGGAGAGAGGGAGAGGGGCCAAGGGGGAGGCCGCCTAGGCCTAGCCCCCCCCCCCACGGGGCCCACTAGGTGGCCGGCGGCCACCTCCTCCCCCTCCTCTCCTTTAGTCCCACCCTGGGACTTTGAGGGAGGTAGTACCTCCCCTCCCCCTATCTATAGTGCGGTATTTGGCCTAGAAAAACACACCAATAATCAATAAATGTCTCCCCACTTTTAGGAGGACCTCCAATTGATATTTTCTCTCTCCCCCTCTCTCTCTCGTGACCGTGGTCCCAAGTCTAGACTGTGCGAGCAAGAGACATCTTCACCGTGGAGCGCCGTCGCGCTGCGGGATTTGGATCCGGGAGCTCTACTTCCACAACTACTGCTGGATCGGGGAAGCGGGAGTCATCGTCAGGCACCGGACGTGTGTAACTCCCCGCGAAGTGTCGCACTTGAGGCAATCAAGTCGTTGGAGCCAGAAGGAGCGGAAGTACTTCATCACGACCTTGAGGTCAGCTTCGGCTCGTCTACATCAACCACGCTCTCCTAAGAGTTGACAATGCTTTTCGGTCTTCAAGGGTAAGTTCGCGAAAAGCCCCTCCCGTTACTGTATTACTAATAGATAGGTCCTGGTAGCTTCAGGGGTTCAGGGGCGTAGAGTAAAATTTATTGTTTTCATACGCGGAACCCCTACAGTGGTATCAGAGCTAGATCAATGCGTAGTAATGCTAGTACGGGTAGAACACACGAGATGTAGCGTGTGGGCGTTGATCTTTTAGTTGTTACCCTCCCAAGTGTACTTGTGTATACCGCAGTAATGCTTGATGAAGCGGCCCCTAACCGACTTTACACGTTCATTCGTGAGACTGGTCCACGCTTGACATACGACGTGTACCGTATAAAGTGGCTTAGGGGGGTGTCTGTCTCTCTCGCATTATTGGTATACCATTTACAACGGAGGGCCCCGAAAGGGGTGTAGTAGAGACAACTACTTGATCAATGTTGTGCTGAAAGTTTGTAGGTAAGAACGGTTCTTGTGCGAAAGCCCATTCAGCCACGTAAAACATGCAAAGATAAAGTAGAGGCATCTAACTTTGTTTTGCAGGGGGGCATTGCTTTGTGATATGGTTGTGGCAAAGGTAAAGTGATTACCTTTTCTTACTTAGTAGTAGATAGTCACAGAGGTGATGAACTACCACGCTGGAAAGACACTGATACCCTGGTGTCTACGGTGCCGGAACCCTGGCGTCGGAACCCGGTGACGGCGAATGGATATCACGACGTGAAGGACCATATCACATAGCATTTACATTCAATGTTATTGTTTGTATATCTTATTGTGTGCTAGTATTAGATACTCGACGATAGCCTAATAAGACGATCCCTGTTAAAATTACCAACGATTGTGTTCCCCCTTAGTGTGCACCACCAAGAAAGTTCTTCGGTATGAGGCAGGCCATGATGATCGGGTGTCAGACATATCTACGTTCACATATAGTGGGTGCAAGCCATGTTGCACAGCGAAAACACTAAGGTTGAGTTGGCGAGCCTAGCATGTACATACATGGCCTCGAAACGCGGATGGTCGAAAGATCAAGCACGAGTCGCATGAATGATGTGACCGACGTTTAGCGTCCACCCTTGAACCTACATTGATGGCCGTGATGATCGGGGGAGATGTGGCTGATAGGGGTCGTGTTATCACTAGGAACCCTCACTGGGGATAGGTGTTTCTGAGTGGAGTTATTATTAACTCATTTAATTATAAACTTAGTCTGAATTCCTTTTGCAATTATAAATGTAGATGGGGTCTTTCGTGTTAACAATTGATCGGTTATAAGGAGAGAAGCTCAGATTAGATGGATCGAACTTCTCCATATGGGTTGCCAGTCTCCATGTTCTCCTTAGCGAGAACGACGTGGTCGACTACATACTCGACGGGATGGATTTGGACCTGCCCACTGACCTTGAGACCCTAGAGGAGCGGAAAGACCGTTATCTCCGTCGTGAGATGGCCTCCTATATTTCAGTTGTGATGCATTTCGGAATGGTGGACAAGCTATGGCCTTTCGTGGGTGATGTCAACCCTCGTTCAGTGATGCTATAGCTTAGGACACATTTCGTGGAGCAGACACGCATTTGGGAGCATGAGCTGATGGGAGACTTCCTCTCCATTAAGATGGAGGAGAACTCATCACTGGACAACCACTTGGAGCACATGCATGATGTGTACATGAGGCCTGCATACTTCCTGGACGTCTAGATTACGGGCTCTTTTGCAAACGCTGTTGTGCTGCGGTCGCTTCCACCAAGCTACCAAGCACAAGTCAGGACTTGCGTAATGAGGGGCGACACGGAAGCAATGGAGTTCCACCGGTTCATGACACATCTCAGGAATGTGTTGGTTGAACCAGATGTCGCTCAGGTCATCAACGACAAAGGTATATATTTGATATATAGTTTTATAAATGTTATAATCTTGTAAACATATTGTAGTGTTAAGTATATCTGATACTTGTTATCTTTTACTGAAAACAGGTCCTTCTGCATGAGAGGTGCTTGCTGGAGAGGAGGTGACGTTGCGTGTTGATGGCGAGCATGATGATGATAGACGACGACGCTCTCCCTCGACATTTATCACTTAGTTTATATTTTAGGATGATTATTGTAATCAAGAGATTATGAACTTCTTTAGTGTGTCTCACACTTCGTGAGACGGTTATTCATATGAGTTTGTAACAAACGGTTGTTCTGCTTTTATGAATGATTTCTATTCGTGTTCATATCTTGTTTGATTACTTGTGAATTATCCTTATTGTTTGAAACTAATTGATAATGCATGAACATTTGTAAAACATTAAAATGCCTTATTTAAAATACCCAACTTAATGATATGTTCATTAATAAATGAAAAACCATTGCTTAAATTCAAAACTTATGTGATAATATGTGAAAGTCATTCAATTTCTTGTCACATATAAATCATGCCTAAGTTCGGCAAAATAACTTGAACACCGTGTATTACTTGAATACAAAGTGTTTAATGAATTGTTAAAAGTGAATACATATTCGATGTATTGTGTTTTGAGAAAAATGGTAATTATCATTAATTGATTGTTTAAATGTGTAAAGTACTTTACCAAAGGAAACATGAATATGAAACTATTTGATTTTGATCAAAGTGTTTCATCAACAAAAGGGTATAAGTATAGAAGAGAATCTAATTACTATGATTTGATCAATAGTAATGAAATTCGAACTTATAAGAATGGCATAAAAGTAATTGTGGAATGCAAAGTGTTTTGAAACGTTAAAATACAAAGCATCACAATGTGATATTAGATATCAAAGGGGTTGAATAGAAGGCACCAAATAAATCGTTGTAGTCTAGATGTAGAGACCATTAGTTAGAAATAGTTAGCACTCAATTAGAATTGGTAAACCATTTGAATTTGTGAAAGTTTTGGGGTTATTCGATATAACCAAAATAATAGAGATTAAGTCCTTGTAGTGTATTCATTGGAAACTTTGAATATGAAACCCATAGCTGAAACCAAAAGGAAAGCAAGATTCGTATTGCTTGGATTTTGGTGCATTCTTGAGAAAGCTCACCTCTAGTGATGGTTCTCAATTATGAAGCAAATGGAAAATAGTGTAAAACATGATGAGGATTCAAAACCCTGCATCAGTGTGTTGAGAAGCGCAACGGACAATGTTCCTGAATGACTCTCTTCACAGAAGGAAAGAATCAATGATATTGATCATTGTGTTTTTCCCTCCACTATTGTTTTTCACTACATGAAGTAGGATTCAAAATGTAAATCCATATCTTGTATGGAGACATTTGTGAATCATTTTTCATGATTATTGGAATATGACATACCTACGAACTACAAAGGAAATAATGGTAAACCAGAATTATGAGAAATCCTAATAGCAAAATTGCCTTGATATTAGAAAGCAATTCATTGCTGAATCTCACAAGTAAAAGGGTTTACTTGGATTTTCCCAAATGACTGCAAAGCCATAGGAAAAAGGGGTGAATGACAAAAGCACAATTTGTCAAGTATTGGACAAATTCAGATGAATTTGATTTATGTGTGCTGAATGCCTGAGGATTTAAAACTAGTAACAGTATTAGTATCTCATAGTAAATATCCAACTTTGATACTTGATCAAAGAAATTTGAAGTTGTTTAAAATAGTGAGTGGATATGCAATTTGCATAAAATTGAGTGGGATCTATGAAAGTCTTCCTGAAACAATATGTGATTGACATATTTTTAAGTGGGAGAAATATAAGTCTTGAATTCAAATATGTAGGAATATATTTTGAGTGGGAGCTTATAGGAGTAATTCTTAAGTATGTTAAGGATGAAAGCGCAAATACTTATAAATAATGATTTATAAGATGTAGAAGTTGATAATAGGTGTATTGTGATATTATGTAGTATTCCTTAAGGGACTCTAAAAAGTGTTCCAAAATAGAAGTTGATTAAGGAAGTGGTCCTTAATAACTCAAATTAGGAATAGTATTAAGTTTAAGATCAATGGTTGAAAGAAAGAAAAGGATGATCATCATCCACTATGTTAAGATATAGGTTCTATCTTAGTAAACAATGATGATAACTTAGCATAATATGTGATCCAATAAGGAACATTTGAAAGTGATTAAGTTTGAATCACAGAGCATTGAGCTAAGTTTGTCCATAGTGTCTAATAGAGAACTGTAGACATATTTTCCAAATCCATAAAGGATAACATATCTTAAAGCATAAAGGGTTATGAGGGAATATGTTGGAAACTCCTGTAGATACCAATTAAAGTCAAGTATAACATATCTTAAAGTCAAGGTGAACAAAACATCGAAAGTTGCACAAAGTGCACTAGTGTTTCGATGAATACATTTATAATAATATATAAGGGTACCATCTAAAGTGTTGTATAATGTTATGGCGGCGCTAGTTCACTTTTAACATAGAATGATGTGTCCCGGGGCACAGTGCCCATGAGAAAGCCCTCGAGGTTGATCTAACGTCACTGTAGGCTCCTGGAATCATGCCTCGTTCTGCTGCCATAGCGACGATGCATACACACAGAGGCTATCATGTGATGATAAAGTATTAATGTCAATCAAGGTGACATTAGTAAGTTGCAAAGGATTTGGGACTATAAAGTACAGACCCAAGACTCAACCTCTTCCATGAGCAAGCATGTTCAGGGTACCGGATATATGGTGCCAATGATTTAGAACAAATGCAGCTAGTGTATTTGTACTCTAGTGCAAGTGGGAGACTGTTGGAAATATGCCCTAGAGACAAATAGTAGTAAGGACTATTATCATATTTCATATAGTTTATGATTAAGTTTTATATCATGCTATAACTGTATTGAGTGGAAACATCAATACACGTGTGATACACAAACAACCAGGGGTTCCCAGTGAAACTCTAGTCACCGGTTCATTGGTCAACAGATGATCATGTTTCCTGATCATGTGGCATTTATGCCAGTTGGAAATGAGGTCATCTCATTCTGAGAATGAGATGATGAACCAATACCCAACCTAAACATCATGACCCGATCATGTCACGAAGTTCAAGTTACGATGATTAGAAATGGATCCTCGTAGACTATTCCTTAGACCGTGAGGCTATATCAATCACTGTCTCCCGAGAGTGCTTAGATAGCATCAAACGCCATCTGGTAAAATGGTGGTTATAAAGGTGTGTTCAGGTACTCGGAAGAAACCGTAGAGGCAATATATGTCAAGGGCGGGATTTGTCTGTCCATGTGACGAGAAGATACACAAGGGCCCACTCGGAGAAGTTATATCCAACAGCTGCGCAGCGTGTGATTTGATCACAGGGATATCACTTGTCAGAACGAGTCAAGTAGCATTGTTCAGTAACGAGATTGAACACGACATGGTGATGTCATTGATCAGATCTCGGGCAATGCAAGTATCGAGTGACAAAGGGAATAAGACACGACTGTCCCGGTTCAAACGACGAAAGATCTTCGTGGAACGCACAGGGGTCACATGGCCATCCAGGTCCCTCTGTCGATCATTCGTGCGAGAGTGTCCCGACCATGTCTGGAGTGTTTCCGAACCATGGGGTATCACGCTTAAGGGCTTGATGATGCTTAGAGAGTATTTATAGGATCGGTGGAATCACCGAAGAAGAGTAGGGAGAAAACTAGAAGTGTTTCGATATGTCCGGAGGTTGTCTGGAGTGGAGGTGGAAGGTGTTCCATGGCCACGAAGATTGAATAATATGTGAATGAATGTTAAATGTTGATTTGATCATTTATTCATAATTATTTAATAAAGAGAAAAATCAATTAAGGGTCAAAAAGGCTTAATGGGCCAATTCCGGAGGGAGAGGCCCATTAGGGGAAAGGAGAGAGGGAGAGGGGCCAAGGGGGAGGCCGACTGGGCCTAGCCCCCAGTGAGGGCCCACTAGGTGGCCGGCGGCCACCTCCTCCCCCCTCCTCTCCTTTAGTCCCACCTCGGGACTTTGACGAAGGTAGTACCTCCCCTCCCCTATATATAGTGAGGTTTTTGGCCTAGAAAAACACACCAATAATCAATAAAGGTCTCCCCACTTTTGGGAGGACCTCCAATTGATATTTTCTCTCTCCCCCTCTCTCTCGTGATTGTGGTCCCAAGTCTGGACTGCACGAGCGAGAGACATCTTCACCGTGGAGCGCCGTCGCGCTACGGGATTTGGATCCGGGAGCTCTACTTCCACAACTGTTGCTGGATCGGGGAAGCGGGAGTCATCGTCAGGCACCGGACGTGTGTAACTCCCCGCGAGGTGTCTCACTTGTGGCACTCAAGTCGTTGGAGCCAGAAGGAGCGCAAGAACTTCATCTCGACCTTGAGGTCGGCTTCGGCTCGTCCACATCAACCAACTCTCCTGAGCGTTGACAACGCTTTTCGGTCTTCAAGGGTAAGTTCGCGAAAAGCCCCTCCTGTTACCGTATTACTAATAGATAGGTCCTGGCAGCTTCAGGGGTTCAGGGGCGTCGAGTAAAATTTATTGTTTTCATACGCGGAACCCCTACAATACTATGATCCTAGCTATCAATGTTTTACAAATACTTTGATCAAGTTTATGATGGTGCATGTCACCTCAAAAATTATTCTTTCTTTTTATCACTTACCTACTCGAGGACAAGCAGGAGTTAAGCTTGGGGATGTTGATACGTTGCAAATTTATCTATAATTTTTGATGTTCCATGCTTGTTTCCCCGAGAAGTTCCCAGAGCCATCTCCATCGATCTCCACCACCATCTCCATCGTCGTTGCTGATTCCCATGATGATGAGGGAGTAGTTCTTCCTCGAGGCTAAGGGCTCTACCGGTAGCTATGTGTTTATCTCTCTCTCTCTATGCATGATCATACTGTGATCATGAGCTTTGTAATCAAGTAGATCTACTTTCCTACTCAAGTGCTTTAATAGATCTCTGCTCTCCCCATTTGTGTGAAAGTGACAACATGCACACCATGGTGGCACTTAGGCTAGAGATTACAAATACTTGTTATGAGATATATTTTGAGTTGGATGTTTCTATGAAATTGTGGTGTTTGTTGGAACCATCTAGTGCTCAAGGTGACAGTGTGGGGTTATCTAGATGGGGAAAGCGGACTTTGAGGTGTGTTGTTATAGCCCTACCATGGATTAGAGTGCCCAACCGGAGAGTAGTTTAGAGTAGTATCATGAAGAGAAGATATTTATATGAGAGTGATAACTAGTGAAAGTATGATCCCTAGGCCTTGTTTCTAAGCATTGAAACACGTTTGCAACTAGATCTGTTACATGTTTGCTTGCTGCCATCTTTATTTCAGTTTGCCTTTAGTCTCTTCCATGCCAACAAGCTATTTTCTGGCACCGTTACCACTTATAATTATCCATACCACTTGTATTTCACTATCTCTTTGCTGAACTAGTGCACCTATACACCTGTCAAGTGTATTGGGTGTGTTGGGGACACAAGAGACTTCTTGTATCTTGATTGCAGGGTTGCTTGAGAGGGATACCTTTGACCACTTCCTCCCTGAGTTCAATAAACCTTGGGTAATCCACTTACAGGAAAACTTGCTGCTGTTCTACAAACCTCTGCACTTGGAGGCCCAACAACTATCTACAAGAATAGAAGTGCATAGGCATTAGTACTCTTGTGGAGAAAGTCTCTAAAAGTCACTTTCGTGGGATATGTCGAAAATGAGCTATACATGGTGGACTTCTCGGGGAAAACCACTACAGGTCCGATGTGTCTTTTCGGAAAGGCTGACGTGGGTTGGTTATGGCATCACCGACTATCCCACATCAATATGAGAACTTTGCAAAGTCTCCACAAGGGTGGCCACATCCTTGGACTAAAAGAAAATGTTTCCTTTGCCAAAGATCGTGTTTGTAGGGCTTGTGTTGAAGGGAAAATGCATGACTCTCCTCATCAAAGGAAGACCATTATTTCATCAAAGAGGATTTTGGAGATCCTTCATGTGGATCTCTTTGGACCTCCATCACATGCAAGCCTCGATGGGAAGAAGTACTGCCTCGTGATTGTTGATGATTACTCAAGATACACATGGGTCTATTTCTTCAAGTTGAATAGCGAGACTCAACAAACGGTCATCGACTTCGCCAACGAGGTTCAATGTCAACACAATGTCCCTATATTGGCAATAAGAAGTGATAACGGCTCTGAGTTCAAGAACTACACCTTAAGTGAATTCCTAAGTGAAGAGGGGATAAGACATCAATATTCCGCTGCATACACCCCTCAACAAAATGGTGTTGCCGAGAGGTAGAACCGAACCTTATTGGACATGGCCAGATTTATGCTAGCTGAATTTAAGTCTCCTTATAACTTCTGGGCTAAAGCAATCTCTATCGCTTGCCATTCATCCAACCGGCTCTACCTTCACAAAATCTTGGACAAGACTCCATATGAAATACTTACTGGTAACAAGCCAAACATCTCCTACTTCCGGGTATTTGGTTGTAAGTGTTTCGTTCTCATTAAAGGAGTTCGCTTATCTAAATTTGAGTCTAAGGCTTTAGAAGGAATTTTTGTTGGTTATGGTGTCGAATCCCACACTTATAGAGTCTACAATAAGCTCTCCGGAACTGTTGTAGAATCTTGTAGTGTGGTGTTCGAGGAAGATGATGCCTCCCGTGTAGGGAAAGTTGATGTTTGTGATGCAGATGTTGAAATATCCCAAGATGCCATAAGAAGAATGGGTGTGTGATTTTTCCGCCCCATTGAGGAACCCCTTGTGGCGGATCGGGAAGGACAATGCTGTACTCAGGTGGAGCCCTCATCGACACAAGCTCAACATGCTCCAACTATTGGAGAATCTTCTACACCAACCACACATAATGCTGAAGATAAACATGCTCCTGAATGCTCTACGACAGATTATACGGTCGACACCGGATTATCTGGCATCCCTCCATCGCTGGCCAAAATAATCAACATATCGAAGAATCTGCTGCAAGTCCTAGGCCGGATTTTTCAGCTGACCCTGGATTATCCGGCCACTCTCCAAGTCGTGCAAGATCAAGACAAGTTTGTGAAGATGCTTCAGGTTCTCCTAGGCTGGATTATCGGGCCCAACCTAGGGCTAGATTATCCGGCCCTGAAACTCCTGAAGAGTAGCAGCCTCCTATTATGGCTGTTGATCAACTTCGAGGGCAAGGTTCATCATCTCCTACTACTGCTAATCAAGCTACAGATCAAGTCCAAGCCAATGATTCCAATGAAGACTCAAATGATGAAGTTATTCCTCCAAGAGACAACAAGCTAATTGAACTTCGTCGCAAAGCTCGTGCAGATATGAACCTTGAGTTAAGGGGTCACACTCTTGACAAACTTGTAGGTGATCTTCGACGAAGGGTATCCACAAGAAGGGAGTTGGCAAGTTTCGTTGAGCATCAAGCTCACATCTCAATGGTGGAACCCAAGAAAGTGTTTGAAGCTCTCGAGGATCCGGACTGGGTTGTTGCTATGCATGAAGAGTTGAATAACTTTGAACGCAACAAGGTCTGGAAATTAGTAGAGAAGCCCAAGGATTTTCTGCAATGTTATCGGACCAAAATGGATATTTAAAAACAAGCAAGATGAGAATGGCATTGTTGTGAGGAATAAGGCAATACTCGTGGCACAAGGCTATTCCCAAGTTGAGGGCATTAACTTCAGCGAGACTTATGCTCCTGTGGCTCGTCTTGAGTCTATCTGTATCCTTCTTGCTTATGCTGCTCATAATAATTTTAAATTACAACAAATGGATGTTAAGAGTGCTTTTCTTAATGGTCCTCTACATGAGTTGGTATATGTAAAGCAACCCCCGGGATTTGAGGATCCTAACTTCCCAAACCATGTCTACAAACTCGATAAGGCATTCTATGGCCTTAAACAAGCTCCACGTGTGTGGTATGAGCACCTTAAAGAGCTTTCGTTAGACCGTGGCTTCGAAGTTGGGCAAATCCATCCCACTCTTTTTACTAAGAAGGTTAAGGGGGAGCTCTTCATATGCCAACTATATGTAGACGATATTATCTTTGGCTCTACTAATAAAGCTTTTAATGATGAATTTTCAAAGCTTATGACTGACAGGTTTGAGATGTCTATGATGGGAGAGTTACGGTTCTTTATTGGATTTGAGATCAAGCAACTTAGAGAAGGAACATTCATCAATCAAGCAAAATACATCCAAGACATGCTCAAGAGATTCAAGATGACGAATCTTAATGGCATCGCCACTCCGATGCAAACAAAATGTCATCTTGAACTTAATCCCCATGGTAAAGATGTGGACCAAAAGGTATACCGGTCCATGATCGACTCTCTTCTTTACCTCTGCGCATCTAGACCCGATATTGTGTTGAGTGTAGGTGTGTGTGCAAGGTATCAAGCAACTCCTAAAGAAAGCCACTTAGTGGCGGTCAAGACGATCTTCCGATATTTGGTCCATTCCCCTCATTTCGGTCTATGGTATCCCAAGGGCTCCAATTTCTCTCTATGTGGTTATACTAATTCAGATTGGGCTGGTGATAAGGATGATCGGAAATCAACTTCTAGAGCTTGTCAGTTCTTGGGAAGGTCTCTAGTCTGTTGGTCTTCCAAAAAGCAGAATTGTATATCTCTCTCCACCGCCGAAGCTGAATATGTTGCTGCTGCTAGTGCCTGCACTCAGTTATTATGGATGAGGCAAACTTTAAAGGAATATAGTGCCAATTGTGACAAAGTGCCTCTTTTTATGTGATAATGAAAGTGTAATCAAAATTGCGTACAATCTGGTACAGCACATAAGGACGAAGCACATTGAAATTCAGAATCATTTTATTCGGGAGATGTTGCTCGAGGCGATATTGATCTATCTTTTGTGAGCACGAAGAACCAACTTGCTGATATTTTCACGAATCCACTCAATGAAGCAAGGTTTTGTTACTTGAGGAATGAGCTAAATATCGTTGATTCAAGGATCTTGTCTTGATTACCCATGCACTCACTCTTACATCTCAGTCTTATTCGGTCTAGGTGTGGGTATGGATATAGGGGGAGTGTGGTCCTAATTGATTGGGCTAACCCTCCACCTTAATGCTGAAAGCAAGTCAAATCATTTATCTTTATATCATTTTGTGATATGTGAGCTTATTGATGAGTATTGGTTGTGAACCCAAGATATATCTTCGCGGTGTCATACCATGCACTCCAACAAGGTGGCCTCAGCCAGCGCCCTCTTCCTTGAGAAGAGTTGGATTTATTTGGAACTTTTTGGTTGTTCTTGCTCATCTCATGTTCTTATGGGAATCACACTTAATTTTGGCCTTAGGTTGATTTGATTCTTGGAATTTTGAGTGTGTAGTACCATGTCAGTTTGGTTCTCTTAATCCTAAGTCTTTCCCTACATCTAAGCCATCTTTTCTTGCACACAAGTCCCTTGTACACCTTGTGGGGGTGTTGTTTGGGGACGCGCGGGCCTGAATCTGTGTATAACAGAATTTCAGATTTTAGGCCCAAAAATCCGGCCCAAGTGTAGGCCGGATAATCCGGCCCTGGCAGCTATAGTCTTTAAGGGCTGGGTCGGGGAAGGGTTCATAACGAGCAGCACTTCTTCCCCAACCCTCTCCCTCTTCCCAGCAGCCGCCTGCCGTCCCCACCCTCCCGGAGCCTCTCTAGCCACCGGATTTTCTAGGCCTCCCCGGATCTTCTTCTTCGCGCCTCCGGGTACCTTCTCCTCCGCGTTCTTCCTCCAATGAGTGAGGGTAACTCCCTCTCTCCCCATCTTTGGCTAGATGTGTTACTTTTTGGGTGGAACGTTGTCTAGAAGGCTATTGCTTCATGTAGAAAATGTAGTCTTGCAGTATCTAGGCCCAATCTACGTATGTGCATTCAATCTAGGAGATTCTGAAATTTTCTACTAGGGTCGGATTATCCGCCCCTGGCTAGGCCGGATAATCTGGCTTGACAGAGTCAAAACTGGTTCAGTTTCGTATGGGTTTTGTGCAATGAGTATGATTGGACTATGAACTATTTGCCTACTATTTCTACATTCTCTCTTGGACTTGTGTGTGTGCTTATCCCCTCGCTATCTATCTTATTCGCTTCACAGGTGGTTCTAGTGCTCCCAAGACATACAAGCGTCGTCCCCGTGCTAAATACTTTCGAGATGACGGTGCGGGTAACTTAGTGGACGAGGTTGAGCTGAGGAGAAGGAAGAACGAGGCAAAACGCATGGCTGAACAGGCAAAGAGGGATAGGAAGGGTGTGTCCAAGAGGAAGGGCAAAGAGCCCAAGATTAACTATAAGAAGATGGATCCTATTACTTTCTCTTCCATTTGTCATCGTGATCTGTTTGATGAACTGCCACATGATACTGAGCTGGGTGACTCTCGTTTTTGGTGTGCTGAACAAAAGGGTATTGATGAAGATGTGTATGCTTGGCAAAATATTCGGCCTATGCATCCTCTGATTATTCCTGAGGCCATGGAGAAGCCTCAACTTGTTGATGCCATGTATGTGACTGAGAGGATGGGGCTACACCATCTCATGGCCCTCCAATGCTCCTATGATTCTGAGATTGTGAAGAAGTTCTTCTCCACCTTGGTTATTTGCAGTGATGAGAACCGCACCATGAAGTGGATGACTCGTGACAGGCCTATGCAAGCTGATATTTGTGTTTTTGCTAAGGTTCTTGGTTATTCCTTACACCACAGGGACCGTGCTAGTGGTCACCGTATCATCACCCAACTCAAGCCTAATAAAGATGCAGTCCTCTCTTCGTGCACAGTTGACAATGGTATTGTGGGCACCCTTGCTGGTCTCTCTCCCATATATGCTTGCTTGGTGGGTATCTTCCGTGACTCTATCACCCCAACTGGAGGAAACAATGACAGTATTCGTGGTCACCTGGTTCAGCTTCTTGCCTTCTCTCATGAGGTGGCGTCCTGTGAGGATGAGTCCGTGTCAGACAAGCTGGATGTGATGGATTTTCTTTACCATGAGTTGGTCGATGCCATGTTCAATAGGCTATCCATCCCATATGCTCCATACATCATGATGCTGATCAAGCACTTTCTTCCCACTGAAGAGTTCAATATCAATGTGGAACACAAGGCGAAGAAGATCTACAACAAGGTGAGGAAGACCTCACACCCATCTTCTGCTCCTGAGGGTCTCATGAGGGATGCTCGTGCCAGTGCTCGTAGGCCTCTAGTGCCTCCTATTGCTCGTGAGATCGAGCAGCTAAATTGGTTCCAGCGGAACATTCTTTGCATGAGCATGGACACTCGCAAGGGACTATGATGCATACAAGCAGCGCCACGAGATGGCTCATATTCAGCATCTCATTCTCCACCATGTGTCTGGTGCATCAGGTGATCCCCTTAGTCCTTCAACTCCCACCCCATATGCTCGGTGGAAATCTTCTTTTAGGCTCAACTATGGTGAGATTAAGCATCACCTGTTTCCTTCTGCGGCCACTGCTGATGATGAGGAGGATGACACCGAGGAGCTTGAGGATGAGGACGAGGACGGCGATGAGAACTATGAGTGATCCCTTGGGGCGCTAGCATCGCTCTTCTTCATTTTTGGCGTTTTGATGCCAAAGGGGGAGAAGTAGTTCTATTAGGGTCTTCGTGGATTTGCATGGGTCGGGCACAAGTATTTGCACTTTAGCTTTTCGGTGTTTTTCTCGCTTGTGCCCATTTAGCGTCGAACTTTTATTTGTAATTTGTGTTGTATGAGACTATGTTTGTGTGGCTCTGGATTTATCTTGTGGATTATTCTTACGGAGTCGTTGATCATATTGGCTATATTGGATATCTATATCAAGGGAGGCTCTCATTATGGCTATCATTGGATATTCTTATAATACTTTGAGGACGCATCTATCTCTCCTCCGGTGGTATGATTTTTTCGCGTATGTTCCAATGAAATAGACTTGTACCTTCTTGCGTGTATTTGTAATCAAATGCAAATTTTAGTATGCACACATTTAGGGGGAGTCTCTTTCATTCACTAAAATATTGCTGTCTTGAGAACTATCTTGCAAATCCTAGTATTGTCATCTAACACCAAAAAGGGGGAGATTGAAAGAACATTTCATTGTTCCCTGTGTTTTGCGTGTTAGATAACAATACTGTGGAGTTTTCTCATGTGTGCTAAGTGTGCAGGAAAAGTTATTATGTTTGGGGGGCGGATTATCCGCCCCCCGAAGGGGCCGGATAATCTGGCATGGCTCACTTGGCAAAGGTTGGCATGGCGTGTCGCTCTGACTAGGGGCGGATTTTCCCCCGGAAATTCCAAAAAGGGGCGGATTTTCTTCCCCTGACTGGATAATCTAGCCCACGCCTTGGGCCGGATAATCCGGCCCCCAGGAGACGATCAAGGGCAGGCAAGGCGCGACGCTCTGACTAGGGGCGGATTTTCCCCCAGAAATTCTAAAAAGGGGCAAACTTTCTTCCCCCGCCCGGATAATCCGGCCCTCACCTTGGGCCGGATAATCCGGCCCCCAGGAGACAAGCAAGGGCTAGCTCAGCGCATCACTCTGAGTGGGGGCGGATTATTTGCCGGATAATCCGAGTCTAGGGCGGAGTTTTCCCAGGCCAGATAATCCGTCCCTCACTTGGGCTGGATAATCTGGCCCCCAAAGGCTCCAACGGCTCAGTTGGGACAGGGGGTATAAAAGCCCCTTCATCCCCTTCAGTCAGACTTCTTGATTCATTCAAAAAAGGCCAGACCTATTGCAAGTGCTCCCTCTCTAGATCTCCCACTTCAACCACCCGAAGGCTTTGATCTTTGGGGGAATTGAAGGAGGACACAACCTATATCGTCATCACGAATCAAGCGCATCAACTCCTCTCCATTCACTTGGAGAAATCCCCGATCTAGTATTCTTGTTAATATCTAAATCTTGTGTTTTGTTATTGATAACTTGTTCTTGTGGCAGCTTGTTGTCATTACGAGAGCCTCCAATTTGGTTGTGGAGTTGTGCCCCGCTAGTTGTGTAAAGGCACCGGTTCCCGCCTCGAAGGGTTCCTATAGTGGAAAGGTGGATTAGGAGTTTGGTGGTGGGATCCATCGGAGAAAAGGGTGAGGCCTATTGTGGCGTGGTGGTCTTAGTACCGCCCACCCCTCCAACACAGATGTACTTCCCTTAACAAGGAAGGAACTACGGTAAAACAAATTATGTGTCTCCGCGTGCTCCACTACAGTTTACTCATTCCTCTATCTCACTCGCCTTTACTCGCTAGTAGTTTGGTTTGCATATAGGGAAATTCTATATAATAGCATATCTAGAGAATTTACCTTTGTGTCAAGCCTAAAATTGAAAAGGCATTAAAATTTGAAGTAGCACCTATTCACCCCCCTCTAGGTGCCCATATGATCCATTTCAAAGGGGCAAGGTCGGTGGAGCACTAGGGGCCCACACCCCCTGGTGGCACGCCCCCCAGGACGCACCGCCACCAGGTGTGGCCGCCCTGGTGCGCCACTTCGTCTCTCCTCCGAACTCCATGTTGCTTCGGGTAAAATATTGACTTTGGCTTTTGTCTGGTCCAATTTCGAGAGTATTTCCTTACTAGCTTTTCTGAAACCAGAAACAGCAGAAAACAGGCAACTGGCACTGTGGCATCTTGTTAATAGGTTAGTTCCAGAAAATGTATAAAAATACCTCAAAGTATGAACTAAACATAAGAAAGTACATACTAAACAAGCATGGAACATCAAAAATCATATATACGTTTACGACGTATTAAGGGGGAACTCATCCACCGGGGATCCATCTTTGCCATGCGCAGATCCGGGAGGCCAAGGCATCGATCTTCATCATCCACCACTGCATCACCACCATCTCCATCCATCCCATCTACATCTTGTCTAGATCTTGTTGCAATTTCTGTACTCGTTGTGGATTTATACAAGTACTATTCATCTATGATAGATTCCATTATTATTGCCATGATGTTGATTGCCTCCATGTCTCAGTAGATCACTAGTTCTCAGGGAGATGGAGAAACCCTAGTATGAGATTGAAATAAGAAAGTCTATTATGATATTCATCGCTGTGACCATGTCATAGATTTTCTACATCTTGATGTTGAGAGAAGTCGACCTCTCAATATTTGCCTCTCATGGGGACTTGATGGAAGGAACTACTTGTTGGTAGACGGAGGTGTGTTAGCACTTACAGTGACTATAAAGTTGCTGGCACTCCTTACGTATCAACTTGGGAAACCTAGGAAACTCACAGAACACTATCCATGCCATGGGATACGTCCTACGGGATTACGTCCCTTAATAGCACAGTAATTCGATTGATGTCGATTGCTGACTGCTGTGGTTATGAGGATGATGTGAGCAGCGGTTGCTGCCTATTTTTCCAAATACGGAGTTCCTCCCACACATACATAGTTGAGAATGTTCATGATGATAATCTTTATCTTAGCTCCTTATAATGCTAGTGTCGTATCCGCTACTCCCTGAGAATGCATTTTACCTATTACAGTTCCAAATCTCTCTTACATACGCGATACTTACTTTTTGTATTCAGTTGTTTTACTTTACTTTATTGTTCCTCTTATACCTAAAACCCAAAAACACCCTTTTACACAATACTCACATTTTATCTTGTTACTTAGAACATTATTTAGCATTTCTATTGTAATATTTATTTCAAGAGTTATTAGACTTCAGACTCTTGCTCCCTGTGGGATCAATGTATTTATTTCAAAACTAGCTACAAACGATCTATGCACCTGCAGTCATCAAGCTATTTTCTGGAGCCGTTCCCAGGGAGCTAAGCACTGTAGGTCTTTTAGTTTTTGCTTATTTATTTTTATCTTGCTAAATTTTGTTTTGAGTTACAGGTGACGAGGGTTTAACTCATCAATGCCCATTGTTATGGACTTGGGTTTTGGAGAAGGAGGGAGCGCTGGAGGCATCAGTCGGCTAGCAAACAAGCACACAGGGACGCAAGGTTTACCCAGGTTCAGGCCTCGTAGAGGTCCCTACTCCTGCTTTTCTGCTCTTGGAAATAACGAAGGAATCGAGGATTACAGGAGCGCGCAGATGCAATCTGGCGAAAGTTGTGGAAACTAGAGTAGCGTGTGTCCTCCTCGCCGCCCCCTCCTAACCTTTATATAGGTAGGCTAGGTCTCGGGTAGCAAGTCGAGTCGGTTACAGATTAGGGGTTTTCCCTTTGAACTTTCTATCTTAAGCTTCTTCTTGTCTCGCAAGCAATCGAGAGTCCGTGGGCCACTCGAATTCTCCATTTGGGCCTTGGCAACATCGTGGGCTTTTGCCGTATCTAGACCATATATACCAAGCTCAAGTACCTGTAGGGTATACCCATGTTAGTAGCCCCCGAGTGTCCAGTGGAATCGCAGATTCGACTAGGGACTTTATGAAGCCTTTCGAGTGCATGATTGAGTATTTTTCGAGTGTTCAATTCATATCATAGGGATTGTTGATATACGTGCCTGATTTAGCCGATGTATCGGTATCAGTTAACTGCCTTAGGGCAAAACAACACAATCTACTCAAACTCGAGTCCCCGGACTCGAATTTGGAAAAGTGCTGGTGTAATTCGACTTAGGCCACAAAGGTCTTACAGAAGTCGAATTACAGTCTATGGGTGTGAGCACTCGACGCGTCCATCAAGGCATGTTCATCGCACCTGCAGGCACGAATATGTTTTCTGGTAGTGCGCAGTAGATGCGTTGCTAGGCCTTATTCAGGTCTTATCTTCACGCTGTAAGCATGGCATCCGAATTTTTGTCATCACGGAGATGATTCGGGTGACCCAGGAGACGCTGTCTCTTTGTAGGGATAGTATGAGGCGGAGTCGCCATAGCAATCAAGTGTGGATGTTATCAACACATAGTACGATGTACATATAATCATAGGGTGTGCGATCAGTGCTCCCTATGGGAGTAGCCCCCGAGTGCCTGGTTGAGTCAAAGACTCAAGCAGGGACTAAAAACTTTTTGCGACTGCTGTTGGCTTTTTACTGCTTGGTTCAGTCGAATTTGCTTCCAGCGCTCCCTATGGGAGTAACCCATAATCCTTAATCGATAGATTCGAGTGGTGGGTATATCCTGAATGTTCATATTCCTGCATAAAAGATAAATTGTAGGGTGCGCGACTAGCGCTCTCTATGGAAGTAGCCCCCGAGTGCTTGGTTGAGTCGAAGACTCGAGCAAGGACTAAAGTAGTCGAAATCTTCTGCTGCTAAAATGACGTCAGTGTTTACGACATGATGACCTTGGTTGCCCGCATGAGCGGCTTTGACGGGACGTGACAAGTGGTGGGCCCCACTTTCTGACTTTGATTTGACCGGGCGTGCATAATCTTCAATTTTAACCGCGTCTCCTTGATTTCCGCGTGTAATGGAGATAGTGGGGGATGGTTCGTGTTTTAGATTCTCCATGTGTCGACACAATGTGCTCCACGCGTCCAGTAGGGTTTCTAGTGGTCGTTGGATGGCATCCGCGAGGAGGTTAAGTAGTAGCGCAGCTACGGTAATTTTCCCATCTGCCTTTCTCTGCCCGTGCCTCCATTGCCATTGCTGCTGCTCTTTGCTTCCCTTCGCACATCCTCTTCGCGACACTGGACCAACTCCGTGTCTTTCTGAGCTACTTCCTCCGTTCTCACCGCCATCGCAAGGGTGGCAAGAAGAAGGGAGGCGTCGTCGCTGAGTCTGCCGCCGCCATTTCCGCCGCCAAGAAGAAGGGTAGCTCCGCCATCATGGGCACCAGCACCGCTAGCGCTGGGAAGAAGAAGGGTGCGGGTACCCGCGTCACCAATGGTGCATGGCGCGCATCCATCGTCAACTCCTCCGAGATTCATCTCCTGCGTCACCAGTGGAGGACGACTCGCGAGTGCCCAGCGTGGAGGTAACTCCTTGCCCTCCTGCTGGTTTCCGGGTAATGTTCCTTGCGTTCATCATCTGAGGTCTTTCTCTGCCCCCTGCATCCTTTCTTTAGGGGCCTCCTTTGCTTCTATGGGCTCCAGCTGCATCAGCTGTCCCCAAACTCTATTCTCCGCATCTCCTGCTTCATTACCCTTTGCGAGTGCTGGCTCGGAATCAAGCCACACTTTGGCCTCTTTAAGAGGATTTTTAAGCTGAAGCGCCAGTCAGCGTCTGGTTCTGTAGTCTACGACGTAGGTGGAAGCGGAATCCATGTTGACTCCTCCGCCACTTATTTCGATATCAAACTCATGGCGTCCGTCCAAGGGTGGAGAGACAAGTGGTTCTACATCCGCGACCAGAAGGCCGGCGGAGAGCACTACGGACCCGCGGCCTTTAATCCCGCGACGTCGTGCAAGAGGAGGCGTTCTTGGAAGAACATAGTGATGCCTGGTGAGTCCGAGGAGACGGAAGTGTTGTACAAGCACGTCTGCGACCTCGAGAGCCGCATGGGTAAATAAGAGGGAGGCGCCGCCCTCATTCGCACATGGTTGCGCCATCGTATCCAACCTCTACAGGCCAGAGTCCACCCCATGTTCTAATAGCCTGGTGCGAACGACGCCACTCGTGTATCTGCCGATGGCATTTCTGCGGGTGAAGTAAATAAGAGGCTGCGACTAGAGACGAAGTATACTGCCAAGGAGGTTCTCCCAGGCGAACCAGTCGTGCCTCCCTTCGATGCCTCTAACCCTCCTCCTGAGGTAGAATTGTGCTACGAAGTAGCTTTCTTTGTCGATTGCCATTAAGTTCTTGATGTATAATGAATTATCTTCTGAATGCAGGATTGGAAGGTGTCTCCAAATTTGCCCCCTCTTCCTGAAGGGGTTATTCCTCGCGAAATGGATGAAGAGGACGAGTCGGAATCGACCATCCTACTTGAAGAGGAGGAGGGAGCCCCCGAGTCCAGTGATCCGGACACTCGCAGGCATTCCAGCAGCAAGGACTCGGATGCTTCGTCTCCGTCGACTCCAGAAGGCCCTTCTGTTGGTGCAGAGGAGCCGATTCCCGTTGTTCTTGTGTGCTCCATGGCTCCTCCTGCCTGGAAGAAGCTTCGACTGCCAAAGGAATCGTCGGAGTCGGAGGAGCAGTCCTTCGATCTAGATAGATTTGACTGGTAAGTTCTGTATTCGCGACCTTGTTTTTGTTTCTTCTTTGAGTTGCCATCTTTCCTAAAGCTTTTACTTGATTTGTGTTTCAGCCAAGCAGCATCGTCGTCTTTTGACGACGTCCAATTTGTGAAGGAGTCCGGAGTCGCAGACTCCAAGGCCAAGAAGATGGCTTCGCGGTCTCCTTCTCCTCCATTGGCGGCCCACTCCGGGCATAATTCATCGAGTTCCCCGCATGCTGGGGAACATCAGATGGTTACCCGAATGACTGTACGATAGCCTTCTTCAGAGTCGGTGGAGGATCATGTAGGTATCTTGTAATTGGCAGTCGAATTTATTCTTGGCGCTATTTTACTTGAACTTTTATTGTCTCCTGATGCAGCTCATCGTGAAGGAAGCTTCCTGCCTGGCAGAGCAAGTCCTTGACATGGGTCGACAACATGCGCGACTGGACAATCGCCATCACATTGTCGAAAGTAAGTCTTGACTTTTTCTTTATCTTTGCGAATTTTATTGATTCAATTTGGTGACATTCCCTTTATGTCGCAGCTGAGCATAATGAATTACTTCGCCATGCTGCTACACTGGAGAAGACGCTGGACGCGGCAACGAAGAATCGTGACAAGGCGGTCGTGGCTTTGGAGGAGTCGCGGAAGCGGGAGGAGGATCTCCGTGTCTCCACTCCTGAGAGGGAGAAGTTGTTCGAGGAGCAACTTTTCTTGATTGCCAAGTTCCTCTCAGGTCTTCTTTTTCATCTAGATGTGCCTTGATCTTCTATGCTTTGATGTGTGGTTGTTATACTAATACTTTTGTATATGCAGATGCTAGCGGCTTGAACTTTGATGCCCAATCTCTGCATCGCGCGGATGCTTTGGCAGGCGCCATCGCTGTAGTCGAAGACCATAGTGTATCCCTCCTGGAGACGTTGGGGAAGGCCAAGGATGTACTGAGTCGTATCCGCGAGGACTTAACTCCCAAGGCTGGACTGATCGACAACCTTGGAGACCTGGTGGAGTGCCTGGCTAGAGGAATCCCTGCGGACTTCAAGAACTCGCAGCGCTTCATCAGCGCCACCATGGCACTCGCAATGGTGCAAGCCCATGGCATGGAGATGGATCCTGCCGCTATTTCTGAGGCAATGCCTATCGACGCTGGAGGCCAGCAGGTAGTGTTTGCTCCCTTTGCTGGTAAATGAAAAAATTATAGTCCTCATCTTATCGAGACACTCGCCAAGTATTCCGAGGAGCGGCGTCAAGCGAAGGCTGCAAAGCCTGCGGCATCTGGGGGTACTGTCGGCAAGTCCGTGGCATCGAAGACTGCCACGGATGCGATGAAGCCCCCGAGGCCCAAATCCAAGTCGAACAAAATGCTCCATAGTTTGTCTGTGTAATAGCTTTAGTGTTTGGCCTTTTGTTTGTGGAACAATGCTTTTATGGGGGTACCCCAGTCAGGACTTTGATATGTTTGAATGCATCTAAGCCTTTCATCAATGTATCCTCGGCCTCTTATTTTGATTTGCTTGGTTCATGATAGGGTACATCGAGTGGTCCTTTGAGTGATCCTCGTGATCCGTCTCCCACTGATGAGATCTTGGCGTAGCCGCGCTCAAGGGTGGATGAGTTGTCCCTTCTTTCGCGACTGCGCGATCGCGTTAAGCAGCTGGAACGTGAGTTTCCCATCCTCCGCGGTAATGCAGATGTATGGAAGTCGAGGGCGGAGAAGGCTACCGCCCGCGAGCAGTATCTATTGGAGGAGGTGACGCAGTTGGGCGATAAATTCAAGTGTTAGCTTTCTTCCCTCTTATCTTTTCTTTTAGTCAGCCGCGGCAATTCTTTGCCCTCATACTTTGTCCTTTTTGCTTGGTGTAGTTGTCAGTGCTCGTCATCCGCAGGATGAGAAAGACAGAATCGCCATTCGAATGAATGACCTGACCCAGGAGCAGCTTCAGGCGAGTGGGTATTTTTGGGTGGACCATGATCGTGCGATCGCACTTGCGACCTGCAGGATCATGCTTCCCGAGTACTCCATTTTTTGAAGAAGGTGCATTTTGTCCTGAGGCATATCTACCAGATGATGTTTGCACTGGACGCTGTCCCTTCGAGCCTATTGGCTCTCCTGGCTAAGTTCCAGGATTTAAGTGCAGTTCGCGAGTGCGTGCAGCAGCAATTAGTGGTTGGTGCCAAGGCTGCTTTGTCGTTGGTGCGACTGCACAGGCCGGATGTAGACGTTGTAGCTGTTGCTGCTGGGCCGCTGACCCCGCTGGAAGGTTCGACCTGAAACATGGTTCCACATTACCAGGCGGTGGATCGCCCAGTAGAAGAAATTGTCGACTTCTTTGAGGAACAAACAAACGTTATTCTGCTGCAACAGTAGTGTAACTTGTATCCTGCACATAATTGTACAAGTGTTGTAATGTTCATATGGATATGTTGGATGTAATTAATTTCTATTGATATGTAAAGGGCTTGCTAGCTTATATGTTTTGCAAGTGTATTTGTACTCTATAGTTCCTTTTCGTTAGCCTGACTTAATTTATCTCAGCACCTTGCCAACCTGTCAGGTGCGTTGCAACTGGGTTGGTGTTTTATCAAGGGTTCGATTGGTGTTGTGTCAGCTACTCGGGATACCGCGAGTTGTTCGTAGAACGAGGATGTAAAGGGTGGTGTAACCCCCGAGTGATAAGATTGCCAGAAAAATGAGAGAAAACACAAAGTTTCAGGGCACTTAGCTTTATTTATTCGTAGAATAGTATGAGGTACAATGTGTGGCTAAGTAGCCTAGCTGAATAGCCTTATTTGTAATGTAAAAAATGACTAGTTAGAAGCAACGCAGTTGTGCGACGTTCCAGGGGTTGGAGTATGCGACTCCGCTCTCGAAATCTTTAAGGCGATAGGCGCCACCTGGGATTTCTTCTGTAATCACGTATGGTCCCTCCCAAGGGGACTCGAGCTTGAGGTGCCCTTTCTGCTTCAGTCGCAGGACCAGGTCTCCTTCGACGAAGGATCTGGGGCGTAGCCTTCTACTGTGGTAGTTGCGCAGGTTCTGCTGGTAGATCGTCGATCTTTCTGCTACGATGTCCCGCGCCTCATCAAGGAGATCGAGGGAGTTTTCGAGTGCAAGGGTTGACTCCTGCTTGCTGTACACGACCACCCGTGGGGCTTTAAAGCGTACCTCTACGGGTAGCATCGCTTCAGCACCGTGCACCATGAAGAACAGGGTATATCCCGTGGCGCTGTTTGGAGTTGCACGCAGGCTCCAAAGTACGGACTGCAGATCGTATGGCCAACATCCGGCGGCTTGTTCGAGTGGCCGGAGGAGTCGCTTCTTGATTCCACCGCAGACGAGGCCGTTGGCCTTTTCGACTTGACCGTTGGTTTGTGGATGAGCTACGGAGGCATAGCTTATGTTGATTCCCAGGTTCTCGCAGAAACCCTGGAACTCCTTAGAGGTGAAGTTCGTTCCATTGTCTATGATGATGTTGTGTGGCACTCCGAAGCGATAGACAATGGACTCGAAGAACTTGACGGCACTAGCTCCTGACTGGTTTGTCACCGGCATGGCCTCTATCCACTTGGTGAATTTGTCGACTGCGACCAGGAGGTAGACGTAGCCCCTCGCGAGGACTTCGGGAGCTTGCCGACCATGTCGAGTCCCCATTGCACAAAGGGCCAAGCCAATGGTATTGGCCGGAGTTCCGCGCTAGGTGCGTGCGATTTGTCTACGAATCGCTAGCAAGCATTGCAGCGCTGGACGATGTCCTTGGCGTCGCGCTTGGCCGTGGGCCAGTAGAATCTAGCTCGTAGAGCTTTGGCGATGAGGGCGCGATTGCCAGCATGGTGCCCGCAAGTCCCTTCATGGATGTCGAGGAGGACGGCCCTTCCGTCCACGTTGGATACGCACCGTTGGAGTACTCCTGTGATGCTACGCTTGTATAGTTTGCTGTTGATGACGGCGAATGCCTTGGATCACCGCGCAATGTGTCGTGTGTCAGTCGGGTCATCAGGTAGCCTCTTGCTAAGAAGATATGTGATGTAGGGTTGAGTCCAAGATGGCTCGATCATCATTACACCCATTGGTCCCTCGAGTCCTATGTCGAACTCTAGGTCGTCGAGTGCCATTGTCTCATTGGGTGGCGTAGCCCCCGAGTCTGTTGATGCGCTTGCTTTCTTCTCTATGGCCTTTGGCTTGATGGAGCATTCGTAGATACGATCGAGAAATACCCCAGGTGGTATGGGGGCGCAGGTGGAGCCGATGTTGGCGAGTGTGTCCGCCTCTTCGTTGCGTTCGCGGCCTACATAACGCAGTTCCACAGTCGTCGAAGTCCTCTTTGAGTGTGTCGTAGAGGTCGTGGTAGGCGATCATGTTGTCGCTCAGTGTGTCCCACTCGTGCATTGTCTGGTTCACCACCAGTTTGGAGTCGCCGTAGATGATGAGCCTCTTGGCGCCACAGGCTTTCGCCATCCGCATCCCATGGAGTAGGGCCTCGTATTCAGCTTCATTGTTGGAGGCCGTAAACTGCATGTGTAGAATGTATTTCAGCTCGTAACCTTGAGGCGATGTCAGTATGACACCTACGCCGGCCCCGTCCTTTCGTTTGGACCCATCAAAGTGCATTGTCCAGAGGTAAGACATATCTGGTTTTTCGGGGAGCTGGTTCTCCATCCAGTGCACAAGGAAATCAGGGAGGACTTGCGACTTGATCGCATCACGCTTTTCATATGTGATGTCTCGTGGAGATAGCTCGATTCCCCAAAGCGCGACTCGTTCGGTGGCATTAGGGTTGTTGAGGATATGCCCAAGTAGGGCGTCGTTGACCACCACAATTGGGTGCTCCTGGAAGTAGTGGCGCAGACGCCTGGCTGTCATGAAGACGTCGTATGCTAGCTTCTTGTAGTGCGGGTACCGCTGTTTTGTTGGTGTGAGCACCTCGCTGAGGTAGTAGACTGGGAGCTGCACCCCGTGGACCTTGTTTTCCTCAGCTCGTTCTACCACGAGCACCGTGCTGACCACCTGGTTGGTGGCGAAGATGTAGAGCAACATTGGCTCTTTTTCACGTGGAGTCACCAGTACTGGCGAGGTGGATAGTAGACGCTTGAGGTCTTCGAATGCTTCTTGCGCCTCCTCTGTCCATTCAAACTTATCAGTTTTATGGAGAAGTTGGTAGAAAGGCAGTGCCTTTTCGCCCATTCGACTAATGAATTGGTTGAGTGCCGCAATTCGCCCAGCCAACTGCTAGACGCCTCTTACGTTCTTCGTCTTCTCCATGGCCAGTATGGCTTTTATTTTCTTCGGGTTCGCCTCGATCCCTCTTGCGGAGATGAGATACCCGAGTAGTTGCCCAGATGGTACGCCGAAGGCGCATTTGCCGGATTGAGCTTGATCCGGTAGCGGTCTAGGTTGGCGAAGGTTTCGCGTAGATCATCGATTAGCGAGGCTTCCTCTTTTGTTTTGATGACGATGTCATCAACGTAGACTTGGATGTTGCGACCAAGTTGATTCTTGAGACAGGCCTGCATGCACCGCTGATAAGTGGCTCCTACGTTTTTTAGCCCGGAGGGCATCGTGTTGTAGCAGAACACACCAAAGGGCGTCGTAAACGCCGTTTTCTCTTGGTCTTCCTCCTTCATTCGAATTTGATTGTAGCCTGAGGAGGTGTCGAGCAAGCAGAGACGCTCACATCCCGCGGTGGAGTCAATAATTTGGTCGATTCGTGGCAACGGGAAGTGGTCCTTTGGGCAGTGCTTATTCAGGGAGGTGAAGTCCACGCACATCCGCAGGATATCCATGTCTTTTTTGGGCACAAGCACTGTGTTGGCGAGCCAGGTGCTTTCCTTGATCTCGCATATGAATTTTGTGTCGTGGAGTCTGTTGATATCCATTCCGACTGCCTTTGCTCTTGGTTCAGACAGTCGCCGAATTGTCTGCTTGACTAGCCTTGCGTCTGGATTTATGTTGAGTGCGTGCTCGGCTAATTCCCTGGGAACACCTAGCATGTCCGCTGGACACCAGGCGAAGATTTCCCAGTGCTCACGGAGGAATTCTACGAGCGCGAGTTCCTATGCGGAACTCAAGTTGTTGATGATGAGGGCCGTCTTGGTCGGGTCTGTTTGTAACACCCCAAATCTTTAATCAATGTTATCAAGATCCAAATCACCCAATTTAGGGTTAAAAAAAACTTTTTATTATTAAAAACATTTATGAATGCATGTGTGTTTGCATTAATATAGTATTGTTTGAAAATGCCATGTTTGTTTGTTCTAATGGTTGTAAAATGATTCAAAGATGAATGCCACATCATCTTGATCATTCACAAACAAAATCCAAAGAAAAAGAAATCAAATAAGAATAAAAAGAACAAATGGTCACTTTGGCCATTTTAATCCACTAGGCCACTTTGGGTGTTCCTAGAAGTCAATTTCAAACAAAAACCTTCTCAACTCTTTTCACCCCTTGCTAGTACAAGTAAAGATCTACCAAGGCCCATTTTAAAATCTTACAGAAACCTTTAGCAAGACAATTTAAATGACATTTGAAAATTGAATCCATTACATATGCATAGATCCACTTTTTCAAAAACCACTCAAATAAACTCCACTTGCAGATCCCAAGCAAACAAAGACTACCAAGCATAAGACCAAATCACACACCAAAAATCTTTTCAAAATTCAAATTTGAATTTCATGCGGCCATTGTGTCGAACACCTTGTGACCACCAAATAATCTGCCTAACTAATACTGTTGATTGATCAAAGCTTTGTCCCCCATTTGACCCTCTCATCTCTCCTCTGTCCCCTCTTATCCTAACCCATCCCTAGACAACCCTCCCCCTGCGCCGCTGCGCCAGTACCGTGCCGCCCAAAGATGGTCGCCGCCGGCCAACCATTCCCAAGCCGCAGGAGACCACCCCGCACTCTCCTACCGTACCTAGGAGGTAGGCGTGATCACACCGACGCCACTGTCCCTGCCCTGAGCCCTGCCAAGCCCTGGACAACCCACAAAGCACCGCGCTCTCCGCCTCTGCACCATGCATGGACCGCGCCAGTACGCCGCCCCTAGCAGCCTCGCACGTACGCCGCCTTGCCCTCAACTCGCATGTGCGCACTCGCCTTAACCCCATCATGCCCCCAGACATCCCCGCTCGCTGCCGTTTGACCCGTAGCCATCGCACGCCGTGTCGAATGCCGCCTCTGCCGCTCAGAGCACGAGTCGCGCCCGACCAAGTGCCACTGCGCCTTTACGCCGTAGCGGACCGCCACGAGACTGCGCATCGATCACCGCTCGCAGCCACGCCTCTAGCAGCCCGTAGCCATGTCGCCACCGTCGCCTAGCCATGCCGCGTTGTCCTGTCGTCGAGCCTATAAAAGGAGTCCACCCCCAGCCTCATTCTGCACACCACTCACCTCCCCTCTCACCACTGAGCCTTCCCCACTTCTCCCTAGAGACAATCAATCCCGCAGTCGCCGGAATTCCACCGGAGCTGGCCGCTACTGCAGGGGAAGGGCCCTGCTGATTACGACCACCCAAGGAACCGCCGTCGTCCACCAGTTTGATCGCCCCCATCACTGCGTCTAGCTGGAGCCCTGGTAAGCCCCCACGTACCCCCACCGAGCCGCTAGGTTAGCTCTCGCCGGTGACCTGTTCGCCGGGGACGATGATCCTCGACCGTTGATCCATGTTCTAATCGTAGCGCCCAGATTACCCCGTACCATTTCGGATTTTAAGTGTCGCTGACATGTGGGACCAGCCTGTCAGTCGCCCTCTGCGCCAAGGAGCTCCACTGGGCCGGCCCGTTTAGTTTCCCGCGCTAGCCCACAAATTCAAATAGATGTTTTTGTATATTAGACTTAAACTAGATTATGTCCACATGTTTAAATATCATTTCAGAGAGATCCACTTAACCAAAATGCATGATTTTGTTAGAAAGGTAATTAAAATCTCTATCCAAGCCAGTTGGATTTAAATCAATTGGAGTTAGAGATCACATATAGTAAAAAATAACAAGACAGAGACTTTTCTACATTCAAACATTTTTCAAAAATCAACCATAATCGCTTTTGAGTTGATTCTAACTCTCAAAAATCACATTTGACAATACCTATCTGAATACGTAATAATATTTAAGTTTGCATGGAGTGACTTTGGACTAGTACCAAAATAATGCTATATAGGCATTTCTAGTCACTTTAAATCATTTAAATAATAAACTTAAACTTATTGAAATATGAGCCAACATTTAAATCACATTCCCATGTATTAGAATATGTGGTGATGACAAGTGTCCACATGGTCCCATATTTTAATTGGAGAATATTAAATCTTAATTAATTTCAATGAGTAGAAAAATTACTTTTCTCAAATAAAATAAATGAAACTAGTTCATTAAATCTTGTGATGATTGTGATGATACTAAATCATCAAGTGTGTGCCTTAGTGTGCTAAATAGACTAGTTAAGTATTGTTTGGTGATTGTGTATCCCGTATGTATTTATAGACGATAGTACCGACCAAGTCTACGAGGAGGAGAGTTCTACCCCGAAGAAGACGAGGAGAATTTCAACCACTTCACTAATCAAGGCAAGCCATCACTAGATGCAAGATAACCTAAGCAAGATGCATTAGGCATGCTTTGGTTATACCTTTTGATTTATACCCATCCGAAGTTTTACTTACAAGTTTTACTTTTGCTTTACCAAAGTTTCTTTATTCTTAGTAATGCTTTGTGAGATTTTAGAAAGTAGTTTAGATAGCATAAAGAGTATAAAACTTGGCCTATACTAGATGTCATTCTATGGCATGAGATTGAGATTAGCATCCCACCTTAGTGAACACTTAACTTAGTGGTTAGAGCTAAACTAAAAACTTGATCACTCTAGATGGGAATACTTGGTGAAAATGTTTATGAAAACCTTGGAATGATGAGTCATTCTATTGAGATGTTTTGACATGTGTTGGGAAACACAAATGGTTTATGATGGTGAAAATGTTGAGGCATGAGCCTTAGCCATTTATAAAAACTGATGGTTGGGTTCGGATGCGATACCATTCCAATTTTACCGTACAACCATAATACCTGAATTGGGTAAGGCTTAGCCAGAAGTTTATATGCATTAATATGAGTTCCCTCATGGAGGAGGTTTGAGCTGAGGCTACCTCTTGATGTTGTCCACCTATGCAGTGCCCAGGATGGCAAATGGCGATAGCTGGGAGGCCAAGCTCATAGGAGAGGTGCTTATACTAGAGTGTGTAAAGGAAAGGTTATGATTGATTATCCGCATACTAAGTATGATGATTCAGGGTTATCCCTGATAGATGTATTGAATTTTGTGGTGAAAGTGTACCACCTCTGCAGAGTGTCAAACTATTCGAATAGCCGCGTCAGTGGTCATGGACAGTTGGAGTGGCCATACTGTTCCGTCGTCCGATGTTTTCAAAATGACTTATGAAATGAATTGTGACATGACTTGACGACAACAGGGTTGTGACTATGAAAATTAAGTTCCCACGTAGGTGATTTAGAACTTTATTTTATCTTTCTTTGTTTCTCAACTCAGCTTAGGTTTCGAACTTATCTTTACAAATAAACTTAGAACTTAGCATTCCTACTAGAACTACCTTACTTGTTAGTGATAGTTTGCGAGTACTTAAAGAGTACTCATGGCTTTGTCCCTGGCTATTCCCGTGGCGAGACTATGAGGAGGACTATCCAGAAGAAGGACAACAGGACGGCTGCGACAACTTGGATCATCTCTCATCGTGAGCATTGCCTATGACCCTGAAGATGGAGCCCACCGCTACGCTTATTTATTCTGCTACTTGTTTGTATTAAGACTGAATCATGAGATCCTTTATTTGTGTAAGGCCTTATTATGGTTTGTAATGGATGATGTACTATGATATCCAATGTGTTATGTCCCGCAAAAATGGTAATCCTAGGATTGCGATGTATGGCATAACCGGTATCTGGGATTAAAAATCCGGGTGTTGACAAGTTGGTATCAGAGCCATCCTGACCATAGGAGACCCTAGTTAGAATGGACGTCCGAACAAAAACTTAGTTTCAAAACCAAAAAGAAGTGAGTATTTGTGAAAACCTATTTCCCCTCTTACCCTGTAGATTCTTTAAAAAAGATTCATGTTCCTCAAAAATTCTTACATTACTACATAAAATTTGACACACTTGATCACCTCACTAACTTACTCATCCTAAATTCTTATAGATGGAAGTTCGGTACTGCAAGTTCTACCAGTTGGGAAACGGAGGACAACTGATCTTCGAGAGGGATCTTGATGCACTGTCTGAGTACTTTGAGCGCCCGCATCCGGAATTCTTCGGAGCCCAACTCAAGGATTTTCCAGGAGGAGATTTACAATGGCTAATAGTTGCTAATCTTCGAGGTAAGATGGAAGCCCCTCTTTCCGAGAAGATTCAATTCACCGTGAGAGAGAACGACTGGCTAGATGGATTAGCTAGGGTTATGCATGAAGCTCTCGCCCGTCTTTCCGGACAGAACGTCAACTTGATCCAGGGAACTCGCTTTGCTCACTATGCAAGGCGTGATTCAATGGGAATGCCACTAGAGATGCCAAGTCACCCAGAGTTGAAGAGCCAAGTGGAGAACCTGGACTTCTTGTTGTATGATAGGCAGAAGGAATTGGACAATTCCTGAGCCTATGCCAACCACAACCTTGCCATTGCCGCCCAGAAGGCCCAAACTTTCTCACTCCTCGTCAAGGATCGTCAATCACTTCAGCAGCAACGCGAGAAGAAGGATCGCACCATCGCTCGTATTCGCAAGAAGGTGGCCGACCTCGAGAAGACCATCCAGGAGCAAGAAGCTCAGCTTGCAGCAAAAGAAGAAGAAGAGGAAGAAGGTGAAGACATCCAGGGGATATTCACTCATACCTCAGTGATGACAATGACTATCTGGAGGATGATGCCATGGACTTCTACACCGACGATGATGACTCTGACTTCATCGATGATGAGTAGATGCACTAGAGCACTATCGTAGGAGTGAGAAGTATTGGTCCCCTTGTATCTTAGCTTACAGAATGGTTCTTAAAACCATCTGTTTTCCTTTCATGTTGTGGTGTGTGTGTTTGTATCGTGTGCTTTGCTTGAATGAGAAGAAGTTAGTTGCAAAACCTGAGTTCAAACTCAATGTTTTAGCTTTGAAAACAAAACCATGAACCTTAGAACTTTCCCTCTTATCCCATTATCTATCTCAATCTTCAGACGACTCGTGGAAATCAAGGAAGTAGCTCATCGCAGGACCCGATGCTGCAGATTCTGCAGATGCTAGTTTCGGACCGCGAAGCTAGTAGAGCAGAGCGCCAAGCCAATCTAGCCACCCTGCAATAGATCGCCCAGATGGCCCACAATAATAAAGGCCATGGAAATCAGGATCATCATGGATCCAAACTCAAAAACTTCCAGAATACCAATCCCCCTATCTTTAGCAAGTCTGAAGACCCGCTGGATGCTAATAATTGGTTACAGACAATGGAGAATAACCTAGAAGTCGCAGGAGTGGATGCCAACGAGAAAGTTCTATTTGCCACCCACTATCTGGCAGGAGAAGCAAGAGCATGGTGGAACAGCACCCGCACAATGAACCACGATCAAGTCATGACGTGGGAAGCTTTCAAGGTCAAGTTCAGTTGCACGCATGTGTCACAGGGTTTAGTCACCAGAATGAGAGATGAATTCAGAGAACTAAAGCAAGGCAGAATGACTGTAGTGAAGTACCGTGATAGATTTTTGTCCCTCGCCAGGTATGCACCTAATGAGATCAACACAGAAGCTAAGAAGAAGGAGGGATTCCTGAATAGATTGCATGAGGAGATGCAGACGGTGCTGGTCAACATCCATTTTGATGATCTCGAAGAGCTAGTCGACTCTGCCATCCAGATGGAAGGGAAGATCAACCAAGTGAATGACAACCGCAAACGCCGGATGATGCACCAAGCTAGGTCCCAAAGTACCCAGAAGTATTGCCCCAACCCGTCTGTAGGATATGCCCCGCGGAACAATAGACCCCCAATGTCTCGTCCAAGCTACCCCAACCGTAGCGAAGGAAATGTGAAGACCGGAGGAAACAACAACAACCACCCCGGCAACTCCATCAACTTCAACCGTGCACTGCCCAAGTCCAACAACAACAACAATACTACCCCAAGGACTGGAAGTAATGCCGTACCTATTGTTGCTAAAGACAAGTCCCAGATTACTTGTTTTGAGTGTGGAGTGAAGGGTCACTACTCCAATGAGTGTCCCAAGAAGATTGCAGCCACTGCCAATGTGAATGACATAGCTCAGCAGCAGCGCCGTGTTTAGCCCGGAAGAAGATTTTCCCCCGGCAATTCGCTCAACAGCAACGGCCGTCTCTTCCACATGAATGCCGAAGAAGCCCAAGAAGTGCCTGATGTCGTGCTAGGTATGTTTTCTGTTAACTCAGTATTAGCAAGAGTGTTGTTTGATTCGGGAGCATCGCACTCGTTTGTTACTGAGGAATTTTCATGCACTAGTAAGATTCACCCAACCAACCTGAAGCATGTTATGATAGTTCAAATACCTGGTTCAACCACCAAAGCTAGGAAAATTTGCAAGGCTGTGCCTATCAGAATACATGGATAGATTTTTATGCCAATCTAATAGTACTTGGAACCAAAGGTTTGGAAGTAGTACTAGGAATGGATTGGATGTTGAAACATAAAGGATTGATCGACTGTGCCAAGAAATCCATCACCATGACCAGTAGCTCTGGAGTATCAGTAGAGCATGTATCTGAAACCTTGCCCCGCCAGTTCAAATGCAACAAGAGTCTAGCCCTACCCACCATAGACCAAGTCAGAGTAGTTTGTGAATACCCCGACGTATTCCCAGATGAATTGCCCGGTATGCCCCTAGATTAGGATATTGAGTTCATTATTGAACTATTTCCTGGAATCGGACCCATAGCTCAGAGACCCTATAGCATGAACCCCTCAGAGTTAGTGGAGACGAAGAAGCAACTTGATGCTATGCTGGAGAAAGGCTTGACCCAACCAAGCGCATCGCCATGGAGATCGCTTGTTTTGTTTGTTGACAAGAAATATGGAGGTAACCGTTTGTGCATAGATTAACGGAAGCTGAATGATGTCACCATCAAGAACAAGTACCCACTGCCCAAGATAGAGGATCTGTTTGATCAGTTGACTGGTGCCAGAGTGTTCTCTAAGATTGATCTTAGAACTGGTTATCATCAACTCAAGATTCGTGCAATGGATATTCCAAAGACCGCCTTTACCACCAAATATGGATTGTACGACTATACGGTCATGTCTTTTGGATTAACCAATGCCCTCGCTTATTTCATGAATCTCATGAATAAGATTTTTATGAATTTTTTGGATAAGTTTGTCGTTGTTTTTTTCGACGATATTATTATCTATTCCAAGTCAGAAGAAGACCATGAGCAAAATCTGAAAATCATCCTTGAAACCTTAGAGAACATCAGTTGTATGCCCAGTTCAGCAAATGTGAGTTTTGGCTGAAAGAAGTAGGATTCCTCGGACATATTGTGTCGGCAGGAGGAGTAGCTGATGATCCCGCCAAGGTCAAAGATGTTGAAGAATGGGAAGCCCCAACCACTCAAACCCAAGTTTGTGCATTTCTCGGATTAGCAGGATATTACCGCAAGTTTGTAGAAGGATTTTCGAGCATCACAAGATCCATGACCCAATTGTTGAAGAAGGACAAGAAGTTTGAATGGACCGACAAATGTGAAGCAAGTTTTCAAGAGCTCAAGAAGAGATTGATTCAAGCCCCGATTGATCATGCTAGATATCAAGAAGCCGTTTGATGTGTATTGTGATGCATCCAAGATTGGTCTCGGTTGTGTGTTGATGCAAGAAGGCAAAGTCATAGCATATCTATCCAGACAACTGAAGCAACATGAGCAAAACTACCCCACCCATTATCTTGAATTAGCAGCTGTAGTTTTAGCCTTGAAGAGATGGCGTCATTACCTTATGGGTAATCACTGTGAGATTTGTTCAGATCACAAGAGTTTGAAGTATATTTTCACTCAGAAGGAGCTGAATATGAGGCAAAGGAGATGGATAGAGTTAATCAAGGATTATGACCTTGACATTCACTATCACCCCGGCAAAGCCAATGTGGTAGCGGATGCTCTTAGCAGATTGCCGTGTAGATTAAACACCATGATCAAAGAAGCCCAGCCAAGTTTGCATGAAGAGTTAGAGAAGTTTAGAACTAAGCTAGTTAGCAAATGATTTTTAGCTAGCATTGAACTTCAACCCACCTTGATCAGCCAAATTAAGGAAGCCCAGAAGGGAAATGCAAGTATCAACGGAATCAAACATCGTATTGGTACAGGAAAGGTACCTGGATTCACCGAAGACAAAGAAGGAGTTATGTGGTACAAAGGACGTATCTGTGTGCCAGCAAATTCGGAGCTGAAGCAAGTTATCATGCAAGAAGCTCATGATACTCTTTATTCTATCCACCCCGGAGGAATAAAGATGTATCAGGATTTGAAGGAGCAATTTTAGTGGCACAAGATGAAGAGAGAAATCGGAAGATACATCGCCAAGTGTGATATCTGTCAAAGAGTCAAAGCGGAACATCAGAGACCCACAGGACTGTTGCAACCATTGCAGATTCCAGAATGGAAATGGGATTCCGTCAGAATGGACTTTATCACCGTTTGCCTACTTCTAGTAGGGGAAATGACTCAATCTGGGTCATCGTTGATAGACTGTCCAAGGTAGCCCATTTTATACCGGTCAAGACAACCTGCCAAAGTTCGAAGCTAGTAGAGTTGTACATTGCTAGAATTATCAGTTTGCATGGAACCCCCAAGACCATAGTGTCGGATCCAGGAACCCAATTTACCTCAAGATTTTGGCAGAAAATCCAAGAAGGATTAAGAACCAAGTTATATTTCAGCACATCTTATCACCCACAGACCGACGGACAGGCTGAAAGGGTCAACCAAATCTTAGAAGATATGTTGAGAGCTTGTGTGTTAGAGTATGGATCAAAATGGGAAGATTGTCTGCCTTTCATAGAATTCTCATACAACAACAGTTATCAAGCCAGTTTGCAAATGGCCCCATTTGAGTTCTTATATGGAATAAAGTGTCGTACCCCTTTGAATTTGTCGCAAGTAGGAGAGAGTCAGATTTTCGGACCCGACATCCTGCGAGAAGCCAACGAGAAGGTTCACAAACTCCATGAGCACCTCAAGACCACCCAATCTAGACAGAAGAGTTATGCTGACAAGAGACGTAGAGACCTGACTTTCAATGTCGGAGATTTTGTGTATCTCAAGGTTTCGCCGTTGAAGGGAACACAACGTTTTAGTCTGAAAGGAAAGTTAGCCCCCAGATATATCGGACCCTTCAAGATTCTAAATCATCGAGGAGAAGTATCGTATCAGCTGGAACTGCCAGAGGAGATGTCTGCCATCCATAATGTGTTCCATATCTCATTACTTCGCAAATGTCTAGAAGCGTCGGAGAAGACCGAAGTTTTCAAAAACATTGATCACCGAGCCATTGATATCAATAAGGATCTGATGTATCGTGAAGTGCCCATCCGTATTCTAGAAGAAGCTTTCAGAACCACCAGGACCCGGAGTATCAAATTTCTCAAGATCCAATGGAGCAACCACACCGAAGAAGAAGCTACTTGGGAGCGAGAAGATTACATTAGGACTGAGTTTCCAGATCTCTTTAGTTCCTAGTTTTTCTTAAATCTCGGGACGAGATTTTGTTTAAAGGGGGAAGGTTTGTAACATCCCAAATCTTTAATCAATGTTATCAAGATCCAAATCACCCAATTTAGGGTTAACAAAAACTTTTTATTAATAAAAACATTTATGAATGCATGTGTGTTTGCATTAATATAGAATTGTTTGAAAATGCCATGTTTATTTGTTCTAATGGTTGTAAAATGATTCAAAGATGAATGCCACATCATCTAGATCATTCACAAAAAAAATCCAAAGAAAAAGAAATCAAATAAGAATAAAAAGAACAAATGGTCACTTTGGCCATTTTTATCCACTAGGCCACTTTGGGTGTTCCTAGAAGTCAACTTCGAACAGAAACCTTCTCAACTCTTTTCACCCCTTGCTAGTACAAGTAAAGATCTACCAAGGCCCATTTTAAAATCTTACAAAAACCTTTAGCAAGACAATTTAAATGACATTTGAAAATTGAATCCATTACATATGCATAGATCCCACTTTTTCAAAACTACTCAAATGAACTCCACTTGCAGATCCCAAGCAAACAAAGACTACCAAGTAAGACCAAGTCACACACCAAAAATCTTTTCAAAATTAAAATTTGAATTTCATGCGGCCATTGTGTCGAACACCTTGTGATCACCAAATAATATGCCTAACTAATACTATTGATTGATCAAAGCTTTGTCCCCCATTTGACCCTCTCATCTCTCCTCTGTCCCCTCTTATCCGAACCCAGACAACCTCCCCTCAAGGCCATCTGCAAGGCCGCCAAAGATGGTCGCCGCCGGCCAACCATGCCCAAGCCGTAAGAGACCACCCTGCACTCTCCCACCGTGCCTAGGAGGTAGGCGTGATCACATCGCCACCCACTGTCCCTGCCCCGAGCCCTGCCAAGCCCTAGACCACCCACAAAGCGTCGCGCTCTCCGCCTCTGCACCATGCACGGACCACGCCAGTGCGCCGCCTGAGACCCGCCTTGCCCTCAGCTTGCAGCCTTCGCTTATAACCCCAGCATGCCCCAAACATCCCTTCGCGCCGCCATTGACCCGCTGACCACATGACGCCGCGTCGAACGCCGCCTCTGCCGCTTAGAGAGCAAACCAGACCAATTGCCACCACCGCCTAGCCGCACCTTTTACGCCGGGGAGCAGGCGCATCAATGCGCTCATTATGCCACGCCTCTAGCAGCCCATAGCCATGTCGCCACCGTCGCCTGGCCACGCCGCGTTGTCCCGTCGTCGAGCCTATAAATGGAGGCCACCCCAGCCTCATTCTGCACACCACTCACCTCTCCTCTCGCCACTGAGCCTTCCCCACTTCTCCCCGGAGCCAATCAAGCCCGCAGTCGCCGGAATTCCACCGGAGCTGGCCGCTACTGGAGGACAAGGGCCTCGCTGATTGCGACCACCCCAGGAGCCGCCGCGACCACGCCTGGAACCGCCGTCGTCCACCAGTTTGATCGCCCCCATCGCTGCGTCTATCTGGAGCCCTGTTAAGCCCCCACGTACCCCCACCGAGCCGCTAGGGTTAGCTCTCGCTGGCGACCTATTCGCCGGGGACGACGATCCTCGACCGTTGATCCCTGTTCTAATCGTAGCACCCAGATTACCCCGTACTGTTTCGGGTTTTAAGTGTCGCTGACATGCGGGACCAGCATGTCAGTCGCCCTCTATGTTGTGGAACACCACTGAGCCGGCCCGTTTAGTTTCCCGCGCTAGCCCACAAATTCATATAAATGTATTTCTATTTTAGACTTAAACTAGATTCTGTCCACTTGTTTAAAAATCATTTCAGAGAGATCCACTTAACCAAAATGCATGATTCCAATTTTGTTAGAAAGGTAATTAAAATCTCTATCCAAGCCCGTTGTATTTAAATCAATTAGAGTAACAGATCACATATAGCAAAAATAACAAGACAGGGACTTTTCTACATTCAAACATTTTTCAAAAATCAACGATAATAGCGTTTGAGTTGATTCCAACTCTCAAAAATCACATTTGACAATACTTATCTGAATATGTTATAATATTTAAGTTTGCATGTAGTGACTTTGGACTAGTACCAAAATAATGCTATATATGCATTTCTAGTCACTTTAAATCATTTAAATAATAAACTTAAACTTATTGAAATATGAGCCAACATTTAAATCACATTTCCATGTATTAGAATATGTGGTGATGACATGTGTCCACATGATCCCATATTTTAATTGGAGAATATTAAATCTTAATTAATTTCAATGAGTAGAAATTACTTTTCTCAAATAATATAAATGAAACTAGTTCATTAAATCTTATGATGATTGTGATGATACTAAATCATCAAGTGTGGGCCTTAGTGTGCTAAATATACTAGTTAAATATTGTTTGGTGATTGTGTGTCCCGTATGTATTTATAGATGATAGTACCGACCAAGTCTTTGAGGAGGAGGAGTTCTACCCCGAAGAAGACGATGAGAATTTCAACCACTGCACCAATCAAGGCAAGCCATCACTAGATGCAAGATAACCTAAGCAAGATGCATTAGGCATTCTTTGGTTATACCTTTTGATTTATACCCATCCGAAGTTTTACTTACAAGTTTTACTTTTGCTTTACCAAAGTTTCTTTATTCTTAGTAATGCTTTGTGAGATTTTAGAAAGTAGTTTAGATAGCATAAAGAGTATAAAACTTGGCCTATACTAGATGTCATTCTATGTCATGAGATTGAGATTAGCATCCCACCTTAGTGAACACTCTTAACTTAGTGGTTAGAGCTAAACTAAAAACTTGATCACTCTAGATGGGAATACTTGGTGAAAATGTTTATGAAAACCTTGGAATGATGAGTCATTCTATTGAGATGTTTTGACATGTGTTAGGAAAAACAAATGGTTTATGATGGTGAAAATGTTGAGGCATGAGCCTTAGCCCTTTATAAAAACTGATGGTTGGGTTCGGATGCGATACCATTCCAATTTTACTGTACAACCATAATACCTGAATTGGGTAAGGCTTAGACGGAAGTTTATATGCATTAGTATGAGTTCCCTCACGAAGGAGGTTTGAGCTGAGGCTACCTCTTGATGTTGTCCACCTATGCAATGCCCAGGATGGCAGATGGCCATGGCTGGGAGGCCAAGCTCATAGGAGAGGTACTTATACTAGAGTGTGTAAAGGAAAGGTTATGATTGATTATCCGCATACTAAGTATGATGATTCAGGGTTATCCCTGACGGATGTATCGAATTTTGTGGTGAAAGTGTACCACCTCTATAGAGTGTCAAACTATTCGAATAGCTGCGTCTGCGGTCATGGACAGTTGGAGTGGCCATACTGTTCCATCGTCAGATGTTTTCAAAATTACTTATGAAATGAATTTTGACATGACTTGACCACAACAGAGTTGTGACCATGAAAATTAGGTTCCCACTTAGTTGATTTAGAACTTTATTTTATCTTTCTTTGTTTCTGAACTCAGCTTAGGTTTCAAAATTATCTTTACAAATAAACTTAGAACTTAGCATTCCTACTAGAACTACCTTACTTGTTAGTGATAGTTTGCGAGTACTTAAAGAGTACTCATGGCCATACTATGAGGAGTATTCGGAAGAAGGACAGCAGGACGGCTACGACAACTAGGATCATCTCCCATCATCAGCATTGCCTGTGACCCTGAAGATGGAGCCCACCGCAATCCTTTATTTGTGTAAGACCTTATTATGGTTTGTAATGGATGATGTACTGTGATATCCAATCTATTATGTCTCACAAAAATGGTAATCCTGGGATTGCGATGTATGGCATAACAGGCATCTCGGATTAAAAATTCGGGTGTTGACACCGTTGGGTGGACCTGGACTTTCTTCGTGTGCACCGACGAGTCGAAGGACAGGTCGGATGAACTTGGCCTGCTCAGGGGAGGCAGACTATTGTCTGTCGACTCCTTTAGCCTTGCGAGTTCCCTGTCGAAGGACTCGGAGATTCTGTTAAATTCCCTGTCGCAGCTGTCGGACCTTTCAAAGTTGCCGTTGATTATGATTATGCCGTTTGGACCCGCCATCTTCATCTACAAGTAGGCGTAGTGTGGCACTGCCATGAACCTAGCGAACGCGACACGTCCGACGATGCAGCGATACTGTGAAGGCCAATCGACGACCTAGAAGTCTAAGCACTCTCGCCGAAAGTTTTGCAGCGTGCCGAAGATGACGTCGAGGTTGATTTTGCCTAGGGGATATATGCCTTTGCCTGTGATGATGCCGTGGAACATCATGTCTGAAACTTCCAGACACGTCAGAGGGATCCTCATCGCACGCAAGGTACTCACGAACATGAGGTTAATGCCGCTGTCGCCATCCATGAAGACGCGACTCATGTCGAAACCCCCAATATGTGCCTCGAGTACGAGGGGACAGTGGCCTGGACGAGGAACTTGGCATGGGTGGTCACGCCTGTCGAAGGTGATGCAGGAGTCGCTTCCACTGAGGTACTCAGTGGTGGAAGGAGGAGAGTTGATCGCCAAGTTGACTTGGCGAGTGATGGCCTTCTGCACTCGATTTGAGGGACACCCCTTTTGGATCATCACCATGTTTCCCACGGGTCGTGGGTATGGTTCGCCGCCATGATTCTGGATTGGTGCGGCTGCGGGTGGTGGTAGCCCAGGTGATGGTGGAGGGGCTCCATGTGCCACGGCGCCTGGGGCGACTCCATACCCCTTGTTGACTGCGTCGCGATTCGTTTGAGCCAGACCTTCGTGGAGCTTGAGAAACTCGCGGTAGTCCTTGAGAATGTGGCTGGACTTTTTCTTGCCGTCGTGCTTGTCGATGTAGAAGTGCACGGTGCACGGCCCGGACAACTTGTCCTCGATGGTTGTTGCAGGTTCCTCTTCGCGAGTGCGGTGTTGCCACACTTTCGTGGTTTTCCCGGAGTTGCGGTATCCACCACTGCGATAGCCGCTGTTGCAGTTGTCGTCGTGTTTGTCGGTGTAGCCGGCTGCGACCATGTTGACATCGTCGTGGTCATCGTAGATACACATTCGCCGCTTGCCTCGACGGTCGCGTCTGTGCCCAAGGTCGTCGTCGTCGGAGTAGGTGCGGTTTTTCACCGAATCCTCTCCGTCGGCCCACCGATTCGCAATTTCCATCAGGTGGTCGATTGTCTTGGGCTTCGAGCGGCCTAGCTCCTCCCTGAGCTCTATGCGGTGAACACCACCATTGAACGCGTCGATTTTACGGTCTTCCGAGATGTTTTCTGCGGAATTCTTGATGATGGACCACCTTTGGATGTATGAGCGTAGCGATTCGCCTGACCTTTGCTGGCAGATCCTTAGCTCTTCGATTGATGCGGGCCTTTTATAAGTGCCCTTGAAGTTGCGCACAAAGCTGTAGACCAGCCCTTCCCAGCTACGAATGGATCCGTGCGGGAGATTGTTGAGCCAAGCGCGGGCAGCGCCCTGCAGCTATAGCTGCAGGCATTGCATGGCCGTGCTTCGACTTCCACCATGTAGCCTGAAGGAGGAGATGTGGTCATCCAACCAGATTTTTGGGTCTTGTAGGCCGTCAAACTTTGGGTTCTCTAATGGGAGTTTGAACCCTTTAGGCATTCGCTTCTGCCTGATGGCCCTGCTGAAGCATCTGGCACCATAGAGTCCAGTCTTGTCCTCTTCTGAGTCAGTCGAACGAGCGTGTCTTGCCCTTGATTTGTCGATTTTTCACTGCGTGAGGTCATCGTGCGCATCGTAGTCACGATCGTGTCGCCGTGAGCGGCAACACCGAGACAGATCGTGATTGTCTTCGCTAGACGAGGGCGAGGAATACTATTTTGCCAGAGCCTTGCTTTTCTTCGGCCCGGCATTGGCTCTTTGTCGAGAGCGGCCTCGATTAGCCCCAAGACCGCGATCGTAGATTGGTGCATGGCAGCTCGGGGATCTCCAGCTGGCGGCTGGTTGTTGAGGAGTTACATGGTGGCCGTTGTCACCGCGGCCTGCAGTGTCTTTGGGACCACGTTGCCCCGCGTGTCGACTGTCATAGAGCTGAAGTCGAGGACCTTTGCAGCTTCTATGTGTTCTTGCTCGGTGAGATGGGCCATCCGAGATTGCCTCTTGTTGGCCACGTACCCGTTGCCTTTGGAGGAGCATCCTACGTGGGAGGAGAGCCCAGCCCATCAAAGACTCGATTCATCCGCCGCCTTTTTATGCGCCTCGAGTTGTGCGATTGCATGTAGCTGGTGTCTGTACTCCTCCTTTAGTAGCCAATGGTAGCCCATCAGCATGTCATGCGGCATGCCGGGGGGCAGAGGATTGCCTCGCGGAGCTTCTCGGCAACGGGCCCACTCGTTGTCGTTGAGCTTAATCACAAAACGCTCTCCCGTGTTTTCGTTCACCATGGCTGGCGGTTCGACTGCCGCTCCGTTGTTGACGGGCACGCCGTTGGTGGGGCCGCCGTTGGGCGTGCTGCCGTTGGGGTGTTCGGCGCTGTTGGGCGGTCCTGTGCCAGATCCGGAGGCAGCATTTTCACGATTGGCGGCGGTGTCGCCCGCGTTTATGACCGTGCACATGAAGTGGTTAGGGAAGTTGTTGCTCCCGCAACTTTCAGATCCGGATCCGTAGGCTCTATCTTCGGTGGCTAGATCACCCAGATCGGATCCGCGATTGCTATCGTTGTCCGTGTTCCCAGCTATTGCCGAGGTGTTGAGCTCACTGAGGGTGCCGATTGGTGGCGGGAACTGATGTCTACGCACTTCTATTCTTGTAGACAGTTGTTAGGCCTCCAAGTGCAGAGGTTTGTAGAACAGCAGCAAGTTTTCCCTTAAGTGGATCACCCAAGGTTTATCGAACTCAGGGAGGAAGTGGTCAAAGGTATCCCCTCTCAAGCAACCCTGCAATCAAGATACAAGAAGTCTCTTGTGTCCCCAACACACCCAATACACTTGTCAGATGTATAAGTGCACTAGTTCGGCAAAGATATAGTGAAACACAAGTGGGATGGATAATTATAAGTGGTAATGGTGATAGAAAATAGCTTGATGGCGTGGAAAAGACTAAAGTAAAACTGAAATAAAGATGGAAGCAAGTAAACATGTAACAGATCTAATAGCAAACGGTGTTTCAGTGCTTAGAAACAAGGCCTAGGGATCATACTTTCACTAGTGAACACTCTCATATAAATATATCATCTTCATGATACTACACTGAACTACTCTCTGGTTGGACACTCTAATCGATGGTAGGGCTATAACAGCACACCTCAAAGTAAGCCTTTCCCATCTAGAAAACCCCACACTGTCACCTTGAGCACTAGATGAGTCCAACAAACACCACAATTTCATAAAGACATCCAACTCCAAATATAACTCATAACAAGTATTTGTAATATCTAGCCTAAGTGCCACCATGGTGTGCATGCTGTCACTTTCACACACATGGAGAGAGCAGAGATCTATTAAAGCACTTGAGTAGCAAGGTAGATCTATAGATTACAAGCTTATGATCACAATATGATCATGCATAGAGAGAGAGAGAGATGAACACATAGCTACCGGTAGAACCCTTAGCCTCGAGAGAGAACTACTCCCTCCTCATCATGGGAATCAGCAATGGTGATGGAGATGGCGGTGGAGATCGATGGAGATGGCTCCGAGGGCACTTCCCCGTCCCGGCAGGGTGCCAGAACAGAGACTTTCTGTCCCCCGAATCTCCCCTTTGGTGGCGGCAGCACAGTGGAACTTTTCGTGGATTTCTGATTGACTATTTAGGGTTTTGGTATCCGGAGGCTCTTATAGGCGAAGGAGGCAAGGTCGATGGCCAGCCAGGGGGACCACACCATGCCCTAGCACGGCCTAGGTGGATCCATGCCATGGGGTGGTGTGGCCACCCTGTGGCCCCTCTCTGACTCTCCTTTTGGCTTCGTGAGTCTTCCGGTAAAATAGAAACTTTGGCTTTTGTCCCGTCCAATTCCGAGAATATTCATTTTCTGACTTCCTAGAACCAAAAACAGCAGAAAATAGGCAATTGGCACTGTGGCATCTTGTTAATAGGTTAGTCCAAGAAATCATATGAAAAGTACTCCAAAGTTGGAACAAAACACAAGAAAGTAGATAAAACCAAGCATGGAACATCAAAAATTATAGATACATTTGCAATGTATCAACATCCCCAAGCTTAACTCCTGCTCGTCCTCGAGTAGGTAAGTGATAAAAGGAAAGAATAATTTTTGAGGTGACATGCACCATTAAAGACTTGATCAAAGTATTTGTAAAACATTCAAAGCTGGGATCATAGTACTTCAATCATAACATGAAAGACAAATTTCTAGCAATAAGACAAAGAAACTATGATGTAACATGAAAAGGTACAAACAAAAGTTTCATGAATAACAATGCTTTCCAAGACGTTTGTTTCTTTCACATAAAGAAAACATAGCATAATAGTATTCAGCTTTTCCCTCATAGAGTAGCAAATATAAATGCATAGGACACCTTCAAAGTTCATAAGAGTGACTAGATACAAATAGTTTAAAATAAGCAATATCAAGTTATGCATCAATCAACTAGTCTTGGGACAATGCACATAGAACTAAGAATGGCCACTATGCTCTCAAAGTAGGTGCATAAAGGTAGAAGATGGAGACTCAATATAATGGTGGAAGAAAGGCCTTTTTAAAAGGAATAGGGATTCAAGTCTCATAAAGAGCTTCCAAAAATTATGTTACTTATTGCTTTCAGCTCTCATTGCCCCTATCATAAGCATCTTGAAGTGATTAAGGTTAAAGTGAACAAACTATGGTGTACATGCTTGACGAAGTATAAGTTAGAAATCTCATGTCCCTTGAATACGAGGGCCGCTCCTCATGCTACTCAAGTTTAGTCACCGGTAAGTTCTTGTCATCGTAAGTACATGTGTATCATAGAGAACCGCCAATGGGGTACCCCTTGCCCGATGATACGGAAGAATCCCCATATCAAAATGACAAGGCAAGCAGACAACAAGCATCTCAGCAATCTTCTTATTTACCATGGGAATATGGTGCTTTTTTCTCTCTTTCCTCTTTTCATAATCTCTTTTTTTTCTTTTTCTCTTTTTTCTCAATATAGGACTCTTTTTTTATAAGAAGAATGCTTCATAGACAGCTCATTATGGTTACGCTGCAGGTTTCCACCATGTCAGCATGGATTAGACCAGCGGCCCAGGCATTTCTCTAACACATATACATAACTCCATAGACTTACAAGCTCCCCTTTCATTTCACAACGACGACATCCATATACAAAAGAGCATGATATCAACTAGGTACAAGTACCAAGTGCAATGTTGAAAGCGTTCCCCATGAAAGCATGGTTCTGCTAATTCCCAACAAATAAGTGCAAGAATATACAACATAGACGACACAATGGTTCAAGTTTATTAAGGGCAACAAAAGTAAAGTGTGCCATCAAGTTCGTGAGAGCTTTAATCACTAGTTTTCTCATAACAAGTTTAATTCGGAAGGTAGATAAGAACATGAATATACTTGGAATAGCATATGCTAATAGGTAGGTATGGTGGACTCTTTGGAATAACTTGGTTTAGGGAGTTGGATGCATGAGTGGAACTCATACTTGATTACGGAGGCTAGCAAAAGACTGGGAGCGACAAACTAACAGAGCAATAATGGCCATAATCATGCAGAGCAACAAAACATCATTAATCAAAGCATAAAGTGATACTACAAGTTGAAAACTAAAGGATAATAAAGGCTTTGGTGACTTGAGATAGTCATAACATGGTGTGAGCATGTGCCAAGTCAACCCAAATAAAGCATCAAAGGAGAATACCACAATACTATGCTTTAATATGCTAAAACAATGCATGATTCATCCAAGGCACATTAAGCAATCTCAATTGTTTATAACAAGTCATGCTACAGCAAAGAATACTAAGCATAAAGCCAAAACAATATCAAGCATGGCATGACAAAGCATAGGCCACAGTCAAAACAAGCTCTTTTTACCACATAAGCATGAACTTCCCTACTCTTTTCCAATCCAAACCAAACTATTTGAAAACCAATGCATGAAAGAGGGGGGTCTGACCAATTTATTCAGCAAACTAAGCAAACCAAGCAAACTAAAAACCAAAACGAAAACGAAAAAGAAGACGCTCCAAGAACAACACAACTGTGCATGAAACAATAAAAGTGAAGTGTTTGAAAGAAACCTGGGATTTTTATTGATGAAGAAGGGGATGCCTTGGGCATCCCCAAGCTTTGACGCTTGTACATCTTGGATATTTCTTGGGGTGACACGCGTGGTATCCCCAAGCTTGAGCTTTAGTCCATCCTTCATCTCATTACTCATTCCTTCCATACACCTAAAATTTTTCCTTCATACAAAACTTCACACAATCTTTATTAGCAACATTAGTGCACTCAAGATAATAAGTCTTAGGTTCTGTTCTAACACCAATAAACTTCCATTAAAGCACAAGCTACTGTATCACTTCCCTCAAAAAGCTCAATTCCCCAAAAGAACTCAAAAAGGAACCAACAAGAAGCAAATGCAGAAAATGGCAGAAATCTGTCAAAACAGACCAGCAGGTAAAGACGAATTTTTTTGAAGACCGTCTGTTGCTCAAATCAAAAAGTGTTGAACTAACGAAAGTTAGATAACAACCTGGGGCAGAAGCACAAAAATTCACGCCTCAAAAAGACGTTCAGAGAGTTTACACGAAATTTTACGGTGAAGCACAGAAATCTGTTTCAGGACAGCAACTTTCCCAATCATTACTTCTCTCTCATTAGAGATTACTCTTGGCACAAAAAGCAAATAAAAAGGATAAGGAGCGGTTATTACTAAATTAATAACTTCCAAGACTCATCTAAAACTTTTGGGTTATCTCCCAATAAGTACTTTTCTTTAACGCCTTTAAGTTAGGCATGATAGTTTGAGAAGATGCTCACATAAGAAATATGAATTGAAGTAAAAGAGAGCATCAAGAAGCAAATTCAAAGAACAATTAAGTCTAACCCACTTACTATGCATAGGAATCTTGTAATGAAACAAGTCATGAAATCACAAAGCAACAAGCATAGGAAAGCAAAACAAGTGCAACTTCAAGACTTTCAACATAAAGAGGGGAAACTTAATATTATTTAGATGCATAAAACCATGCTTCCCTCTCTCATAATAACTTTCAGTAGCATCATGAATAAACTTAATAATATAACTATCACATAAAACATTATTATCATGAGACACATGCATATAATTATTACTCTCCATATAAGCATAGTCATTCTTATTAATTGTAGTGGGAGCAAATTCAACAAAATTGATATCATTATTATTCTCATCACCATAATCATCAAATATAGGAGGCATATTGTAATCATAATTAATTTTCTCCTCAATAGTAGGTGGACTGAAAATATCATATTCATCATTGTAATCATCATATATTGGAGGTTTTGTATCATCATAAGCAATAGAATAGCTATCTTCCAAAGCTGGGGAACTAAAAAGGTCATTTTCATAAAAACTAGCTTCCCCAAGCTTAGACTTTTCCATAGCATTAGCAATAATGGTGTCCAAAGAACTAATACTAACAACATTGTTATTAGCATGCAAATAAAGTTCCATAGGTTTTTTAATTTTCTCTTCAAACACTTCATGTCCTAACTCAAGATAAATACTATAAAGCTCTCTAAATTTTTTTTGTTTTCCATTAAGCCTAACAAGTGAAAACAAGAAACAAAAAGACAAAATTGCAGAATCTAAAGGAAATAATTTAGAGCACTCACACCAGAGGATGTGAGTACCTTTTACCTTACCTCCCCGGCAACGATGCCAGAAAATAGGTGTTTGCCATGGGAGGTTCTTCTTCTTTATTCCTCCGGTGTGAATACCTTTTACCTTACCTCCCCGGCAACGGCGCCAGAAAATAGCTTGATGTCTACGCACTTCTATTCTTGTAGATAGTTATTGGGCCTCCAAGTGCAGAGGTTTGTAGAGCAACAGCAAGTTTTCCCTTAAGTGGATCACCCAAGGTTTATCGAACTCGGGGAGGAAGTGGTCAAAGGTATCCCCTCTCAAGAAACCCTGCAATCAAGATACAAGAAGTCTCTTGTGTCCCCAACACACCCAATACACTTGTCAGGTGTATAAGTGCACTAGTTCGGCAAAGAGATAGTGAAACACAAGTGGGATGGATAATTATAAGTGGTAATGGTGATAGAAAATAGCTTGATGGCGTGGAAAAGACTAAAGTAAAACTGAAATAAAGATGGAAGCAAGCAAACATGTAACAGATCTAATAGCAAATGGTGTTTCAGTGCTTAGAAACAAGGCCTAGGGATCATACTTTCACTAGTGAACACTCTCATATAAATATATCATCTTCATGATTCTACGCTGAACTACTCTCTGGTTGGACACTCTAATCGATGGTAGGGCTATAACAGCACACCTCAAAGTAAGCCTTTCCCATCTAGAAAACCCCACACTGTCACCTTGAGCACTAGATGAGTCCAATAAACAACACAATTTCATAAAGACATCCAACTCCAAATATAACTCATAACAAGTATTTGTAATCTCTAGCCTAAGTGCCACCATGGTGTGCACGCTGTCACTTTCACACACATGGGGAGAGCAGAGATCTATTAAAGCACTTGAGTAGCAAGGTAGATCTACAGATTACAAGCTCATGATCACAATATGATCATGCATAGAGAGAGAGATGAACACATAGCTACTGGTAGAACCCTTAGCCTCGAGAGAGAACTACTCCCTCCTCATCATGGGAATCAGCAATGGTGATGGAGATGGCGGTGGAGATCGATGGAGATGGCTCCGAGGGCACTTCCCGTCCGGTGGGTCTTAGAACGAGACTTTCTGTCCCCCGAATCTCCCCTTTGGTGGCGGCAGCGCAGCGGAACTTTTCGTGGATTCCTGATTGACTATTTAGGGTTTTGGTATCGGGAGGCTCTTATAGGCGAAGGAGGCAAGGTCGGTGGCCAGCCAGGGGGTTGGTCGTTACGCGGTAGGACACTTCCAAATTCACGATTTCTTTCCCTGTTTTGTTAAGATTCTTTTCTTGGGAAACAATTTGGTGTTTCTCGTGAGTTTTACCGACCTCTGACCCCCCTTATATACTGCCAATGTCTCTCTCTAATCGTAATCTATAGAAACCAATCTACCTCTTGTTAGCATGTGAGGACTCTCAACTAAGGGATAGAAGCCAAGAAGAAAGGCTCCTATGGAGATCGGGAGCAATAGCGAGCAAGGCAAGGAGATCAAGACCATCCCTATAGAGTTCCTCGGTGCCGATCATGGGTGTCGGAAGAGGGATTTGAAGGCCCTAGAGCTGAAGATTGAAGAGTTGGACAAGGAGAAGCCAGGGACACCCAAACACCTTCGATTTATGCGACTTTATCTTGACAAACTTGATAAAGATATCAAGCACACAACCGAAGCATGTTTTTCTATGAGTCTCAACGCACTACAAACACTTTATGATAACAATGAGTTCATTAAAGAACAAGTGAAAGTGCTGGAGAGGAATAATCTTTTCTACAAGCTGCGTGTTAAAGAATTAGAAGTTGTCAATCAATCCCTCCGCCTCAGGCTGGCCCGTGAAGAGAAGATACCGCGTACCATGGTGCCACAGTGATCTACAACAATCATGGTATCAAATAATCGCAAGGGATTATTTGATCCCGCCTGACTTGATTCCAAGCTTGGGGAGATTTTTAAGACTTTGTAATCTATCTTATAAGTTTTGCATTACTATTTTCGCATTAGTTCAAACTTGAAATAAAGTTTGCATCATTAGAATTCCCTTCCGGAATAGTTGATCCCTTTAATGAAATTCCGAGTTTATTATTATATATGGAGCAATATTGAGTTTGTGTTTTCTTTATTGATATATGAATGGCTTGAGTATAATTCTACTTGCACTTGATGATAGCAATAGGAGTCTTCCACACCATTGGTATTAATGGAACACATAAAGATAATTTGATCAATATGTTGTAAGTCTACGGTTTGATTTACAAAAGAATAACTATCTATACAGTTAAGTTGAAAAAGCAACCTTGAACGAAGGAAAAATAAAGTGCTATCAAAATAGAGTGAGAACAAGTCGAGGTAGAATCTTCAAGTCGTGAGAATGCTTCATATAGAATTGGAATTTGATAATTGAGATCGTTAAACTTTGAATTCCTACATGAAGTGGAATGTGTGGCTAGCTCCTTTGCACAACACTTAAACAAAAGTGTGAGCATGTATACAAAAGGAAAGAAAAGAAAGAAGAAAAAGAGCAAGTGTGTAAAGATAAAATAGGCATATACCACTTATTGTAGTATGACAGAGAGACACTTTTCAGATTTTGAATCCCAAGTGAATACGTTGATCCTAAAAACACTTGGGACTACCTTGCTAACTCATTCGGTTGAACCGGATACTTTTACATTATGTTGAGATTCATCTTTTATGAACTGTTGATCACTAAGGTGTGAAGCCTGCTAATACTACTCAGATGGTTTGAGTAAGATACTATTCATGAACTTATTCCTATGTATCATATATGATAAACACATCCTGCAGCTGCCTCATTTATTTTTATTACCTCAGCTTCATGAATATGAGGATCACATCCATTAAGCTAAAACTTGCTCGGGACGAGCAAGAGTCTAAGCTTGGGGAAGTTTATGAGTGCATATTTGCATAATGTTTTACACTGTTATTTTGCATTATAGATATAGGATATTGGTATTTTACGGCGCTCGTGCGCACATTTTATGTATGTTTTCACCAGGATCAGGACAAATGATGGATCCAATGGATACAATTCTTGGATTAGTTGTACCGAGGCGAAAAGGAGTCAAAAACAACATAAATCGCTTATTTGGGAAATATTAATAATACCAGAAGAAAATCAGAAGCGAACAAAGGAGACAGAGGGTTCAATGACCAACTATACGACCGGAATAAAATTTTCGGCCATATAGTTGGCGCCGCCTCCGCCCTCCTCCAATAGTTTCACCCCGTGCAACTGGATCGGAGAGACGACATACAAAACACCCAGAAATCGCTGAAACCTCACCTTCAGAAGGCATCTGGAGGGGGAACTCATCCACCGGGGATCCATCTTCGCCTTGCGTAGATCCGAGATGCCAAGGCATCGATCTTCATCATCCACCGCTGCATCACCACCATCTACATCCATCCCATCTACATCTTATCTAGATCTTGTTGTAATTTTCGTACTCATCGTGGATTTATACAAGTACTATTCATCTATCATAGGTTCCATTGTTATTGCCATGATGTTGATTGCCTCCATGTCTGAGTAGATCACTAGTTCTCGGGGAGATGGAGAAACCCTAGTATGAGATTAAAATAAGATAAAGTCTATTATAATATTCATCGCTATGACCATGTGTTAGATTTTCTACATCTTGATATTGAGAGAAGTCGACCTCTCAATATTTGCCTCCCATGGGGACTTGATGGAGGGAACTACTTATTGGTAGACGGAGGTGTGTTAGCACTTACAGTGACTATAAAGCTGTTGGCACTCCTTACGTATCAACTTGGGAAACTGAGGAAACTCATGGAACACTATCCATGCCATGGGATACATCCGACGGGATTGCGTCCCTTAATAGCATAGTAATTCGATCGATATCGATTGCTGACTTCTGTGGTTATGAGGATAATGTGAGCAGAGGTTGCTACCTATTTGTCCAAATACGCAGTTCCTCCCACACATACATAGTTGAGAATTTTCATAATGATAATCTTTATCTTAGCTCCTTATAATGCTAGTGGCGTATCCGCTACTCCCTGAGAACGTTTTTTCCCTATTGCAGTTCCAAATCTCTCTTACATACGTGATACTTACTTTCTGTATTCAATTGTTTTACTTTACTTTATTGTTGCTCTTATACCTAAAACCCAAAAACACCCTTTTACACAATACTCGCATTTTATCTTGTTACTTAAAACTTTATTTAGCATTTCTATTGTAATATTTATTTCAAGAGTTATTAGACTTCGGACGCCTGCTCCTTGTGGGATCGATATCTTTATTTCGAAACTAGCTACAAACGATTTGTGCACTTGCAGTCATCAACCAGCCACACTAGCAAACAGGGGTCATAGTAGATGCACACCAGTGTCATCTCGACTGCGGGAAGCGCCAAAGTTATGCTAGGGAGTAGCAGCGCCACCATGATCTAACCCTAGTTTAGGATTAGGGTTGCGTTCGAGCAGTAGATTGAGAGGGAGGAAAATTTTGTTGGTGGGGAGAGAGATAGATCAGAGTGAGGGGAAGATTTGGAATGGAAGCGTGATGGGAGACTTGGCTGGAGGAGGCCAGGGCGGCCGAGCAATGTCGTTGATGACGTAGTCGCCAGGAAAGGGGCGAGAGCGTGTGCGAGTGAGGAAGAGAGAGGGATAGTGTGTAGGGGTAGTGGGCCGGGTCGGGTTGGACCAGTTCGGTCCAACAACTTAGCTGGTTGGACTAACTAGTAGGCCTAGGGGCATTCCAGTAATTTCACAATTACTCCAAAATGCCAATTAATAAAAACACCCCTAATGCATTTTTAGAAAATAAAATAAAAATACCTCCAAATAGAAAATTAATAGTAGAATATGAAAAGTATTTTTGGTAGAATTTTAATAATAGTTTTAGTGTGATGAAAATTCAAACAAAGAAAAATTTCTATTGATATTTAAATAAATACAAAAAAATATTTTCAGAAAATTAAAAATTTCCAATTGGGGAAATAGAAGGACTTAAAATCCTATTTTTCCGAAATTATTAAAATATTTTGAGCAATGAATATTAATGCCTTGAAACATTAATAGTAATATTCCAAAAAAAGGTTTTAAATTCAAATAATAATACTCCCTCCGGTCCAAATTACTTGACCCATATTTTTCTAGATTCTGATGTATCTAGACTTATTTTAGTGCTAAACACATTCGAATCTAGACAAAACCAAGTCAACTAATTTGGATCGAAGGGAGTATTAAAATACCAACATTTAAATATTAGTGGATTTATATCTTAATTCCTTGAGATATATAAAAATTCTAAAGTGAAATAATATGAAGCTTTTATAGTGAAATCAATATGAAAATTCTAAAGTGAAATTCACAATTTGAAAAATACCCTTAATAAGCATAAATCAATTAAAATTAAGGGGAGAGAACAACACATTAAAAAGTAGAGCATTTCTATCTATGCACAAAAGCATGAATTTAGATCTTTAAATATTGTCCTTTTTAGACAATGACGCTTCTTTTCAGAACCCGAGGTCCAGGGTATCGTAAAACATTTGAGCTGCAACAAACCCTAGTTCCAAGGCAAGTTCATACTTCCATTTACCTTATGAGACCTAACCTTTGCAATATAAATCTTATATGTCCTTTGACTACTATATAACAAAACTATTTTTCAAAATGTATCACCTACAACTTACATCCAAAAGAAAATATACGTTTTCATAATGAATATAAAATATGGATTACCGGCTCAGAGTAGTCAGATAATCTATAATGGTGAGCAATGGAATCATGATTGGAATACGTGGTTGGGAAACATGTGGTGAAGATTCCATCGTACTAGAAGAAAAGTATACCTAGGATTAACAACAAAGATTATCACTAATTCTTGTGCCATATGAAAAGCGCGGACCACAAGTTCTGGAATGCGACGGACAAGCATATGTCCTATGTCCTTGTATCCTAAGTCGTTTTGAGATTCAAAGAGGATATCAGCGGATGGGAGTCCATACTGTCCCTATCATGTGATGTAGGATAATAACTTAGAATATTAGAAGGATGGTAATTAAACATAGACCCCGTGACCGAAACTCATTACAATGGGTGGAGTATGGGGTCTTGGTGAAGGACATGATTGGTTTGGATCTTTAACTGATCCTCGAACCAAGAAAGTTTGAATGGGAAAGGCATACCCTAATATGCATTCAGTCTTAAGATCATTTATGGGAAAAGTAGTGCCTCCCTCCAGAGTGTATGAAATATGACATGTTACTCTCTATCCTGGAAAAGGATTGCGAACGCAACGGGAAAAGAATTCCGTGAAATCCTATATAACTCGTGAAGACTGACGAACATAATTTTCTAAAACTAAAACTTCACTTTTCTAAGAAACCATTTTAAAAAACAACTCATAAGCTCAGGATTCTTATCCATGACTATATATAGTATATCAAACAACCACCTTAGAACTTGCTGAGTACGCTCATACTCAATCTATCCTTCTTAAATCATTCCTTATGTACACTGAAGACTTAAGATTCATCTACTATAGAAGATACAACATAAAAAGAGGTTTACTACAAAGAACTTGATCTCTTAGGATGCATTGAAAGCGTAGATTATCGAATAGAATTTTAAATTGAGGAGGAAGAGGTAGACTTAGGAGAGTAGTTCTACATGGTTAGGATAGTTAGGCTGAGCAACCTAGATCTATACCCAATAAAGTTGCAGCTCTCAAATGGTTCTTATCTTAGAAGTACCATTCTCCCTTAGGCTAGTGCTTTTAGACTTGTTTGTAGTAGTGAATCCTCAATGGACCGAGAAGTAACTCGAAGCTTTTATTTCTCTTGTGTTGTTATCAAGGAATAAATAATTAGTTGTACATACAACGGTTCTATTGTACCACTCTGAGGGGTGTAATATTTGTGGAAGAGGACATTCGTGAATGTTATGCTAACGACTTGGACACTACAACATGCAATGGTGTACGGGGCACCACAACAATGATACTCTATGGGGCTAACCTCCTCGTGTAGTCGAACTAGCAACTGCCCAGTGGGTGGAACATGTCCAATGACAGCAACAAGATCCCACCCCTATCGACCGACAACGACCTACGGGAGGTCATCGCCTATCGCTGATCACTACTGCGGCGATCAACCAGTAGGACCCTGACTGACCGGACAAAGGCCAATGGGTGAAGATCCTCCATTGGGAGCGCGATGACGCGGTGGCTCGCACGTCGTGCCCTACGGCGAGCCATTCAACAAGGAGGGCCACCATGCCTACTAGATGGTCTAGACATTGACACGGTCCTCTCCCGGCGTGGCTACCGCCCTGGTCGCTGCCGCCATGAGCCACGTCGCCAAGCCTTCTCGGTGGACCACAGGGCATGGCGCCAGCGCCATCGCCACCATGGCAAGCGCGCTCCTGTGGGACGTTGCGATCGTGCACGCTATCACCATAACATGCCCATGGGGTCTCCTTCTGCCCCGTGGCTCCTCCGCCCCTAGCACAAGTGAAGGACGATGATGCGCTCGGTGGCGACGAGATCGATGAGCGCGCCGACTACGAGGTCGTCCTGGCCTAGCAGGCAGAGCAGGAGGTCGCCGCGCAGGGGGGCAACATCATGCCACCGGACCTCTAACCGGAGGAGGTGTTCACATGGGCGATGCGTGAGTCGAAGAAGCAAGTGGCACTCAAGGAAGAAGCGTGTTGTGTGGGCACGTTCCACGCCCTCCACGAGTCCGCTCAGGTGGCCCGGTGGCTTCCACCACCGCCAGCGGCCGCGGCCCTGACGCCGGTGCAGCAGTCGTGGATCTACCATTGGCCGCAGCTGAAGCGGACCGACCTCGCCAACGACGAGTAGGAACGGCAGCGCAAACCCTAACCTCGTCGCCGCAGTAGTTTAAATTCCATTTGTTTATGTCAAATTTCATTAAAACTTTGTAAATTAATCTAACTATGAATAACTTTGAATGAAATTTAGATAATTTTTAAATTTATTTATCAGACCAGGGTGCGATAGTTGGGTGTGACCGTTGGGGGCGCTGGTCTAGGGCTGCACTCCATATCACCGGCAATTTGAGGGCTCGTTTGATTCAAAGGATTTGTAAAACATAGGAATAGGAAAAGTGCGGGAATAGAATGACATGACACTTATAATTCTACAGGAATGAAAAATGCAGAAATTGATAAGATAAGGTGTTTGATTGCACCGCAGAAAAAACACAGGAAATTTTATACGGTTTAGGTACATGTCATAGTTGTCATAGACACATAAGAATTTTTCCAAGAGGTCTCACCTCTTGTTAGAAATCCTATAAGATTGTATTGTAGAAAAGCAATGCATAGGAATTTTGTAGCATTTATTTCTTTGAAACAAACACATTCTTGTTGGGATATACTTTCCGGGTATCCTCATTGTGCCTCGCTGACTAGGGTGGCCTATTTCGGATTAGAACTATGCTCCACGGGCGGCTCAGTTAGGGAGAAGTGGACATCTAGACACCGTCTCTTCTCCCTAACTGGACCGTCCGTGGAGCATATCTCTAACCTGAAGTGTGTCATCCTAGTCACCGAGGCATAGTAAGGATATCCGAAAAGTATATCCCCATTTGGTACTTGTCCTCGATCCGACGACAACTCTATTGAAAAAAATTCTATTGATTGAAATTCTAATTGTTTTGGAAATCCTTTAAATCAAACATACCTGAACGTTGGCCCCCTGTCAGGACCGCTTACCAGTTATCTTTAGGATGCACCGGTGGAGATGCTGTTAGTAACCTTTTATTCAACGGAAGAAGAAGAATCTGTCGTGCATGTTACTTTAACCTGCCCGTAACGCAGTGCGCATCAGCACACGGCGTGCATCAGGTGGCACGCGACTCTGTGAGCTGTAGCCTGCGGTGAGTGTCGCCCCGTAGATGGATTGAAGAAGTGGACGCGGAAGGGAAGGGAGGCGCGAAAATGAATGCTGCCTCTCGCGCGGGGCATTTGGTACAGCCAGGCAGGCCGGGAAAGTCTGCCACCCAGAAATGGACACCCGGTCAAGAAAAAATTGCATTCCGGGGAAGTCTGGAAGCGTTTCCGGTGGTGGTGTTGATTGCCATCCCGGAGCGAGCCGAGGTCTGTTGCCGGTCTCGGCGTGCAATAAAAGCCCCTGCATGCGTCTCCTCGCTAGCTTGCTTCGCGCACACCGTTAGGTGCTCTTCACTGCCTAACGACCTCCCCAGTCTGGTAAAGTTTGGGTTTATCTGTGAAGCCGATCGTTGGGCTGTGATGAGTACGTGCAGGCTAGCCCTGGTACCCGGCCGGGCCCGAAGAATCTTTCTTTATATAGATAGCCCAGAGCCGGGCGGCGTGCCTAGTGCGTGGCTCAGGAGCGAGTGACTGCGCGCATGCATGTGCCATGATGTGATCGATTGGTAACCAACGTAAATGCCCTTTCCGACCCATCACGCCTTTCCTTGGGTCCATAAGTACCGCCCATAAGTCCGCCATCGTCCTAAACTACTAGCACCGCGTACGTACGTACGTACGTTTACTCTAGTACACCGCCGTCACGACACGTATAGTAATGTAATGTACTACCATATCGGCCATACCATACCAAGTCTATTTATACTACGAGCTCTACACGTGCTGCCTTTTGGATCAGCGTATCTTTGGGCATGCACGTAGCACATGTACTTACGCTACTTACACCGAGACAGAGATCAGGCCCTGAACACGGCACGCGTAGGTTCATCTATGAATTGTACGGTGGAGTTTGTAAAAAAAAAATGGAAGGCCAGTTTACTGCTCTTTTGATATAGAGTGTGATTTTCCTGTGCAGGTAAATTGATCGCAACGGGAGAAAAGGGAAGGTCCCTCTCTCTAAGTAGGGCATGCTACTAGCTAGCCCCGACAGCGGACATGTTACACATGGTGCGCCTGACACACGGAATATTGATACGTGAGCTAATGATGCGAAGCTGTCGTTTTACGCGTCGTCGATCCCTCATGTAAACCTTTAGGTCACACCAGTAACTGGTCGGCTCTAATGAGTGTGGAGTGTGTATATATAGTCGTAGAACAACTCGCTTTAGTCTTGGAGTTAACTTCAGTTAGAAGTTAGAACTGGAGTTTAGGAGAACTGGACTTTGATCTCTCTAACGAGAAGACGGATACACATGACCATTAGCTTGGGGAGCGCATCCAGCGGTTAAAAATAAAAAATAATCTTGATGCTTATATATGCAAGTCAAGCTTACATGAGCCGTACTGGTCTATGGTGGGTGGGCTAGATATTTATTCGGTAGGAGAGGAAAAATGTTGTGTGCGCTATGTGTGATCACACCGGAATCACATGCCAAAAGCGATCCGACGCATAAGATAACCCAATTAATTCGTATAACGTAATTGCAAGTACATTAATCCGGTCGCGTCACATGAAGCTAGCAAGCTCAAAGTGAGCTGTCTCAGCTTGACCACGGCTACTAGCTTTATTGACACTCTAGGGTCTGGGCAGAAAGGGAGCTAGCTAGCTAGATGCAACTTTAGCAAAAACCCTACTACGCTACTACTAATACTACTATCATGTATCCTTCATATATATTGATGTTGTGATGGTGGGGCTGATGTAAGTAGCTAATTCTATTCACAACCCGTACAAGCCTCCGTGATTGACTAAATCTTTGGTGGTCACAGATTGATTGCAATTTTGTATTCCCTCCCTCCGAAAATTAATACTTGACGTTTGTCTAGATTCATTTTAACCTAGAAATGTTTCAGAATATAAATATATGTAAATCTAGATAAATTCAAGTCATTTATTTCTGAACGGAGCCAAAACAATATGTTATTACTCCCTCCATTTCATAATATAATATTTTTTAGCTTTGTAAAACGAGTGCATCTAAATCTCTTTTAGTATATAGGTTCACTCCAAACCTACACACTAAAAAGAGTCTAGATACACTCTTTTCGTAAAGGTAAAACATCTTATAGTTTAAAACAAAGGAAGTACATCCTAATAGTAAGCTAATAGTAAGGTATGTCCTCCGCGGTCAAAATTTATGCCTCGCATAAAACTGGTATGAAATACCCTCTCATCGACAAACAGACTCCATATGCATGATGCACATTGCTCGCAAGACTATATCGAGTACTACTTGAGGAGGTATCTTTCTCTTACCTCGAGAAATGTCCCCCTACCTTTTTAAACCTGGATAACAAAAACTCGATACTAATTCGTTTCGAAGATTGTATAAACATACCCGAGGACCGTATGGTCCTATTAAACGTATACTCACCGTACATATATACTCACGTGTCTGAGGGAGACGGAAATTAGGAGTTATATAGCAAAAGCAACAAAATTTTAAAATATGGCATGTAAAGACGTTGATCGCGATAACGGGGGGTGGGTCCAACCAATAAGAACGTGAAGTATACTCAGTTCGACCGAGTACACTTATACGAACGCCTAGATATAGGTTTCGATCAGTTAAAATAAAACCGGTCCATGCAAACTTAAATTTTAGGAAAAACACGGAACACCGAAGCACACCTCGTATTGCATTTGGAAATTTTTGCGACCCGACTTACTGTTACATAGCAAAACATGTTGAAACATTTCGAAACAAAAGAACCTGCTGTAAGCAAAATAAATTAAAAACAATGTGTAATATACTAAAACATGACATGCTACTATAAATATAAAAATGTGGCACGAATCATAAGCAACAACATACACAAGCAACAACATACGATGGATACATGCATGATACCTCCCGCGCGGAGGAAATTGCACAAATCACCACTTATTACGGTTATTATTCTGCAAAACACTAATTTTTCATGTTTTTTGCACAAACCACAAACTATTGGTGTAATAGGTTGCACACAGGCCTAAATCTCATATTAAGTGGATTAATCATCGGACCCATGACATAAGGATCTGATGTCCATGTGTCATTATCTAGTTTTCTTTACCTTTTTGAAAAAAAAATTCCAACTATTGAAAAAATATTCTTTCAAAATTTTCTAGATTAGTTAGTTTAGGGTTGTTTATATTATTTCAATTATCCAAAGTTTTTTATTGTTTTGAAAAAGTTTGAAAACAACTTCACTAGATAATGACACGTTGACACCATATCATCACTGCCTTGTGGATCCTGGTCATCAGATTTTAATTAAACAACCTAATTTAGGATTTAGACCTGTATGCAACGTACTACACCAATAGTTGGTGATCCGTGCAAAAAACAGGTAAAATTAGTGTTTTGCGCAACGATGACAGCAATGCGTGGTGGTTTGTGCAATTTGCTCTCCCGCGCATGGTAGGAAAATCCACTCCCCTCTTAGCCCACGTTATTTACAGATGAAACTAAAACATGTTATACTATACTCCCTCCGATCTAAATTGGTTAACTTGAATTCGTCAAGATTTGGATGTATTTAGCACTAAAATATGTCTATATACTAATATATATCCGAATTTAGACAAATCTAAGTCAACTAATTTGGATCGGAGAGAGTATTAAAGTTTAATTGGGAAGTGCATAGTGTGATATCTAGCTAGCTACTGTGTCGTTGATGATCCGAATGTGGCATAATCAGCGCAATGCAGCTGCTTCTACCACCACACGACTCTTGTACTTTCTACCTTAATATATATCTACACAGAGAACATCTTAATAGGGCAATTGGAGTTCTTTTTTTAGACCACGAATGTTGGGGCTCGCAAAGAAGGCAGTTTGCACATAGTGGTGATATTATATCCATGCTTATTAGAAAAACGGACTTGGCGATCAATCACCCACTCTCTAGTCGAATTTGGTAGGCCGCTTCTACCACCGTACAACATGTTCTCCACTTCATTTGGTAGGCTGCATTGCATCTGTAGGGCGAAAATCCACTGAATGATTGGTTGCATGCACACAAGCTCTAATGGCGATGACGATGCGACCAACTATGTTTGGTTGTATGCAGGCTACGATGCGGCCACCCCTTCTCTTTACTAGTGATCTTACCGTGCTACACCCGCATCTAACAAAACGACTAGGAAATGAAGTAGTAGTTTACTGGGTCATTCGTAGGTACTACATGTACTTAATTAAAATTCAGACCTAGATACAATGAATGACAGTTCATCGGTAGTTCCTCCGTACGGCCTAACGACAAAACAAATAGCAGTCGATGAACGTGTCGTGCTACCCGTTCCATTCCGGATCATGGATATCCTTCGGTAAATCAGGAACACCGAACTTGAAAGAAAACAACAATGAGAAGTAGTGAGATCGAGAAATCACGAAATTTTGCGGGTAAGTAGGAATAAAAAAACCAAATATAGAATTCAATGGCAAATAACTGCACGTACCGACATCACGCTTATCTAGAGGAAGGATAGCGCTAAGCCTCACGCCGCCACAGATTCCCGCCAACATCGCCGGTGGCCGAAGCTTCGTGGATAGAGAAAGATAGAGGTTGAATAAGTGACGAAGTGGGAGACGTGTGAGGGAAATTACGGGCGTGAGGGAGGAGGGTTCCCTTCCTTATAATATTTAGATGGCAAGGGCTCTACTTCGGTGGTACCTCACCGTCAGTGAGACAAACTTGCCAAGTCCCACATGCAGGACCCACAGTCAACGCCATGTCTTTTGCGTGGAGGAATCATTACTGTCCTAGTTCGTGTTACCAAGGCGTTTCAGAACGCCGGTACCGATGGACAGCTAGAGCGATGTATTTTACCACCGTAAATAAATTTGCCACAACATATAAACTGACTCCGCCCTTGTTGTCGCCACGAATACATTATATGCCAGGTAACCAACTTTTGTTGGTTCTTTTCGCTCGTGGCGACCCAAAAAAAATGTGTCAGGTATGGGGGTATTTTTATAGTGTGATACTTTGTCAAGTTCAAAGAATGGGGTTCTTCTCATCCAAATCATTTGGACAACCCTACCTCTACATCGTTGGAGTTGGAGTTGGAGTTTAGATTTGCAATCCTCTCCTGATCTCGGAGCAGCATAGGAACATATGTCATCCTAGGATAGGCAGCACGCCTAAATGCTCTCTTGTGAAGCACCGACATCCATGCTTGAATAACAGTTATGAGTGTTGCTGCCTGATGGATCATATCCAACTGGTTGACATAATCATTTTGATCTACAATAAGTACTAGCTAAATCCACCCTACAGAGTATTAGCCACGGTGGAGGCAGAAAGTATAGTAGGGAGAGTGTGGCTTACCTCCGCCATACGAGACGAGCGAGAGGAGCCGGGGTCGGAGAAGGAGAAGATCCAGTACGAGGTCGGATGCCCCGGAGCTGAAAAGGACGAGCTCCTGCTCCAGCGGACGGCAGCGGTCGATGCCTACTGAGACGAAGAAGATGTTGGGCCACGTAGAGATAAACAAAAAAAATCCCTACGCGGTGAACCCAAGATCTAGCTGAGGTGATAGGCCACGAGGATTACCACTAGACGTGCGGTTGCGGAATTGATGAAGCACGTCACTTGATGCAGTGTAGTTCTCACGATCTGATTGTCGAAGTGCTGAACGTACAGTACATCCGCTAGTATCCACACGTACGAGGAGGAGTGCCGGCGGTGGACTACTAGGTCTGGTACGGCGACTGGAAGGAACTGGACTAGGGCTAGGGTTTCCAACGCTTGGAATGATCTAATCGCCGCACACTCCTAGGTATGTGTGCCCCAGTATATATAGGGAATGAAAGTGGGCTCCACCACTTGTGGCCCATTCACTAAAGCTCATATTAGTCACTGTGAGTCCAACTCACTGACTCAGTCCGTATCTGATTCGGGTCCAACCCAAATACATTTCTGGTTCAGGTCTAACCTGATGCGTCCCGTCCTACGGACGACCCTACATCTACACCAAACTCCTACAAGCTAAGGTTAACTTGCTCCTCTCCTCGTGTGTATTTGATACATCCTTGGATGGATTTCTACTTCATGCAATTACTCTATGCATAATCAGCTATGAAGCCCCAACGCATCGCAAGTCCCCACGGATGAAGTACAAGGAGCTGGACTAGAAGAAGACACTGCCGAGGCTGAAGCCCCGGAGTCTCCAGCCCTGAAGCCCAGAGTATCTGGCCTAGACTCCGAACCCCTGCTTGGAGCCAGTACACCCCCACGGAGTCTTCACCAGAGAGCATCGCCACCCCCGGAGTATCCGGCCCTCACACCCCGGAGTCTCCAGTGTAAGCGAGACAGGCATGTTAAAAGCCTTTTGGGCCTTCGTCCCATGTAAACCCTAAGCTCGTCCAGACTTTACTCTTTTATGCCTAAAGTACCCTTGAACCTGTGGCTAGCCTATATATAGCCTCGACCTCTATTGTAAACCCTAGGCTTGATATTTGCAATTAGAAGATACCCTTGTGGATCTATCTAGTTCTTGCCTCATGATCCTTTGATAGAGGAGCACCAAATATCCCCCACCACATTGGAGTTTGCATCGTGCCTCCCTCGTTGTACAAGGCCTTGGCATCAGAGCCCCTTGCCAAGACGTTAAGATCTCACCAAGCATCCGCTCACCGTGCCGATTCGCAACAGAGATCCTTGCCCGACGCCGATCCTAGGGAATGCGCTGGACCGGTTGCCACCGGCGTGAGCTATTGGCTTGTATTATGTCTTTGCATGTGTGTGTTCATTGAGTTCTTCGTGCGTGTGTTCGTGGATTTCATCCCCTCCTTCCTTCCCTCACAGATCCCTCTCTATTTCCACGGGGATTCGTGAAAGATCGGGCACTCCCGAGGTTAGCCCTCAACATATTGGTATCAAGAGCTTCGTTGCTCACGAATTTCCTCTCAAATATTTCTTCTATCCACCATAAATTTGAAAATCCCCAAAAAAGAACCCCAAATTTGCCTTTGGATTGATCTCTTGATTTGGAGTGTTATTTGTGGTTTTGATCCGACCAAATCTTGTCTTAGGTGTTGGTCTAGCTTTATCCTGCGTTTTCCCGACCCAAATTGGCCAATTTTTCACGGATTTCAGGCCCAAGGCGTCAATTTCCGCTCAAGAACACAAGCAAGTGGAGTAGAAACCCCGACCCCGGAGTCTCCGGCCTAACACCCCGGAGTCTCTGCCCCCTCCCCCAGAGTCTCCGGCCCCAGATGCCCAATTTTGACAGTTTTGCCTCTTATTTTGCCTTGGCTAATTTTCCTCTTGTTGTTTGTGTCCCGTGTGCGTGTCGTCAACTAATAATAGGCTTCCGCATCATCAACTACCTCCGTGCTCATCGACACCATAGCACCAAACATGACCCCGCACCACCGACCGCAAGTCATCATCACTAAGAAGGTATAACTTTGCGTCACCACTACTAGGAAACAGCCTACCTGTGGCGCATGAAAAGGGGACTTCTGTGGCGCATATCTTTGTCGCCACTGTTACCTCGCCACTGATAACTACTTCCTGTGGCGCATTCCTTCATATCATACAGGGAAGAACTTCAAGCGTATTTACGTATCATGCAGATATGCCATGCCATGCGCCACTAACTATATAATTATATGCCCCACTGATTGTGTAACATGTATTCGAAGTAAAATACTTTCCTGGTGTATAATCAGGTATTTATACAGGATTTATCCAGATGAGTATAAAATACATTGCACAAGTAGTGGGTGAATAAGATTCCCTCTGTGGGGCCCACCCCACCAAACTTCTGTGGCGCATTCTTTCCAGTGTGCCACTGATGTCTTCCTGTGGCGCACAAATTGGCCTATGCGTCACTGAACATCTTGTCTATCTATAGGTTGTTTCCTAGTAGTGCACCTTGTTAACCCTATCTTCCTTTGTGTGTACATATCCCACGAGAGTGGCTCATTGATACGTCCAAAACGTATCTTATTTCCCGAACACTTTTGCTATTATTTTTCCTCTATACTTGTGTGATTTGGATGCAACTAATGCGGACTGACGCTGTTTTCAGCAGAATTGTCTTGGTGTCTACTTTTTGTGCAGAAAACCAACTATCAGGAAAAATCCCGGAAAATATGCCAAAAATCCTATTTCACCTGAAGACTCCAGGAGCCAGAATACGAGACGGAGAAGATCCAGGGGTGGCCACACCACACAGTGGCACGGTCGAGCCAGGCCGCGGAGGTGGTGGGCCGCCAGCACCCCTCGGCCTCTCTCTTCGCCTATAAGGAGCTTTCTGACCTAAAAACTTCGGGGGGTTCGACGTTTTTCTAGAAGGAGTTCCGCTCCGCCGCCACCACCAGATTCCATGAAACAGCACCAGAAACTCCGTTCTGGTACCCTGTCGGGGCGGGGAATTGGAGGAGATCATCGCCATCATCATCACCATCGCTTCTCCATCGACCATCCATGTTTCCCCCATCTATGAGTGAGTAATCCCCCGATGTAGGCTATGGGGATGGTAGGGATTGGATGAGATCGTTCATGTAATGGCATCAGATTGTTAGGGCATGGTGCCTAGTATCTTTTATTAGTGCTTCATGACTTTGTTGCGACTTGTTGTGCTTAATGCTTGTCACTAGGGCCCGAGTGCCATGATTTCAGATCTGAACATGTTATTGATTCATTATGATAGTATTGTTCTTGGTCTTATCTGCAAGTTGTATACACACGTTGTTGTCTAGAACCTATGGCCCCGAAGTGACAGAAATCGGGATTCCGGAAGGGAATAGCTTTGATGTGAGGATCACATGTGTTCACGGAGTGTTAATGCTTTGCTCCGGTGCTCTATTAAAAGGAGCACCTTAATTGCCAGTAGTTCCCTAGAGGCCCCGCTGCAAACGGGCTGGCAAGACAAAAGATGTTGTGCAAGTTCTCATTGCGAGCACATATGACTATATATGGAACACATGCCTAGGATTGTCTAGTACTTGGATGCTTTATCTTATTTATCTGCAATTGCCCTATGTTCTGATTGCTATGTGAATTGTCTTGTCCATGCAACGCCTGTCCATCCATCCCTATGCCTACCGCACTTTCGAATCCCTTGTTTCTTGCTTTTGTTACTACTGTCTTTGCTTTGCTACTGCTGCTACTTTACTATTCCTACTACAAAATTGTTGCTACTGATAAACTGTTGTGAGCAAGATTGTTTCCAGGTGCAGCTGAATTGACAACTCAGTTGTTAAGGCTTATAAATATTCTTTGGCTCCCCTTGTGTCGAATCAATAAATTGGGTTTCACTTCCCTCGAAAATACTACGATACACCCCCTATACTTGTGGGTCATCAAGACTATTTCCTGGCGCTGTTGCCGGGGAGCATAGCTTTATTTATCAAGTTCACTTGGATTCTCTATTGTTCGCTGCTATCCATCCATCATGGGTAAGTCTCGTGATGGCAAGGTTCCTATTTTACCATCCACTACAAGAAGAGGTACGGTTCTGAACACCTCTGCTGCTCTTGATTCACCGTCTGTTTTGAGTAAGTTCCTTACACCACCACATACACATGCTACACACACTGCTACTACTGCTGAATCTGAAACTTCTGATGCTTATGATGCTGCTTCTACTGTTCTTGATAAGAGTGGTTCATTAGGTCCTTTCCTAGATGCTACGATTGCTAGAACTATAGCTGGAAATACCGAAACTCCTAACGAAGGCACTACCACACCTGTTAGCTCACCTGAGTCTAGTGAGAGTTATGATATTGAAGATGGTTATGTTGGGATGACCGATGAGTTTATTAAAGAATGTAAAAACACCCATGATAGGAGCGCTGCTAAGAGTCTCCTTGAGAGGCATACTATTAGACCCAAATTATATCCTGCTGCTAAGTTTGCTGCTTCTCCCATAAACATTATACATGAAGATTATGATTTCTCTCTCGATCTATCTTACATAGCTATTGTCAAGAAAGAACCTTTTTGTGGGACTAAGAATGAAAGTGCGGTAGCACATATGAATGAACTTTCTACCATGAGTGGCTTGTTTTCTGATGATATTAAGATGCGTACTTACTTTGTTTCTAAGATTTTACCCTTTTCGCTGAAAGGAGAAGCTAAAACTTGGTTTAGTAATTTACCTCCTGCATCTATTGATAGCCCTGAGTGCTTGATTAGTACTTTCCTGCAGAAATATTTTCCTCCCAGTGCTAGACATGCTATTTGCAGGAACTTTTTGATTTTAAACCGGGAGAAAAAGAGGTATTGCCCGAATCTTGGGCAAGGTTTTGTGCTTTGATTCATGCAATTTGGAAGTCCATTACCTAAGAATGAGCTTCTTGATATATTTTATAATGGACTAACCGAGGAATCTAGGACATACCTAGATAGTTGTGCTGATTGTGTTTTCAGGAATAGGACTCCTAAGGAAGCTGAGGAATTAATGGCTAAAATAAGCAAGAATTATGAAGACTGGACTCCTCCTAAACAAGCTATACCTGAAGTAATTGTACCTGAACCATCTATTCCTGTGCCTATTCCAACATCAAAGAAGAGGGGAGTTATTGAATTAAATGATGAAGTGATGAAGGAAGCTAAGAAATGTCTTAAGGAGAAGGGAATTAAAGTTGCAGATGTCAAGAATTTACCTCCTATAGAAGAATTATGTATGCCTATTCCCTACTCACCCACTATTGAGGTACACTCTCTCCAACACTTTGATGAAGGTGATATCCCTTACTCTAAACCTCCTGATCAATGCTTAGAAGAATTTGATATCATTATTGTTAAGCAAGATAACTTTAATAAAAGGGTGCAAAATCATCTAATGAAAAACACTAGAGCTATTGTAGAGTTGAAAGATATTGTGGAAAGAACCTCTAATGATGTTAAAATGATTGTTAAACACTTTCAAATGGTTCAAACTCAAATAGATCAACTCGTTAAAGTGCAAAAAGACTTGCTAGTTAATGCTGCTAAAGAAAAACATGCTTATGAAATTAGAACTAGAAGTGGAGCTGCTACCCAGGATCCTCTATATCCTGAGGGGCATCCCAAAAGAATTGAGCAGGATTCTCAACAAGCTGAAAATAGTGGTTCTACTCGTAAGAAAAGGAAAAAGAAACATAAAACTATTGTAGAACCCTCGAACCTGCTATAGATCCTAATAGTATATCTATCTCTGATGCTGAAACTGAAAGTGGTAATGAAGAAAATGTTGTTCCTAATGAAGAAAAAGTTGAAGAAGAACCTAAAAACCACACTAAGAATACTAAATACACCAAAGAAGATTTTATTGCTAAGAAACATGGTAGTGAAAGAGAACCTTGGGTCCAAAAACCTATGCCTTTCCCTGATAAGAAACACAAGTCAAAGGAAGATGAACACTATAATAAGTTTTGTGAGTGGATGAAGCCTTTATTCTTGCAAATTCCTTTGACTGGTGCTATTAAATTGCCTCCTTACTCAAAGTATATGAAGGACATTGTCTCGAATAAAAGGAAGATCCCTAATGAAGAAATTTCTACTTTGCTTGCTAATTATTCCTTCAATGGTAAGGTTCCTAAAAACTTGGAGACCCAGGGATTCCAACTATCCCTTGCTCTATTAAGAACGGTTATGTTAGAACTTCTTTGTGTGATTTGGGAGCTGGAGTTAGTGTTATGCCTTTCTCTCTCTATAAGAGGCTTCAACTTGACAAATTAATACCAACTGATATATCTTTGCAAATGGCTGATAAATCTACCACTATTCCTGTGGGTATATGTGAGGATGTACTTGTTCAGGTGGCTCACAATTGCTTGATATTAACTGATTTTGTTGTGCTTGAAATGCCCGAAGATGATAATATGTATATTATTCTTGGAAGACCTTTTATTAATACTGCAGGAGCTGTTATTAATTGTAATCAAGGAAAGGTGACCTTCAATGTTAATGACAAGGAACATACTGTCTATTTCCCCAAGAAGATTGAAAGGACTTATGGTTTGAATTCAATTCAACATGTTGAAGGCATTCAAGTTGGAGAAATATATTTTCCCATACCAAGAGAAAAATTTGAAACTATTATGATTGGGACTATTGCTATCAAGGTTAAGGTAACATAATCATTAGTGGAGTACAAAGTTTTGTCTCATATGCAATTGTTTTGGTAGCAAGACTTGATCAACCTTGCTAACAAAAGGGTTCCATTGAACAAAACAATGTTTTCTTTATGATTATCTCCGTTTATTTCTATCCTTTGCATTTTAGTTTTTGCTTTCGTTTAGTTTTCTTTGTGTTGTTAGTTGCATGCATGTTAGAACTTCTGTAGTTCTAGCCTTGTTTTGTCCTTGCATCATGTTTCCAAAAGAAAAAAATATGTCTGTCAGAAAAATCATTCTTCTATTTCTGAAAAATGCCCAAAAATAAAGTGTCTCGAAAAATTCCAGAAAATTCATATTAATTTTTTACGTGAAAAAAGGGGAAGAGGAGTACCTGGTAGGTACCAGGGGGCCCACCAGGCAAGCACACCATGTGGTGGCGTGGCCATCCCTAGGTGGCGCCATGCCCTGGTGTGGGCTACCCCTGGCCCCCCACTTACTCTCTCACCTGCCACTTTCTTCTCTCTCCCGAGTAAGCTCCAGTTCATAGCTCAAAATCGTGTTCTTGTTGTGCTTGCTCTCGTTTTTTTCGATCTCCTTGCTCAGCCCATCTTTCTTGCTGAAATTTGGAGCATTTGTTCCCTGGTATGTGGCTCCTCCCCTTGTCCAAGTAGATTTGTGTTTAGTGGATTATATGTGGAGTATTTTGCTGCTGTAGGTGACTGGTTATGAGAGCTTGTAAGCTTGTTTGATGCTTAGAGATATAGTTTTGATGCATGTTTAGGCCTCTTGCAAGTCCCTATGAGTAGAATCCTTCTTTATATTTACTTTGCAATCACTTGTTTGATAGGTGTTTAAATTTCAGAATACCAAGCATGAACAACCATACTTTTGGAGAGATATTTAAGAGTGATGCACCTAGGAGGTCGAGGCCCTCTAGAACAGCCTCTCAAGCTAGGCCATCATACAATGAAGATCTCATTGCAACTCGTATTGGTAGTGAAAGGGATGATGGGGATGCTCACCCATCCTCTTTTCCTTGTTTTACCTTCTTACAAGCTGGAGGTATTCTTGATGATTTCTTGCTACTGATTGAGAGAGTTGGTTTGACCTCATATATGCAAGATGAGTGTGCGCAATACGCTATGATCACCAAAACTTTTGTTGAGAGCTTCATGTTTACTAACACACCCTATCAGTCTACTGTGTCTTTTAAAATCTATGATCTGCCCTTCACCATGCCTTTGGAGAGATTTTCCAGTATTGTAGGTGTGCGTATGACAGGGACCGTGAAGAAAATTCAAGGACGACCCGTTGATTTGTTGGAGCTTTACCGAGGGGTGACCAATGATGATGATCGCTGATGGCTCAATGCACGGTGCCCAGAAAAGTGTTGATGGCTCGTGGTTGATGTAGAGCTCGTTGGGAACCCCAAGAGGAAGGTATGATGAGCACAGCAGCAAGTTTCCCTCAGTTATGAAACCAAGGTTTAATCGAACCAGTAGGAGCAAGGAAACACCCCAAAGGTGTTACTAGCTGAGCTTTGGCAGGGCGCACTACCGGTGCTAGTAGCAACGTGGAGACCTGCACAACACAACCAGAGAACTTTGTCCCCAACTTGCGACGAGGTTGTCAATCTCACCATGTTTTGCGGAAAACAAAGGATTAAACGTATCGAATGGAAAGAAGTGAAAAGTTTGTAGAAAGTAAACACAAAGCAGTAAAAGATTGTAGATTGTATGTAAAAGACAAGGACCGGGATCCATAGTTCACTAGAGGTGGCTCTCCTTAGATAGATAACATGCTGGGTGAACAAATTACAGCGGGGCAATTTACAAACACCGAGAAAGCAATACATGCATATACTAATCATCTTGACTCCTTTGAGACTTGATTGGGCAATACAACATAATACATAGACCGCCATCCAACTGCATCTATGACTAATAATCCACCTTTAGGTTATCATCCGAACCCCCTCAAGTATTAAGTGGCAAGCAACAGATTATTGCTTTACGAACTACGTGTAAGGTAAACAATACAATTGTTCTATGAACAAAGGATCGTTGTTTTCTCCCTAGTAGCAACAGCACATCTAGTACCTTAGAGATTTCTGTCACTTCCCAGTTACGGAGGCATGAACCCACTATCGAGCATAAATACTAACTCTTGGAGTTGCTAGCATCTACTTGGCCAAGATAGCTACTAACAACGGAAAGCATGCAAGATCTCAAATAACAAAGACATGATAGAATCAACAATCAATCTGAAATAGCATCTCAATATCCATCGGATCCCCACAAACACAACATGTATGAATTACAAATAGATGATCTTGATCATGAACGGAGCTCACAAGATCTAAACATGAAAGCACAAAGGAGGAGAAACCAGCCATCTAGCTACTACATGGATCCGTAGTCCAAGGATGAACTACTCACGCATCACACCGGAGGCTTGCATGGTGATGAAGAAGGCCTCTGGGTGAATTCCCTCTCCGGCGGTGTGTCGGAAGAGCTTGAATCCCTCCCGATCTAGGGATGCGAGATGGCGGCTCTGAGACTCTTTCGTGGATTTTTGATCGGGTACCTAGGATTTTCGTCCTGAGGGCAACTTATAGGCGGAAGGAGAGGCCGAGGTCTTTGGGGTGGGCAGACCACCTGGCGCGGCAGGCTTGGCCATGCCAGGTGGTGTGGCCGTCCCCTGGCCCCTCTCCGTCTCGTATTCTCGCACTTGATCCCTTCCGGAAAAATAGGCACTTTAGCTTTTGTCCCGTCCAATTCCGAGAATATTCATTTTCTGACTTTCCTGGAACCAAAAATAGCAGAAAACAGGCAGCTAGCACTGTGGCTCTTGTTAATAGGTTAGTCCAAGAAATCATATGAAAAGTACTCCAAAGTTGGAACAAAACACAAGAAATAAGATAAAACCAAGCATGGAACATCAAAAATTATAGATACATTTGCAATGTATCAACCGCATAGCGCAGCGCAGAAAGATAAGAAATATCCAACTCCCTGCTCTTAGATACTTTGCATACTATCTTGCCACTAGTGTATTGGGTAGGGAGAACACTAGCAATATCTCCAACTATCATTTAGCTTTCCTTGATGCTGCGCTCAACAATGATACTCGGTACAATCTTGGTTCGCTTATTGCTCGCCGCCTAGCTGCTAGGGGGCCTATCTATGGGGGCATCATTGCATCGTGCATAGTCAATGCATTAGGTCTTTCAGTGGATCCCGATGATGCTATGCTAGCACCATAGAGGCTTGACCTTGTTGCCATGAAAACGCATCACTTTGTCACTGCTACCTCTGATTTGAACAATCTAGTATATAGGATGCTTTTCACTAACGGGGGTGAAAGGGAGATCCTTTTGCCACAGCCTGCTTTGTTCAGTGTTCATAGGAGACCGTGGTCGCGCTCCAAGGAGGAGGTGGACTAGCAGCTTCGCTTGCTGGGTTTCCACGAGCAGCACCAGGAGGATGTGCCCTCCTATGATTACTCCACACATTACGGAGGGACGTACTCGAGCTCGCACCAGGACGAGGGTACCTCCTCATCGTACCACGATTACACTTCATCCTGGCCAGCTTGGGATTGATACCCACTTAGGCCAAAAGCCTAAGCTTGGGGGAGGTATGCCGACACCGCACTCATCTCCATATCATGTTGCGTCGGTACTTTGTATATTCATGTTTTTCGTTCTCTTTTTAGTTTTCGTTCTTCTTTGCTTTTGCTTTCTAAAACACAAAAAGACCAAAACTATTTTTGTTGTTTCTCTTTGGTTTGCTTCTTCTTTTTGCCTTGGTTTGTTTTTCCATTTTTGCTTTGTTTGAACTATTCGAAAAACCCAAAAAGATTTTGCTTTGCTTGTTTTTCCCTTTTGGTTCTTGTTTAAAAATCGAAAACACCAAAAATATTTGTCGTTCTTTTTTGGTTTTTGCGAGTTTGCTTCAGGGTTCGGCATTCTTCAGTGGATATTGGTTTCATATTATTATTCAAGCCACACAAGCGAAGAGCAATAATGAGGATTAATGATAACTTCAGGCGTGGTAAGAGGCTGGTAACGAACTCTATTTGTTTTCATTTTGTACATATACTCATCACTGTGGGCATGCTTAGCCCGTTCATGTAGAGTGTATGTTTTCTTTGGATGCTTAGTAGTTCTTGCTTTCTTATGATTAGCTCCAGCTCGCTAATAGTTTGTAGGATGTCTTATGAATGTTTGCTTGTATTGCTCTATTCATAAATTGGTATGACACCGTGGTATCCTCCTTTGAATGTTTCATTTGAATTGACTTGGCACATGCTCACGCATGCACAAGACTGTGATAATCAGTTAAACCTTGATGAATTATTTTGCCTTGAGGATCTTGAATCACTTTCATGCCATGAGTAGTCCTGTTTTGTTGCAAGCATGATAATGACAGCTATTGCTCTCTCGTTTGTCGCTCCCTTACTATTGCTAGCCTTCACTTCCATTGAGGGTTTTACTCATGTTTCCAACTCCCTAAACCAAATATTTCCAAAGTGTCCACCATAACTACCTAGTAGCATCATTTGCTACTCCCGTGCATATTTAATATGCCTTGTTTTCTTCCAAATAAAATGTTTGCTTGTTATGGGAAAATTAGTTAGTAAAGCTCTCACGAACTTGATGGCACACTTTATTTCCTGCACTTAATAAACCTGAACCATTATGAACTCTCCATGAAAGTTATATGCTTGCAAATTATAGGCTGGGGATTAGCAGAACCGTGTTGTCACGGGGAACGCTTTCAACACTTGTAAATATATACCCACTTGATACCTTGATCTTTTGTTTGCGGATGTCGATTGTGAAATAAAGGGAGCTTGTAAGTCCATGGAGTTATGTATGTGTGTTAGAAAGCACTGGGCTGGTCTAATTCATGCTGACATGGTGGAAACCTGTAGCGTAACCATAATGATATCTATGAAGCATTCTTCTTATAAAAAAAGAGAGAGATAGCTATTGAGAAAAGAAAAAAAAGTTTTATGAAAAGAGGAAAGAGAGAAAAAAGCACCATTTTCCCATGGTAAATAAGAAGATTGCTGAGATACTCATTGTCTGCTTGCCTTGTCATTTTGATATGGGGATTCTTCCGTATCATCGGGCAAGGGGTACCCCGTTGGCGGTTCTCAATGATACGCACATACTTACGATGACAAGAACTTACCGGTAACTAAAGTTGAGTAGCATGAGGAGCGACCTTCGTACTCAAGGGACTTGGGATTTTCAGTTTATAGTCTATCAAGCATATAACTCAGATTGGACCTCACTTTCACCTTAACCACATTAAAGATGCTTATGATAGGGGCAATGAGAGCTCAAAGCTAACGAGTACCATACTTTCAGCATTTGGAAGCTTTTCAAAATTATTCAAAACCTTTTTCTTCTACTTGTTGAGTCTCCACATATTCTTTGAGCACCTCCTTGAGAGCATAATTGTCATTCTTTATGTTTGTTCCATTACTTGATTATTTGTGTTATGACTTTGATGCTTGTATCTTCGATATCTTTACTTCTAGTCATCACTTGAACTTCAGAGGTGCCTTGGCATTCATAATCAAAGGCAAGCAAGATACCACTCTATCATACCTTTGTATGAGCATTATAATGTTGCTTATGTTCGTGCTTCATGCTACTTATTATTCTTGAGTTGGAATCTCTTCATAGCTTGCAATGACTATTAAGTAGACTCAGTTGCATACTCTTTATTATGAATTTTCCAAGTAGTTGATCACATTCCTGAGAATATTTACATCATATGAAGCAAATGTGTTCGTGAAAGTTCTTTTATCGCACTCAGTTTTCAACTGAATTGCTTGAGGACAAGCAATAAGCTAAGCTTGGGGGGAGTTGATACGTCCAAAACGTATCTACTTTCCCGAACACTTTTGCTATTGTTTTTCCTCTATACTTGTGTGATTTGGATTCAACTAATGCGGACTAACACTATTTTCAGCAGAATTGCCTTGGTGTCTACTTTTTGTGCAGAAAACCAACTATCAGGAAAAATCCCAGAAAATATGCCAAAAATCCTATTTCACCCGAAGACTCCAGGAGCCAGAATACGAGACGGAGAAGAGCCAGGGGTGGCCACACCACCTGGTGCCGCGGGGCGAGTCGAGTGTGGAAACAAGAAAATATTGTTCATATATGACAATGGTGATGAAGAGTACTTGAGTGAAGATGAATTTGATGCCTGAGTCAAGGAAGCAATGGCAAGGCAACACATGGAAGATGACCAAGAACTCCTCATGTGCCAACATGATGCAAGTCCATCGCTTGTCATCACAAGTATTTTGACCACTCAAGCCCAAGGACATGAAGATCAAAGATCCAATAGCTTCCAAACGCGAGCCGACATCAATGGGAAATCCATCAAAGTTATCATCGATGGAGGGAGTTGCCACAACCTTGCTAGCACCGAGTAGTGTGAGAAGCTCAACCTCACCCTCCATCCTCACAAGCACCCCTACCACGTGCAATGGCTAAGTGACCAAGGGTCCATGAAGATCAAGCACACTTTATCGGTAACCTTCTCAATTGGTCCTTACAAAGACACGGTGGAGTGTGATATTGTTCCTATTATGGTTTGCCATATGCTACTTGGTCGACCTTGGCAATTCGACAAAGGTGCTCTACATGATGGCTGCACCAATGTCTACACCTTCAAATGGCTTAACAAGACTTGTGTATTGTAACCAATGACTCTTAGCCAAATAATGGTGGACAATGCAAAGGCTTTAGCAAGGGCGGAAACCACAACACCAACTTGTGAGAAGAGTGGTGAGCGAGAGAACCACCTCATAGAGAGTGAGAGCCACACGCCTACCTCGAGTGGAAAAACTAAGAGTGTTCTTCTTTCCACCAAAAGTGAGATGCGAGAAGTGAGGAATAACCCATCAATCTTGCACTACGTCCTCATCTGCAAGGGTCTAGCGCAAGGAACTAATGACTTGATAAATATTCCTTCTTCTTTGATGATTGTTTTGTAGGAATTCAAGGATGTGTTCCCCGAAGACCTCGCACATGGACTACCTCCTCTTCGCAGCATTGAACATCGCATTGAACTCATACCCGGAGCACATCTACCAAACCGTGCCGCCTACCGCACGAACCCAGTGGAGACGAAGGAGATAGAACACCAAATTGACCAACTCGTCTCCAAGGGTTTGATCCAAGTAAGCACTAGTCCAAGTGCAGTACCGTGATTCTTGTTCCAAAAACGGATGATACGTTGCGGTTATGCATGGACTGACGTCCAATCAATGATATCACTGTGCGTTATCGACATCCCATACCACGTCTCGATGACATGCTTGATGAGTTGTGTGGAGCCACTATTTTCTCCAAAATTGATCTTCGTAGTGGTTACTATCAAATACGCATGGCGGAAGGTGATGAGTGGAAAACCGCCTTTAAGACCAAACTTGCCTATGAATGGTTGGTCATGCCCTTTGGCTTATCTAATGCCCCATCCACCTTCATGCACCTTATGAATCATATTGTGTGTTCTCTGATTGGAAAAAGTGTTGTTGTCTATTTCGATGATATACTTGTTTATAGCAAGTCACTTGAGAAACATGTTACACATGTCAAGGAGGTCTTACAAATCCTTCGACATGAAAAGCTCTATGATAATCTTCCAAAGTGTACTTTTGCTAAATACAAGTTTATTTTTCTTGGATTTGTCGTTTTTAAGAAGGGCATTGAAGTGGATGTTTCCAAGGTAAAGGACATACAAGATTGGCTCATCCGCACAAATGTGAGTGAACTCCGAAGTTTTCATGGGTTGGCCGGTTTCTATCGTTGCTCAGTGAAAGACTTTTCTACCATTGCTTGTCCTCTCAACGAGTTTACCAAAAAGAATGCCAGCTTCATGTGGGGCAAGGCACAAAAAAGCTTCTGATGAACTTAAAAACAGGCTCACTGGAGCACCTATTCTTGCGTTACCAGATTTCACAAAAACTTATGAGATAGAGTGCGACGCTAGTCGTATTGGAATTGGAGGAGTCCTCATGCAAAATGGACGTCCTGTTACTTACCATAGCGAGAAACTTGATGGTGCTCGCGTCAATTATCCGATTTATAACAAAGAGCTTTTTTCCTTAGTTCGTGTTCTTCAAGTTTGGCAACACTACCTTTGGCCTAAGGAATTTATCATACATTACGACCATAAGTCATTGAAATATCTAAAAGGCCAAGCCAACTTGAGCAAGAGACACGCTAAGTGGATTGAGTTTATGGAATCTTTTCCTTACATTGTTGATGTCTCAAAATATATTCGAGCTTGTTGGGAACCCTAAGAGGAAGGTATGATGAGCACAACACGAAGTTTTCTCTCAGTTATGAAACCAAGGTTATCAAACCAGTAGGAGCAAGGAAACAACTGCAAGGTGTTGCTAGCAACTTGAAATCCTGCACAACACAACCATAGAACTTTGCCCCAACTTACAGTGAGGTTGTAAATCTCACTGGTTTTGCTGAACACAAAGGATTAAACGTATAGTGTGAAAGATAGTAATTACTTGCAGAAAGTAAATAGTAAACGGTAAACAGTAGATGGTATATTAATGGTAAAAGCATGGACCAGCATCCATAGTTCACTAGAAGTGTTTCTCCTTAAGATAGATAACATGCTGGGTAAACAAATTACAACGGGGCAATTGACATATTTGGGAAACCATAACAATGCATATACTAGACATCTTGATTCCTATGAGATTTGATTGGGCATTACAACATTATTCATAGACCGTAATCCAACTCAATCTATGACTAATAATCCACCTTCAGGTTATCATCCGAACCCCTTCTAGTATTAAGTTAAAGTAACAGATAATTGCATTAAGCAAAGTATGTAAAGTAAACAATACGATTGCCCCATGGACAAATGATTGTTGTTTTCTCCGTACTAGCAACAGTATATCTACAACCTTAGAGATTTATGTCACTTCCCCAGATTATTAGAGGCATGAATCCACTATCGAGCATAAATACTCCATCTTAGAGTTGCTAGCATCTACTTGGCCAAGATAGCTGATACGTCCATAACATATCTATAATTTCTAATGGTTTTATGCTAATAATATGCTTTTGACACTCCTTTTTGTATAAAGTTTATGATTTATCTGGACTAACCTATTAATAGTTGCAAAAGTGCACAATGCTCTTGTTTTACACTTTGATGTGTAGGAATTACCAAGAATACAAGTGGAAACCTTGTTGGAGTTAAATTGTGATTTTTCCAGAAATCTGTCTCATAACTCTTTTTGAAGATGGTCACGTTTCGGGTTGAAGACGGCGTCAAACGGAAAACTCTTCAACTACAAAGTTGTTGGAAATTTTGCGACAAACGTTCTGGATATAAAATTTAACTGATTCCGAGTCCGGACGGGCCTTTTAGGCCTGATTTACTGCAGCCCAAGATGGGGTGACGGGAATCCGAAAAGCTATATAAAGGGAGGAAACCTAATTCGCCCAGGGGACCTCCACCCACGAATTTGCAGCCACTAAAGCCACGTTTTTGCCTCTCCCATTGATCCCATATCCATGGGGGAGGGCTCCCATGAAGCCATAAAGTAAGGGGGCTAAGGGGCGGTGCTCCCCCATGATACCGGCGGCGGGGAAGGAGTCCTCAGCCTTGTCATGCCGCCCTCTTCACCATCTTCACCGCCATCTCCATCACCTAATCCTCCTAGTATGCAGTGATTCATCCTCCCACACACCTCTGTACCGTCCTATGTAAACATGGTGTTGATGCTATAAGTTATAATCCTATGATCTATGTCATGTTTGCATAGTTTCTTTGTTCTTAGATTGAATGGTTGAACGTCTTTGGTTCATTAGAGTTGTATGTTGATATGGTACAGTTCTTTGGTGTCCATTATATTTATGCGCACATGGATTAAACATCATAGGGTTTGTAGTATGTGTAAGAGGAAGGGGGAAGTTCTGTCGGAGTGACAGAAACCTGAGAACACGAACCGGAACATTGCACGTATGGGAGTAAGAGGACCATTAAACTTAAGGCTATGGTTGGGGAAACCTTAATGCATTGATTAGTACTTACGGATGTTTGCTAACAATCCAATCATATAGTACATGTAATTCCAAGTAGTGAAGTGCATGTATATTTAGCCTCTCCCACATAGAAAACTGCATCGAAGACAATGAACCCGATCTATTCGCTATTTAAACTTGGACAGAGCCACCACAATTACCACCACTATTCCACACTCATGGTTCTGTTAGTTTAGTGTATTTTATTGCTACAGCAACTAACTTTACATTCTTTTTATTTATTATCATGCAAAGCTATCTCTATTACTCGTATTGTTGCTCTAGTTTTATTTCCTAGATAATGCAAACGTTTAGTATGTGTAGAGTTGTATCAGTGGTTGATAGAACTTGACAGAATATTTATCCTATCTTTAGCTCCTCGTTGAGTTCGACACTCTTACTTATCGAAAAGGCTACACACGATCCCCTATACTTGTGGGTTATCAATATCTACTAACGACAGAGAGCATGCAAGATCACAAATAACATAGACATGATAAAATCAATAATCAATCTGAAATAACATCTCAATATCCATCGGATCCCTGCAAACACAACATGTAAGATTACAAATAGATGATCTTGATTATAAACGGAGCTCACAAGATCTAAACATGATAGCACAAAGGAGGAGAACCAACCATCTAGCTACTACATGGACCCGTAGTCCAAGGATGAAGTACTCACGCATCACACCGGAGGCTAACATGGTGATGAAGAAGGCCTCCAGGGTGATCTCTCCCCTCTGGCAGGGTGTCGGGAAGAGCTTTGGATCCCCTAATCTAGGGATGGAGATGGCGGCGGCTATAGACTCTTTCGTGGAATTTTGATCGGTTCCTAGGGTTTTCGTCCCGGGAGGCTTTTATAGGCGAAGGGGCAAGGTCGGTGGAGCACCAGGGGGCCCACACCCCCTGGTGGCGTGCCCCCCTAGGCCTCGCTGCCACCAGGTGTGGCCGCCCTGGTGCGCCACTTCGTCTCCCCTTCGGTCTCCGTATTGCTTTGGGTAAAATATTGACTTTGGCTTTTGTCCCGTCCAATTCCGAGAATATTTCTTTACTAGCTTTTCTGAAACCAAAAATAGCAGAAAATAGGCAACTAGAACTGTGGCATCTTGTTAATAGGTTAGTTCCATAAAATGTATAAAAATACCTCAAAGTGTGAACAAAACACAAGAAAGTAGATATAAAACAAGCATGGAACATCGCAAAACAAGCTTTGCATTCCGAAGTTATCTCTTCAACTTTTGCTTCTCCAAGAATCACATGGTGGAGGCCTCATGGGTCACTTTGGCCATAACAAGACATTGGACTTGCTCTCTACTCACTTGTCAACACCCGGATTTTTAATCCCAGATGCCTGTTATGCCATACATCACAATCCCAGGATTACCATTTTTGCGAGACATAACAGATTGGATATCACAGTGCATCATCCATTACAAACCATAATAAGGTCTTACACAAATAAGGATCTCATGATCCAGTCTTAGTACAATCAAGTAGCGGAATAAATATCGTAGCGGTGGGGTCCATCTTCAGAATCACAGGCAATGCTGACGATGGGAGATAGTCCTAGTTATCATAGCCGTCCTGCTATCCTTCATCTTGGTAATCTCCTTCATAGCCTGGCCATAGGAATAGCAAGGGACAAAAGCCATGAGTACTCTTTAAGTACTCGCAAACTACCACTAACAAGTAGTATAGATCTAGTAAGAAAGCTAACTCTAAGTTTACTTGTAAAGTTAATTTTGAAACCTAAGCTGAGTTCAGAAACAAAGAAAGATAAAAGAAGTTTTGAAAGCACTTAAGTGGGAACTTAATCATCATAATCACAACTCTATTGTGGTCAAGTCATGTCACAATTCATTTCATAAGTTGTTTTGAAAACATCTGACAACAGAACAGTATGGCCACTCCAACTGTCCATAACCACGGACACGGATATTCGAATAGTTTGACACTCTGCAGAGGTGGTACACTTTCACCACAAGATTCGATACATCTGTCAGGGATAACCCTGAATCATCATACTTAGTATGCAGATAATCAAACATAACCTTTCCTTTACACACCCTAGTATAAGCACCTCTCCTATGAGTATGGCCTCCCAACCATGACCATCTATCATCTTGGGCACTGCATAGGTGGACAATATTGAGAGGTAGCCTCAGCTCAAACCTCTCCTGTGAGGGAACTAATACTAATGCATATAAACTTCCGGCTAAGACTTACCCAATTCAGGTATTGTGGTTGTACAGTAAAATTGGAATGGTATCGCATCCAAACCCAACCATTAGTTTTATAAAAGGGCTAAGGCTCATTCCTCAACATTTTCATCATCATAAACCATTTGTGTTTCTCAACACATGTCAAAACATCTCAATAGAATGACTCATCACTCCAAGGTTTTCACAAATCATTTTCACCAAGTATTCCCATCTAAAGTGAATCAAGTTTTGAGTTTTGTTCCAACTACTAAGTTAAGAGTGTTCACTAAAGTGGGATGCTAATGTCAATCTCATGCCATAGAATAACATATAAGTATAACTATATAGGTCAAGTTTTATACTCTTTATGCTACCTTCAAACAAGTAAAGGACTTTGGTAAATTAAATGAAGTAAATCTTGTAAATAAAACTGGGAGTAGGTATAAGTCAACATGGTATAACCAAAGCATGCCTAATGCATCTTGCTTAGGTTATCTTGCTTAATTCTAGCTTGTTAACAATAGCTTGCCAGTAATATCTTGCCTTGGTTGGTGCAGTGGTTGAAGTTTTCTTCCTCCTCCTCTTGGTAGAACTCCTCCTCCTCGTAAGCTTGGTCGCTACTATCTTCTATAAATACATACGGAGTACACAATCACCAAACAATACTTAACTAGTCTACTTAGCACACTAAGGCACACATTTGATGATCTAGTATCATCACAAGCATCACAAGGCTTAATGAACTAGTTTCATTTATTTTATTTGAGAAAAGTAATTTCTACTCATTGAGATTAACTCAGATTTAATATTCTCCATTTAAAATATGGGATCATGTGGACACATGTCATCACCACATATTCTAACATATGGGAATGTGATTTAAAGGTTGGATCACATTTCAATAAGTTTAAGTTTAATAAATAATGATTTAAAGTGACTAGAAATGCCTATATAGCATTATTTTGGTACTAGTCCAAAGTCACTACATGTAAACCTTAATATTATTACATATTCAGATAGGTATGGTTAAATGTGATTTTTGAGAGTTGGAAACAACTCAAAAGCTATTATGGTTGATTTTATAAAAATGTTTGAATGTGCAAAAGCTTTTGTTTTGTTATTTTAACTAGGAGAGATCTCTAACTCTAAATGAATTACATCCAACGGCCTTGGATAGATCTTTTCAGTAGCTTTCTAACAAAATTGGAATCACTCAATTTGGTTTAGTAAATCTTCTTGAATTGAATTTTGAACTAAGTGACAAAATTGAGTTTAAACCTAAATAGAAAAATCCTAATTTGAATTGCTGGGTCAGCGCGGGAAATGAAATGGGCCGGCCCAGTGACGCTCAGCGGCGAGAGGCGGTGACAGTTGGTCCGCTGTCGTGAGACTTAAAACCAGAAACGGTATCTAGCGATCTGGGCCACACGATTATAACACGGATCAACGGCTCACAGTCGCCGTCGATGACAGACTCGTCGCCGGCGAGACCGAACCCTAAACGGCCGGTGGGGGTCTACTGGGGACGTACCAGGGATCCAGCTAGTGCGGCAAGGCGGGCGATCGAACTGGACGGCGATGGCGGACTCAAGCGAGGTAGCGGCAAGGGTTGAGGTGGACGGAATAGACGACAGCGTCTCCTCCTCTACAACGGCCTCCTCCGGTGTAATTCCGGCGAACGGCGGCTCGAGCGGCTCCGGCGAGAGAGGGGAAATGTTCAGGGGAGAGAGGGGAGTGGAATGGTGTGAGGAGATGGTGCTGGGGAGGGCTCCTTATATAGGCGCGACGAGGGGACCAAGAGGGCGACGGCGAGCTCGTCGGTGACGACGATACAGGGCGCTATCGGCATGGGCAGTGTAGGCGAACGGTGGCTTGCCTCCTGGCGGTGCTCTATGGCTTAATGGTGATGCTAGGGGCGGTGGATTATGGTCGGGAGCGTCTCGCCCTCTGAGGGACAGAGGCGGTGCTCGACGTGGATCCCGGCGACCGTGGGTCGTGTGGTGGTGCACGACCGTGTCTGGTGGGGTCCTGGTGTCGAGGTGGAGCGGCATGCGCGGTATGGGGTCAAGGGGCGGTCTGCTGCGTGCTGGCGGCTATCGCGCTCTGGCAAGCTCGCAGAGAGAAAGGGCGGTGATGCTGGGGAGTGGTCCAGGGGATGGGGTTGATCGGGGGGTGGACTGTGGGCGGCGGTAGGGTTGGGCGGAGCTAGTGGCACGCTGGTTTGGCGCGGCGCGGTCTCTGGCGTGCTGTCCGCGTCTGGACGGCGATGACCTCAATCGGGCGGCGCTGCACTGGTGCTGCGGCTAAGGGGGAAGCTAGTTGGGGACTTGGTTGGACTCAGGGTGGACAGAGGAGAGTAGAGGGTGCAATGGGGGACAATGGCTTAACTAGAAACAGTAATAGTTAGGCAGTTTGATCTCTGTCTGCCACCTGTTCGATCAAATGGCCGCAAGAACAAAAGTTCTGAATTTTGGGCTGATTTTTGGTGGATGCTTTGATCTGATGCTTGGTAAACTGTGGTTGCTAGGATTTGCCAAATGGAATTCATTTGAGTGGTTTTTGAATAAGTGTGATCTATACATATGAACTACATTCAAATTTCAATTGTCTTTTAAATTTAGTGTTTGAAAGTTTTTGGGATGAAACAAAGTGGGCCTTGGCACATCACTACTTGTACTAGCATGGGGTGCAAAGGACCATAATTGTTTCTATTAATATTTGAGTTCTAGGAATAGCCAAAGTAGGCTAGTTAGTTAAAATGGCACAAATGACCATTTCCTTATTTTATTCTTTTTGATTTCTTTTTCTTTGCGATTTGTTTGGAGATGATCTAGATGATGTTTAATTCACCTAACAATCATTTTACAATCAATGGATCACTCAAACATGGCAATTCAAAACAACTCCTATTTAAATGCATACACATATGAATGCTTAAAGATTTTTAAATAGAAAAAGTTTTTGTTAACCCTAAATTGGGTGGGTTTGATCTTGATCACTTGGATTAGAGTTTTGGGATGTTTTTTGGCCCAAGATGAAGCGCACCATGGAATGCTACGTCCAACGATGCACTACTTGTGTTCAAGCTAAGTCCAAGTCTAATCCCTTTGGTCTTTATATGCCATTTCCTATTCCTTGTGCACCTTGGTCCAACATTAGCATGGATTTTGTGTTAGGATTGCCTAGGTCTAAGCATGGTCATGACTCTATATTCGTCCTTGTGGATCACTTTTCCAAAATGGAACACTTCATACCATGCCATAAGACCGATAATGCTTCACATGTTGCAATTTTTCCAAGGAAATTGTCCGTCTACACGGTGTGCCAAGAACAATCGTCTCCGATCGCAACGTCAAATTCATGAGTTACTTGTGGAATATGTTAGAGCATCTCCACTAGCATTCCCAGCAGGCCGTTTCCAGGGTGTTTTTTTGTCCGGATTTGCAAAAAATGCCCTAGTAGCGTTCCCAGAAGGCATTCCCAGGCCCAAAATAGCTCCGGCATTCCCAGGCCGATCCCGGGGCGCTGGGAACACCCTGGGAACACCGGATGTAACGATTCACCAATTGTGTCACCCCACGTGTCCCTTCCCACGCCGTCTCTCTCCCCACGACTCCTCTCTCCCTCCCCACGCCACATCTCTATCCTCCCGCTGCCATCCTCTCTACTCGCGCGCAACCGCCCTTGCTCACCAAACACCCGAGACCGCTCGATTTGGAGATCCCCGCCACCAGCCCCGCTCGATCTGGAGAGCCCCGCGGCCAGCACCCTCTCCTTCCCCTGGAGCTCCTCCTCCTCTACGTCTCTTGCTGCCATGGCTCTGACTCCCAGAGCTCGGCCGACCACCCTCGCCTCTTGCGCTCTCTGTCGCGGGTGCTCGTCGGGACCCGCTCGAGCTCTCCCTCCAGCGTGCGCCTCCGACCTTCCCCATCCGCCTCCACTCCGGCCAGCATCTTCTTCGCTGCCGCTAGTTCGTGTGGGGCAGCGACGGGTAGGTGCAGAACGACAGCATGGTGGGAAGGCCTGGGAACCCGGCTGGGAGATGGTGATTCCCAGGCCAAAAGTTTAGCTCCATCCGGAGCTATTTAGCTTCATCGGGAGCTAAATTTTGGCCTAGGAACCAAAAATGAGTGGATATGCTCTTAATGGCCAATCTAGGCGTCAAGCTACTTTTCTCATCCGCGTCACATCCTCAAACCGATGGACAAACCGGGGTCATCAACCGAAGCATCGGGACTCTCCTACTCGTGTTGATCAAGAAGAATCTTAAGGATTGGGAGGAATGCATTCCCCACGCCGAGTTCACCTACAATCGATCCAAGCACTCAACAACCAAGATGAGCCCCTTCATGATCGTCTATGGCTTTGAGCCCCTCACCGCGATCGACATAGTACCACTCCCTCTCCACGAGCGCACCAACATGGACATCGACAAGCGTGCACAAGCTATGAAGAAGCTTCATGAATAAACAAGAGCTACTATTGAGCAACAAGTCCTTTGCCAAGTATCAATGCTGAATAAGGATAAGAAAGAGTTGATCTTCGAAGAAGGCGAACTTGTATGGATACACTTGAGCAAGGACTGCTTCCCTAAGGAGCGAGACTCCAAGGTCAAACCAAGAGGAGATGGTCCCTTCAAGGTCCTTAAGAGAATCAATAACAATGCCTACATCATCGACATTCCAACCACCAAGTACGTTGCGAGCAATACGTTTAACTTCAAGGACCTTTCACCATACCATGGATATGTTCAAGATGATAACCATGAAGAGTCGAGGATGACTCTTTCCCAAAGGGGGGAGCTGATGTGGCCTGTCCTACGGACGTACCTACATCTACACCACCAAGTCCCCCAAGTGGACCAATGACTCACGCTCGAGCCAAACTCCTACAAGCTAAGGTTAACTCGCTCCTCTCCTCGTGTGTCTTTGATACATCCTTGGATGGCTTGCTACTTCATGCAACTACTCTATGCATAATCGGCTACGAAGCCCCAGTGCATCACCAAGTCCCCACAGAAGAAGTACAAGGAGCTGGACGAGAAGAAGACACTGCTGAGGCTGAAGCCTCGGAGTCTTCGACCCTGAATCCCGAAGTCTCTGGTCTCCAACCCCGGAGTCTCCGGCCTGGACTCCAGACCAGTCTCCGGACCCCTGCCTAGAGCGTTCAGTACACCCCCACGGAGTCTTCACCAGAGTGCATCGCTAACCCCGGAGTCTCTGGTCACCCCGGAGTATCCGACCCTCACACCCCTGAATCTCCGGTGTAAGCGAGACAGGCATGTTAAAAGCCTTTTGTGCCTTCAGCCCATGTAACCCCTAAGTCCGTCCTGACTTTACTCTTTTATGCCTAAAGTACCCTTGAACCTGTGGCTGGCCTATAAATAGCCCCCACCTCTATTGTAAACCCTAGGCTTGATATTTGGAATTGGAAGAAACCCTTGTTGATCTATCTAGTTCTTGCCTCATGCTCCTTTGATAGAGGAGCAACAAATATCCCCTACCTTGTTGGAGTTTGCATCGTGCCTTCCTCGGTGTACAAGGCCTTGGCATCGGAGCCCTTTGCCAAGATGTCAAGATCTCACCAAGCCTCCCGCTCACCGTGCCGGTTCAAGAGAGAGATCCTCGTCCGATGCCGATCCTAGGGATTGCGCCAGACCGGTTGCCGCCGACGTGAGCTATTGGCATGTATCGTGTCTTTGCGTGTGTGTGTTCATCGAGTACTTCGTGTGTGTGTTCGTGGATTTCATCCCCTCCCTCTTTCCCTCGCACCTCCCTCTCGATTTCCACGGGGATTTGTGAAAGATCGGGCACCCCCGAGGTTATCGCTCAACATAACCCAAACTTGCTCCCGCTCTTAAGTGTGTGACCCTACAAGATCATGGTGACTGTGACACGATCCGAGTCCCACTCGTAATCGGCCAGTCGATAGCGACTCCTAGTAGAACATGTCGACTCCCAAGTACCAAAGAGTCATGACGACATACCTTCCAATGCGACTTTTGTCTTAGTCCCTTTTGCCTCACGATATACATTGTCGAACTATAGGCAAATGATCTTCATCCCTTTAAATAGTCCGACTCTCTTCTCGATCTGAGATAAGTGATTCATCCGACTAACTCTTTAGTTGATCGCCTCGGTTAAAACTTAACCGAGTCGTGCATCGCCATGCTTTTTGAATCATATCTCCCGAAGGGCCCAGAGAATATCTCTCCGGTTGGAGCGGCAAAATACCATCTTGGTCATCCACATCACGCAGCTTGATTCTCAGTCGACCCGAACTTTGCCTTTATAACTTCCCTTTGACGGAACAGCGTTTGACAGAACCTAAGTTGGTGATCCTCAACTCGGATTATGCAATAATCTCAGGTCTAAGGATTACATTGATTGAGACATAAAATGACGACTTATTCATTGTATCTCAATATGGGTCGGTCTGACTCGCTAAACTCTTTAGCTGAATCCGTGTAAGTCGGAATAGCATCACCATGCACATGACAAGTGGAACCGAGTCATCAGGCCAACTTTCACATTAGTCTAAGTTGCGTGTCCAGCACAACCTCAACGACCAAGGACATTTAGTATGAACAACATGAATATATAGTTTCACAATCGAATCACATATTCAATGATACATATCAGTAGTTCATACAAGGATATTAACTTTAAGAATACATTGGGAATATTCCCTAAAAAAGAATACATTGGGAATAACATCATACATGATTGCCTTTAGAGCATATTCCCAATAGAAGGCGAGCTCATCCTGCAGGAAGATCCCCTGTGACGATCACAGATGCCGGAGTATATCAACGCCCCCTCCGCTGCCGGTGTCAAAGGGAAAATGGGGAATTTGTCAGCAGGGGCTAATTCTAGGGGCTGGTAGAATGAAGGAGGTGACACCGAGCTTTGCTGCTGAACCCAGACTGGAGTTCGTTGTCTCTCGCCATCTCACGTCGAGCTCTCTCGCGCGTGTCATCCCAGCTTTTCACACCTCTGCGGCTTGCCCCTAGAAAAGTATATCGATCGGTGCGTACCTCTAAGACCTGACTCGAGGGTGATTTAAGGAGCGTGCGGATCACAACACAGTCTAAGGTCAACCATCCAATCAAGCGTTTCTTGCGGCCTATCAGGAGGGGATGCAGTCTACCAAACAGGCTCCCAGAAGAATTGTGAGTTGCGTCTACTCACTCACCTCGCCCTCTCCTCGTTGCGCAGTAGTCAATCATGGGCAGAGGCAGGGGGAGGTGGCGAGACGCTGCAGAGAATTGTCAAAGGCGGGCGGGGCCATGCATGGTCTGTGCATGCAGTTTGGTGCCTTTGGTTGGTGGGGTACGTGCTTACGGGTTGCCGCGATAGTTACCGCAGGTAAAGAGGCGCGGGCGGGGTTGACGTCAAGGCAACGTGGAGTGTCGGCGCTCATGGTCATGGGGACCTCCTCCCGCTCCTCACTGCAATCAGCAGTGCCTCCACACCCTCCTCTCGTTTAACTATCCACCGTTGGCCAGTGCAGATGCTAATGTAGTGCGCGCCCACCTCGTTTCTCACACGCCTGCTATCCGCTCTCTTCCCAATCAGTACGTACCAGCTACCGCGGCTCGGTGAGAGAGAGAGAGAGAGCGCGCGCGATGGAGACCCGGGCATGCACGTTATCCACAAGCAGACACGGAGACCAGTGGCGGTAACAGTGGCAGTACCACAGACACATGTGCAGGCGCAGCGCCTCGCTGTTGCTTCTGTTTCACCGCCGACTGGCCAGGGACCCGTACGGCACCCGCGCGCACTCCGTGGTAGTAAAAGAAACACAAGGCAAGAGTGCGTGCACGTAATACGATATGTGACGGAGCTCCATCGATTTATTGCATAATGACCGTACTGAACGTGCGTGGCGGACGGCTAGCCGGTCATTTGGTGAAAAATTCGTCCTCCTCATCTACGTACCTACCCTGTCCTATCCCTCTCAGCTCAAGAAAAAGCCGGCGCCACCGTAACCATGTCCCCTTCACGCTGCCCATCGCGACGTGGACGCCTCCTCGCCGGCCATCCCATCTCCCTTCCGTACGTCCTTGATCTTATGCGCTAGCTAATCCCCTCCTAGAAGAGCTTCAATCACATCGATCTAGTACTACTCCAACAGCATGCATGCACGCATGCACGTACATATCCCTATGCTATTAGCAGCATCAACGTCGATCCAAAACTTATCGATCGACCAATCAGCGGATTAAGGGTATCCAAGAGGAGTAATAATTCGTTAGCTATTGTCACTTAGCGTGATCCACAGTTTGTCGTAAGCTGTACCTGGTGTTTGTGTTTGTAGCTAATTGAACGATGAAGGCCAGGCTCTCTCTTTCAAGTGGCCGGCGACACTCGACAGGTGAGGAAAAACCGCCGGCTCTCGCCCACTAGTGTACGGGTGACATGTCGGATAGCTTCTTCTCGTGACTAATTAAGTACTCCCTCCGTTTCAAAATATAAGATGTTTTATCTTTGTGAAAGTAATGTATCTAGAACTCTTTTAGTGTCTAGGTTCATAGACACTAAAAGAGGTCTAGATACATTTCATTCACAAGTCTAAAACATCTTATGTTTTAAAACGGAGGGAGTAGACTGTAGTAGTAGTACGTATCAAAGGACCACGGCGATGGTTACCAATAATCATGGCCGGATCAAACTGATTGATCTTTGTCTAGGGTAAGGACGCTGCAAATTTGCAAGAGCATATCAGATTTTCTCGTCCATCATGATGAGTGCGCCCGCCCTATACATCGAGCTATACGAGAAACCCCAATGATCGACCAAACGCTAGGGGCCCAGCCCAAGCATGAAATCATACGCGCGGAGAGACGGTGAATGATGGGCGACGGGATGGTTGCCATTTCGCGACCACATGAAGGACCACCGGACGGGGGTGGAGCAGCGCATGCAGGGGTACTGTTGTGTCTCGTCATGGACATGGAAATGTCCGAGATCGTTTGCTAGCTGCACACCCCGGCCCGTTCACTTGCGTCCGCCCGGTTCGAGGACCACCGTACGTACGTACCGGCGCTCCTGCACGCACCCTGGCCTGCACCCACCCGCCCACACTGTGTACGTACACTGTGTGCCAACAACACATGTAGTGTCACAAATGGACTGACACGCATGGCCACCGGGAGTGGGCCCCGATCCCGTTAACCTTGCTGGCTGCTTTTGGCATCACGTTGTACCGCGTGGGGTAGTATATTATATGCCTCCCAGAATCGATGGATAATCTTTGGGGCCTACACTACACATGAGTGTATAAGTATTGTACGTACGCTTCTCGGGACCTAATGACATGCTCGCTAACAAAATGTCTGACAGTATCCAGTGTCAATGCACTGATACTAGTACTAGCTAGCTAGTAGATTTATTTACCACCAATAATGGTACTGTATCCATGTTACTGAGCCGGCAACGAATTATATATGAACCTACGTACTGGAGTTGGGCACCACTTGCGATGCATGAAACACTGCAATGCCAACCGAGCAAGAGCAAACGCAGGCACGGCGGGCCGTTCTTCCATGGGTGAGCTAGCGACCACGCAATGAACCAGACTGGGGAAATATCCTGTGCGAACTGGTGCGACGCTTCAGTGAAGAGGCAGCGGTGGTGTAGTGAGGCAGAGGCATCGAATCACGTGAGAGCAACGAGGATCCCGAGGCGAGGCGCGGGTGGGCGTGGGGTCGCCGTAATCCTCGCGGCACGTGCCCACTCGTGCTTACTACGCAGTTCCCCGCCCTCCGCGCACGTGACTTCCCTCGCACCGTCGTACCCTCACGCAATAAAAAAAAGATGTTGAGGCGCCAGCGTCCGACGATCAACGCGCCCGATTAGTTAACTGATCCCCTCGCCTGCCCAGACGCCAGCCAGCCTAGCGACGACCGCGCCTGACACGGCAGCGCTCCGATCCGATGGATGCATGGGCGGGGGCTGTGTCGGTTGGAAACTTCTCAGGCGTCGCGTGAGACGAGACGCAAGATGGATGCACTGCATGGTGTTGTTTCGTTGGTTGGGGGAGTGGTGATGGTGCTGGCGACGGACGATGATGGATGGGGAAGGGAGAAAGAAACGGGGACGCGTCATTTTCGGGGCTCTGACACTGGCCTGCTGGGCATCACGTGGCAGTTGCTTTCGCAGCGCCTCGGCCGTACCCCCTGCCACGTGTCGGTTGGTGCCCGGGCACTCCCCGCCATACCTCCCACCCTGCCGACGCCATCACTTCTCTTCCCTCCACCCCTATTGCTACTGTTCCAGACTTCCACCAGATAGCTATAGGTAGCTTAGCTGTGTTAGAGCAAGACTAACGGTACCCTTAAAACGCCGGCCCTTAGAGCATCTCTAACAGATACTGAAAAAAGGGCCGGAACCGAAAAATTCTGGCGAGTTTACGGGTTCAGGCCAAAATAGGCCCAAAACAGGACCTGAACTCGCGGCCTGGCCCGTAAACAAAGTTCAGAGGCCCGAGAAACTCGACGGCCGTCCTGTATTAAAACAGGCCGCGGAGGGGAGTTCAATTTCCAAACCCTACTCCCCTCCGTCGCTACCTCTCGCTCCGCCGCCACCAGCCTCCTCTCCGGCGAGCAATCTAGCGCTTAGAAACTTAGCTTCACCTCCGCTCTGCGACGCCACGACCTCGCGTGGTGGCTCTGCACAGGGCGGCACGGGATTGGGCGGCGGGGACTCACCGTCGCGCCCCCCCGTGTTCCGCACGGAGGCGGAACGCCGGAAGTTCAACCGGTCGGAGGGCGCGCGCAAATCTGTTTTTCAGGAAAATCGTCCGTCTTCATGGTGTGCCAAGAACAATTGTCTCCGACTGCGATGTCAAATTCATGAGCTACTTATGGAAGACACTCATGGCCAAGCTCGGCGTCAAGCTCCTCTTTTCATCCGCGTCGCATCCTCAAACTGATGGCCAAACCGAAGTTGTCAACCGAAGCCTCGGAACTCTTCTACGTGTGTTGGTCAAGAAAAACTTGAAGGATTGGGAGGAATGCATCCCTCACGCCGAGTTCGCCTACAACCGTGCCAAGCACTCAACAACCAAGATGAGTCCATTCATGATCGTCTATGGTTTCGAGCCCCTCGCCGCACTCGACATCCTACCACTACCTCTCCATGAGCGCACGAACATGGACGTCGAGAAGCGCACACAAGCTATGAAGAAACTCCATGAAGAAATAAGATCTACCATCGAACAACAAGTCCTTTGCCAAGCTTCAAGGTTAAACAAGGACAAGAAGGAGATGATATTTGAAGAAGGTGATCTTGTGTGGATACACCTAAGCAAAGACCGCTTCCCCAAGGAACGCGACTCCAAACTCAAGCCAAGAGGAGATGGTCCCTTCAAGGTCCTCAAAAGAATCAACAACAATGCCTACATCATCGACATACCGACCTCCAAATACCTTGTAAGCAACACATTCAATGTCAAGGATCTTTCACCCTACCATGGAGATGTTCAAGATGATAACCATGAAGAGTCGAGGATGACTCTTTCCCAAAGGGGAGGATGCAAAGCCGTCTCACGGACGCTCCTACATCTACACCAACAAGTCCCCCAAGTGGACCCATGACTCGTGCCCGAGCCAAACTCCTACAAGCTAAGGTGAACTCGCTCCTCTCCTCGTGCCAATTTGATACCTCCTTGGATGGTGTGCTACTTCATGCAACTACTCTATGCATCATCAGGTACGAAGCCTCGATACATCACCAAGCACCCAAGGATGGAGAACAAGGAGCAGAAGCCGCTGGAGCTATCCCGACCGGAGTCTCCGGTCTACGCACTCCGGAGTCTCCGATCCACCAAAGTCTTCGGCCTGAAGACCCCGGAGACTCCGGCCCACTCTCCGGTCTGACCCCTGCACCGGGCCCTGAGACAATCTGAAGGCCCCTCCGGAGGCTGGTCCGGAGACTGACCGGAATCTCCGGCCTAGACTGGAGTCTCCGGTCCACCACACCGGAGTCTCCGGTCCGACCGATGCCAGGAATGAAAAGGCCTTTGGGCATGCGACCCATGTACCCCTTAGTCCGTCCAGAACTTGTCTTTTATTCCTAAGTATCCTGTTTAAGTGGCTGGCCTATATATAGTCCCCCACCTCCATTGTAAACCCTAGGCATGATATTTGAAATTAGTAGAAACCCCTTGTGGATCTATCTAGTTCTTGCCTCATGCCCCTTTGACAAAGGAGCACCAAATATCCCAAACCTTGTTGGAGTTTGCATCGTGCCTCCGTGTTGTACAAGGCCTTGGCATCGGTGTCCCTTTGCCAAGACGTCAAGAACTCACCAAGTCTTCCATCTCGCCGTGCCGGTTCGAGAGAGAGTCCTCCACCCGACGTCGATCCTAGGGATTGCGCCGGTCCGGTCACCGCCGGCGTGAGCTATTGGTGTGTATCGTGGTTTTGCGTGTGTGTGTTCATCGGGTTCTTCGTGCGTGAGTTCGGCGTGTTCATCCTCCCCTCCTTCCACGCACTCCATCCTTGATTTGAGTGGGATTCGTAAAAGATCGGGCCACCATAAAGGTTTGTCCTCAACACATGCTCTTACTCGTGCAAATTTTACGAGATCAGATTTAACATTCTACCAGCGTAGTGAAGTAATGTATGTTGGTTCAGGTTACGCTTACGGGGTTCTGGTCCATCTAGCAATGAATGAATGCCACAAGCTGTACTGGTGAGATCACTCATTCGTTCATGGAGTAAAGGAACTGACCCTCGTTCACAATTCAACCGAGTAAAAAGTAGTTACCAGCATATTCTTATCACTTTAGATGAGATATTTGCAGTAGGTAGAGCAGCTGGGCTTCAATGATTTATGGACGGGAAATCGCTTGTTTTCTCTAGCGTGTGGACCCAATTAATTACTACCACTACAGGGCCAGCATCGGAGAGGCATAGGCGCGCGCGGACCACGCCGTCGCATGGGCAGCATTCCCCTAGAGACAGGGCCGGGAGGCTCGAGTGGACGGAGCGGGAATGCGGGATGAGGAGGCTGGTCCTCGTTTTTGCCTTTTCGCTACTGCCTTTGCATGTCGAGCTAGCTAGCTTCACATGTTAGGCATCCCGTAAAACCCAGTATCTAGTGCTACATGGGCTATGGGTGGTACCAGTCTCCCGTTAATCTGGGCCGTCCGACCTGGGTCAAGGGACAAGATCGAACCTAATAATCCACCCTGGCACGTAAGCATTTTGGACCCTGCTTTCCTCCGAATTTGCGTTAGGTAGGTAGTAATTCCCTGTGTCTGTACCAGCCATCGCACAGTTCAAACTGCTCTCCGCCGCTGCCCGTCACCAGTCATCGCGTGCTCCAACGCAGCGTCAGACGCAACCTTCTTAGCAACAATCTCCGGCCGCCTTTTTCACGAGCGCCATCTCTGGCCCTAGAGCAATCAGCACAACCGGAAGAAATCGTGCTCTCATCTTCTTCTTCCCGAATCCATGGCGTGGTGATTTCTTGTGAATACTCGCGATGGTCATCTGCTCTTCCTATGAATCCACGTGCTCGTCTAGTCATTTCCCCTTTGAAATCCACCGCTGGAGGAGGTAGGTAAAAACGTCTTCAATTCTTCACATGTGGTTGCAATACTTGCATATCGGTACATAGAGTTGAATTGCAAAGGTGCAAAAGGAGGGCATTGCTCGATTTGGTGTATACGCGTTAATTTGAGAATACCTTCGTTTCTTACTTCCTTTTTGTTTTTTTCTTTTGGCCCAAAATTGATAGGGTGATTCTGTGATTGATTTAGTATGGTTTTCAATCTTCGGAAGGAAAATGGATAGATGAGAGGATCTTTGTATGTATTATTGACAAATAAACTTATAATAATCAGAAGATTTATATAGGGCGGAGGCGACGGTGAGAGAATTTACCTCTCACAGTTGCTGTGCCAGAATCCCGGAAAAGACAAGGTCTACTTTGCATAAATGCCATGGTGGGTTTAGATCCTTCTTAAAGTTTGATCCCATCCATTGAAGTAAAATGAACGGTTCCTATTTGGCTGGAATCATGTAGCACACAATAGGATAGTAGTGCTAGATACTCTCTTCGATCCCCGTAAATACACTAGCGAAGGCTATTCCTTTCACACCGCTAGCAAATTCCACCATTTCTCCAGCTTGAATCATGACTCAACCACTAGCAAAGGGGATTGCTTACTCTCAGCCGCGTTTTCGCTTATGCTTAGTCAAGTGAGGATTCCATTCGAAGTAACGTAACAGGAGCACCATCTTCAAAACTTATCGGGATCCGGAGTTTACGAAGATAAGTAAATAATGTCTTTGTGGAAAATTGATCCGCATATTTATGTACGGAAAACGCTGGGACAGAGCAACTTTAGCCATGCACAAACAGCAAAAACTAATAGTTGGTTTTTACATTTTGCGTAAGCTTAGCTCCGGCGCCCCTATAGTAAAAAAAAAGATCGAAACAGGGATAAAATGTAGGATAACTAATGACCCACAAGTATAGGGGATGTATCGCAGTATTTTCGAGGAAAGTGAAACCCAATTTATTGATTCGACACAAGGGGAGCCAAAGAATATTTATAAGCCTTAACAACTGAGTTGTCAATTCAGCCGCACCTGGAAACAATCTTGCTCACAGCAGTTTATCAGTAGCAACAGTTTTGTAGTAGGGATAGTAAAGTAACAGCAGTAGGAAAGTAAAGACAGCAATATCAATAGCACTAAATAGTAGGATTCAAGTGCGGTAGGCATAGGGATGGATGGACGGACGTTGCATGGAGACAATTCACATAGCAATCAGAACATAGGGCAATTGCAGATAAATAAGATAAAGCATCCAAGTACTAGATAATCCTAGGCATGTGTTCCATATATAGCATACGCGCTCGCAATGAGAACTTGCACAACATCTTTTGTCCTGCCAGCCCGTTTGCAGCGGGGCCTCAAGAGAACTACTAACAATTAAGGTGCTCCTTTTAATAGAGCACCGGAGCAAAGCATTAACACTCCGTGAACACATGTGATCCTCACATCAAAGCCATTCCCTCCGGTTATCCCGATTTATGTCACTTCGGGGCCATTGGTTCCAGACAACAACGTGTGTATACAACTTGCAGATAAGACCATAAACAATACTATCATAATGAATTAATAACATGTTCAGATCTGAAATCATGGCACTCGGGCCCTAGTGACAAGCATTAAGCACAACAAGTCGCAACAATGTCATAAAGCACTAATAAAAGATACTAGGCACCAAGCCCTAACAATCTGATGTCATTACATGAACGATCTCATCCAATCCCTACCATCCCCGTAGCCTACAGCGGGGGATTACTCACTCATAGCTGGGGGAAACATGGATGGTCGATGGAGAAGCGATGGTGATGATGATGGCGATGATCTCCTCCAATTCCCCGTCCCAGCAGGGTGCCAGAACGGAGTTTCTGGTGCTGTTTCGTGGAATCTGGTGGTGACGGTGGAGCGGAACTCCTTCTGGAAAAACGTCGAACCCCCCTGCGTTTTTAGGTCAAAAGGCAACTTATAGGTGAAGAGGAAGACCATAAGGCGATGCGGGCAGACACCACCTGGGCGCACTGGCTTATCCGCGGCCGGTGGTGTGGTTCAGCCTAGCCCCCCTCCATCTCGTATTCTGGCTCCGGGAGTCTTCTGGTGAAATAGGATTTTTGGCATATTTTCCGGGATTTTTCCTGATAGTTGATTTTCTGCATAAAAAGTAGACACCAATGCAATTCTGCTAAAAACAACGTTAGTCCGCGTTAGTTGCATCCAAATCACACAAGTTTAGAGGAGAAACAATAGCAAAAGTGTTCGGGGAAGTAGATACGTTTTGGACGTATCAACTCCCCCCAAGCTTAGCTTATTGCTTGTCCTCAAGCAATTCAGTTGAAAACTGAGTGCGATAAAAGAACTTTTACGAACACATTTGCTTCATAAGATGTATATATTCTCAGCATGTGATCAACTACTTAGGCAATTCATAATAAAGAGTATGCTACTGAGTCTACTTAATAGTCATTGCAAGCTATGAAGAGATTCCAACTCAAAAATAATAAGTAACATGAAGCATAAACATAAGAAACATTACAATGCTCATAACAAGGTATGATAGAGTGGTATCTTGCTTGCCTTTGATTATGAATGCCAAGGCACCTCTGCTTCAAGTGAAGACTAGAAGTAAAGATGTCAAAGATACAAGCATCAAAGTCATAACACAAGTAATCAAGTAATGAAACAAGCACAAAATGACAACTATGCTCTCAGGTGCTCAAAGAATATGTGGAGACTCAACAAGGAAATGAAAAAGGTTTTCAAAAGTTTGAAAGGCTTCCAAATGCTGAAAGTATGGTACTCACTAGCTTTGAGCTCTCATTGCCCCTATCATAAGCATCTTTAATGTGGTTAAGGTGAAAGTGAGGTCTAATCTGAGTTATATGCTTGATAGACTATAAACTGAAAATCCCATGTCCCTTGAGTACGAGGGCCGCTCCTCATGCTACTCAACTTTAGTTACCTGTAAGTTCTTGTCATCGTAAATATGTGCGTATCATAGAGAACCGCCAACGGGGTACCCCTTGCCCAATGATACGGAAGAATCCCCATATCAAAATGACAAGGCAAGCAGACAATGAGTATCTCAGCAATCTTCTTATTTACCATGAGAAAATGGTGCTTTTTTTCTCTCTTTCCTCTTTTCATAAATATCTTTTTTTTTCTTTTTCTCAATAGTTATCTCTCTTTTTTTATAAGAAGAATGCTTCATAGATATCATTATGGTTACGCTGCAGGTTTCCACCATGTCGGCATGGATTAGACCAGCGACCCAGGTGTTTCTCTAACACACATACATAACTCCATGGACTTACAAGCTCCCCTTTTATTTCACACCGACGACATCCGCAAACAAAAGAGCAAGGTATCAAGTGGGTATATATTTACAAGTGTTGAAAGCGTTCCCCGTGACAACACGGTTCTGCTAATCCCCAGCCTATAATTTGCAAGCATATAACTTTCATGGACAGTCACAATGGTTCAGGTTTATTAAGTGCAGAAAATAAATGTGCCATTAAGTTCGTGAGAGCTTTACTAACTAACTTTCTCATAACAAGCAAATATTTTATTCGGAAGAAAACAAGGCATATTGAATATGCACAGGAGTAGCAAGTGATGCTAATAGATAGGTATGGTGGACATTTTGACAATATTTGGTTTAAGGGAGTTGGAAACATGAGTAAAATACTCAGTGAAAGTGAAGGCTAGCAATAGTAAGGGAGCGACAAACGAGAGGGCAATAGCTATCATAATCATGATTGCAACAAAACATGACTAATCATGGCATGAAAGTGATTCAAGATCCTTAAGGCAAAGTAATTCATCGAGGCTTAACTGATTATTATAGTCATATGCATGTATGAGAATGTGCCAAGTCAATTCAAATGAAACATTCAGAGGAGGATATCACGGTGTCATACCAAGTTATCAATAGAGTAATGCAAGCAAACATTCATAAAACATGCTACAAACTATTAGCAAGCTGGAACTAATTATACGAAAGCAAGAACTACTAAACATACAAAGATAACATACACCCTACACGAACAGACTAAGCACGCCCACAGTGATGAGTATACGTACAAAAATGAAAACAAATAGAGTTCGTTACCGGCCTCTTACCACGCCTCAAATTGTCATTAATCCTCATTATTGCTCTTCACTTGTGTGGCTTGAATAATAATATGAAACCAATATCCACTTAGGACTGATGAACCCTGCAACAAACTCACAAAGCCAAAGAAGAACGATAAATATTTTTGTTGTTTTCAATTTTTTTTAAACAAGAACCAAAAAGGAAAAAAAATAAAGCAAAATATTTTTGGGTTTTTCGAATAGTTCAATCAAAACAAAAAGAGAAAAGCAAACCAAGGAGAAAAAGAAGAAGAAGCAAACCAAAGAGAAACAACAGAAATATTTTTGATCTTTTTGTGTTTTAGAAAGAAAAAGAAAAGAAAGAACGAAAACTAAAAAGAGAACGAAACATGAATATACAAAGTACCGATGCAACATAATATGGAGATGAGTGCGGTGTCGGCGTACCTCCCCCCAAGCTTAGGATTTTGGCCTAAGTTGGTATCAATCCAGATACGGGTAAGGGTTCCAAGCAGGAGGATCATGATAGGAATGGTCGTAGTTGGGCCCGTGAGAAGAAGAAGAAGCTCCCCAATCATAAGCAGGCTGCTGATATAAAGACTCCCCCTCATTCGAGGGCTAGACCGAATCATCCGTGACCTCCCTTCTAGTGTCCTGCTCCTGTTGGGAGAGCTCCCCCAAGTACATGTCAAGCTCCTCCTCAGTGAGGGACCATCCTTCCCTATTATCAAGGTTAAACAAAATAGGTGCAGGCAAAATAACAACACGCTCGAACTTGCTCTTTCTCCAACCAGCTTTGAGAAAGGTTATTTCATAAGACAACTCATTCACACTGGCCCACGAGGAAACAAATTTATGCTGTATCATGGAATTAAGATCAAGCCGTTCTATGGGAAACTGTAGGTCTAGATGATGGGCACTAAACCATGCAATGCTAGTAAACGAGAAGCAATGAGGCCTCCACAAATTTCACCTTTCTCACGGTTAGCAGCAATACGGAAAGCTATCAAAGCACCTAAGTTGTAAGACCTATCTCGTTTAAGAGCGGCAGAGATAAATGCTAGATCATATGAAGATAATTTATTGGCAGTTTTCCTCACAAGGACACACTTGGCAACAAAGTAGGCAAATTAACGAATGGAGGGGAGATGAATGTTACGGATTTTTCCATTCTCTTTCGAGAAGCTGCTCCCTTGGCAAATTTCTGCGTATAAATCCATGAGTGGTTCAGGTCGCTCCTTAATCCTTCTACATGATCCCCATTGAGGTACCTTAATAGCTACACAAAAATCATTAAGAGAAAGGTCGACAACAATATTGTAAATTTTATAGTGGACCATGGGGTTAGGCAAAGAGTGACTAAATTGAAAGTCCTGCATCACAGACATGGTTAGCTTCACAAATTGACAAGGCTCATCTTCCAAAAAGTGCTCCAACCCTGCATTAGAAACCAAAGTGTGAAAATCTTGGAGAATTCCCACAGCTCTCATGAACTCAGAACAAGGATAAATGGAAGGAAAAACTTCCTCCTCCCGGTGGACCTTCATGATCTCAGGAACCCATAGTTCATGTTGGTTTAGGTGGTGCTCACTCATCTTCTATTCTGAAATTTAAACACCTATCAAGCAAGTGATTGCAAAGTAAATATAATGAAGGATTCTACTCATAGAGACTCGTAAGAGGCCTAAACATGCATCAAAACTATATCTCTAAGCATCAAACAAGCTTACAAGCTCTCATAACCTGTCCCCTACAGTAGCAAAATACTCAAGATATAATCCACTAAACACAAATCTACTTGGACAAGGGGAGGAGTCACATACCAGGGAACAAATGCTCCAAATTTCAGCAAGAAAGATGGGCTGAGCAAGGAGATCGAAAAAATCGAGAGCAAGCACAACAAGAACGCGATTTTGAGCAATGAACTGGAGCTTACTCGAGAGAGAGAAGAAAGTGGCAGGTGAGAGAGTTAGTGGGGGGCCAGGGGTGGCCCACACCAGGGCATGGCGCCACCCAGGGCAGGCCGCGCCACCAGGTGGTGTGCCTTCCAGGTGGGTCCCCTTGGTACCTCCCAGACACTCCTCTGCCCCTTTTTTCATATAAAAATTTAATATGAATTTTCTGGAATTTTTTGAGACACTTTATTTTTGGGCAATTTTCAGGAATAGAAGAATGATTTTCTGACAGACAATTTTTTTTGTTTTTGGAAAATGATGCAAGGACAAAACAAAGCTATAACTACAGAAGTTCTAAGACACTCTAACATGCAAGCAACTAACAACAAAGAAAACTAAACAAAAACAAAAACTAAAATGGATAGAATAGAAGTACACGGAGATAATCATAGTGAAAACATTGTTTTGTTCAACGAAATCCTTTTGTTAACAAGGTTGATCAGGTCTTGTTACCAAAACAATTCCATATAAGACAAAACTTTGTATTCCACTAATGATTACGTTACCTCAACCTTGATAGCAATGGTCCCAATCATAATAGTTTCAAATTTTTCTCTTGGTATGGGACAATATATTTCTCCAACTTGAATTCCCTCAACATGTTCAATTGAATTCAAACCATAAGTCCTTTCAATCTTCTTGGGGAAATAGACAGTATGTTCCTTCTCATTCACATTGAAAGTCACCTTTCGTTGATTACAATTAATAACAGCTCCTGCAGTATTAAGAAAAGGTCTCCCAAAAATAATAGACATATTATCATCTTCAGGCATTTCAAGCACCACAAAATCAGTTAATATCAAGCAATTATGAGCCACTTGAACAGGTACATCCTCACATATACCAACAGGAACCGTGGTAGATTTATCAGCCATTTGCAAAGATATATCAGTTGGTATTAATTTTTCTAGTTGAAACCTCTTATAGAGAGAGAAAGGCATAACACTAACTCCAGCTCCCAAATCGCACAAAGTAGTTCTAACATAACTGTTCTTAATAGAGCAAGGGATAGTTGGAATCCCTGGGTCTCCAAGTTTCTTAGGAACCTTACAATTGAAGGAATAATTAGCAAGCAAAGTAGAAATTTCTTCATTAGGGATCTTCCTTTTATTCGAGACAATATCCTTCATACACTTTGAGTAAGGAGGCAATTTAATAGCATCAGTCAAAGGAATTTGCAGGAATAAAGGTTTCATCCACTCACAAAACTTATTATAGTGTTTATCTTCCTTTGATTTGTGTTTCTTATCAGGGAAAGGCATAGGTTTTTGGACCCAAGGCTCTTTTTCACTACCATGTTTCTTAGCAACAAAATCTTCTTTAGTGTATTTAGTATTCTTAGTGTGCTTTTCAGGTTCTTTTTCAAATTTTTCTTCATTAGGAGCTTCATTTTCTTCATTACCACTTTCAGTTTCAGCATCAGAGATAGATATACTATTAGGATCTATAGCAGGTTCAGAGGGTTCTACAACAGTTTTATGTTTATTTTTCCTTTTCTTATGAGTAGAACCACTATTTTCAGCTTGTTGAGAATCCTGCTCAATTCTTTTGGGATGCCCCTCAGGATATAGAGGATCCTGGGTAGTAGCACCACTTCTAGTTCTAATTTCATAAGCATGTTTTTCTTTAGAAGCATTAACTAGCAAGTCTTTTTGCACTTTAACGAGTTGATCTATTTGAGTTTGAACCATTTGAAAGTGTTTAACAATCATTTTAACATCATTAGAGGTTCTTTCCACAATATCTTTCAACTCAATAATAGCTCTAGTGTTTTCCATTAGATGATTTTGCACCCTTTTATTAAAATTATCTTGCTTAACAATAAAGATGTCGAATTCTTCTAAGCATTGATCAGGAGGTTTAGGATAAGGGATATCACCTTCATCAAAGTGTTGGAGAGAGTGTACCTCAATAGTGCATGAGTGGGGGATAGGCTTACATAATTCTTCTATAGGAGGTAAATTCTTGACATCTGCAGCTTTAATTCCCTTCTCCTTAAGACATTTCTTAGCTTCCTTCATTACTTCATCATTCAATTCAATAATTCCCCTCTTCTTAGGTGATGGAATAGGCACAGGTATAATAGGTTCAGGTACAATTACTTCAGGTATAGCTTGTTCAGGAGGAGTCCAATCTTCATAATTCTTACTTATTTTAGCCATTAATTCCTCAGCTTCCTTAGGAGTCCTATTCCTGAAAACACAATCAGCACAACTATCTAGGTATGTCCTAGATTCCTCGGTTAGTCCATTATAAAATATATCAAGAAGCTCATTCTTAGGTAATGGACTTCCAGCCTGTGCATGAATCAAAGCACAAAATCTTGCCCATGCTTCGGGCAATATCTCTTTTTCTCCCTGTTTAAAATCAAAAAGTTCCTGCAAAATAGCATGTCTAGCACTAGGAGTCTAGCACTAGGAGTAAAATATTTTTACAGGAAAGTACTAATCAAGCAATCAGGGCTATCAATATATCCAGGAGGTAAATTACTAAACCAAGTTTTAGCTTCTCCTTTCAGTGAAAAGGGGAAAATATTAGCAACAAAGTAAGTACGCATCTTAATATCATCAGAAAACAAGCCACTCATGGTAGAAAGTTCATTCATATGTGCTACCACACTTTCATTCTTAATCCCACAAAAAGGTTCTTTCTCAACAATAGCTATGTAAGATAGATCGAGAGAGAAATCATAATCTTTATTTGTAATGTTTATGGGAGAAGCAGCAAACTTAGCAACAGGAGACAATTTGGGTCTAATAGTATGCCTCTCAAGGAGACTCTTAGCAGCGCTCCTATCATGGGTGTTTTTACATTCTTTAATAAATTCATCGGTCATCTCAACATAACCGTCTTTAATATCATAACTCTCACTAGACTCAGGTGAACTAACAGGTGTGGTAGTGTCTTCATTAGGAGTTTCAGTATTTCCAGCTATAGTTCTAGCAATCGTAGCATCTAGGAAAGGACCTATGAACCACTCTTATCAAGCACAGTAGAAGCAGCATCAGAAGTTTCAGATTCAGCAGTAGTAGTAGTCTCTGTAGCATGTGTATGTGGTGGTGTAACGAGCTTACTTATAACAGATGGTGAATCAAGGGCAATAGAGGTGTTCAGAACCGTACCTCTTCTTGTAGTGGATGGTAAAATAGGAAACTTGCCATCACGAGACTTACCCATGATGGATGGATAGTAGCGAACAATAGAGAATCTAAGTGAACTTGATAAATAAAGCTATGCTCCCCGGCAACGGCGCAGAAAATAGTCTTGATGACCCACAAGTATAGGGGGTGTATCGCAGTATTTTCGAGGGAAGTGAAACCCAATTTATTGATTCGACACAAGGGGAGCCAAAGAATATTTATAAGCCTTAACAACTGAGTTGTCAATTCAGCTGCACCTGGAAACAATCTTGCTCACAGCAGTTTATCACTAGCAATAGTTTTGTAGTAGCGATAGTAAAGTAACAGCAGTAGTATAGTAAAGACAGCAATACCAATAGCAGTAAACAGTAGGATTCGAGTGCGGTAGGCATAGGGATGGATGGACAGGCGTTGCATGGACAAGACAATTCACATAGCAATCAGAACATAGGGCAATTGCAGATAAATAAGATAAAGCATCCAAGTACTATATAATCCTAGGCATGTGTTCCATATATAGTCATAGATGCTCGCAATGAGAACTTGCACAACATCTTTTGTCCTGCCAGCCCGTTTGCAGCGGGGCCTCAAGGGAACTACTGGCAATTAAGGTGCGCCTTTTAATAGAGCACCGGAGCAAAGCATTAACACTCCGTGAACACGTGTGATCCTCACATCAAAGCCATTCCCTCTGGTTATCCCGATTTCTGTCACTTCGGGGCCATTGGTTCCGGACAACAATGTGTGTATACAACTTGCAGATAAGACCATAAACAATACTATCATAATGAATCAATAACATGTTCAGATCTGAAATCATGGCACTCGGGCCCTAGTGACAAGCATTAAGCACAACAAGTCGCAACAAAGTCATAAAGCACTAATAAAATATACTAGGCACCAAGCCCTAACAATCTGATGCCATTACATGAACGACCTCATCCAATCCCTACCATCCCCATAGCCTACAACGGGGGATTACTCACTCATAGATGGGGAAAACATAGATGATCGATGGAGAAGCGATGGTGATGATGATGGCGATGATCTCCTCCAATTCCCTGTCCCAGCAGGGTGCCAAAACGGAGTTTCTAGTGCTGTTTCATGGAATCTGGTGGTGGCGGTGGAGCGGAACTCCTTCTGGAAAAACGTCGACCCCCCTGAGTTTTTAGGTCAGAAGGCAACTTATAGGCGAAGAGGGAGACCGAGGGACAGTATGGGGCGGTCAGACCACCCCCTGGCGCGGCCAGGTGGTGTGGCCTAGGCCCAGCCCCCCTCCGTCTCGTATTCTGGCTCCGAGAGTCTTCTGGTGAAATAGGATTTTTGGCATATTTTCCGGGATTTTTCCTGATAGTTGATTTTCTGCACAAAAAGTAGACACCAATGCTGCTGAAAACAACGTCAGTCCACGTTAGTTGTATCCAAATCACATAAGTTTAGAGGACAAACAATAGCAAAAGTGTTCGGGAAAGTAGATACGTTTTAGACGTATCAATAACCCAGATCACTCGGACTAGCTGAACTCTCCAGAACAAACACAACCTAGGTGGATAAGGTGAGATGGGCCTTTTCCTACCGACCTCTGAAATTCACAGCAGGAAAGACTGGTGTCGATCAGCGAAAGCGAACCCTTCAGTACATCGCGTTCAACCCTCCCTCAAAATCCCATTTATTTCATTGAGGAATCACTCTTGATCCGGATCTTCTCCGTCTATAACTCAAAGTCCACCTGTCTCTCGTGGAAGCGCTTTAGAGTGCCTAGAAGATCCAGTAAACAGGGGTGCCAATGTTGTCCCAAGACCAGATCACGGTAGGTAGCTGCTTTAAAGAGGTTGAGAAACAGACTGGTGAACAATCTTCTTCTTGTTTTCTCCGACCTATTGTGAACAAGCATGCATATGATTTTAGCTGACAAGTTCGAATAGATCCAAATTATTAATAAACTTAAATTCAAAGAGTAGGATCGAGCTACTATGAATAAATCATAAATTAGACTACTTTGCGATTACCACTACTTGAAAATAGCCTTGTTTGGGATACACTTTTTGGGTATACCCACGGTGATTCACTAACCAGGGCAGTGGCGGGACGTCAGCACAAAGTAAGACATGGCCGGTAGTTTACACGAGTCTGAAACCAAGCAGGAATTAATGGCCTAATAACAGGAACGTGGGGTGCAAAGACCGGGCCAAGGCCCTGTATGGTCCCCCTTACGGTCCGCCAGTGAACCAGGGTGCCCTACTTCCGGTATTAGAGCTATGCTCCACGGGCGGCCCTGTTAGGGAGAAAGTTTGTAGGTCCATCTGGCTACAGGAAGGCATACCGATTTAGACCTTTAGGAATACTTGTAGTCCAAGATGTTATCTATATTGACTCAGTATCGTAGCCGGATAGGACTATCCTGTAAACCCTAGGTCGGATGACTATATAACCCGACCTAGGGACCAGCATTTAGGACACGCAATACCAACCACAAAAACCTCAAACTCCCACAAGAGAAACCACTCTTATAATCTGTTATACTTCCGGCTCTGCCGATATACTGGATTGCTAGTAGGAGTAGGATCCGTCCACCACAGTCGGATCCGAACCTGAGTAAGCTTGTGTGCTCATCGACTCGGACTACCGTACATATCACACCTCCACCTTTTCCCAAGCCTCGAGGACCCCCTCATGGCGTACTTGTCTTCAATCTAACGATAAGCCTCATATTCTTCAACATCGCTTCCTATTCCCCTTATCTTGATATTTTGCAATGTCTCAGTTTTTGCAACACTGAAGCCCTCCTTCGTCGGATCGTCCATTCTAGTCCATCAGTATTTGTCATCACGATCTACAACTCAACATTGGTGAACCGAAACTCGTCCCTCCTCTTCCCGAGTTTTGCCATGAGCTCAACATGGTCCGCATAATATTTCGTCCTCTTCCACTCGGGTTGTTCTTCCCACGAACAAACGATGTCCGGCCTCAGCATCTAGCTCTAAATAAACATAGAGGTTCAAACAACCAAGCCAAGAACTAACAATCAAAGAGAAAACTGGCTAATTTCAAACCATAAAGGACAAAGGGGATCAGACTTTACTTGTTAGAATCGTCTAGGAGCACGTTCAGTAAATCCTCACCCATCAGATAGAAGTAGCCGTAGGGAAAGTCATGCGGGTTCATGTACCCGGCGGCCTTCCCTACTGCAAAGTGGCGCACCTGTAGTCACGGCAGAGGCCATCGAAATCGGAGCCAAAATCGAAGCTGACGACCGAGGGAGTGGGGCCTATGACCTTGGAACCGGAGCGGCGCGCAAGAGGGAAGCCCATGGCGACGATGTTACCTAGGAAACGACTGATGGAGTGGGGCAAGTAGGTCAGCGGCGGTAGAGCGTGGGCGGCAACCCTAGCCTCAGAAATGTCTCTCCCACCAACTGAACAAACTGGATTCGTTTAAACGACATGTGCATCACCGCGACTCGGGTATATGGGGGATTGCGGGAAACCTGGAAAAAATTGTGGGCCGAGCTTTTTTGCGGGATCTACTGTGGCTAGGTTTTCGCTGCAAAACCGTAAAAAGGGTTATTTTGTGGTTCGGGCTTTTTTCAGGATCTATTATAGATGCTCTTAAACCGGCTGCTAAGTGCGAAGAGAATCTCCACCGACAGTCCCTATAATGAGTCCTCGGGCTCTATTGGGCGCCCTAGGTTGTCCCGATATTGAGAGTGGTTGTCCATACCAGTACTCCTAATACGCTATTTCCAATAGATTTGGTCCAAAATATATATTCACACAATCACACATCACACATAAGAATTTCAATTCAAACTCTACATCATACAAATAAATTCAAAGTCTCACATCACACATAAGAATTTCAATTCAAACTCTACATTATACATAGAAATTCAAATTCTTTTACATCACTCCTCCGAATAGAAATTCGAAGTCTCCACATCTGACATAAGAATTCAAGTTCTCGACCACCATATCCAGCCACCAAATCTCTATCAAAGTTCAGGTACCAAAAGGTCAACATGCATTGGGATCAAACGAAGGGTGGCGGCACTCTATTACCTCTGGCTCCTCCTCCACGATCGTCTCGTTGATAACGATTGTTTCTCCATCTTCACTGTCGTCTCTTCCCTCTCACTGTGGGCTCATCCCGCACCACGGGCTCCTCTATCACCGCCAATGTTGGCGTGGGTGTCTTGGAGGCTACCGATGCTAGGGTAACCTTGATATTTTCCCTGATGCGACCATGATACAACGTGTACAAATACACGTTCAATGGGTTCAATCCTGACAAGTCGGTGTTCAAGATCTTTGCCTCCTCCTTCATCTTTGCCACCACAATGTGTGATGCCTCATTCATCGTCTTGAGCATAGTAGAACGGGCTTCTAACTTGGCGGCTTCAACCTTTTCCTTCTCAAGCACCAACTTTAAATCTTGCTTTTGTAACACATCATTACACCTAGAATCACTCTTTTGCTCTCTCTCCTTCATGTTGGAGCATACCTCAACCATCATCTTGTGGATCAATGCTTCCATCGCAGCGGTTGATCCCACTGCATTCCTCTCGGCATTGGCCTTCTTGTTTCCTTTTGGTCACACGGATGAGGCCACCATGATAGGAAAGGGTCCACCTACATCATATGTTTTAACCTCATCGAGAGTGAGTTTGGACGTGACCCTTCTTTTTGCGACCTTCGAGCTCCATGAAACAATGCAGAACGACAAAGTTCTTATTGCTGTTTGCATGCTTGTACATCTTGATTTTATCAATCAACTAAATCAAAGAAGGACACATTAATACATGATCTTGCAAATATGAAGCATCTCCCAAATAGAAAAACTATAGCATCTTACTTGATTTTGCAAAAAAATCCACTATTCGAGTTCCTCTTGTAATCTCCAAGGAATTTGTTGCAAGCCGCCTTGATAATACCCTACATATGTTATATAGCTGACTCGTTGCGGATAATGTGAATGGTTGCATACTCACCAAAACGCTTTATTTCATTGAATTGATCAAATATCCTCTTGTAGTATTTCCGAGATGTTTGGTTGTGGCAACGCAGGCATCAAAATCAAGCACACTCTTCATCCTCATCATCATCATCTTGTGTACCAGCGACATCCTCAGTATGGCCGTCAAGTCCACCCCAATCATGTCGGTTAAGATGGCCTATGCACATAATGATCACGACCACGCCCATTAATTACAAATTCTAACTATTCGCATTCCCATTGATATAGTTGTGGATGCTCACCTCGCCAATGTCGCCCAACATATTCTCGATTGATTGGTGTGTGTCGACGGTACCGCCACCGAGCAGGTTGCGTCCGGCCGGGGTGTCGTTGTCATCGGCGAAGATCGGTCATACATTGCCGACGATTTATACTAGGCATGGTTGAGGTCGATGGAGAGACCACCCGCTTGGTCGAGAGGTCTAGCGTCGGCAGTGATGGGAGAGAACGTGGTGTTGCCAAAAACTAGGTTTTCCCTCTTTATATAGAGTTTTGCAATGCATCTAGCCATGGGATTGATGCTCCTTTTATCCAAGGGATCTTGGACACCTCCAGAATCTTTATAGGCTTTCTCTTTGTCCCTCATGATTCCACAGGGTCGTGGTTTGGCCGAATCCATCAAGCATGGTCAGAGTTTGAGTCAATCATGTCACAAACTTTTAGAGTCCTGAAACTACTCATGTGTCCTTTTGTAAAACGGGCTTCTAGGTCGCATACGACCTCTGTTTTGGATGTATTTTATATCAGTCAGCATTAGAATAAAATTTCCAACACCTTTTATGCTGAACATGTTTCCATTGGGCATCATCTTCGGGTCACGATCTTATCATCTTTGAAAAAATTCTGGAGAGACAGATTTTAGAACACTCTGAATTTCACCATAATAAGCGATCTTCTTCCATATTTATGCAGTTCCTACACAATAAAGTGCAAAACAAAAAATTGTGCACTTTTGCAACTATTAGTATGTTAGTCCCAATCAATATAATAACATTTCTAAATAATAAGTATTTTAACACTATAAACTACAAAGTTCATTTATGCATTTTACATGCATCAAGTTGGCGGTGTGGTCGCTTTCTCCCATCTCGGGGGAGGAGAACCGCGATTGTGAGCGTGGTGTCTCCTCAAAGCTCCTGTTTAAGTAGGCTGGCAAAAAAGGGTATGTGCTCCTTGCAGAGACGAGGATGGTGCTCCCTTGGGTTCCTCCGGTGTACCCCCTCCCGCTTCGCCATGATGTGTGACGAAATCCACATTCGCCACGGTAACGTTGCTCACTTTGCGGCCGGGCTTGCAGTCTACCGTAACGAGATTCTACGGGGACATCTCATCTGCCCGCTTCTCGTCTGATATCCCCTCTGGCTGGACCGACACCTTCTTTTTGCGCGACTTTCCGGTGGCCGGTGCCATAGGCACCTTGCTGGCTACGACGGTGACATAGTAGAGCAGCGGCTGCGATGGTGGTGGAGTGGAGCGGCAACCGAGCGGGAAGTGGAGTTGCGGGCGGGAGAATGGAATGGTGGGGAAAAGTGGGTGGGAATTTGATAGAGATGGGTTTTTTCTAGTTCGACTGCTGCCAAGGGGGACAAGTGTTGGCGCTCACGATGGTCTCTGTGGGTTGGGGCTAGCGTGGGAGTGTGGGCCAAAGTATTGGGCCACAGATTGAACCAATAACTTATTAGGGAGGCTGTTGTGAGTCTTTTCATGCCGGCAACCCCAATGGGGCTTATATTGGAAGCGCCCGTAGAGATGCTCTAATTAACAAGATCAAATCTGATCTTTTAGTACTTTCCCTGATCCAAATTAATTGACGGAGGGAGTACCACTAATTTGTATCAGAGGGGGTATCAAAAATTTAACTTTGTTACCGGTACCAAAAAGTTCAGGGAAGCAACTCGTTTCAGAATAACACGAAATTGAGAGGAAACTTTTTTTTCTTTGAACAGTTTTCTTATTTTGCAAACCGTTCTCCTCAAGACACCGCAAGCAGGGGTGATTCATGCATCATGCAATAAACAGTTGTGCCTTTAAATGTGGAATGTAGCTTTCATGGTGGTTGGATGCATTCATTGAATCTTTCATCGTGTTTCCTTTAAGCCGGCTCAGTTGTGTGATGCGCTTGTGTTCGTAGGTCCATGTTAGCTTTGAGCAGCAATTCTTTCTTCCTTTTCTTGTGATGTACACATACACACATCCATCGATCCTTTTTTTAAAGACTTCAACATCGTTGTTTGAACTAACAAGTTCAAACGTCTCAACCTTGCATCTGAGTACTGGGGATAAATCAAGCCTTAGTGAATTCACAAAGCAAACGGCACAGCTTCACGTGTCGTGTTTGATTACTTACCACATTCCAAGAATCAGATGCTACTTACGCTAGGCCGGCCGGCTGGTTGTACTCCAGCTTTGCCTTGCTTTGCTTGAATAAGGCTGCCAAATTGTGCTTTTCGTTGGGCCAACCTTACTTTAATGGAGGGTCTCATCGTGTAGGTAAAGAAAGGGAGATTAACAAATTTGGCGTACAAGTACACCACCGCGACACACAAAATGCAGGTACCGCAGCAGCACATGCATGAATGAGAGTAGAATTGTTTGTATCATCATGCGTCACGACTTTCCTCTGTCCGTCTCCACCGGTTTCTTCTTTGGCACTCACATTGTTTTTCTGCCAGGCAGGTCCATAGGGCGGGGTAGACGGGCGCTTGTCTAGGATCTAGCGATCCGGATTCAAGACTTTTTTGTGTATCTATATTAGTATTCAATTTTTAAGGTCCAATGGTGTAGGAGTAATTATGACATAAATAGATGGCCTAAGTTATAGCCTACATGTCTCTATTTTGACCTCTCTTTCTTGAAATATACTCGAACGTTTCTGCATTTTTTAATATTTTTTCTTGATGCCATGATTTTTTGGCCACTCCAAATGTGAAACAACACTCGCCCTCATGTGTGTTCACAAGGTGTCGAGTATTCATTAGTGGAGACTAATGATACAATCATATAACTATACCATTCGGTAAGCAGTTCTCCTCCGATTTCCAGTAGTCTAGTTTCCTCCATCATACATGTTTGACAGACTATTCCATCCACTTATTAATTAAGTGTCTAATATGTTTACTTTTCTACTCATTTTTTCACATGTATATGAATCACTTACTCCTATAACTTTGTTATATGATTAATTCTAGAGTACATATGTATATACACATGTACATAACGAGCAATTCATAGAAATAAATATCATGGTATAGTTTGCTCGATCAATAGTAGTAAGGAGGTTCGAATGTCTTCGCCGAGATTTCAAAGAACATTGATCCATACGGATTATTTAATTTACTATTGAATATTTCTCTCGTAGAATACTAATACTTTTAAGTCTTTAATGTGGGAACAAGTGGTGATATTGTTGAGAGGGCCAATTATGCTAATCAAGCTTAAACTTTGATCAATATTTAAAATTCTAGTATAAATATCAAAGATATTTTTAAGAAAGTTTCTAGAGTAGGGGGGGGGGCATTTCCCCCTTGATCCCAGGGAAGATCTTCCACTTCATGTCGCCCTAGGTCCCCCCAAAATCCGTGGACCTGTCATGTTTGTTGCATGTAATTAAGAAGGTGTGGCCTACACCAATTAAGAGGATGAAATAACACTATAGTATAAGTGTATAACAAAGTACACGGTAGACATGATGTAGGTTATATCCATCGAGATAGATGGCTAAGCATCAAAGCTAGATGATATGCTCTACTACTTGATTTGCACCTTTAGCATGCCGCAACATGGCATGGTAAGCAAGGAGTGCTCGAAGGGAGATCGACGTGACATTCCCACTATGATCATCCTGGTCTAGTGGTGCATATAGCACGACCACCACCACTTCGCCTCGTATCATCGACAAGGTAAGAGATGAGATCGGAACAATGGGGGAAGTCTAGACTTATCAAGGAAGAACCATTAAAAATACTTCTCAAGGAAGAGCATTTTAGTATTCGGGGCCTGGGGAAGATGCTCCGATGAGGTGGAACATCGCAAAGTTGTATTTCTATATTTTTCAGTGGACTGCGATGGCATACATATGTGAGAGCATTGGCAATTTTTAAGAGCATGTGTTATTATAAGCCTCCAGACATTGTACTAGACGGTTGGCTTTATCTTCTGTGAAAACCAATACGTGTTTCGATAACATATTCTTGACAAAGAATGTTTCTATGAGAAGTATTTTCGAAAAGAAAGTTTCCATGAGGATTATTATCCATCGGAGGAAAAAGGGGTCGCATAAAGTGTTCTCGTGGTGTTTTGAGAGTTTCTCGACATATATAGGAGATATAGTTGTAATAGCATTAAAATTAATCACACTACTCCAAGAAGAGCAAAGAATCTAGGAGTGGAAGCAGAAGACACAATCTGCAGTGAAATGTGGTGGATGACATCAAACACCAAGGAGAGCAAAGACTCTAGGAGGGTAACATCATTGGTTGATGGAAGGGTCTCGGAGAACTCATGGGATAGATAGCTAGAAAGAAGGGTCTAGAGATTGTGGGGAACCCTATATGATTTAAGTTGCCTTGTGAGCTTTGAAGGATGCGGATTGCCTTTAGGAGTTTGTAAAGGTCTGAAGATCTCCTTAGAATCTACCACTAGTTGAAGAGCTCATTCTTGATTTATGATGTCAAGGGAGAAGAAGGCTAGATCTAAGGGATCATGTGGGCTTGGATAGCTATGATTTATCCAATGGAGATTAGAGTCCTCTTGAGGACTTGAACTTCAAGATGCATCATTGTGTGTTTGTTTCTAGTTATATTTGGTGTTGTATTCTTCATGATTTGTGTTTAGGTTATCTCTAGGTTGTTTAGTTATGTTAATCTTTCATGTTGAACTTTTGGAGTTTTATGTGCATTGATTCATTGAAGTCAATATTAAATAAAATATATGGTCGCCAATTCACCCGCAACCTTGTCGGACCACGTTGATTCTGGTTATGATGGTAGGAGGTTATTTGGTTAGAGAAATACAAGTCTAGCATGCCCTAGGTTTATGTATCTTCGCCTTTATTTAATAATTAGATTTTTTCTGCTTTCACACTAGCACATCTGGTTTCAAACTAAAAACTTACTTATCTTTTGAACCAGAAGTTGAATTTATAAACCATTTGAATATTTGAGATCCAAGTGAATGGAGCTTCAAAAAAAGGACCAACATTGAAGAATTTTTTGACATACTTTGAAAATTGACTTATGAAACTTAGTGAAACTTGCTAAAATTTTCTTCAAAATAATTTGTTTCACTCTATTTCAAACTTAGTTCATGAGAGTTTAAAAAACTTGGAAAATTATATTAGAGTTCATTTTGGATTCACAATGTTTTGTATCTAGTTTTATTATGCATCGTCATGTTTCTATGTGTTCCAAAATTGATTTTTTGATTTTTTTAGACAATCTTTTTAGGCTTATTTAAAAGATATCATCAAAATAAATACACATATTCGAATAGATTGTTAATCGGATATATATTTTGTTAAATATAGCTTTTTAAAATTCAACGTTAGAAATTAAATCCATGTTCTAAACAATGAGAGAGAGAGTACTAGGGTGGGGTAGGCTACATGCAAAGATTTCTTTTTTCGCTAATCTTGAAGCAGTCAACTGTGGAGGCATCCATGGGACCTCTTGTGCACGCTAGAAAGGGCACTCTCCATTTGGTTATGATGGCCGGGCCTAATTAGCCAACATATAAGACACCTAGGTTAGCACTCCCTCCTTGCATAATATAGTGCATATAAGATTTTTGTGAAGTCAAACAACATTAACTTTGACCAAGTTTATTGAAAAAATTACCTATATCTACGCTACCAAATGTATACCATATGAAAATATACATCATGATGAATCTAATGACACTGATTATATATTTTAGATATTATTATTCTTTCCTACAAACTTGGTCAAACGTTACATCGTTTGTTTTTTCAAAAATCTTATACAGGGTCGGTCCTGAGATTTTGGGGGCCCGGGGCAAAACTAAAATTTTAGGTCCCTTATTATATTTTTTACGAATATATGAGATGGTGAAAAATAAATAGTTTAAGTATACTTTTAACTATAATATCCATATAAAAATAAAAATGTTTATATGATACCTTAAAATTTTCTCCAAAAATTCCTAGAAGGAAAATCCGTGACGATGGAATGAATATCAATCTCGTCCACTAAATTCTTCTCGATGCATAGAGTCGCCAAACCATTTCACCTCTCCTGAGACATTATAGATCTCAAATAGTTCTTTAATAATTTCAACTTTGAAAAGCTTTTTTCAGCTGATGCAATAGTCACGGGCATAGTAAATAAGATCCGATAAGCGATACAAATATTAGGATAACAATCCGCTTCCCTGACAAACTCAAAAAACTCCATAGCAGACATTCATGTATTTGAACTTCAAAACACTTAACTCAGAAATAAATGCATTTAACTCAACATCACATATATCAGGCTTACCATTTGTACCAGGCCGAGTAAATTTTTTTGCAAATGCAGTGCAATGTTCTTTCAGTTGAGAACCATCCAATGCCTTCAAGGATGTCGAACTTATTAAAAATCCAAATATACTTTTGAATGACTAGAGTTCTTCAAATCTGTGCTAAGAATTCTAATTATAATTAAGATTTAAGAACTAAGAATTAGGACATAACCAGCAGAGACATGGGCGGGAGTGGACCACTAGACTAGCAGCTAGGCGGTCGATCGTCTCGTCGATGGTCTGGCCTCCACGCTTGGCGTCAATCGTCGAGGGCCTCGAGACTCCCCGCTCCCGTATCCCGATCCAATATTCCGATCCAGTGGAGGCTACAGGACTCGGGCAGGAGGCGTACGATCAATTGTTGGTTCCGTTTTGCTGGGAGGAAGCAAAGCGACCGTCGCCGTCTAGGACTAGAAGTCGAGCGATTGGCCTCCGCCTCGGCCTCGCCCTATACTCGTATGGGCTCAGAGTCTACGATAGCGGAAAAAGGCCCAATTAATCCACCAGCCCAATAAAAAAATCTTTTTTTACGATGTATACTATATCTACCTATAGAACATATTTGTAGGAGGGCCCCTACTTTTTTGGGGCCCGGGGCGGCTGCCCCTCAGGTCCCTCCCAAGGGCCGGCCCTGATCTTATATGCACCACATTTTGGCAAGGAGGGAGTATTTGGGTGCCGATGTGCATTGGTATGGTATCCTACATGGTTGGTTTGGTGGAACACTTGTTTTTTCAGGTAGCGACAATGTTTGTGAACAATGTTGAGTTGGTGATGCAATTATAAGCATAAAAATTGTAGCACACCATTATGGCTGTAACAGGGAACTGTCATGTACGTAGCAATGCTCTAGTACAGGTTTAGCACACGCACAGCGTCGATCGAGTTGACATGCATTGGGTCCTTCACACGCACTACAACGGGTTCACTTCAGTGGTAGTAGTACGCGACAATGCTCCAGGACTGCAAACCAATTAAGGAACTGTTCGGATGACATGGAAGCGAAATTAGGACTACTGGTGATCTGATAGCAAGCCATCTATTTATTGCCCTAACTGTTTTGTTCAGGCAGTGCCATTTGCGTCACATAGTATGAGTTCAACAGTGACTATACCAACAGCATGAGCTGCGGTATGCCAGTCGATCAGGACAGCTGCTCTACTACTTAAACTTGGACAAAGGAGGGACGTTAAGCACAATTTGTGTTAACTGAAGACAAAATTGATGCAGGAAGAAATGACATGGGCATGAGGGTGAAAAAACTACAGAAGCATTCTCGAAATCGAAAGGAAAAAAACTAAAGTAGCCTGCATTTGCATCGCGAGGTGTTGGCACGAGCGTTGTAAGCTCATGTCACGTAGGCCGATCGAGGAGTGGTGAACTGGAGATCGTTGAAGTCAGCCCTACTACGTCTGTTGGATCTATGCATATGCACGCACTGACTCGCATGGAAATTTGAAGATTTCAGCCAGCCAAACAGCCGTTGATTGGTTTATTAAGATCTCCCAGAACCGCGGTAAGGAACCGAGCAACGACGTTTACCTAGCAGCAGTCCTAGTTTACACATCCACGGTTCAGTACAGTGCAGCCTCATTTGATATCCATGGTTTATTCTCAAAGCGTTCGATTCCTTGATAATTTGACAAAACGAAACGGAAGTAATGCAGGGCAAGAAGCCTGCACGGAGTATTTTTGGACGGTAATGGACCTTGATACCGTTCAACCAGCAGAAGCCCAATAATGATAGAGGCTTTAAAAGTCAGGCGGCCCATGGCGTGCCTAGCAGATGAACCCCCTGCTAGGGTTGCTGGTTTTATTGACGCAACTACAGCAACATGGAACGAAGAAAAACTGCGTCATTTCATGTTACCGATGGACGAGGTCGAGTTGATTCTTCAGATTCCTTTGCCTGGCAGGAGATTGGATGACATTTGGGCCTGGCATTATGACCGTAAGGACGTCTACTCGGTGCGATCGCCATATCGCATGCTGGTGTACATCGGGAGAAGAGGGAGGCCCGGCTCGATGGACGTGCTTCCGTTTCATCATGGAAAGAAACAGAAAAGAAACGGAGTGCACTTTGGCACATGCACGTGCCATCCAAAGTGATGGTTTTCTTGTGGAGGTTGGCGAAGCAATCCCTGCCCACCAATGATGTGAGAGCTCATCGGAAAATGGCAGACCATGATCGATATCGAATGTGTGGCGCTGCAGATTCGTGGTGACATGCTCTCATCGACTGCACAATGTCTAAATGTCTGTGGGCATTGGTAGCTAGGCCGTGGACGGCAATGCTAGCTAGGCCGTGGACGGCAAGGATGATCGATACATTGAAGTCAGATGATCAAACCATAGTTTTTGTTACTTTGTGGGCGATCTGGCATGCGAGGCGCAAGGCAATACATGAGCAGAAATACCAGAGCGCTATTGTCAACATATTGTTTTATTCAGAGATTTATCAGTGATCTTAAACAAAGCAGGGAAGTGAAACAGAAAAACCCAGCCCAGGTTGCTCAACAGACCGCGTCGGGAAGGATTCCTCCGCCAGAAGGTATGGTGAAGATTAATGTCGATGCTGCGGTAGGGAAAAACACAGGGCATGGTTCTGTAGCTGTGTGGCAAGATTCAAAGGAGGAGTGTTCTTGGGAGCCTCTGCTATAGTGTTCCCACGCAAAACGGACGCAGAAACTTTGGAAGCGTTGGCATGTCGCTAGGCGATCTCTCTAGCACGTGACCTCAACGTCTAGTCCATCCGAGTGTCCAATGACTGCTGGAATATGATCCATAGCATTGAACAAAGAACCATGGTAGATTATGCGCACATCGTGCGGGAGATAGGAGAGTCCAGAAGCGATTTCAGAGTTTTGTCCTTCTACCATGAGAGAAGGATATCCAATAAAGAAGCTCATTCTTTAGCTAGAAGTGTAGTATTAGATGATCCAGGTCGCCAAGTTTGGTTGCAACGACCGCCTGAGGGCTTATGTATTCCTGAAGTTCATGAAATTTGTAAAGGTGGTTCCCCTGGGAAAAAAATGTATCTATCATGAACCCTAAAACCAATGGACGAGCATATGACATAAGATGCCTTCATCTACATTATGTTACACTCTGAGTTTAAATATGTGGGAGAGTACGTTTGAAAGTAGTCATTACTAGATGGACCCAGCGCGCTTTGCCGCGCCGTCCTTTGGTAATGACACTAAAACTCTATGAGATGGTGCTCGTTTGCTAGAGTAGATATGTTTTTTGTATTCAATTTGATATGGCCTAGGCTTGTTGCACCAGGAACAACCATAGTGAACCCCACTAATATGGAGCACACCGGGGAAAATACAGTGAACGTCAGTATAAAAACATAAAGAAAAAGGCTCAAGGGAGCAACAATGAATAATCAAACCATGAGCAGAAGAAACGTGGGGACGCACATGACCACCTGCATCCGGCTCACCCAACGGCTCAACCGAATCGCCACTGGATATCCTCACGATCGCACAACATAACACACAAGAACCAATTTATATGAACAACAAAAGAGATAGGCGACGAAACAAAACAAGAAAGATATTCAAAAGTCAAGCAATGACAAATAAGATTAAAAAACGCTTTCGACCACAGTGATCACACGTGGGCTGCACGGCATCCATGCAACAAAGAAACAAACATATGACCCTAGGCACACATCTCCAAACCTGTCGCGCAAGAAACAACAACAAAATTTAGAGCATACTGACACCGAGACGCCGCACTCGCTGAACCACCAACGACACACGCACAACACACTCCCAACGACTATGAACTAACCCACCATACGAACTGAAAGAAATCAACCCCAAAAGCGACACCCCAGTGCATCCCAACCAAACACATGTGCTGACCAATAAACAAAACATGGCAACATTAAAAAAATCAGCCACAAACTGTGTCTCGAGCACCCTCAAATTCAGGAATCCAAACACATCTGTGCACCGGACTCGACTAGTGCGAGCCGCCGCAATGACCACCACCAAAAATCCACATCACACACATGCCCCAACATCGAACCGCGCCACCGAAACCAGCGCCAAAATAGCATTGAGTAAAAATGCAGAGCAGAGAGCATGGGAAATAAATTAAACCCAAGCATGGGGACGCCCCAGAGAACACCTATGGGCACAACACCCACGCCCAAAACCATCCCACACTGATGAAGCTCAAGAGGAAAATAAGGAGGAAATCACCACAATGCTAAAGGAAACCACCACCATAGAAAAATAAGAGCCAAAGAAAGAACAACAAGGAACCGACCACGCGTCCCACGTCTCCCTTCCACTTAGAACACATGTGGCTACCCATGGAAGCCCACAACACAACACATACATTGGCATGTAGATATGAAGGCCCACACCGAACGACGACGTCCATCGAAGATTGCATGCCGACAGCTAGGGCCTAACCGAAACGACATAAAGGAAATAAACCATAGAAAACCAATTCCATCGGCAGGGAAGAAACACCACACCACATAGAAAGCCCTAGCCAGCGGGGCATGACCTAGCCAACCACAACCCGTCGGTCCAACGAGCAGCGAAATGCAACCACTACATGTCACATAGCGAGGTGGAGTACCGACTCGCCTGTAGCATCCTCCCGCACGGGCCACCCCAAGTTCTTACTTCGTGTCACTATTTTCTTTTAGATGTTTGTGTTGCTATTTTCTTTTAGATGTTCGTGTTGCAAGCTTGTTCAGGTAGTACTCCTTTCCCATTCGATTTTTTAGAATGTTTTCTTCTTTGTTTTATTTTTATTTTTATCTTTGTTTTTTTACTTTCTTCTCATTTTATAGTTTTCTTCTAGTTTGTTTATTCTATTTGTTACTTTTTATTCAATACTTTTCATTTCATTTTGTACTAAAATTTAGTTTTTTTTGTTTCTTCATTCTTTTTCAATCTGCTCATGCATTTTTCCTTTCTCTACTTATTTTCTTTTTTGTTCTTATTTACCTTTTATTTTTAAACATATGAATTTTTTTGTGGAACACATGAATATATTTTTTATTACGAATAGTATGAACATTTTTTAGACCGATGAACATTTTTTCGATGATTTTTCTTGAAATGACGTTATCTTCTTTTTTCAGACCCGTGGAAATTTTGGACCGATGAATGTTTTTTCAGACCCACAATAACTTTTCAGAATTATGTCAACATACTTTTCGGACCGCTCCACAAAAATATACTTTTCGGACCAATGTGAACTTTTTCAGACATACTGTTGAATATTTTTTAGATTGTTGAAATTACGTGAACATATTAATGTAGACATGTGAGCTTTTAGCTTTTTGCAGACCGATGAATAGTTCTTTCAAACTCGTGAATAATTTAAAAAAAGTGAACATCTTAATTTAAACCCATGAAATTTTATAGATCAAAGAATACAAAACACTGTATTTTATTTTGTACTAAGCGATTTTATTGTTAGATGTGAACATTATTCGTGTTCTCAGTATTTGGATAATTATTAAATTGTTAATATATTTTATATAGCTAATTTATTTTGCGAGTTAAGTATAAAAATTAACAATCTGCTAGGCCGTTTAAATTTTAATAGACATTTTCTAGGTATACTTTAGGGAGCAGCATAGCGTGCCATATAGCAAATCACAGAGCGATACATCATAAGTAAGGAGAAGCCTTCAATTCAAGGGAGCTTAGAGCTCTTTAGAGATATCAATTTTGATAAAATATAGACCTCATAGGAATGACGGATAAATCTACACTTTTTGGGTAGATGCCATTTCATCCATTACCTTGTGTTACCATATATAAATTTGAGGTATTCACGTTTTCATTTTGCATTTTAATTCAATTCGAATTAAGTTGATTTTGTTCTTTTAAGCATTTTATGCACTCTTAATTAATGATGAATTAATACTTACTTTTTCAAGATTTTGTCTCAAATGAAAAATTAGGATAGGTGGAATGTAAATGCAGGTTGTAGGGGTCACATAGAAGTAAACACATTGCTAGAGCAGTTCTTATCAATTGGCAGCAACCCAACCTGTTCTTTGGTGCTTCTTCTCTGTTTGGACCTGTAGTTCCCCAGAACACTTGGTTAAGACCTTCTTCTCAGTTTTTGAGTGTCCTGTGAGTGAAGAAAACTCGGAAGCTTGCATTCAGAACCGCATGGTTGCAAGAAAGCTATGTTTTGAGGACTCTCCCAGCCTTGAATCGGCCTCGTTGCTTGATGTTACTGAGTCTGAAGCTGAGCTGCAGGGGAGGTCATTCAGTCGGCCAATGTGATGTCTAAAGGAAAAGGAAAGGCAAAGGTACCATCCCATACTGCTGTAGTCCGAAGGAGCCCAAGGAATAACATATACAATGGATTTAAAGTGAAGATACCAACAAATTCCAGGAATAGAAAGTCTAAAGTTAAGAGTAGAGTAGTTCCTGCAATGGCAAGGGCAAGTAACAGTGCTGAAGATTCAGAAAATTCAGAAGTTACTAACCCAGCTTCACCTGTGCCACCTCCCACTCCTATCTCAGTGCTGCAATACATTGGGACCAACATCTATGGCATTCCACCAGAGGAGCTGCAGGAGGACACGTTGGAGCTTAATCACCTTGAGAGCTCAATAAATAAATCAATCTTAGTTTATTTTCATGGAACTTTATGTTATTATTTCGTGTTGGGCACCTTTGTGTTATTCATATTTTATTCAGTTATGAACTCTACCTTAAGACAGTGGCATATTCCGTGTTGGAATGTTAGAGGTCTTAATTTAGAAGATAAGCACAATGCTTTGCGTGCTCATATTAATTCCTCTAGTTGTGTTATCATTTGTCTTCAAGAAACCAAACGAGAGAAGTTTGATCATTCCTACATTAGGAAATTTTGTCCTCGAGATGTGGGGTTCCTCCCGGATTTATGTTCCGAGAAATCCCTGTTATGCAAATATCCATGTTCCCATGATCAGTGGGCCGTGGAACATAGCCGACAAGTATCATTACAACATCCGAAACTTAATGAATACAATACTTACATAGATGCCATTATGGGTACCTAATCTTCAGCAACGGATCATCATTAAACGAAGAGCCCAATCATGCCATAACCTACAGGCAGCTGACTGGGAAGATAACCTAACTCGCATAGATGTCACCTTATCCTTCCATCTTCTATCTTCTAAAAATCTAGCCAAGTAAATAGCCAGGGACAATTCTAGTGAGTACTTTGAATATACTCGCAAACCACCAAGATAAGTTAAATAAGATAATGCAGTTTGGATATGGTGACATAGCTCTATCTAAGGCTATTTTGAAAAGCTTATATTTATCTTGTAGATATGGCATCTCTATATCTTTATTGAAAAAGACTTTTGAAAACATGTCTCCATTTTAAAATATGGATATATCTGTATCCTTGTTGAAAAACTTTTTTTAAATAGTTTTAGAGAAAAACCCCTTTTAAACATCTTTGACCATCTCTGGTCAAAACAAAGCCTTAATCTTAGGTCCTCTCCAGACCTCCTTACTTTCATCTATCTTTCCAAGAACACCATTTGGGTACTCCTAGCAATCACCTTTCCAACCGTCCTTGGTCGTGGACATGGCTATTCAAATAGATTATACTCTGTAGAGTTTGTGCACTTTACCGACAAGAATTAATACATCCACCGGGATACAACCATGGCCTGCTACACACGATAGACGGGGGTTCGGATAATCAAACCTAACCTTTCATTTGTCATTCCTAGCAACAGAGGCTTTTACTTTTCGGTTTGTTCTCCCCGACAACGAGTATGTGGCCCCCGGCCATAGTCCTCCCTTCCGTACACGCATATACCTGAACCGCAGCTTGGCATATACCTTAACTTGGTGACTCCACTTCCTTCTCCACTCCTAAAGCATACCATTCGCAGGAGACCCAATTGTTGCACCGGCACTCCTGCCAAGACAGGCTCACTCTTGCCGAAGCAAGCTACAAGCTCCAGATCCGTAGACCTGTTAGCGCTTGCCCGGAATTCTAGGGATTTCTCCCTTTTAGCAAGTACAAGCTGCCCCGGCTAAAGACAACAAACTACGAGTTAAGTCCCAGCTCCTGGGGTAATGTGGTTGCACAGATAAATTGTTCTGGTAAAGATGTAGAACATCCCTTCTCTTTCTTTTGCTCAACCATCGTCCTTCTCATCATCCTCTTTTCTTTGGTAAAACCTCCACTCGGAACGATGCCTCTTTCCAAGGGTTTTATTTTGAAAACTTTTTGGTAGGGTAAAACCCAAAATAGTTTTATTCATTGAAAACCATGGTTTCCCAAAAAGGTAGGATGCTAGTTATCATAAACTCGATCTAAAGGGGGGAAAGTGGGTGTCAAACAAGGGTAGGTGTCCTAATGGACACTCGTCCATAACTTGGAGGGGCCAAGTTATCATCGTTGCTTTATTTAAATCAAACCATGCAGGTAACAATGCAGTTTATAAACAAGATTCCAAAATGACTAGTAAACAGGAGTAGGACATATATCAGAGTTCAGGAAGGGTGGCTTGCCTATGACCAACGAGATGTCCCTGGACTTCTTCTTAAGATAACCAGAATCCAATAACAATAATAATAAGATCTCTTCTCGTCATCAATACAATCACAACTATCATCGACATCGAGTATACATGCAAACAAGCAATGCCACCATCAAAACAAGGCATACAAGTATAAAAACATACATCAAGTAATGAATAATACAAGTTAACAATTCAGTAGGTTTTGAGTAATTGGATTTAGGCAAGTGGAAATGCTTGAAGAGCAATTGTGGGTTTTCTTTAATGAATTTGGAGGCCAAATCTACTTACTTAAGGGTTTTTAAACCAAGGTCATGTTCTGTATGATGTCAATATGAAATATGATATCATAAAATACGTATTGATCAAATGAAACCAACAAAAGTGGTTTCACTAATTTATCAATTTGCAGTGATTTATAATAAATTTTCTAGTGAGAAAGACTCTAGTTTTAGGAAATAATTCACCAGAAAAGTTCTGTAGGTCCAAAAATTATTTCCTTGGATGGTTCTGTAGTGTTTTAGGTACTGATTTACTAAGAGTTGGAATCATGTCAAAATATTTACCAGAATACCCTCATGAAATTCCCAAAGGCAGTTCTGGAGGGTTTTTGTCTTTTTAACCAGATTTAAATTACAGGGGCTTTTGATATGATTCCAAATACAAAAGTTAGGTACTTTGAATACCTTTCTTTAGAAATTTGAATGACCCTTTTTGGAGTTTCTAAGCTTCTGAAATGATTTATCTAGTGAATATACAACATACAGAGGTATTTAATTCATTAAAATGTAAAAGTGGGTCAATAAATAGTGATCTCCTAGGTTGGAATTATCTCAATAGGTGCAATATATAATCCTAGAGAATTTTATAAAGTCAACAATGAATTTTTTTATTTTTACTCTAGGAAAAATATAGCTCTAGTTGGCATGGGTCCAAGGTTCATGGATTGGTAAGATGAATATCTACCATATGAAACTTGATTCACTCCATTTGGGCTTACCAAACTCTCTCAAAGGATTTGTTTCTAAATAGGAAACATCTAGATAATTAATTTACTATGATTAATCTAGAAAATATTATGGTCAACTCCTTGTACTGAATGTTTAAGGAAATATGTATGTATATACCAAAATTTTGATCTGTCCTAAATCTAGCAGTTTCCATTTTCTAACTGATTTAAACGAAAGGGTTAGGTTGCAGATTTGAAACAAGTGATTAAAAGAAAAAGGATAAAAGGGGGCAGCTGGGCCAGAACTGAGATGAACTGGGCAGTATCTTGAGCCAGCCCAACCAAGCAGGCGGCCAAGACGGGAGCCAGTTTTGAAACTGAGGAGTGGGGCCCCGGTGTTAGCGACTCATATAAGCGAAGGGGTATTGTGTGACTAAGGCCGTCGAATCAAGGCAGGATCAACGGTGTGGGGTCGTCGTCCTCCTCAGGCTAAGAGACGGTGAGGGGAAACCCTAGGTACGGGCAGAGGCGGCTGGGGATCACCTGGGGAGCATGTCCGGTGACAAGGGGGAGGCAGGGTGACATAGTAGTCGACGACGGTCCCGGCGATGTGCGGAAGCGGCGGTTTCCGTGCGGAGGCGGGGTTGCACGCATCCGTGACGCGACCGGCTCGGGAGCTCGCCGGTGCATGCTCGGGACTGCATGCATGTCGACAGCGAGGGTGCAGGGTGGATGCGGAGGTCCTGGGAGAGCGCCGGGGTGGCTTCAATGGGGCTGCAGGTGCTCGGGGAGGTCGGGCTCACCGGGAGGGAGCTTCTCTCGGACATGCACGATGGCGGCTACTCTAGTGTTCCTGTGACAAGAAGAGAGCAAGGTAAGGGTAGAACAGCGCATGGAGGTTCTAGAAAAGTCCTAGAGAGGGAGTGGCTTGAGCGACAACATGCTCGACCTTTAGAGGGAGGCCGAGAGGATGTGTTCCTCTTCTCCATGGCGAGGGAGAGTGAGGGAGCCAGATCTAGAGTTCTAGGGAGAGTTGGTAGAGTGGAGAGGGGGGAAATGAGGCAGAGAGAGGTCAGGGTGGCCTCAGGCCCTTTTAACCCGTGGGGACAAGGTCCATGGTGGACTTGGTTCACTAGGATAAGGATGGGAGAGAGGCTGGACTTGATTGGACAACAGAGGTGGTGGGAGATAGGTGTGAGGGCCCTCTATTCATGTAGATGGGGCAGAGGGGAGGGAGGTGGCTGCAACACATTTATGTAGCAAGTTTTAGCAAGATGTGCATATCTCCTTCCTTGCTTTGCTTCCAAACACAAAAGGAGAAGGGACCAGGGTTTGCTACAGTATATGTATGCAGTGAAGTTTGACCAGGGGAGAGGGGTTGTGGCTGTGCTAATCAATGTTGGTTGTTGATGGGCTTTGATTTGGTTTTTGCTTCTAGTTTTATCAAAATATCACATTTAGCCATAATGATGATCAATGAAAGAATTTCCAAAACTTGATCTTGGTAAGATGAAGAAATGGTTCTAGTAGAAGGGTATAGCCAATATATACCTCTTATAATAATTTGGGATTTTTCAGATGATTTTTAGTTCACTTAAAATCATTTATTCAAATAGAGCAAAAATGGTTCCTAGAAGCTCATTTGGTATTTTTGAATTGGAAAAGTGAGGTTTTTGGTGTGATATGGTACAATATACCAAGGCACACCTTGGGGAATTTTCTTGGAATTTACTGGGAAAGAAAAGTATTCTTAAACAATTATTTCTTGTTTCTGCCATTTAAGAAAATGGGCAAAAAGAATTATTAAAACTCTTCAAAAATATTTATTTTTGAAGGGGGATAGGGTATGATATATAGGTCTCAAATTTTCCAAAAGGTGGAGAAGAGTTTTGGAGAAGAACAAACTTGATTTTATAGAAGGAGTTTTGAGGTATTTGTCAAATAAAGGAAATAAATTATTTTTGGGCCAAACTAATTATGGATAAAATTTGATAATTTTTTATATCCAAGTTAGAGGATTTCCACATGCTATATCAATCATTTGCAAACTTGGGTTTTGAAAATTTGACTTGATTTGGGTAGAATCAAAGGAAAATAGGATCTTAGGCATTGTTAATTTTATCCCTTCAAAACCTTGTTGGATCTTGGGGCTCAGAGCTCCCCTTGGATCATGGGATATATGGATAGATATACCAAGTGATTTATATCACCATGGTATAGAGGTTTTAGGGTGATAATGATTGAGATCTCCAAGGATTGATTCCAAACTTTGAAAAAAATAAGGGTGCCAAAACAGGTTAACAACTAGCCTTCAAAACCACGTGGGTTTTGGGAGCACAAGGATCCAATTGGAACAAGTGAAGTAGGGATTGGTAGACCCTTAGAAGTAGAGGATAACCATTCCATGGTTTGGTCAAAATAAGATAGTATGAATATGTGAGCTTCTTCCAAAGTAGGCATATTGATAAGATTTGCAGGAATTATTATTTTCTCGCCTGTAAAACCATCAAGAACAAGTGGGTTAAAAGATGATCTAGCCAAGGGACATAGTGGGCCTTGGTATTCCTTAAGATTTTCTACAATATGGTTCAAGTACATTTCCAAAAATGCATAAGGGTTGGAAAAGAGGGAGACTCAATTATGTGATATTGATATCAGATTTCTAGACTTGGTCGTTTTTGGCAGAGTGGGAGATTTTGACTAGAATATAAGAGGGGATTATTTTGAGTGGCTGCAAGGTTCCAAATCATCATCAAATGGATGATGTTGAAGTGTATATTGAGTAGCAAGGATCCATTCTTGATATTGGTCTATTTTGATTTGGAAGCTTCTAGAAAGAATAATCTCTAGAAGTGATCTAGTTAAGGAGGTTAATGGTTCACTTTAGGGACTAGAGGTTAGATCAAGCTTTGTAGAATTGGTTAAGGTTTGTATTCTTAATTTAGCTTGATTCCTAGAGGATGAGCTCCTAGAGAGCTCATACTACTTCCTAAGGAAACAAGTCAGACAGCAGATCAAAGCAAAACATAAGACAACAGATCAATGCAACTCATCTTACAAACAAAACACATCTACTACTATGGATCCTTCAATCCTAGCTTGAGGTAAGGATGGGTATTTTGAAAAAGGTTGTATTTTTAAGTAGATAAGAGTCCCTTGTTATTTCTATGAAGAGTAGGAATCAAAAGCTTATAAAAGATTTTGGAAAATCTAGAGGTAAGAGTAGTTGGAAGTTCAGTCTTGGAAACATAAGGAGATTATATCTTGTAGATCTACATAATTTTGTTAATAGAATCTACTAAACTAGTTTGGTTTGGAAATGTATGTTGGCTCAGGTTTTGAATGCCAGAACATTTTAGAATATGTAAAATGAGCCAAGACAGTTTTGTTAAATAGTTTTTGTCAACTGAGGGTGAGGTAAGGGGTATATCATATGGTATACATTCAGATGCACAGGCACAAGCAAGCAATAAGCAAACACTGCATCACTAACAAGAAATTTTTTTGTTCCCCCTGATTTTTGCATTCAAGACAACTAATCAGGGTTGCTAAAATTGGGATGTTACAGACCTTTCCCCCTTAAAAGAATCTCGTCCCGAGATTCAGGAGAGTAAGGTTAGGGAATTTTGAGTTGGGGTTTGCGCTATGTGTATCCATTGTACTTACTTACAAATTTCATCTTTGAACGTGGTTAATTTGTCGATGGAGTTGGACTTCAGTCTTCTTGGATGCACGGGGAGTTGAGCAGACTTCAGTCCTGATTGCGATGGATGATCTTCCCTCTATAAGGATTTATGGTGCTTCTCTTAAGGTCTTATCGCATCCTAGTTCACGACTTCTTGTCTAACTCCTGAGGTTGTTTCTGGCAGATGGTTAGTCTATTGTTGTGTGAAAGATGCAGTCTTTCCCCCTTAGGATTAAACTAGGGTAGATTGGGGACATGTTAGTTCTTCCTTCTTGGAGTCATCGAATGATGTTTGAGAACTATCACTCATCTTCCTTCTAGAGTTGGAATCTTCAGAGGACATCTGCCAACTGGTCCTACGAGGCTCATATACTACTCTATTCGTACTTAGCCTATTCGTATATGTTGAATTCGCGAGTCCTCTAAATGGTTTAGAATTGAGGGGTTAGTGATCCGGCGATCCTTCAGGGGGGTGGTCTTCAACTGAAGTGGCCGAGGAGGATCTTCATGGACTCTTCTTAGACATTGACTCCTTTTTCTTGTTTTAACCCTTGAGAGGATAGTTTAGTCAGCTTCCGTAGTCTTGTCTACTTCAGGTATTCAGGTTGTCTTGATTAGGGGCTTCTTTGGTACTGGGAGATTTAGTAGACTTTTGACGGCTATTTACGAGGTCTATCCTTTGAGGTTTTGACGACTCTCGAGTTGATTCCTGGGGAAGGACGTCGGATGTGGAAATCTTCCTAAAGTATCTTCCGGTAGATAGTCTTATGGAATTGAGTGGGAAAAACATAGTCTTTCCACCTTAGAGCTTCACTAAGGTTCTTCGAGAAGGGTGTGGATCTTCCATCTTGGAGTGTTGACGTGATGCTAGAGGAAGGCTGTATTTTCCCTGGGTATTGATTTGAGGTCCTCGAGTGACGTCCTATTTCACAAACCTTGTCGGGGGTGGTTTCCTAGCAGAGTTAACTCAAGAAAAGTTATCGGTTAACGACTCTTCTTGCTCGTATTCAGTCAGAGTAGAGCCATCTAACTTCAGAGGAAAAAGTCTTCACTGGAATTCTTTGTGTTGCTTCTGCTCGATTGCGGAGTATACTGGTTGTCTTCATGCCTCCTTGTCTTCAGGGCTTTGGAGAATTCTGGTCTTCTGGCAAGGACTTCTTATTGTCTAGGTTAGCAAGTCTTGTGGTTTCTTGTGGATAATGAGGATCCTTCGGTGATAGAATTATGGCTTCAACGATACTCTTGTTATTGTCGGTAGATGAATGATGGCGTGCGGTGTTTTGGTGGAAAATCTTGAAATGTGAGTTTGACGGGGTATGCCATCCTACTGCGGAGGAGTCTTCATATGTTTCCAACTGGAAGATGTCGAGGTCCTGGTTCTTGGGATACTCTTCCTCTCATAACTCCCGAGCTTAGTCTAGGTTCTTGTTAGTGACCACTAACAGGGGCGTCTGAGTTCCTAGGTGGTGTATCGATCTCGAACGCTTTTGACTAAGGTAAAACAAGCCAGAACATACATACAAGATGAATAGAGCGAGGTGGTCGCAATGTCCTTCACAAACAACACACATCAAGCAACACATTATGCAACTTAGGCAAGCAAACACGGTCTACCATGGGGACAAAGGAGTTAACTACTCGCATTATAAGGGAATCCTATCTTAGTAATATTGATCTTAGGTATCATTGTTATTAGGGACTGGGTTACTATCCTGCAGATGAAGCCTTTGCCGAGTCATTGGACGATTTTCGATATTGTAGTACTTGATTTCCTCGGAGTAGGAGGATTCCGCTGGTGGGGCAATCTTGTAGTATCCTTGTGTTTGCTGATAGTTGCTTGTCTTCATCTCATCACCGGGTTCTAGGTCCTAGTTATTTCAAATCCGTAGGTTTGAAATTTGGACGAGAGATAGAGGAAACCATTTTTGAAATCATTTAAGATAGGGGGAGATAAGGAGTAGAATTCTTTTGAAAGTATTTTGAGAAAATAGGTTTTCAAAAGCCAATGTTTCCAAAATAGTTTTCCTGTCTAACGACCATGCTAACTAAGGTTGTCCTACAGTCAGGATGGCTTTGATACCAAGTCTGTGGGGTTCCTCCCGGATTTACGTACCGAGAAATCCATGTTATGCAAATATCCATGTTCCCATGATCAGTGAGCTGTGGAACATAACCGACAAGTATCATTACAACATCCGAAACTTACCGAATACAATAATTACATAGATGCCATTATGGCTACCTAATCTTCAGCAGCGGATCATCAATAAAAGCAGATCCCAATCATGCCATAACCTATAGGCAGCTGACTAGGAAGATGGCCTAGCTCGCATAGACATTACCTTATCCTTCCATCTTCTATCTTCTGAAAATCTAGCCAAGTAAATAGCCAGGGACAATGCCAGTGAGTACTTTGAATGTACTCGCAAACCACCAAGATAAGTTAAACAAGATAATGTAGTTTGACTGTGGTGATATGGCCAAGTAAATAGCCAGGGACAATGCCAGTAAGAATGTTGTTGAAAAGCCTATATTTCTCTTGTAGATATGGCATCTCTATATCTTTATTAAAAAGAGTTTTGAAAACATGTCTCCATTTTAAAATCTGGATATATACGTATCCTTGTTGAAAACCTTTTTTTAAAATAGTTTTATAGAAAACCCCCTTTTTAACATCTTCGACCATCTCTGGTCAAAACAAAGCCTTAATCTCAGGTCCTCTCTAGACCTCCTTACTTTCATCTATCTTTCCAATAACACCATTTGGGTACTCCTTGCAATCACCTTTCCAACCGTCCTTGATCATGGACATGGCTATTCGAATAGATTATACTCTGCAGATTTTGTGCACTTTACCCACAAGAATTAATACATCCACCGGGATACAACCATGGCCTGCTACACATGGTAGATGTGGGTTCGGATAATCGAACCTAACCTTTCATTTGTCATCCCTAGCAACGACGGCTTTTCATTTTGGGTTTGTTCTCCCCGGCAATGAGTATGTGGCCTGTAACACCTCAAAAATATTAAACAAGCTTACCAAGTTCTAATCACCCAAGTTTAGGGTTAACAAAAACTTTTATTATTGAACTTGATATGAATGCATGTGTGATTTCCATTAATACATGAATGCTTGCAATTGCCATGTTTGATTGCTATAAATGATTAGGATTAGTTTAAAGATGAATACCACATCATCTAGGTCAATTCCAAACAAAATCAAATAAAAAGGAAACCAAATATGAAGCATATGATCATATGTTCATTTTGGCCAAAGTTAACCACTAGTTTACTTTGGCCATCTCTAGTAAAAGATTTCTAGCAGAAACAATTCTAATTCTTTTCACCCCTTGCTAGACCAAGTAAAAATGAACCCAAGCCAACTTTACAATCTTACAGAAACTATTGTTAAATCTATTTAAGAGGCAATTCAAAATTGAATCAAGTGTAGGTACATCGACGATCATTTTACAAAAACCACTCAAATCAACACCATTTGGAAATTCGTAGCAACCAGATACTACCAAGTATGTGACCATCACACTCACCAAAAATCATTCAAAAATTTGAAAGTTGAGTTCATGCGGCCATTTGATCGAACACCTAGCAGACAGATTACATCTACCAACTATCTACTGTTTGTGATCAATCAATTGATCATAAATTGTACCCCAATTCTACTCCATATCTCACCCACGATCACCCCTAGTACACAGCCGTGCAGTGGAGCCATTTCCCTTCGTTGTTGCACCAGTGTCCATGCATACCCGAGCATGTCCATGCCGGTTGAGCATGGACACGACGCCTCAGACCGCACCGCCCTCTCCCATGATGCCTAGCTGATAACCATGACCTCATCGCCCCTCTCTGTCCACCCCTTGACCAACGACGATAGGTGGAGACGCGGGAACAGCCGCGCCCATTTAAGCCTCTGTCATGCGGAGAGCACGACGGAGCATCGAAGCCGCCTCGTGCAGCCACGCCGCGCGTCGCTCTCTCTGCTCATACCCACACCCACCGCATCACCAGCGACCGCCCAGACATGACCATTCACCGCCGCATGCCCCGTAACCACCGTACTCGCTAACAAGCACCGCCGTACCCGAACAGAGCCCCGATGTTGCCTGACCGACTGAGACCGCCCCTTGCCGCGCCACTACGCGTGTGACGACCACCACAGTCCACTGCGTCGACCCATGCCATCCGCCATGCCTAGCGTGACCTGTAGTAGCGTCGCCGATGAAGCCCGACCATGCCGCCCTACCTCCACCGCCGGTGTATAAATAGGAGCCAGCCTAGACCTCAAACAAAACACCACCTCACTCCTCTCTCTCTCAGAACCACCCTAGACCCTTTCTCGGAGCAAGGCGAGCACCACCCCGCCGGAATTTGACCGGAGCCTGCCGCTGCAGTGAAGAAAGGGAGCTGTTGATTGGAGCCACCCCAGGAGCCACCGTGACCGCCAATCGACTCGCCGTCATTGACAAGCCCATTCGCCCCCATCGCCAGACCTAGCTGGAGCCCTGGTAAGCCCCAACAACCCCTGCCGTGCCGCTAGATCTAGAATCTCGCCGGAGCACCGCGAGGTTGATGACGAACCTCAGCCGTAGATCTCATTCTAATCGTAGGGCTGGTATTGATAGATATCGTTTCAGTTAGAATTAATCACTGACGCATAGGACCAACTTGTTAGCAGCCCTCTGCGCGCGTGTTGTGCAGTTGGGCCGGCCCATTTCTTTTCCCATCCAGAGCCCATCGATTCAAATAAAATTTTGCCATTTAGTTAAAAACCCTATTCTCTCAGTAGATTAAAAATTCAATTCAAAGAGATGTATTGAACCAAAATGTATGGTTCCAATTTTGTTAGAAAGGTATTGAAAATATCTACACACTCCCGTTGGATTCAAACCATTTGAAATTATAGATCACCTATACTAAAAATAACAAGACAGAGACTTTTACCACTTCAACATTTTTATAAAATCAACCATAAATGCTTTTGAGTTGATTCCAACTCTCGAAAAGCACATTTTACATGCTCTACATGAATATGTAAAAAGATTTGGTTTTACAGATATTAAACATGGACTAGTATTAAAAGGATGCTATATAGGCTTTTCTAGTCACTTTAATATTATTAAATAGTAATATTAAATCTTGCAATATATGACCATCATTTTAAATCAATTCTCAAGTATTGGAATATGTGGTGATGACATGTGTCAACATGATCCCATATTTTAATTAGAGGATATTAAATATTAAGTATTTTCAATGAGTAGAAATTACTTTTCCAGAATGAGATGAATAAGAAAGTGTAAATATTACATGTGATGATAGAGATGATGCTAGATCATATAGTGTGAGCCATGTTTGCTAAATAGAAGTAGTTAAGTATTGTTTGGTGATTGTGTATATTGAATGTATTTATAGACACTAGTACCGACCCGGGATACGACGAGGATGAGTACTTCGAAGAAGAGGAAGAGAACTTCAACGACTGCACTGCTCAAGGCAAGCTATCCATGCAAGCCATCATATGCAAGCTAAACTATGACAACTATCCATGCAAGCCCACTAGGATAAATAATCTATGCAAGATGCACCATGCATGCTTGGTTATGCAATTTTGATGATACCAATCCCAGTTTTTATATGCAAGCCGTACATTCCCTTTTACTCACATTTCTTCCTTAGTTAATGAATTGTGATTAGTGGAAAATAGGATGGATACTACCAAGATCATAGAACTAGTCTTGGGTACTTATACCTGATTAGCACCCCTCAATAGTGATACACTCAATACTAGTGGCTAGTGCTAAACTAAAACTTGACCACTTTAGATGTGAACACTTGGTGAAAATGATTATGAAAACCTTGGAATGATGATTCATTATATTGAAATGTTTTGACATGTGTTATGAAACACAATGGGTTGATGATGAAACTGAATGAGGCATGAGCCTTGACTTTGATAAAAAACTGATGGTTGGGTTCAGATGCTATACCATTCCAATTTTACCGTACAACCACAATACCTGAGTTGGGTAGGGCTTAACTGGAAGTTTATATGTCTTAGTATGGGTTCCCTTGCTGAAGAGGTTGAGCTGAGGCTACCTTGTGAATATGAATGTCCACCTATGCAGTTCCCGGGATGGCAGTTGGCCATGGATAGGAGGCCAAGCTCACAGGGGAGGTGCCTATACTAGGGTGTGTAATTGAAAGGTTAGGATTGATTATCCGCATACCAAGTATGATGATTCAGGGTTATCCCTGGCGGATGTATCGAAGTTTGTGGTGAAAGTGTACCACCTCTGTAGAGTGTCAAACTATTCGAATAGCCGCGCCCATGATTATGGACAGTTGGAGTGGCCATACTGTTCCGTTGTCAGATGTTTTCAAAATGACTTGTTACTTGAAATATGACTTTGACCTGACCACAACAGAGTTGTGGACATGAAATCTAAGTTCCCCCTTAAGTGATATAGTGAACTAAAGTTAGGTCTGTTACTCTTAAGTCTTATGGAATAAACCTGGCTTTTTGCAAACAAACCTAGAGCTTAAGATTCCTACTAGTTTTTACCTTACCTATGTTAGTGGTAGTTTGCGAGCACTTAAAGAGTACTCATAGCTTTGTCCCTGGCTTTTACCATGGCCACACTATGAGGAGGACTACCCAGAAGATGAACAGCAGGAGGTCTATGACAACTAGGATCATCTCCCATCGTCAGCATTGCCTGTGACCCTAAAGATGGAGCCCTACTACGTTTACTTTCCGCTGCTTTGATTGTATTAAGACTGGATCATGAGATCCTTTATTTGTAAGACCTTTAATATGGTTTGTAATGCATGATGTACCGTGGTACCAATTCTGTTATGTCTCGCAAAAATGGTAATCCTGGGATTGCGATGTACGACATAATAGGCATCTGGACTTAAAAATCCGGGTGTTGACAAGTTGGTACCAGAGCCATCCTGACCATAGGAGACCCTAGTTTGAATGGACGCCTGAGAAACCTAATTTCAAAGCAAAAGAAGTGAGTATTTACAAAAACCTATTCTCACTCTTATCTCTGAGATTCTTTCCAAAAAGAGATCACTTACTCCTCAAAATTCTTGCAATTCTACATAAAATTTGACACACTTGATCACTTCACTAACTTACCCATCTTAATTTCTTATAGATGGAAGTCAAATATAGCAAGTTTTACCAGTTGGGCAATGGAGGGGAGCAGATCTTTGAGAGGGATTTGGACCAGCTCTCGGAGTATTTTGGACGCCCGCACCCGGAGTTCTTCGGAGCACAGCTCAATGACCAATCTGGAGGGGAGCTACAGTGGCTGATTGTTGCCAACCTGAGAGGCAAAATGGAGCCACTGCTTTCGGAGAAGAGTCAGTTCAGCTTGAGGGAGAATAACTGGTTAGATGGACTAGCCAGGGCAATGCAGGAGGCACCTGCTCGCTTGTGTGCACAGAACATCAACCAACTCAACGACACCCATTTTGCCCACTATGCAAGACGTGACTCTATGGGACAGCCTTTGGCCATGCCGGCACATCCGGAACTGAAGCACCACGTGGACTACATGGACTTCATGCTACATGAGACTCAGAAGGAGTTGGACAATGCCCGTGCATACGCCAACCAGAATCATGCGGAAGCCGCTGAAAGGAAGCAAACCCTCGCCATGCTTGCTAGGGAGCGCAAGTCTCTCCATCACCAGCGTGATAAGAAGGATCGCATCATCGCCCGTCTTTGTTAGAAGGTGGCAACCCTGGAGCAGACCATCCACGATCAAGAGATCCAGCTGGAGGAGAAGGAAGAGGAAGGTGAAGACATCCGTGGAGATCCCTACTCTTACCTTAGTGATGATGATGACTACCTAGAGGACCACACCGATGAGGATGATGCTGACTTCATTGATGACGAGGAGCCCGAAAGTTCTGATGCTTAGTAGTCGCACCTGAGCACTATCATAGGTGTGAGTGTATCCGGTCCCATTGTATCTTAGCTTGCCAGAATGGTCGTTAAGACCACCTGCTTTAGTATTTGTGGTGTGTGTTTGTATTGTGTTCCTAGCATGAATGAATGAGAAGAAGTGGTTAGTTTTCAAACCTTAGTCATGCTCAAAGTTTAAAGATTTTTGAAACAAACCCATGAACCATAGAAATTTCCCACTTGTCTCATTATCTACCTCAATCTTCAGATGACTCGCAGTAACCCCAGAGGAAGCAGCTCATCTCAGGACCCAATGCTGCAGATTCTGCAAATGTTAGTTTCTGACCGTGAAGCCAGTAGAGTTGAACGCCAAGCCAACTTAGCCACTCTTCAACAGATAGCCTAGATGGCTCATAATAACCAGGGCCATGGAAACCAAGATCACCATGGATCTAAAATCAAAAATTTCCAGAATACCAATCCTCCTATGTTTAGAAAGTCAGAAGAGCCCTTGGATGCTGATGATTGGCTGCAAACCATGGAAAACAATTTAGAAGTCACAGGAGTTGATGCAAATGAGAAGGTACTATTTGCCACCCACTATTTGTCCAGTTATGCCAGATCCTGGTGGAATAGCACCCGTACCATGAATGGAGGTCAGATGATGATGTAGGAAGAGTTAAAGCTCAAGTTCAGTAGGACCCATGTGCCCCCGGGTCTGATCAAGAGGATGAGGGATGAGTTCAGAGATTTAAAGCAAGGAATGATGAATGTGGTGGAGTATCGTGATAGATTCCTGTCCTTAGCTAGATATGCCCCTGATGAGATTGACACTGAATCCAAGAAGAAGGAGAGATTCCTGAATGGTCTACATGATGAGATGCAGACAGTGCTAGTCAACATTCCCTTTGATGACATTGAAGCTTTTGTGGATTCCGCCATTCAGATGGAAGGAAAGATAAACCAAGCCAGTGAGAACCGTAAGCGTCGTATGATGCACCAACCTGGACCCCACCATACACCGAAGTATCGCCCCAACCCGTCTGGAGGATATGCACCTAGAAACAATAGACCCCTTATGTCTCGTCTGAACTACCCCAATCGTGGCGGTGGAAACTCGAAGCCCGAAGGCCACCACAACAGCAACAACCCTGGCAACCCCAATAACTTCAACCGTGCACCGCCGAGGTCCAACAACAACAGCAACACCAACAACAACAATACTACCCCAAGGACTGGAAGCAACGTTGTACCTGTCGCAGGGAAGGACAAGTCAATGATAACTTGTTTTGAGTGTGGAGTCACGGGTCACTACTCCAATGAGTGTCCCAAGAAGCTTGCTGCAGCCACCAATGCTACTGCACCAGTCCAGCAGTAGCGTCGTGTCCATCCTGGAAAGAGATTTGCCCCAGGAAACCCGCACAACCATACCGGCCGTCTATTCCACATGAATGCTGAAGAAGCCCAGGAAGCGCTAGATGTCGTGCTGGGTATGTTTTCTGTTAACTCAGTACTTGCAAGAGTGTTGTTTGATTCTAAAGCATCGCACTCGTTTCTTACAGAAGAATTTGCATGCACTAGTAAGATTCAACCAACAAATTTGAAGCATGTTATGATAGTTCAAATACCCGGTTCAACCACCAAAGCTAGAAAAATTTGCAAGGCCGTACCTATCCTCATTCATGGCATAATTTTTTATGCCAATCTAATAGTACTTGGAACCAAAGGTTTGGAAGTAGTACTAGGGATGGATTGGATGTCGAAACATCAAGGACTGATCGACTGTGCCAGGAAATCCATAACCATGACCAATAGCACTGGAGTATCAGTAGAGCATGTATCGGAGACACTGCCCTGTCAATTCAAATGCATCAAGAGCTTAGCCAAATCCACCATAGACCAAGTCATAGTAGTCTGTGAATACCTCGATGTATTCCCAGATGAATTGCCCGGTATGCCCCCAGATAGGGCTATCGAGTTTATCATTGAACTAGTTCCTGGAACTGGACCCATAGCTGAGAGACCTTATAGTATGAACCCATCAGAATTAGTAGAGCTCAAGAAGCAACTTGATGACATGTTGGAAAAAGGTCTGATTCAACCAAGTGCATCACCATGGAGATCACCTGTTTTGTTTGTGGTTAAGAAGGATGGTGCCAACCGTTTATGTACAGATTATCGTAAGTTGAATGACATCACCATCAAGAACAAGTACCCACTTCCAAAGATAGAAGATCTGTTTGATCAACTGACTGGTGCTAGAGTGTTTTCTAAGATTGATCTTAGAACTGGTTATCATCAATTGAAGATTCGTGGAACGGATAATCCAAAGACTGCCTTCACCACCAGATATGGATTGTATGAGTATAATGTCATGTCTTTTGGATTAACCAATGCCCCCGCTTATTTCATGAATCTCATGAATAAGATTTTTATGAATTTTCTGGATAAGTTTTTATCAATGACATTCTGATCTACTCCAAATCAGAAGAAGACCATGAACATCACCTAAGAACCATCCTTGAAACCCTTAGGGAGCATCAGTTGTATGCCAAGTTTAGCAAATGTGAGTTTTGGTTAAAGGAAGTAGGATTCCTAGGCCATATCTTGTCGGCAGGAGGAGTTGTCGTTGATCCCGCCAAGATTAAGGATGTTGAAGAATGGAAAGCCCCAACCACTCAAACTGAAGTCCGTGCATTCCTTGGATTAGCCGGATATTACCGCAAGTTTGTTGAAGGATTTTCAAGCATCGCTAGGCCGATGACTCAGCTGTTAAAGAAAGATAAGAAGTTTGAATGGACGAACAAATGTGAAGCAAGTTTTCAAGATCTCAAGGAGAGATTGATTTCAGCCCCAATTTTTATTATGCCCGATATCAAGAAGCCTTTTGATGTATATTGTGATGCATCCAAGATTGGTATCGGATGTGTGTTGATGCAAGAAGGAAAAGTCATATCAAACCTATCCAGACAACTGAAGCAACATGAACAAAACTACCCTACCCATGACTTAGAACTGGCAGCCGTAGTTTTAGCTTTGAAGAGATGGCATCATTATCTTATGGGTAACCAATGTGAGATTTATTCAGATCACAAGAGTTTGAAGTATATTTTCAGCCAAAAGGAACTGAACATGAGGCAAAGGAGATGGATAGAGTTAATCAAGGATTATGACCTTGACATTCACTATCACCCCGGCAAGGCCAATGTGGTAGCAGATGCTCTTAGTAGACTGTCGTGTAGATTAAACACCATGATTAAGGAAGCCCAGCCAAGTCTGCATGAGGAGATGGAGAATTTCAGAGTGGAGCTAGTTAGCGAAGGATTTCTAGCCAGTATTGAACTTCAACCCACTTTGATTAGTCAGGTAAAGGAAGCCCAGAAAGGAAATGCCAGTATTGATGGAATTAAGCATCGTATCGGTATAGGGAAGGTACCTGGATTCACGGAGGACGAAGAAGGAATTCTGTGGTACAAAGGACGTATATGTGTGCCAGCAGATTCAGAGTTGAAGAAAGTCACTATGCAGGAAGCCCATGATACCATATATTCTATTCACCCGGGAGGAACCAAGATGTATTAGGATTTGAAGGAGCAATTTTGGTGGCACAAAATGAAGAGAGAAGTCAGAAGCTACATAGCCAAGTGTGATATCTGGCAGAGATTCAAAGCGGAACATCAGCAACCCGCAGGACTTTTGCAACCATTACAGATTCCATAATGGAAATGGGATTCTGTCGGAATGGATTTCATCACAGGTTTGCCTACATCTAGTAGGGGAAATGACTCTATTTTGGTCATAGTGGATAGATTGTCTAAGGTAGCTCATTTCATACCCATCAAGACCACTTGTTAGAGTTTGAAGCTAGCAGAGTTGTACATTGCTAGAATAGTCAGTCTGCATGGAACCCCCAAGACCATACTGTCAGATCGAGGAACCCAGTTTACCTCAAGATTTTGGAAGAAAGTCCAAGAAGGATTGGGAACCAAACTTAATTTCAGCACAGCTTATCACCTGCAAACCGATGGACAAACAGAAAGAGTAAACCAGATCTTAGAAGATATGCTGAGAGCATGTGTGTTAGAATATGGATCTAAATGGGAAGATTGTCTGCCTTTCACGGAATTCTCATATAACAACAGTTAACAAGCCAGTTTGCAAATGACCCCATTTGAGTTTCTGTATGGAAGGAAGTGCCGTACACCCTTGAATTGGTCGCAAGTAGGAGAGAGTCAGATTTTCGGACCCAACATCCTACAAGAAGCTGAACAGAAGGTTGACAAAGTCCATGAACACCTCAAGACCGCTCAATCCAGACAGAAGAGATATGATGATAAACGACGCCAAGACCTGACCTTCAATATCGGAGATTTTGTGTATCTCAAAGTATCACCTTTGAAGGGAATGCAACGTTTTCAACTGAAAGGGAACTTGCCCCAAGATATATTGGACCCTTCAAGATCTTAAATCTTCGAGGAGAAGTATCCTATTAGTTAGAATTGCCTGAAGAGATGTCATCCGTACATGATGTGTTCCATATCTCGTTACTTAGGAAATGCCTAGAAGTTTCGGAGAAGACCGAAGTTTTCAGGAACATCGATCACAGAGCTATAGACATCAACAAGGATTTAACCTATCATGAAGTACCCATACGTATTTTGGAAGAAGCCTTCAGAACCACCAGGACTAGAAGTATCAAGTTTCTCAAGATCAAGTGGAGTAACCATACCGAAGAAGAAGCTACTCGGGAACGAGAAGATTATATTAGGACTGAGTTTCCCAATCTCTTTAGTTCCTAGTTTTTCTCGAATCTCGGGACGAGATTCTGTTTAAGGAGGGAAGGTTTGTAACACCTCAAAAATATTAAACAAGCTTATCAAGTTCTAATCACCCAAGTTTAGGGTTAATAAATTTTTTTATTATTAAACTTGATATGAATGCATGTGTGATTTCCATTAATGCATGGATGCTTGCAATTGCCATGTTTGATTGCTATAAATGATCAGGATTAGTTTAAAGATGAATACCACATCATCTAGGTCAATTCCAAACAAAATCAAATAAAAAGCAAACCAAATATGAAGCATATGATCATATGGTCATTTTGGCCAAAGTTAACCACTAGCTTACTTTGGCCATCTCTAGTAAAAGATTTCTAATAGAAACAATTCTAATTCTTTTCACCCCTTGCTAGACCAAGTAAAAATGAACCCAAGCCAACTTTACAAGCTTACAGAAACTATTGTTAAATCTATTTAAGAGGCAATTCAAAATTGAATCAAATGTAGGTACATAGATGATCATTTTACAAAAACCACTCAAATCAACACCATTTGGAAATTCCTAGCAACCAGAGACTACCAAGTATGTGACCATCACACTCACTAAAAATCATTCAAATATTTGAAAGTTAAGTTCATGCGGCCATTTGATCGAACACCTAGCAGATAGAGTACATCTACCAACTATCTACTGTTTGTGATCAATCAATTGATCATCAATTGTACCCCAATTCTACTCCATATCTCACCCACGATCACCCCTAGTACATAGCCATGCAGTGGAGCCATTTCCCTTTGTCGTTGCAGATTGGTGCTCTATGCGCAACGAACATTCCATGCGAACGAGCACGGACACGACGCCTCAGACCGCACCGCCCTCTCCCACGATGCCTAGCTGATAGCCATGACCTCACCACCCCTCTCTGTCCACCCCTTGACCAACGGCGAGAGGTGGAGATGCTGGAACAGCTGCGCCCATTTAAGCCTCTGCCATGTCGAGAGCACGACGGAGCACCGAAGCCGCCTCGCGCAGCCACGCCATGCCTCGCTCTCTCTGCTCGTACCCACACCCGCCGCGTCACCAGCGACCGCCTAGACATGACCAATTGCCGCCGCGTGCCCCGTGACCATCGTACTCGCTGACAAGCACCGCCGTACCCGAACCGAGCGCCGATGTCGCCCGACCGACTGAGACCGCCCCTTACCGTGCCACTACGCGCGTGACGACCACCGCAGTTCACTGCGTCGACCCATGCCATCCGCCATGCCTAGCGTGACCTGTAGCAGCATCACCGATGAAGCCCGACCATGCTGCCCTGCCTCCACCGCTAGTGTATAAATAGGAGCCACCCCAAACCTCAAACGGCACACCACCTCACTCCTATCTCTCTCAGAACTACCACAGACCCTTTCCCGGAGCCAGGCGAGCACCACCCCGCCAGAATTTGATCGGAGCCCGCCGCTGCAGTGACGAAAGGGAGCTGTTGATTGGAGCCACCCCAGGAGCCGCCATGACCGCCAATCGACTCGCCATCATCGACAAGCCCGTTCACCCCCATCGCCAGATCTAGCTAGAGCCCTGGTAAGCCCCCAACAACCCCCGCCGTGCCGCTAGGTTTAGAATCTCGTCGGAGCACCGCGACGTAGACGACGAACCTCAGCCGTAGATCTCGTTCTAATCGTATGGCTAGTATTGATAGATACTGTTTCGGTTAGAATTAGTCGCCGACGCGTAGAAAAAACCTGTCAGCAGCCTGCTGCATGCGTGTTGTGCAGTTGTTCCGGCCCATTTCTTTTCCCGCACAGAGCCCATCGATTCAATAGAATTTTTCCATTTAGTTAAAAACCCTATTCCGTCAGTAGATTCAAAATTCAATTCAAAGAGATATACTGAACCAAAATTTATGATTTCAATTTTGTTAGAAAGGTATTGAAAATATCTACACACTCCCATTGGATTCAAACTATTTGAAATAAAAGATTACCTATACTAAAAATAACAAGATAGAGACTTTTACCACTTCAAACATTTTTATAAAATCAACCATAAATCCTTTTGAGTTGATTCCAACTCTCAAAAATCACATTTGCCATGCTCTACATGAATATGTAAAAAGATTTGGTTTTACAGATATTAAACATGGACTAGTATTAAAAGGATGCTATATAGGCTTTTCTAGTCACTTTAATATTATTAAATAGTAATATTAAATCTTGCAATATATGACCATCACTTTAAATCAAATTCTTAAGTATTGGAATATGTGGTGATTACATGTGTCAACATGATCCCTTATTTTAATTAGAGGATATTAATTCTTAAGTATTTTCAATGAGTAGAAATTACTTTTCCAGAATAAGATGAATAAGAAAGTGTAAATATTACATGTGATGATAGAGATGATACTAGATCATCTAGTGTGAGCCATGTTTGCTAAATAGAAGTAGTTAAGTATTGTTTGATGATTGTGTATATTGAATGTATTTATAGACGCTAGTACCGACCCGGGGTACGACGAGGAGGAGTACTTTGATGAAGAGGAAGAGAGCTTCAACGACTGCACTGCTCAAGGCAAGCTATCCATGCAAGCCATCATATGCAAGCTAAACTATGCCAGTTGTCCATGCAAGCCGACTAGGCTAAATAATCTATGCAAGATGCACCATGCATGCTTGGTTATGCAATTTTGATGATACCAATCCCAGTTTTTATATGCAAGATTTACTTTCCCTTTTACTCAAGTTTCTTCCTTAGTTAATGAATTGTGATTTGTTGAAAATAGGATGGATACTACCAAGATCATAGAACTAATCTTGGGTATTTATACCTTATTAGCACCCCTTAATAGTGATACACTCAATACTAGTGGCTAGTGCTAAACTAAAACTTGACCACTTTAGATGGGAACACTTGGTGAAAATGATTATGAAAACCTTGAAATGATGATTCATTCTATTGAAATGTTTTGACATGTGTTATGAAACACAATGGGTTGATGATGAAACTGAATGAGGCATGAGCCTTGACTTTGATACAAAACTGATGGTTGGGTTCGAATGCGATACCATTCCAATTTTACCGTACAAACACAATACCTGAGTTGGGTAGGGCTTAACTGGAAGTTTATATGTCTTATTATGGGTTCCCTTGCGGAAGAGGTTGAGCTAAGGCTACCTCGTGAATATGAATGTCCACCTATGCAGTTCCCGGGATGGCAGTTGGCCATGGCTAGGAGGCCAAGCTCATAGGGGAGGTGCCTATACTAGGGTGTGTAACTGAAGGGTTTGGATTGATTATCCGCATACCAAGTATGATGATTCAGGGTTATCCCTATAGGATGTATCGGATTTTGTGGTGAAAGTGTACCACCTCTGTAGAGTGTCAAACTATTTGAATAGCCACGTCTGCGGTTATGGACAGTTGGAGTGGCCATACTGTTCCGTTGTCAGATGTTTTCAAAATGACTTGTTACTTGAAAGATGACTTTGACCTGACCACAACAGAGTTGTGGACATGAAATCTAAGTTCCCACTTAAGTGATATAGAGAACTAAAGTTAGGTCTGTTACTCTTAAGTCTTATGGAATAAACCTAGCTTTTTGCAAACAAACCTAGAGCTTAAGATTCCTACTAATTTTTACCTTACCTATGTTAGTGGTAGTTTATGAGTACTTAAAGAGTACTCATGGCTTTATCCCTGGCTATTCCCATGGCTAGACTATGAGGAGGACTACCCAGAAGATGGATAGTAGGATGTCTATGACAACTAGGATCATCTCCCATCGTCAGCATTGCCTGTGACCCTGAAGATGGAGCCCTACTATGTTTACTTTTCCGCTGCTTTGATTGTATTAAGACTAGATCATGAGATCCTTTATTTGTAAGATCTTTAATATGGTTTGTAATGGATGATGTACTATGGTACCAATTCTGTTATGTCTCGCAAAAATGGTAATCCTGGGATTGCGATGTACGGCATAACAGGCATCTGGACTTAAAAATCTGGGTGTTGACATGGCCCCCGGCCACAGTCCTCCCTTCCGTACACGCGTATACCCGAACCGTAGCTTGGCGTATACCTTAACTTGGTGACTCCACTTCCTTCTCCACTCCTAAAGCATACCATTCGCAGGAGACCCAATTTTTGCATCGGCACTACTGCTAAGACAAACTCACTCTTGCCGAAGCAAGCTATAGGCTCCAGATCCGTAGACCTGCTAGCACCTACCTGGAATTCCAGAGATTTCTCCCTTTTAGCAAGTACAAGCTGTCCCAGCTGAAGACAACAAACTACGAGTTAAGCCCCAGCTCCTGGGGTAAAGTTGTTGCATGGATAAATTGTTCTGGTAAAGGCCTAGAACATCCCTTCTCTTTCTTTTTCTCAACCTTCATCCTTCTCATCATCCTCTCTTCTTTGGCAAAACATCCACTCGGAATGATGCCTCTTTCCAAGGGTTTTATTTTGAAAACTTTTTGGTAGGGTAAAACCCAAAATAGTTTTATTCATTGAAAACCATGGTTTCTGAAGAGGTAGGATGCTAGTCATCATAAACTCGATCTAAAGGGGGGGCAAAGTGGGTGTCAAACAAGGGTAGGTGTCCTAATGGACACTCGTCCATAACTTGGAGGGGCCAAGTTATCATTGTTGCTTTATTTAAAACAAACCATGTAGGTAACAATGCTGTTTATAAACAAGATTCCAAAACGAGTAGTAAACAAGAGTAGGACATTGATGGTTCTGAAATATAGCCATCTACGTCCACATTTAAAACTGGTTATTATTCATATTTTTTATGAAATATCTCTCTAAACCCTGCCACTACGACCTAATATTCAAAGGGGTATGCAATCCTTTCTTTTATATTTTTCCTGCACAGATAATGTCGTTTGAAGATGGGAATCACTACATTAAAGTTAAAGATACGATATTTCCAACAACCAGAAGAAACCAGGAGCCATGAAGCGGATGTAGACGCTTTAATGACCAACTATACGACCGGAGCAAAATTCTAGCCATATAGCTCCGGTCGTATAGTTCGCGCCACCACCGTTAGGTCAAACAGAACAACTTTCGTGAAGGGACCCCTATATAAATAAGCCTCAGGCGACGAGAAAAACCTCTCCGACCTCGCCCAAAAGTCTCTGCCACAGATAATCACCGCCTCCAAATCTCAAAACCCTTCTCCATCTCCATAGCCATATTCCACTACTTGTAATAGTAGATCTCTTCTTCGATTGGCGACATTGTAAGACTATTGCTATCTCTTCTTCGAGGGGCCAAGTAATTCTCCTTGGGCTAATGGCTTCGGCCTAGCCATGTAGCGTTTGTGCATGTTATTTAGCATAGATGGGATCATGTATTAGTTTGTATGACATGATGATTATTGTATCCTCTCTTGCCTCAATCTAAAGACTTGTCAGGTACCCAAGACCCCGAGGGTTGAGCCAGGTATAGGGAGTATGAGTAATGGTTGATCTGCAGGTTGGGAACCCCAGTGACATAAGGGGTAGTACGGCTATATGTGAGGGATTTACTTGGGATTAACGGTGACATCACCATGCATATCATTAGTTCTCTTTCTTCTATGGATGAGACTAGTAGGTTATTGCTATAAGCGGTTGCGGAGGCAATAGCAATTATGGATGCACTGTCCACATCTAATTTATCTTGCTCTAACAAGTACATGCATACTTTATTTCTATCTTTTATTCCCATCAGATGTTTTGCACAGCTACAGGTGAAATCGAACGCCCTAGGCCCTCTCCCTTCATCATCAACAACAACAAAAAGACGCAAACTATTGGTCTGGTGAAAACACAAAAGGAATTCTAAAACTCCCTAAGGTCCGTTAAAGTAACTTCACTATGCATTCGCTTCCCGAGGATTCGATAACCTAGGCCTACTAGGGAAAAAGAATCTACACTACATCAGTAATCCGGATCGAAGGTATCAACTCTTTTTCTGGCGCTATTGCCGGGGAAGCAATAGCTACCTAGGTGAGGTTATTAGGAACCTTGCTAGTTTTAATTCTTGTTTTTAATTTTGTTAGTTTGCTTTCAGTCTTTATTTGATAAACCAAAAAAATTACTTAGCCTTTAAATTCTTGCTTTTACTATTATAATTCTCTATTTAAGAAAAACCAAAAGCATAGGAAATATGGCTAAAAAGAAGCTTGGGGAGTTTGCTACTCCCAACAATGATTATTTGCATACTCCTATTACTCAGCCAGCAATTGCTGCTGATGACTATCAAATTAAGCCCCATTATTTAAGTTTGGTTCCACAGAATCAATTTGGAGGCTCTAGTGTTGAAGATGCAAGTATGCACTTGAATACTTTCACTGAAATATGTGATACGATGCGTATAAAAGACGTTGACCCTGATGTGGTCAAATTACGTCTATTTCCTTTCTATCTTAGAGGAAGAGCAAAAGAATGGTTGATATCTTTGCCTAGAAATACTATTACATCATGAGTAGGATGTACTTCTTTATTTATGACTAAAATTTTCCCACCTGCAAAGACTATGCAACTCAGATCTAATATTACTGGTTTTAGACAGGAAGAGCGTGAGCCACTAGCGCTTGCATGGGAGAGGATGAAAGAATGCATGAGAAACTATCCTAGTCATGGGATTGAAGACTCATTAATTCTCCATCTATTTTATAATGCTCTTAACCCTGTGTCTAAGTCTATGCTTGATACTGCAGCTGGAGGAACGTTTACGGGTAAACATATTACCGAAGCAAAGGAGGAGCTAGACAATATGCAAGACAACCATGCCCAATGGCATGTGGATAGATCAAACACGAAGAAGGTGAACTCTGTCTCACCACAAGAAAATGAAGAACTCAATGCTAAGTTGGATGAGCTCACACAAGCCGTAAAAGGTAAGGAAACCTAGGTAAGAGCTACCCCTGAAACAAATATTGAAGAAATAGACTTCATAGATCGTAATTATTATAACCCTGCTTGGAAGAAGAATTATAATCCCAATTTTTAGAAACATTATTCTAGTCCTACAGGTAACTCTAATAATAATATGGGAACTAGTAATGGTAGTCTCCAAGAAACACTTAAGTCTTTTATAGACTCACAAAATGAACAAAACAATATTCTTGTTAAAATAAAGGAGAACCACGATGCTATGCTTGGTAAATTATCTAACCAAGCTGTTAGTTTGAGAAATGATTGGCAGGCCCTCCAAGAAAGGACGAGGATCATTGAGGCTCAACCAGGTAAGATAACCGAGAGTCAAACTCTCATTCTAGCTAAATTTGCAGGTAAAGCTGAGCCAAATCCCGTTGAAGACCACAAGATTATGAGAATCCAAAGGGAGGAACCTGAAGAACTGATACGTTGCTAATGTATCCATAATTTTTGATGTTCCATGCTTCGTTTTATCTACTTTCATATGTTTTGTACACACTTTGGAGTACTTTTTATAAACTTTCTTGGACTAACCTATTAACAAGATGCCACAGTGCCAGCTGCTTGTTTTCTGCTGGTTTTGGTTCTAGGAAAGTCAGAAAATAAATATTCTCGAAATTGGACGGGACAAAAGCCAAAGTCAGTTTGTCACCGAGGGGGACACGGAGCCAGAAAACGAGACGGAGAGGGGCCAGGGGCTGACCACACCACCTGGCTACATGGCCAGGCCTAGCCCACGCAAGGGGGTGGTCTGGCCGCCTAGGGAACCCCCTCGGCCTCCCCTTTTGCCTGTAAGATGTCTCCGATACAGAAACCCTAAGTACCCGATCAAAATTCCACGAAAGAGTCTGTAGCCGCCATCATCTCCATCCCTAGATCAGGAGGGATCTGAAGCTCTTCCCGACACCCTGCCGGAGGGGAGAATTCACCCTGGAGGCCTTCTTCATCACCATGCAAGCCTTTGGTGTGATGCTTGAGTAGTTCATCCCTGGACTACGGGTCCATGTAGTAGCTAGATGGCTGGTTCTTCTCCTTTGTGCTATCATGTTTAGATGTTGTGAGCTCCGTTCATGATAAAGATCATCTATTTGTAATCCTACATGTTGTGTTTGCGGGGATCCGATGGATATTGAGATGCTATTTCAGATTGATTATTGATTCTATCATGTCTTTGTTATTTGTGATCTTGCATGCTTTCCGTTGTTAGTAGCTATCTTGGCCAAGTAGATGCTAGCAACTTCAAGAGTTAGTATTTATGCTCGATAGTGGGTTCATGCCTCTAGTAATCTGGGGAAGTGACAGAAATCTCTAAGGTACTAGATGTGTTGTTGCTACTAGGGAGAAAACAACAATCCTTTGTTCATAGAACAATCGTATTGTTTACTTTACACGCAATGCGTAATGCAATTATCTGTTGCTTGCAACTTAATAATGGAGGGGGTTCGGATGATAACCTGAAGGTGGATTATTAGTCATAGATGAAGTTGGATTACGGTCTATGTATAATGTTGTAATGCCCAACCAAATCTCAAAGGAGTCAAGATGATTAGTATATGCATGTATGCTTTCTCGATGTTTGTCAATTGCCCCGCTGTAATTTGTTCACCCAACATGTCATCTATCTTAAGGAGAGCCACCACTAGTGAACTATGGACCCCGGTCCTTTCTTTTACCATCAATCTACAACTGTTTACTACTTTACATTTACTTTACGCAAACTATTACTTTCTTCCACACAATACGTTTAATCCTTTGTTTTCAGCAAAACCGGTGAGATTGACAACCTCACTGTAAGTTGGGGGCAAAGTTTTGTGGTTGTGTTGTGCAGGTTTCCACGTTGCTGCTAGCACCGGTAGTGCGCCCTGCCAAAGGCCAGCTAGCAACACCTTGGAGGTGTTTCCTTGCTCCTACTGGTTCGATAACCTTGGTTTCATAACTGAGGGAAACTTACTGCTGTGCTCATCATACCTTCCTCTTGGGGTTCCCCAACGAGCTCGTTATTACACGAGTCAGCAAGTACTTTTCTGGCACCGTTGCCGGGGAGTCAAGAACATCTTCACAAGGGGAGTCCCTCATAACCAATCTCTTTACTTTGTTATTTTTGTTTTGCTTAGTTTATTTCTGCTTTGTTTGCTTGTTCTTTTTATCAAAAATACAAAAAAATTAGTTCCTACTATAGCTGTTATTTTCGTTGGTCGGTCATTGTCTTGCTTTATCATGCTTTCTATCAATGGTTGGTTTCTTTGAAACTGAATCTAATTAGCAAGGGGGGTTCACGAAAGAACAAAGATATTATTATAAGGAACACCGCTTGTCACAAAAAGGAAAACACTTATGGGAACAAATTGATAAATTGTATACCATTGATAGAAACATGCGTTCTACTTATAATGTTACTTATTGCTTTGATAAATCTTGTTGCTATAAGAGGTATAAACACCTCCCTTTTCAACGTGAGTATAATGATGATGTTACCATATCTTCTTATGTTAAGGGAAATTATGACTTTTATGATGTGGAACAAATTGAAGAATTTATTGCTTGGAAGGGTGCATTCAAACTAGCTTATTTGCTTGAAAATACTGATGATGCACCTTATAAATATGAGGTTTATGATATACTTCATTTTTTCTTTGATAATTACAAGGAAGAAAATAGCTATATTCTTGAATATCTTAGTAGATGCTCTCCACCAGCGGAAGAGACTAATGCCTTGCAGGAGCCTATGGAAGAAGAAATTGCTGAAACTGGAAGCTCATTGGATGAAAAAGAGGAGAGTGATGATCAAGAGGAGGAAGAATGGATCTACCCATTCCTACCTTATAATGAGAGTAACTCTTTACCCCTTACAATATTTGATTGTCCCCCATTCTTACTAAAGGAGGATGAATGTTATGCTCCTGAGGATTCTTTTGAAAATGTTTATAATAAAGCTCTAGCGCTTGTAGATCATGAAAAACATGCTTTATGTGATAGTTATATTGTTGAGTTTATTCATGAGGCTACTTAAAATTATTATGAGAGAGGAAAATATGGTTGTAAAAGTTTTCAAGGCACTGAAACACCTATCTATTTGCTAAAAGTTTTGAAGTTACTCTCGTTTTATCTTCCTATGCATGTCACTTTGTTCTTTGTGAATTTATTTGCGTATAAGATTCCTATGCATAGGAAGTGGGTTAGACTTAAATGTGTTTTGAATTTGCTTCTTGATGCTCCCTTTTACTTCAATTCATGTTTCTTATGTGAGGATCATCGAAATTATCATTCCTAACTTAAAGGCGTTAAAGAAAAGTACTTATTGGGAGATAACCCAAAAGTTTTAGATGAGTCTTGTAAGTTATTACCTCAGTAATAACCGCTCCTTATTCTTTTTATTTTCTTTTTGTGCCAAGAGTAACCTCTAATGGGAGAGAAGTAATGCTTGGGACAGTTGCTGTCCCGAAACAGATTTTTGTGCTTCACCGTAAAAATTCGTGTAAAATCTATGTACGTCGTTTTGAGGCATGAAGTTTTGTGCTTCTGCCCCAGGTTGTTATCTAACTTTCTTTAGTATACCACTTTTTGATTTGAGCAACAGAAGGTCTTCGAAAAAATTGGTTTTTACCTGCTGGTCTGTTTTGACAGATTTCTGCCATTATTTGCATTTGCTTCTTGTTGGTTCCTTTTTGGGTTCTCTTTGGGGAATTGAGCTTTTTGAGGGAAGTGCTACAGTATCTTGTGTTTTAATGGAAGTTTTATTGGTGTTGAAACTGAACCTAAAGACTTATTATCTTGAGTGCACTAATGTTGCTAATAAAGATTCTGTGAAGTTTTGTATGAAGGAAAAATTTTAGGTGTATGGAGAGAATGATGTAATGAGATGAAGAATGGACTAAAGCTCAAGCTTGTGGATGCCACCCCATGTCACCCCAAGAATTATCCAAGAAGTACAAGCGTCAAAGCTTGGGGATGCCCAAGGCATCCCCTTCTTCATCAATAAAAATCCCATGTTTCTTCCAAACACTTCATTTTTATTGTTTCATGCACAATTGTGTTGTTCTTGGAGCGTCTTCGTTTTTTGTTTTTGGTTTTCGTTTGCTTGGTTTTCTTAGTTTTCTTGAATAAATTGGTTGGACCCCCTCTTTCATACATTGGTTTTCAAATAGTTTGGTTTGGATTGGAAAAAGAGTAGGAAAGTTCATGCTTAAGTGGTAAAGAGAGCTTGTTTTTGACTGTGGCCTATGCTTTGTCATGCCATGCTTAATATTGTTTTGGCTTTATGCTTAGTGATCTTTGATGTAGCATGACATGTTATAAACAATTGAGATTGCTTAATGTGCCTTGGAAGAATCATGCGTTGTTTTAGCATATTAAAGCATAATATTGTGGTATTCTCATTTGATGCTTTATTTGGGTTGACTTGGTGCATGCTCACACCATGTTATGACTATCCCAAGTCACCATAGCCTTTATGATCCTTTAGTTTTCGACTTGTAGTATTACTTTATGCTTTGATTAATGATATTTTGTCGCTTTGCATGATTATGGCCATTATTGCTCTCTTAGTTGGTCGCTCACAGTCTTTTGCTAGCCTCCATAACCAAGTATGAGTTCCACTCATGCATCCAACTCCTAAAACCAAGTTCTTCCAAAGAGTCCACCATACCTACCTATTAGCATTTGCTATTCCAAGTATATTCATGTTTTTATCTACCTTCCGAATTAAACTTGTTATGAGAAAACTAGTGATTAAAGCTGTCACGAACTTGATGGCACACTTTACTTTTCTTGCCCTTAATAAACTTGAACAATTGTGTCGTCTATGTTGTATATGCTTGCACTTATATGTTGGGGATTAGCAGAACCATGCTGTCATGGGGAACGCTTTCAACATTACACTTGTACTTTGTACCTAGTTGATATCATGCTCTTTTGTCTATGGATGTCATCGGTGTGAAATGAAAGGGGAGCTTGTAAGTCTATGGAGTTATGTATGTGTGTTAGATAAACGCCTAGGCCGCCGGTCTAATCCATGCCGTCATGGTGGAAACCTGCAGCGTAACCATAATGAGCTGTCTATGAAGTATTCTTCTTATAAAAAAAGAGTCAGATATTGAGAAAAAATAGAAAAAGAAAAAAAAGAGATATGAGAAAAGAGGAAAGAGAGAAAAAAGCACCATTTTCCCATGGTAAATAAAAAGATTGTTGAGATGCTCGTTGTCTGCTTGCCTTGTCATTTTGATATGGGGATTCTTCCGTATCATCGGGCAAAGGGTACTCCGTTGACGGTTCTCTATGATACACATGTACTTACTATGACAATAACTTACCAGTAACTAAACTTGAGTAGCATGAGGAGCGACCCTCGTATTCAAGGGACATGAGATTTCCAACTTATACTTTGTCAAGCATATACTCCATAGTTTGTTCACTTTAACCTTAATCACTTCAAGATGCTTATGATAGGGGCAATGAGAGATGAAAGCTAATAAGTACCAAAATTTTTGGAAGCTCTTTATGAAACTTGAATCCCTACTTCCTTCTATGAAGGCTTTTCTTTTACTTTTATGTTGAGTCTCCACCTTCTATCTTTATGCACCTATTGAGAGAGCATAGTGGCCATTCTTAGTTTTATGTGCATTGTCCCAAGACTTGTTGATTGATGCATAATTTTGATATTGCTTGTTCTTAAACTATTTGTATCTACTCACTCTTATGAACTTTGAAGGTGTCCTATGCATTTATGTTTGCTACTCTATGAGGGACAAGCTGAATGCCACTATGCTATGTTTTCTTTATGTGAAAAAAATAAACGTCTTGCAAAGCATTGTTATTCATGAATCTTTTGTTTGTGCCTTTTCATGTTGCAACATAGTTGCTATGTCTTATTGTTAGAACTTAATCTTTCATGTTATGTTGAAGCACTATGATCCTAGCTATCTTACAAATACTTTGATCAAATTTATGATGGTGCATGTCACCTCGAAAATTATTCTTTCTTTTTATCACTTACCTACTCGAGGACGAGCAGGAGTTAAGCTTGGGGATGTTGATACGTTGCTAACGTATCCATAATTTTTGATGTTCCATGCTTGGTTTTATCTACTTTCTTATGTTTTGTCCACACTTTGGAGTACATTTTATACACTTTCTTGGACTAACCTATTAACAAGATGCCACAGTGCCAGCTGCCTGTTTTCTGCTGTTTTTGGTTCTAGGAAAGTCAGAAAATGAATATTCTCAGAATTGGACGGGACAAAAGCCAAAGTCAGTTTTTCACCGAGGGGGGCGCAAAGCCAGAACATGAGACGGAGAGGGGCCAGGGGCCGTCCACACCAGCTGGCCGCGTGGCCAGGCCTGGCCCACGCTAGGGGGTGGTCTGGCCGCCTAGGGCACCCCCTCGGCCTCCCCTTTCACCTATAAGATGCCTCCAATACAGAAACCCTAAGTACCCGATCAAAATTCCATGAAAGAGTCTGTAGCCGCCGTCATCTCCATCCCTAGATCGGGAGGGATCTGAAGCTCTTCCCGGCACCCTGCCGGAGAGGTGAATTCACCCTGGAGGCCTTCTTCATCATTATGCAAGCCTCCGGTGTGATGCGTGAGTAGTTCATCTCTGGACTACGGGTCCATGTAGTAGCTAGATGGCTGGTTCTCCTCCTTTGTGCTATCATGTTTAGAGCTTGTGAGCTCCGTTCATGATCAAGATCATCTATTTGTAATTCTGCATGTTGTGTTTGCGGGGATCCGATGGATATCGAGATGCTATTTCAGATTAATTATTGATTCTATCATGTCTTTGTTATTTGTGATCTTGCATGCTTTCCGTTGTTAGTAGCTATCTTGGCCAAGTAGATGCTAGCAACTCCAAGAGTTAGTATTTATGCTCGATAGTGGGTTCATGCCTCTAGTAATCTGGGGAAGTGACAGAAATATCTAAGGTACTTGATGTGTTGTTGCTACTAGGGAGAAAACAACAATCCTTTGTTCATAGAACAATCGTATTGTTTACTTTACACACAATTCATAATGCAATAATCTGTTGCTTGCAACTTAATACTGGAGGGGGTTCAGATGATAACCTGAAGGTGGATTATTAGTCATAGATGCAGTTGGATGGAGGTCTATGTATAATGTTGTAATGCCCAATTGAATCTCAAAGGAGTCAAGATGATTAGTATATGCTTGTATGCTTTCTCGATGTTTGTCAATTGCCTCGCTGTAATTTGTTCAACCAACATGTTATCTATCTTAAGGAGAGCCACCTCTAGTGAACTATGGACCCCGATCCTTTCTTTTACATTCAATCTACAAACTGTTTACTGCTTTGTGTTTGCTTTCTGCAAACTATTACTTTCTTCCATTCGATACGTTTAATCCTTTGTTTTCAGCAAAACCGGTGAGATTGACAACCTTATCGCAAGTTGGGGCAAAGTTTTGTGGTTGTGTTGTGCAGGTCTCCACGTTGCTACTAGCACCGGTAGTGCGCCCTGCCAAGGCTCAACTAGCAACACCTTTGGGGTGTTTTTTGCTCCTACTGGATTGATAACCTTGGTTTCGTACTGTGGGAAAACTTGCTGCTGTGCTCATCATACCTTCCTCTTGGGGTTCCCCAACGAGCTCGATATATTTTGGGCCATAAAGCTCTTTTTTTGGCGCCGTTGCCGGGGAGTCAAGGACATCTTCACAAGGGGAGTCCCTCATAACCAATCTCTTTACTTTGTTATTTTTGTTTTGCTTAGTTTACTTTTGCGTTGTTTGCTTGTTTCTTTATCAAAAACACAAAAAAATTAGTCTTACTAGTTTGCTTTCTTTATTAAAAATACAAAAAATGACTACTCTTGAAAACACTAAGTTGTGTGATTTCACTAGCACCAACAACAATGATTTTATGAGCACACCTATTGCTCCACATGTACCTGAAGCTACTTTCTTTGAGATTAAACCTGCTTTACTCAATCTTGTTATGAGAGAACAATTTTCTGGTATTGGTAATCAAGATGTTGCTGCTCATCTAAATAACTTTGTTGAACTTTGTGAGATGCAAAAGCATAAGGATATAAATGGAGATATTATTAAGCTTAAATTGTTTCCTTTCTCTTTGAGAGGAAAATCTAAAGAGTGGTTGAATTTCTTAACTAGGAATAGTATTGATTCTTGGACTAAATGCAAATATGCTTTCATTGGAAAATACTATCCTCCTGCTAAGATTATATGTATGAGAAGTGAAATAATGAAGTTTAAACAATCTGATAATGAACATGTTGCTCAAGCTTGGGAAAGAATTAAATCTTTGGTAAAGAATTGTCCCACTCATGGACTGACTGCTTAGATGATCATCCAAACCTTTTATGCAGGATTGAACTATTCTTCAAGGAACCTATTGGATTCTGCTGCTGGAGGTACCTTTATGACCATTACTTTGGGTGCTGCAACAAAGCTTTTGGATTATATGATGGTTAACTATTCTGAATGGCATACTAAGAGAGCTCCACAAGGTAAGAAGGTAAATTCTGAAGAAACCTCCTCCTTGAGTGATAAGATTTATATTATTATGTCTATGCTTGTTAATGGGAAAGCCCATATTGATCCAAATAATGTTCCCTTAGCCTCTTTGGTTACTCAATAAGTGCAAGTTGATGTGAACTTTATAAGAAATAATAATTTTGGCAATAATGCTTATGGTAATAACAATTATAGGCCTTACCCTCCTAATAATACTTATGGTTATAATGGCAAACCTGGATTACCTAGTGAAGGAAGAATTTTAGAAGTTGAAAGAGCCACTAAGAACTTCATGCAAATGCAATATGGACAAAATCAACTATTTACTAAAACTATGGAGGAACAATCTAGCATTGTGAAGAACATTAGCCATCAACTTGAGAGTCTAAATAGGGAAATTCCTAGTTTACAATTGAAACTTTCTAATGCTGAAAGGAATATATCATCTTTGTCTAAAGATCAATCTTCATTGATTAATAAAATGGCTGCTAAACCTGAAACTAATGATAATCCCTTTGCAGCTACTAATGCCATACAAGTAAGAATTGATGAAAATGTTAGAGTATTAGCTGAATTACATGCTAAGTGGGAAAGAGAAGATGAAATTGCTAGAAACATTAATGTTTCTACTACCACCACCACTAGTGTTGAGGCTAGTAATAGTTCTACTACTTTAGATGATAAATTTGATTTTGATCTTGATGGTTGCAATATCTCTGAAGTTATTAAGTTCCTACAAAAGCTTGCTAAAAGTCCTAATGCTAGTGCTATGAACATGGCCTTTACAAAACACATTACTGATGCTCTCATAAAGATTAAAGAAGAAAAGATGAAACATAAAGCTTCTATTCCAATAAAGCAAGAAGATGGTTAGGAACCCATCACTAATATGAAAGTGAATGATTTTGATTTCAAAGCTTTATGTGATCTTGATAGTAGTGTTTCTATTATGGCTAGAAGGATTTATGATATGCTTGATTTGCCTCCTCTCGAAGATTGTTATTTAAATGTCCCACTTTATGATAATGCTAAAAAGAAACTCATGGGGAGTCCTAATGATGTTCTTATTATGGTTAACAATGACTGTGTCCCCGTTGATTTCTATGTTTTGGATGTTGAATACAATGCTTCTTGTCCTATTACTTTGGGAAGACCTTTTCTTAGAACTGTTGGTGCCATTATTGATATGAAAGAAGGCACCATTAAATATCAACTCCCACTCAAGAAAGGTATAGAACATTTCCCTAATAAGAGAGAGAAGACTTCTTTTGCCTCACCTATGAAAACAAAATTTTCTCTTAATGCTTCTTCATTTGAGAACACTTGATTCTTTTTCTTGCTTCTTATGCCTAACTTAAAGGCGTTAAAGAAAAGTACTTATTGGGAGATAACCCAAAAGTTTTAGATGAGTCTTGGAAGTTATTACTTCGGTAATAACCGCTCCTTATCTTTTTATTTGCTTTTTGTGCCAAGAGTAACCTCTAATGAGAGAGAAGTAATGATTGGGAAAGTTGCTGTCCCTAAATAGATTTTTGTGCTTCCCCGTAAAGATTCGTGTAAAATCTCTGTACGTCCTTTTGAGACGTGAATGTTTATTCTTCTTCCCCAGGTTGTTATCTAACTTTCGTTAGTTCAACACTTTTTATTTGAGCAACAGAAGGTCTTCGAAAAAATTCGTCTTTACCTGCTGGTCTGTTTTGACAGATTTCTGCCATTTTCTGCATTTGCTTCTTGTTGGTTCCTTTTTGAGTTCTTTTGGGGAAAGGAGCTTTTTGAGTGAATTACTACAGTAGCTAGTGTTTTTATGGAAGTTTTATTGGTGTTATAACTGAACCTAAAGACTTATTATCTTGAGTGCACTAATGTTGCTAATAAAGATTGTGTGAAGTTTTCTATGAAGGAAAAATTCCAGGTGTATGGAAGGAATGAGTAATGAGATGAAGGATGGACTAAAGCTCAAGCTTGGGGATGCCACGCGTGTCACCCCAAGAAATATCCAAGAAGTACAAGCGTCAAAGCTTGGGGATGCCCAAGGCACCCCCCTCTTCATCAACAAAAATCCCAGGTTTCTTCCAAACGCTTCATTTTTATTGTTTCATGCACAATTGTGTTGTTCTTGGAGCGTCTTCTTTTTCATTTTAGTTTTGGTTTTTAGTTTGCTTGGTTTTCTTAGTTTGCTGAATAAATTGGTTGGACCCCCTCTTTCATACATTGGTTTTCAAATAGTTTGGTTTGGTTTGGAAAAGAGTAGGAAAGTTCATGCTTAAGTGGTAAAGAGAGCTTGTTTTTCACTGTGGCCTATGCTTTGTCATGCCATGCTTGACATTGTTTTGGCTTTATGCTTAGTATTCTTTGTTGTAGCATGACTTGTTATAAACAATTGAGATTGCTTAATGTGCCTTGGATGAATCATGCGTTGTTTTAGCATATTAAAGCATAGTATTGTGGTATTCTCCTTTGATGCTTTATTTGGTTGACTTGGCGCATGCTCACACTATGTTATGACTATCCCAAGTCACCATAAGCCTTTATGATCCTTTAGTTTTCAACTTGTAGTATCACTTTATGCTTTGATCAATGATGTTTTGTCGCTCTGCATGATTATGGCCATTATTGCTCTCTTAGTTTGTCGCTCCTAGTCTTTTGTAGCCTCCAAAACCAAGTATGAGTTCCACTCATGCATCCAACTCCCTAAACCAAGTTATTCCAAAGAGTCCACCATACCTACCTACTAGCTTAAGCTATTCCAAGTATATTCATGTTTTTGTTTACCTTCCAAATTAAACTTGTTATGAGAAAACTAGTGATTAAAGCTCTCATGAACTTGATGGCACACTTTACTTTACTTGCCCTTAATAACATGAACCATTGTGTCATCTATGTTGTATATGCTTGCACTAATTTGTTGGGGATTAGCAGAATCATGTTGTCATGGGGAACGCTTTCAACATTGCACTGGTACTTTGTACCTAGTTGATATCATGCTCTTTTGTCTATGGATGTCGTCGGTGTGAAATGAAAGGGGAGCTTGTAAGTCCATGGAGTTATGTATATGTGTTAGAGAAACGCCTGGGCCGCTGGTCTAATCCATGTTGACATGGTGGAAACCTACAGCGTAACCATAATGAGCTGTCTATGAAGCATTCTTGTTATAAAAAAAGAGTCCGATATTGAGAAAAAAGAGAAAAAAGAAAAAAAAGAGATTATGAAAAGAGGAAAGAGAGAAAAAAGCACCATATTCCCATGGTAAATAAGAAGATTGCTGAGATGCTCGTTGTTTGCTTGCCTTGTCATTTTGATATGGGGATTCTTCCATATCATCGGCAAGGTACCACATGGCGGTTCTCTATGATACACATGTACTTACGATGACAAGAACTTACCTGTGACTAAACTTGAGTAGCATGAGGAGCGGCCCTCATATTCAAGGGACATGAGATTTCTAACTTATACTTCGTCAAGCATGTACACCATAGTTTGTTCACTTTAACCTTAATCACTTCAAGATGCTTATGATAGGGGAAATGAGAGATGAAAGCTATTAAGTACCATAATTTTTGGAAGCTCTTTATGAGACTTGAATCCCTACTTCCTTCTATGAAGGCCTTTCTTCTACTTATATATTGAGTCTCCTGAAGGGAATATAAAGTGGTTATTATCTTAGTCCATGTTTATGATAAATGTTTATTTTGCATGCTATAATTGTATTGATCGGAAACATGAATACATTTGTGTTTAATAAACAAAAAGGGTTCCTAGTTATGCCTCTCTTATAAACTAGCTTGTTGATTAACAAGATGATCAAGGTTTCCTGATCATGGACATTGGATGTTGTTAATAACAAGGTCACAACATTAGTTGAATGGTGTGATGAACATTCATCCGAAGTATAGCATTAGGATCAAGTCATTATGTTTATATTGCAATAAAATCATACGAAGTAATCTTTATCCTTAGACCATGAGATCATGTTAATTGCTAACACCTGAAGAGTATCTTGATAATATCAAATGTCACACCGTAACAGGGTGACTATAAAGATGGGTTCAGTGCTACGAAGGTGTTATGTTGAGGCTCATGGATCAAGAGTGGAATTTGTCAATCCCGATGACGGATAGATATACTCTGGGCCCTCTCGGTGATATCACATTAAGATAGCTTGCAAGCAAGTGATGTGATCACTAGAATGTTATATCACGGGAACGAGAAAAGAGTGCATGTCGGCAACGAGATCAAACTTGGTATGGAGATACCGATGATCGAATCTCGGACATGTAATATATCGCGAGACAAAGGGATTTAGTTACAAGCATTAAAGGTTCTCACGATCACAGAAGTCATCGTTGAATATGCAGGAGTCAGTATGGATCTCCAGGTCCCGCTTCTGATTATTGATCTGAGAGGAGTCTCAATCATGTCTGCATTATTCGCGAACCATAGGGTGACACACTTAAGAGTTACCGAACACCATTTTGGAGCACATATGTTTCAGACTAAAGAATTGCAAAGCGCAGGAATTGTTTCGATAGAAACCGGAAATTGTTTCGGGTGAAATTGCAGAAAGTGGTTCTGCATGTGATATTGAAATATTGCGAGGGGTTATATGTGAATGTTTGTTGATTAAAGTAATTAACAAAATTCTGAATAAATTTAATAAAAGAGTTTTATTAAATGAGAGAGCATTAAACTTGGAGAATTTTAATGCATTTAAAGTAGGGACTTTAAAGGGGAATGTGAAGAGGCATTTTAATGTGGAGGGGTTACCACCACATGAATGGGGGAGGTGAGGAGTCACCCCCCATGCGCCGGCCATGAAGGAGGGGCACCCCCTCCTCCTATAAAAGGCCACCCTCTTCCTCCTTCTTCCACACACCTCCTTATGATGGATCTCTCTGCCCCTCTAGAATTATTCCCCCATGGTCTCGGATTAGCGAGATACATGTTCCCGGTGGCATTTCTTCTGGAAGGAGTCGCTGCTTCCGCTGGATCACTGGAGCGAGGAGGTGGAGGTTATCCGGTGGCTTGAACGTGTGTGCGAGTACGGATGCGCTGCTAAGTTGCGGCGCTCGGTCTTCCTCACGATCTTGAGATCGGCAAGTGTACGACTACATCAACCAAGAGTTCCTACTCGTTAACAAAACTCGTTGTCTTCGAGGGTAAGTTCTCGTTGGATGTTTGTCCACCCGTTGCTTTGTACCTAGTAGATATATCTTGGCGTGTAGTTCTCATCGTAGGAAATTTTTTGTTTTCTATGCTGCGGACCCAACAGTGCTATCAGAGCCTGATCTATGCGTAGGTGCTTTGCACGGGTAGTACACATATGTTTATATGTGGGCGATGATGATCATGTTATTGCATCTTCTATGTATTTTGGATATTGGTGGCATAGTGGGATGAAGTGGCCCGGACCAACCTTACATGTCATCGTACATGAGACCGGTTCCACGACTGACATGCAACTTGTTTTGCATAAGTGGCTGACGGGTGTCTGTCTCTCCTACTATAGTCAATATCTCATTTACAACGAGTTGCTAATAACTTGGTTATCCTCGTTGTGGTTCATGTTCGTAGGTAAGAACGGTTCTATCTTCGAAAGCCCTAAGCCACGTAAAACTTGCAATTGATAAATTAGAGGCGTCTAGTTTAGATCGTTGCTGGGCTAGTGTCTTGATATGGTATGTTGTAAGTAGATGTATGATAGATACTCTTACAACACACTCAACGTGTAAGTTCCATAGACCTTGGCCTTACACACAAAGGAATGATAGAGATCAAACCACGATGCAAATGATAGAGATCAAATGCATGGACCATATCATCTCACTTTACACATTAGATGTTAGCATCTTATACTGCTAGTTTTGCGCTTTTGGTAGCATTGTAAGATGATCCCTCATTTAGATATCAAGATAAAATGTGTTCTTCCTTAAGTATGCACCATTCTATGGATCGTGTTTCGAGACATCACGTGATGATCGGGTGTACTCGACTCTACGCTTTCATACAACGGGTGTAAGATAGTTTTACACACGCGAGTACTAAGGTTCTTACTTGGCGAGCCTAGCATGTACAGACATGGCCTCGGAACACGGACCAAAAGGTTAAGCATGAGTCATATAGTTGATATGATGCCCATATAGATGCTCGCCTTTGAAGCTACACCGACTCACGTGATGATCGGACTTGGTGTAGTGGATTTGGTTCATGTAATCACCAAAAAGGCACGAGGGATGTCATTTTTGAGTGGGAGTTCATTTCTAATTTGGATTAGTCGAACTCAATTTGTCATAAACTAAATCGAAGTGAATTTGCATAATTTGTTATAGTCATTGGCGTCTGTTCACTACCTTATGCTTAGTTTTAATTGAGATAATAGAACTATAGAATTCTTGATATTTACTTTACGAACTGGTATCGTATTGTTTTGAATGTCAATTTAAAGTTTATAAGTCCGATTGCAAACTTTTAGCAAACTCTATTTACTCCATGAAGTTTAATAAGTAGTATTAAATCAAGAGTAAGAATTCCATTGTTAGTATCTAAAGTATCATGTTTGCCTCCATGATTATTGATATTCAAAAGTTGTTTTAATATCAAGATTATATTGGAGCTGAAAATTGTTTCAGAAACCATCATATGTGAAAGATATTGTGATATCTGAAACAATGTTTTTGGTTGCATTATGATAGAGTATAATTTAGCAAAATACATGTTCTCATACTGTATGAGAATTTGTGAAGGATGAAGATGCTAAGCATCCGGATCTCCCAAAAGGTTTTGGGAACTAAAATTATACTCGTCATTCTTCCTTATAAGCTATAGTAGCTTGATCATGAAAGTTGTCATGATAAGGATGAATAGAAGCTGTAAGTAAAATGTTTACTAAACTAAGAGATTACTAAAGAATGGATTTTTGAAAGAATGCCAAACATTTGATGATGGTGATCCACTTCAAGGTGCAAGTCCAAAGATATTAGTATTTGACTATATACAAGCTTTGTACTATGTGTCATGTGAATGACACCACTATTGATGTTGATAGATTCTTTTAAAAGAAAAAGAATTGTTGAAAGAGAATCTATAAAATATTTGACAGAAAAGAAAAGGTTGGAGATGTCCAACTTAGGTATATAGAAGATAGACATGTTATGGCTGTATTCCTTGCTTGTTAAACAATGTGGTTCTGAGGTATTGGATACCGGTATTGGATACCGAATTGGTTGGTATGAAGTGTCATACAGGACAACGCAATTCATGAACTACAATGGCCTAAGTAACTAGCAAGAGAATAAGTGATGATGTTCATCGAAAACAAATAAAGTGTTATTGTGTTTTTCGTTGACGTCAAACCTAGCCTTCAAGATTTGTTTTAATAATTGTTATTTTGTTCCGGTATTACGAGAACAATGGTTGTTCAAATAAATTACCGTATTCCATAAAGGATGGATGAACTTTTTACAAGTCTAGTGGGAGAAATCACATCCATAAACACTATTGCTAAAATGTCGCAATACAAATGATTGAAATATCACTTATGAAGTGACATCGCTGTTTTAAATTATATTGGAAAGAAAACATGAAGAAACTCCATGTTAATGGAATTTTTGGAGTCGTTGATTTTGATCAATTGATGCATGTGAGACTTTCCTCGAGATAATTGAAACTCCGTCCATAGGCCAGAGAGGAACGAATGACTAGATTATTGGAAATTGTGTATGCTGATGTGCATAGTCCATTATGTGCAGCCATATGCGATGGATCTTTTTGCTTCATATGCTTTCTCTAAAAATTTGAGTGAATATATCTGTATATTTACTTAATAAGGAAGAAGTATGAAACATTTGAAAATTGTTCAAAGACTTTCAAGATGAAGTGGAAAATAATTGTAACAAGAAAATAAAGAGTTTATGATTCGATCATAAAGGAAGATATTTGAGTTACATGTTTAGCAAAAACACCTAAGATTTGAGGAATTGTTCCATGATTTGTGTTTCCCGATAAACCATAGGAGTAGGGCATATTCAAGAGATGAAATCAAACCATGTTTGACATGGTAAGATCAAAGGTGTCATTTATAAAACTGCCATTATGTTTTAAGGATTGAAGCTTTAGAGACTACCACTTTTACACTGAAAAGAGCACCATCGTGATCCCTTGAAATGACACCATATAAGTTATGGTTTGGGATAAAACCCGAATTGTCTTTTCTTAAATTTTGGTATGTTATGCATAAGTAAAATGTTTACAACCAAAGTTGGATAAGCACGTCTTTGTAGGTTATCCCAAAGAATTTGTTGGGACATTCTCCGTAACACCGAGGACAAAAGAGTTTGTTACTTGGAACATCAAGTTTCTTGAGAAGGAATTTCTCGTGAAAAGTTAAGTGGGAGGACAATAGAACTTTGATAAGGTTGTTGAACCTTAGCTATATGTGCTAAGTAGCGCAGCGTCGAAAAGTGTCCCGGTGGCAGACACAATACTCATGGCTCCCGTGATTACAAAGGGTGTGATCTGGGAGATTATAGTTCCTATTGAACCGTGTGGGTCGGTAAGAATCAAATAGTGTGATTTTATAAGCAAGTCGTTATTGTTTTGACAATATTGAACCGACTACATGCAAAGAAGCGATGATGGGCCCTGACTCCATAAAATGACTAGAAGTCAAAGAATCCGTGATAGTATCCATACACGAGAAATCAAGTTTCTGAACTTGGAAGACCCTCCGGAAAGGCGTGAAGCCTGTCGGTCGTGTTTGGATCTATAAGGAAATAGACATGGATGTTTAACATCTATGAAATAGTCGACGTGTCGGAAAGAAGTTGACGGCAATGTTCAAGGAGTTGACTATGACAAGATTTGATCTTTCATAGCAATATTTAGTCTTGACGGATTAATGTAGAAACCACTACATATAATTTGGTATATGGTAGTTGAATAAACAAAACAAGGTTCTTCTAATAGAATGGTTACCTAGGATGTGTACATGACACGGTCCGAAGGGTTTTGTTAATTCAAAGGATGCTAAAAGGGCATGCAAACTTCAATAGTTGAAGTAAGCATAGCGGAGTTGGAATCTTCACCATGATGAAATTGTTAAAAGAGTTTAAATTCATCGGAGATGATGAAGATGCTTGCATTTGCAAGAAATTAAGTGGGAGCGCTGAGACATATTTCTAATACATTATCTAGAGGACATATTGTTAATTGGAAATGACGTATCTTGTATTAACACAAATTAAGAATTTCATTAAAATAAGATTTCGATGAAAGACTTGGGCAAACCCAGAATATTTGGCATCAATATCTATATGGATAGATTAAGGCGCTAATATGGTTGTGCCAGACATACATATATGAGATATTTAAAGGGTTCAATATGGAAACAACAAGAAAGGTTCTTGCTGCATGGAAAAAATTGTATCAAGATTCAAGGGTTTCAACACTTGGTGAGTAAAATCACATAAAGATTTTGATTGATTATACCATGATATATATATATCCAAAATGTCCTATGCTCTAAATGTTATGAGCACATACCAGAATGATTCATAAGATGATCATTGGACGATAGTAAAGATATTCTTATAAACTTTGGAAGAACTAAGAATATATCATGTATAAGTGACAAATAGTTAAAGGTAGTTCATTGTAAAGTGTTACATTGATACTATTTTTGTCACAAGATACAAATTAAATTTATCTCAATTTAGACTATGGGTGGCAGAATATAATGGAAAGGATGTTCCATGATGGATTTGGATGAGTTCCAAAGTTGAGACATTGTGACGGATACTACAACAAAAAGGCTAAGTATATGACTGCTATAGTAGCAGCATAGGAGGGCGTTTGTGTTAAGTATTTTGTTATCAAACTAGGTGTGGTTCAAAGTGGGCTAATACTATGAAGATATATTGTGTGACAATAATATCAACATATTTTAACCGGAACGAACTAAAGGTCTCACCAAAGGACCAAATTTATACAATGCCATCTCATTTGAGAATGAGTGATGCGTAGAGACGCAAAGACATGCAAATACACACGGACCTGAAACTGTCAGATCCGGAGATTATGTTAACCACTAGAAATCGCATATATGCAACACCAGAAAGCCATAGGTGTTCAATACGCAAAGTTTTTCAAACTAGATTTATTGACTCTAGTGCAAGTGGGAGACTGAAGGGAATATGCCCGAGAGGCAATAATAAAGTGGTTATTATCTTATTCCATGTTTATGATAAATGTTTATTGTGCATGCTATAATTGTATTGATCGGAAACATCAATACATGTGTGTTTAATAAACAAAAAGGGTTCCTAGTTATGCCTCTCTTATAAACTAGCTTGTTGATTAACAAGATGATCAAGGTTTCCTGATCATGGACATTGGATGTTGTTAATAACAAGGTCACAACATTAGTTGAATGATGTGATGAACATTCATCCGAAGTATAGCATTACGATCAAGTCATTATGTTTATATTGCTATAAAATCATACGAAGTAATCTTTATCCTTAGACCATGAGATCATGTTAATTGCTAACACCTGAAGAGTATCTTGATAACATCAAATGTCACACCGTAACAAGGTGACTATAAAGATGGGTTCAGTGCTATGATGGTGTTATGTTGAGGCTCATGGATCAAGAGTGGAATTTGTCAATCCCGATGATGGATAGATATAATTTGGGCCCTCTCAGTGATATCACATTAAGATAGCTTGCAAGCAAGTGATGTGATCACTAGAATGTTATATCACGGGAACGAGAAAAGAGTGCATGTCGGCAACGAGATCAAACTAGGTATGGAGATACCGATGATCAAATCTCGGACATGTAATATATCGCAAGACAAAGGGATTTAGTTACAAGCGTTAAAGGTTCTCACGATCACAGAAGTCATCGTTGAATGTGTGGGAGTCAGTATGGATCTCTAGGGCCTGCTTCTGATTATTGATCTGAGAGGAGTCTCAATCACGTGTGCATTATTCGCGAACCGTAGGGTGACACACTTAAGAGTTACCGGACACCATTTTGGAGCACATATGTTTTAGACGAAAGAATTGCAAAGCGCAGGAATTGTTTCGATAGAAACTGGAAATTGTTTCGGGTGAAATTGCAGAAAGTGGTTCTGCATGTGATATTGAAATATTGCAAGGGGTTATATGTGAATGTTTGTAAATTAAAGTAATTAACAAAATTCTGAATAAATTTAATAAAAGAGTTTTATTAAATGAGAGAGCATTAAACTTGGAGAATTTTAATGCATTTAAAGTAGGGACTTTAAAGGGGAATGTGAAGAGGCATTTTAATGTGGAGGGGTTACCACCACATGAATGGGGGAGGTGAGGAGTCACCCCCATGCGCCGTCCATGAAAGAGGGGCACTCCCCTCCTCCTATAAAAGGCCACCCTCTTCCTCCTTCTTCCACACATGTCCTTGTGAAGGATCTCTCTGCCCCTCTAGAATTATCCCCCCATGGTCTCGGATTAGCGAGATACATGTTCCCGGTGGCATTTCATCTGGAAGAAGTTGCTACTTCCGCTGGATCGCTGGAGTGAGGAGGTGGAGGTTGTCCGTGGTTGAGCAGCGTGTGTGCAGTACGGATGCTGCTGAGTTGGGCTCGGACTTCCTCACGATCTTGAGATCGGCAAGTGTACGACTACATCAACCACGAGTTCCTACTCGTTAACAAAACTTGTTGTCTTCGAGGGTAAGTTCTCATTGGATGTATGTCCACCCGTTGCTTTGTACCTAGTAGATAGATCTTGGCGTGTAGTTCTCATCGTAGGAAATTTTTTGTTTTCTATGCTGCGGACCCAACATCTCCACCTTCTACCTTTATGCACCTACTTTGAGAGCATAGTGGCCATTCTTAGTTCTATGTGTATTGTCCCAAGACTTGTTGATTGATGCATACCTTGATATTGCTTGTTTTAAAGTATTTTGTATCTAGTCACTCTTATGAACTTTGAAGGTGTCCTATGCATTTATGTTTGCTACTCTATGAGGGACAAGCTGAATGCCATTATGCTATGTTTTCTTTATGTGAAACAAACAAACGTCTTGCAAAGCATTGTTATTCATGAATCTTTTGTTTGTGCCTTTTCATGTTGGAACATAGTTTCTTTGTCTTATTGCTAGAACTTTGTCTTTCATGTTATGATTGAAGTACTATAATCCCAGCTTTGAATGTTTTACAAATACTTTGATCAAGTTTATGATGGTGGATGTCACCTCAAAAATTATTCTTTCTTTTTATCACTTACCTACTCGAGGACGAGCAGGAGTTAAGTTTGGGGATGTTGATACATTGCAAATGTATCTATAATTTTTGATGTTCCATGCTTTGTTTTATCTACTTTCTTGTGTTTTGTCCACACTTTGGAGTACTTTTCATATGATTTCTTGGACTAACCTATTAACAAGAGCCACAAGGCACTGCTACTTTTTCTGCTGTTTTTGGTTCTAGGAAAGTCAGAAAATGAATATTCTCGGAATTGGACGGGACAAAAGCCAAAGTTATTATTTTACCGGGGGACACTTGGAGCCAGAATATGAGATGGAGAAGGGACAGAGGGTGGCCACACCACCTGGCCGCACGGACAGGCTGGGCCCGCGCCAAGGGGTGGTGTGGCCAGCCCAGGCACCCCCTCGGCGTCTCCTTCCGCCTATATATTTCCTCTGATACGGAAACCGTAAGTACCCGATCAAAATTCCACGAAAGAGTCTGTAGCCGCCATCATCTCCATCCCTAGATCGGGAGGGATCTGAAGCTCTTCCCGGCACCCTACCGGAGAGGGGAATTCACTCTAGAGGCCTTCTTGATCATCATGCAAGCCTCCGGTGTGATGCGTGAGTAGTTCATCTCTGGACTACGGGTCCATGTAGTAGCTAGATGGTTGGTTCTCCTCCTTTGTGCTATCATGTTTAGATCTTGTGAGCTCCGTTCATGATCAAGATCATCTATTTGTAATTCTGCATGTTTTGTTTGCGAGGATCTGATGGATATTGAGATGCTATTTCAGATTGATTATTGATTCTATCATGTCTTTGTTATTGTGATCTTGCATGCTTTCCATTGTTAGTAGCTATCTTGGCCAAGTAGATGCTAGCAACTCCAAGAGTTAGTATTTATGCTCGATAGTGGGTTCATGCCTCCGTAACTGGGAAGTGACAGAAATCTCTAAGGTACTAGATGTGTTGTTGCTACTAGGGAGAAAACAACAATCCTTTGTTCATAGAACAATCATATTGTTTACTTTACATGCAATTCGTAATGCAATAATCTGTTGCTTGCAACTTAATACTGGAGGGGGTTCGGATGATAACCTAAAGGTGGATTATTAATCATAGATGCAGTTGGATGGTGGTCTATGTATAATGTTGTAATGCCCAATCGAATCTCAAAGGAGTCAAGATGATTAGTATATGCTTGTATGCTTTCTCGATGTTTGTCAATTGCCCCGCTGTAATTTGTTCACCCAACATGTTATCTATCTTAAGGAGAGCCACCTCTAGTGAACTATGGACCCCAGTACTTTCTTTTACATTCAATCTACAAACTGTTTACTGCTTTGTGTTTACTTTCTGCAAACTATTACTTTCTTCCATTCGATACGTTTAATCCTTTGTTTTCAGCAAAACAGGTGAGATTGACAACCTCATCGCAAGTTGGGGCCACAGTTTTGTGGTTGTGTTGTGCAGGTCTCCACATTGCTACTAGCACCGGTAGTGCGCCCTGCCAAGGCTCAGCTAGCAACACCTTTGGGGTGTTTCCTTGCTCCTACTGGATTGATAACCTTGGTTTCGTACTGAGGGAAAACTTCCTGCTGTGCTCATCATACCTTCCTCTTGGGGTTCCCGAACAAGCTTGATATATTTTGGGCCATCACACCGGTAGTGCGCCCTGCCAAAGGCCAGCTAGCAACACCTTGGAGGTGTTTCCTTGCTCCTACTGGTTCGATAACCTTAGTTTCATAACTGAGGGAAACTTACTGTTGTGATCATCATACCTTCCTCTTGGGGTTCCCCAACGAGCTCGTTATTACGCGAGTCAGCAAGTACTTGATTATAGTAATGCTCCTTCACTAAGCTACACTGTTGAAGACCTCGTAAAAAGGATCAACATCAAGATTCCGATAAGTGAAGGTAGTGAGGAAGCTATGTATCAACACTTTGTCAATCGGGTAGCAATTAAGGTACGTGAGCTTGAGGAAGAATATAAGCAAATTGCTGAAAAATTACCTGTAAAGTTAGATGACATATTTAAGCCTACTATTAAGATTAAAATTGGAACCAATGAGATAGTTGCACTTTGTGATCTAGGTGCAAGCATCTCAACAATTCCAAAGAGTCTTTTTAACAAGTTAAATCTTGGCTCCTTTGAAATCACTAAGTTAAAATTGTATCTAGCAGATTCTACCTACATACAAGCTGTAGGAATTAAGGAGAATAATTTAGTATACATTAAAGGCTATCCCGCTCTCATTGGTTTTGTTATTGTTAACATGCCTGAAGATTCTACTGCTCCTATTATATTAGGCCGTCCTTTCTTAAGAACTATTAAGGCTTTGATTAATCTACATGAAGGGAACGTGAAGCTTCAATTACCTTCGCGGGATCCTTTTGTTATTCTTTTTCCCATGAAGAAGAAAGCCAAGCATGATGAAAAGGAGGCCATCACTTTGAAGGCCAATTACTTTTGGAGTGGGTGTTCCACTCATCTGGCCAAAGTGAGCAACATTGAGGTTAAGCTATTGACCATAAAAGAGCACTTCATGGGAGGCAACCCATGTGAAATAAAGGTTTCAGTAAATTTTTTAAGTTTTAATTTAAGTTTATGTTCAATAAAGAGTGCTAGAAAACTCCAACTGAGGAGAAGAAGTTTGGTAGTACTAAAAATCCTGCTTTATTCATGCTGTTGTTGGTCGACAATATTTTCTATCAATTTTCTGTCCAAAAAAGGTGTATCATTAAGTTACACGAAAAGAAGTAATTTTCGAATAAATAGAAATATTTTGATGCACACAGAGAGTTTAATGACCAACTATACGACAAGAATAAAAATTCCGGCCGTATAGTTCGATCGTATAGATATCTTTGCCATCGACAATTTTTCTTTCATATGTACTGAGAGTTTAACACAAGGATGAGGAATATGATGTACTTATTTTCTTTCATATGAGGAATATGATGTACTTATTTTTATTGGATCAAAAAAATTATTTTTGTCTTTCTTCAATGTTTTAGATGATGAACACAAGGATCCAAACTCGTGCTCGTGCCACCGCTAGCGCTTCTCGGGCTGCCGCTCAAGAACGCATGGGGATACGGTTCAGGGATAAGGCTCAACATGATCGCTTCAACAAGATCAAGAACCGTGAAGTGAAGGCCACCAAGTGGGCTTGCCCCATTATATTGAACCAACTCGGTATTTTTGATGAGTTCAGTTTACTTTGCAATAGAGCTGGCCTGAAAAACTTTGTGTACAATGATGTACCTACTTATCGCTTCTGAACCATTGAATTTCTAAGTTCGTTGCAAAGCATCATTAAAAAATGGCAAGGAGAGGACACTATTTCTTTCGTACTTATGAACAAAAACTACACTTTAACATTAGATGAATGGTGTGCATGCTTTAATTTGCCAAACAATGATGCTTTTGCCTTACGAGCATCCTTTACTAGAACCTACCCCTGAACAATACTATAATGGAATGAGTTTCACTACTAGAGTGAATAAGAGGAAGAATAGTCAACATCCAGCAATTCGCTATTTGTTCTGTGTTATTGCTAACACCTTGAAGGCATGTAATGAGTTCACGAGACTCAACAAGGACATCTTAATCCTCGCAAAGGCTGCTTACATCAACTGCGGCTTGTCACTCAACTTGGGTGCCATCCTTGTGCGCTACTTGGAGCACCAAGCCTCCCAAAGCCAAGGAACAATCACAGGTGGAGGCGTCATCACCTTGCTTGCCACTGCCCTAGGCATCGACCTAGGTGAGTTACAACCTCTGCTAGGTGAGCGATGTGTTGGTTTCTCCACTTTAAAAGCTTGTGGAATGCTCAATAGGAGAGGTGGTGTTTATTACCTACATATTGCTGGAGCTGGGCGTCTCTACCCCGCTCCTATGCCTAATGGTATTTTTTCTATCGAGGAAGGACGTTTGCTATATGACTTGCAGGTTGAGAAACACCAACCCAAGGAGGAGGTTCCAGAGGAGGATGAGGACCAAGAGGAGGAGCAAGAAGTTCCTTACCAAGAGGAGCAACCACAAACCCGGTTCGCCACATACCAATATTTCCAAGAACTTGGAGGGACTGTGGAGAGGATGCATAGCCTCTCTTTGAACCTCCGAGAATCAACTAGTAACCTCTCAACTCAATTTGCGAACTAGAGTAACGACTTTGTCCCTCCACCACAATGATTTGAAGGGCTTGCAAAAGCCTAAGCTTGGGGAAGTTTCCTCATGTATCTTTATTTGGCGTTCATTTGCTTTTATTTATTTCAAGGTTATGTCTGTAATTTGAGTTTATAAGCACTCGTGTTGGTTTCCCTAACACATTATTTTTAGTTCTTTCTATTTGCTTTCGAGATTTTCTAGCCGAGCTTTGCCACCAATTTTCTATTTTTTAAACTCTCTCTTTCAAAAACCACAAAATATTTCTCCATTTTCCTTATTTTCCCTCTTTCTTTTCTTTCTGCCTCGAGGTTCATATGTTTGCAGGAGAGTGATCGACTTCTAGTTTCCAAGAAGCAAATAAAAAAGGAAGAGAGAAGTGGAACCAAACATGAGAGGTATGCCTTATGACTCCCCACTTTTGAAGTTTGAGAAACACATGCTAGTTAGTAGTAAATGTTGAGATATTATATTGGTGGAGTGAGTCTTTGTATTGTAGTAAGATTTTCGTTTGCATGGTATTTAGTTGGGTACGTTCTGTTCCAGCTCCCATAATTAACCAAGTCTTGCCTAAAAATTGCTAAATAATTGTAATAAGAAAAAGTCTCACAATTGAAGGCTTGGGTGTTGTAGTGGTTAGTCTTGAAGGCTTATTTCTAGAGACACTCAACACCACTGAAAATGTTGATTGACTTGATAGCTCTCTTTAAAAGGATTTGTTTGATAGAATTAATGTTTAGCGGTTTTTGTGAGCATGCCAAAGCTTGACTTATTAATCATAAGAATGATATAGCTTTATGCGTGTCAAACTTCATGGGATGCCAACAACTCCGCTGGCCTACGAACGATCTTCATGGAGGAAACTCCTAGATTTCGGTTATGAGTTGATTAAACACTTGTAGCAGCAATGCTATAGTGGGTAAGATTCTTGGCACTCCCGGATTGCTGTAATCATGATGGAATCACTTCTCTGGCTGTTATGAGAAATCATTATGCAAAAGGAACAAAAACCTTAGTGATGCCACGAGTGTCCATCATAGCCCGATAAACTAATAAAAATCTTTGGCATGCTCTCAATTACTTAAGAACTGAAATTCTTGAAGGACAATGAATTGAAAAGTAGTGCTTGAAAAGTCTTGATTCATTAATGTGGAGAATTGAGATACTCTAGTGTATATGCTTTTCATGACAACTCTCACACTCTCAATTTACATGATTATACTTTATTGTTCAAAGGCAAGCCTATGAGTTGATTACATGCCATGGAATAAAGTTTACTTATCTGAATCATCCATGTTAACAGTAATTTTGCTGCGCTATAAGGATGCATAAAACCCGTATGATATGCTTGCCATTACTCTATCTATGCTGAAGTTTTTCATATTTATGAAGTGGAGGAAACATGAGACTACCAATCATGAGTAAGATCACCATCTCGTTATTTCAGTTTAAATGCTGAGTTCCTTTTTGATTTTGGTTTTATTGCTCGGGGATGATCAAGTTTAAGCTTGGGGAGGTTGATGGCTCGGAAATATAGCCATCTACGTCCACATTTAATCTGGATATTATTCATATTTTTGATGAAATATTTCTCTAAACCCTGCCACCAATGCCTAATATTCAAAGGGGTATGCAATCCTTTCTTTATATTTTTCCTGCGCAGATAATGTCGTTTGAAGATGGGAATAACTACATTAAAGTCAAAGATACGAGATTTCCAACAACCAGAAGAAACTAGGAGCCATGAAGCGGAGGCAAACGCTTTAATGACCAACTATATAACAAGAGCAAAATTCCAGCCATATAGCTCCGGTCGTATAGTTGGTGCCGCCACCGTTAGGTCAAACAGAACAACTTTCATGAAGGGACCCCTATATAAAGAAGCCTCAGGCAATGAGAAAAACCTCTCCGACCTCACCCAAAAGTCTCTGCCATGGATCATCAGCCGCCTCTAGATCTCAAAACCCTTCTCCATCTCCATAGCCATATTCCACCACTTGTAATAGTAGATCTCTTCTTCGATTGGCGACATTGTAAGACTATTTCTATCAATCCTAAGATTTTCATTACAATGGTTATGATTGTTGATCTCATCTCTATGCGTGAGTAATTCTCCTTGGGCTAAGGGCTTCGGCCTAGCCATGTAGCATTTGTGCATGTTATTTATCATAGATGGGATCATGTATTAGTTTGTATGACATGATGATTATTGTATCCTCTCTTGCCTCAATATAAGGACTTGTCAGGTACCCAAGACCCCAAGGGTTGAGCCAGGTATAGGGAGTATGAGTAATGACTGATCTGCAGGTTGGGAACCCTAGTGACAGAAGGGGTAGTACGGCTATATGTGAGGGATTTACTTGGGATTAACGGTGGCATCACTATGCATATCATTAGTTCTCTTTCTTCTATGGATAAGACTAGTAGGTTATTGCTATAAGCGGTTGCGGAGGCAATAGCAATTATCGATGCACTGCCCACATATAATTTATCTTTCTCTAACAAGTACATGCATACTTTATTTCTATCTTTTATTCCCATCAGATGTTTTGCACAGCTACAGGTGAAACCGAACGCCCTAGGTCCTCTCTCTCTATCATCGACAACAACAAAAAGACGCAAAATATTGGTCCAGTAAAAACACAAAAGGAATTCTAAAACTCCCAAAGGTCCGTTAAAGTAACTTCACTACGCATTCGCTTCCCGAGGATTCGATAACCTAGGTCTACTAGGGAAAAAGAAGCTACACCACATCCGTAATCCGGATCGAAGGTATCAGACATATATCAGAGTTCAGGAAGGGTGGCTTGCTTGTGACTAGCGAGATGTCCCTAGACTTCTTCTTTAGATAACCAGAATCCAATAACAATAATAATAAGATCTCTTCTTGTCGTCAATACAATCGCAACTATCGTCGACATCGAGTATACATGCAAACAAGCAATGCCACAATCAAAACAAGGCATACAAGTATAAAAACATACAGGAAGCAATGAATAGTACAAGTTTACAATTCAGTGGGTTTTGAGTAATTGGATTTAGGCAAGTGGAAATGCTTGAAGAGCAATTGTGGGTTTTCTTTAATGAATTTGGAGGCCAAATCTACTTAATTAAGGGTTTATAAACCAAGGTTATGTTCTGTATGATGCCAATATGCAAATATGATATCATCAAATAGGTATTGATCAAATGAAACCAACAGAAGTGGTTTCACTAATTTATCAATTTCCAGTGATTTATGATGAATTTTCTAGTGAGAAAGACTCTCGTTTTAGGAAATAATTCACCAGAAAAGTTTTGTAAGTCCAAAAATTATTTACTTGGATGGTTCTGTAGTGTTTTAGGTACTGATTTAGTGAGAGTTGGAATCATGTTGAAATATTTACCAAAATGCCCTCAGGAAATTCCCAAAGGTAGTTCTAGAGGGTTTTTGTATTTTTAACCAGATTTAAATTACAGGGGCCTTCGATATGATTCTAAAGAAACATGTTATAGACTTTGAATACCTTTCTTTAAAATTTGGAATCACCCTTTTTGGAGTTGCTAAGCTTCTGAAATGATTTACCTAGTGAATATACCACATACAGAGGTATTTAATTCATTAAAATTTAACAGTTGGTCAATAAATAGTGATCTCCTAGGTTTTGATAGGTACTGATGTAACACATCCTTGAGAGTTTTAAATAGCTCAATATGTGCAATAGATCCTCCTAGGGAATTTTATAAATTCAACAATGATTTTATTTATTTTTACTCCTGGAAAAATATAGCTCTAGTTGGCATGGGTCTAAGGTTCATGGATTGGTAAGATGAATATCTACCATATGAAACTTGATTCACTCCATTTGGGTTTACCAAACTCTCTCAAAGGATTTGTTTCTAAATAGGACACATCTAGATAATTAATTTACTATGATTAATCTAGATAATATTATGGTCAACTCCTTGTAGTGAATGTTTAAGGAAATATATATGTATATACCAAAATTTTGATCTGTCTTAAATCTAGCAGTTCCATTTTTTAACTGATTTAAATGAAAGGGTTAGTTTGTAGATTTGGAAACAAGTGATTAAAAGAAAAAAGGATAGAAGGGGGCAGCTGGGCCAGAACAGAGACGAACTGGGCCGCTTATCACTGCGAGGCCGGCCCAACCCGTGACTGCGCGCACTGGGAGCTAGTTTTGAAACTGACAAGTGGGCCTCGGGAGCCAGCGACTCATAGAAGCGAAGGGGTATTGTGTGACTGAGGCCACCAGATCAAGGCAGGATCAACTGTGTGGGTTTATCGTCGTCCTCAGGCTAAGCAACGGCAAGGGGAAACCCTAGGTGCGGGCAGAGGCGGCTGGGGGCTCACCTGAGGAGCATGTCAAGCGACGAGGGGGAGATAGGGTGAAGCGGTAGTCGACCGACGATGTGCTGAAGCAGCGATATCCGCACAGAGGCGGGGTTTGCATGCATCCGTAATGCGGCCGGCTTGAGAGCTCGCCGGTGCATGCTCGGGAGTGCATGCATGTCGGCATCGAGGGTGCAGGATGGATGCGGAGGTCCTAGGAGAGCACCAGGGTGGCTTTGGCAGGTCGGGCTCACCGGGAGGGAGCTTCTCTCGGACATGCACGGTGGCGGCTGCTCTGGTGTTCCTATGACAAGAAGAGAGCAAGGGAAAGGTAGATCAACGCATGGAGGTTCTGGAAAAGTCCTAGAGAAGGAAGAGGGAGTGGCTTGAGCGAAGACATGCTCTACCTTTAGAGGGAGGCCAAGAGGAAGTGTTCCTCTTCTCCATGGCGAGGGAGAGTGAGGGAGCTAGATCTGGAGTTCTGGGGAGAGTTGGTGGAGTGGAGAGGGGGGAAATGAGGCAGAGAGAGGTTGGGGTGGCCTCAGGCCCATTTAACCCGTGGGGGCAAGGTCCATGGTGGAATTGGTTCACTAGGACAAGGAGGGGAGAGAGGAGGGCCTTGATTGGGCAACATAGGCAGTGGGAGAGAGGTCTGATGGGCCTCTGTTTGTGCAGATGGGGAAGATGGGAGGGAGGTGGCTGCAACACATTTATGTAGCAAGTTTTGGCAAGATGTGCATATCTCCTTCCTTGCTTTGCTTCCAAACAGAAAAGGAGAAGGGACCAGGGTTTGCTATAGTATATGTATGAAGTGTAGTTCGACCAAGGGAGAGGGGTGGTGGCTATGTTGATCAATGTTGGTGGTTGATGGGTTTTGGTTTAGTGTTTGCTTCTAGTTTTATCAAAATATCACATATAGCCATAATGATGATCAATGAAAGAATTTCCAAAACTTGATCTTGGTAAGATGAGTAAATGGTTCTAGTAGAAGGATATAGCCAAGATATACCTCTTCTAATAATTTGGGATTTTTCAGATGATTTTTAGTTCACTTAAAATCATTTATTCAAATAGAGCAGAAATGGTTCCTAGAAGCTCATTTGGTATTTTTGAATTGTAAAAGTGAGGTTTTTGGTATGAGATAGTACTAGATACCAAGGCACACCTTGGGGAATTTTCTTGAAATTTATTGGGAAATAAAAGTATTTTTAAACAATTATTTCTTGTTTCTGCCATTTGAGAAAATGGGCAAAAATAATTATTAAAACACTTCAAAAATATTTATTTTTGAAAGGGGGATAGGGCATGATACATAGGTCTCAAATGTTCCAAAAGTTGGAGAAGAGTTTTGGAGAAAAACAAACTTGATTTTATAGAAATAAAGGAGTTTCGAGGTATTTGTCAAATAAAGGAAATAAATTATTTTTGGGCTAAACTAATTATGGATAAAATTAGATAAATTTTTATATCCAAGTTAGAGGATTTCCACATGCTATATCAATCATTTGCAAACTTGGGTTTTTAAAATTTGACTTGATTTGGGAAGAATCAAAGGAAAAGCGGATCTTAGACATTGTTAATTTTATCCCTTCAAAACCTTGTTGGATCTTGGGGATCAGAGCTCCCCTTAGATCATGGGCTATATGGATATATATACCAAGTGATTTAGATCACCATGGTATACAGGTTTGAGGGTGATAAGGATTGAGATATCCAAGGATTGATTCCAAACTTTGAAAAAAATAAGGGTGCCAAAATAAATTAACAACTAGCCTTCAAAACCATGTGGGTTTTGGGATCACAAGGATCCAATTGGAAAAAGTGAAGTAGGGATTGGTATACCTTTAGAAGTAGAGGACAACCATTCCAAGGTTTGAAATAATATAGTATGAAGATATGAGCTTCTTCCAAAGTAGGCATGTTGATAAGATTTGTAAGAATTATTATTTTCTTGCTTGCAAAACCATCAAGAACAAGTGGGTTAAAAGATGATCTATCCAAGGGACATAGTGGGCCTTGTTAGTCCTTAAGATGGTCTACAATATGGTTCAAGTACATTTCCAAAAATGCATAAGGGTTGGAAAAGAGGGAGACTTAATTATGTGATATTTATATCAGATTTCTAGACTTCTATTTTGAGTAGCAAGGATCCATTCTTGATATTGGTCTATTTTGATTTGGAAGCTTCTAGAAATAATAATCTTCAGAAGTGATTTGGTTAAGGAGGTTAATGGTTCACTTTAGGGACTAGAGGTTAGATCAAGCTTTGTAGAATTGGTTAGGGTTTGTATTCTTAATTTAGCTTGATTCCTAGAGGATGAGCTCCTAAATAGCTCATATTACTTCCTAAGAAAACAAGTCAGACGGCAGATCAAAGCAAAACATCAGACATCAGATCAGGGCAACTCATCTTACAAAAAAACACATCTACTACTAAGGATCCTTCAAGCCTAGCTTGAGGTAAGGATGGGTATTTTGAAAAAGTTTGTGTTTTGAAGTAGATAGTAGTCCCTTGGTATTTCTACCAAGAGTAGGAATCAAAAGCTTATAACAGATTTTGGAAAATATAGAGGTAAGAGTAGTTGGAAGTTCAGTCTTGAAAACATAAGGAGATTATATCTTGTAGATCTCCATAATTTTGTTAATTGAAGCTACTAAAATAGTTTGGTTTGCAAATGTATCTTGGCTCAGGTTTTGAATGCAAAAACATTTGAGAATTTGTAAAATGAGCCAAGACAGTTTTGTTAAATAGCTTTTGTCAATTGAGGGTGAGGTAAGGGGTATATCATATGGTATACATTCAGATGCACAAGCACAAGCAAGGAACAAGCAAACACTGCATCACTAACAAGAAAAATATTTTGTTCTCCCTGATTTTTGCATTTTGGACAACTAATCAGGATTGCTGAAATTGGGATGTTATAGATCTTTTCCCCTTAAAAGAATCTCGTCCCGTGATTAAGGAGAGTAAGGTTAGGGGATTTTGAGTCGGGGTTTGCACTATGTGTATCCATTGTACTTACTTATGAATTAAATCTTTGAACGTGGTTACTTTGTCGGTGAAGTTGGACTTCAGTCTTCATGGATGCACGGGGAGTTGACAGACTTCAGTCCTGATTGCGATGGATGATCTTCCCTCTGTAAGGATTTACAGCGCTTCTCTTAAGGTCTTATCCCATACTAGTTCACGACTTCTAGTCTAACTCCTGAGGTTTTTTTGGCATATGGTTAGTCTATTGTTGTGGGAAAGACATAATATTTCCCCCTTAGGATCAAACTAGGGTAGATTAGGTATACGTTAGTCCTTCCTTCTTGGAGTCGTTGAATGATGTTTGAGAACTATCTCTCATCTTCCTTCTGGAGTTGGAATATTCAGAGGATGTCCGCCAACTGGTCCTACGAGGCTCATATACTACTCTATTTGTCTTAGCCTATTCGTATCTGTTGAAGTCGTGAGTCCTCTAAATGGTATATCATATGGTATACATTCAGATGCACAAGCACAAGCAAGCAACAAGCAAACACTGCATCACTAACAAGAAAAAGTTTTTGTTCCCCCTGATTTTTGCATTCTGGACAACTAATCAGGGTTGCTGAAATTGGGATGTTACAGCAGATTTGATAAGTTTGTGTTTTTTCCTTCGGAAGGAAACTCGGGGGGCTTGTTGGTTATTTGGAATAGTGTAGTTTTCAAAGGAGAACTTATTGAAATTTATCATGGGCAACAACAATAAAATTCTCATCAACCCAATCCAATAGCAATTGGTTATTATCAAATATTTATGGACCATGTACAGGTGAAGTTAGGCAAGATTTTGTACAATGGCTTTATAACCTGAACATAAGGAACTCTGACAACTGGTTGCTTATTGGTGATTATAACTTCTATAGATCTCAGAATGACAGGAATAGAGATGGAGGGAATATTGATGACATGCTACTTTTTAATAATATCACTAGAACTCAACATTTAGTTGATTTGCCTTTGCAAGGTTCACCTTTTACTTGGAGTAATATGCAGATGCAACCTTTATTGGAACGGTTGGATTGGTTTTTTATATCTAACAATTGGACTACATCTTTTCCAAACACTTCAGTAAAAGCTTTGTCTCGGCCCATTTCTGACCATGTGTCATGTCTCATTTCAATACAATCTTCCATTCCTAGAAGTAAGTTGTTTAGATTTGAAAACTTTTGGATCCAACACCCAGGTTTCAAGGAGAAAATGGCTGCATCTTGGCAGGTACTAGTGAGAATTAATAATCTGGCAACAATATTGAACTATAAGCTAAAGAAATACTAGAAGAGCATTGAAAAATTGGAGTAAGTCAATTTCTAAATTTTCTTTGCTCATGGATAATTGTCAAAGGTTCTAAAGCAAGTTGATGAATTAGAACAAATTAGACAGCTGACAAGGCCGGAATGGAATTTTAGAAGAATCTTAAACATCATATTACCAAATTGCTTTCTTATAAGCAACAATACTAGAAAAAGTGGTGTACAGAGAGATGGATCAAACATGGAGATGAGAATACCAAATTCTTTCATAGAGTGGCTACATAGAGACATAGGAAGAATGCAATTGCTACTATATCCACTTCGGATGGTACTACCGTTATAGATCATGATGGCAAGGCACAACTATTGTTTGAAGCCTACAAGCTAAGGTTGGGAGTAGCAGATCACCATGACATGCGTTTTAATCTATCATCTTTATTTTCAACTATTCCAGGCTTAGTCAAAATATCAGCTCCATTCTCCAAAGACGAAATTGACAAGGCCGTCAATAAAATTCCAATAGACAAAAGTCCTAGCCTAGATGTGTTTAATGGTTGTTTCCTTAAAACATGTTGGGATATTATGGCTCCTAACTTCTATAAATTATGTCAATCTTTTGCTGAAGGGAATGCATTTCTTGATAGTATCAATAGTTCTTTGATAACTCTAATTCCCAAAAAACCATCTCCAATCAATGTTAATGATTTTAGACCTATTTCTCTGCTGAACACTAGCTTGAAACTAATCACTAAGCTACTAGCAAACAGATTTCCGCAATGGATTTCAAAACTTGTGAGTGAGAACCAATATGGTTTCATTAGAGGAAGAACAATACAAGACTATTTAGCCTAGGCTTTTGAGTTTTTACATCAATGTCAAGATTCAAAAAAGGAAATTATTGTCCTCAAACTAGACTTTGAGAAGGCCTTTGACATGATTGAGCGTGATACTATTATTGACATAATGAAACACATGGTTTTTGGGGAACTATGGATAAAATGGATCAGATGTATCCTTTCTTCTAGACATTCTTCTGTTCTTTTGAATGGGGTACCAGGGAAATATTTTCAGTGCAAGAGATGAGTGAGGCAGGGTGACCCTTTATCCCCATGACTATTTGTGGCTGCATTTGAACTTTTACAAGGTGTTATTAATAGAGAGATGTTGGAAGGGATATTATCGTTACCAATTCCCCGTGGTGGGAAATTTCCAATTGTATAGTATGCTGATGATACTATACTGGTCCTCCAAGCTAATCAAGAGGAAGTGGCCCATTTAAAACTATATTGATGGAATATGCTATCTCTACAAGTTTGAAAATTAACTTTTAGAAGGCTAGCCTAATCCCTATTAATATTTCAGCTTACAGAGCTCCTGAATTGGCTAACGTTTTGGATGCACTATTGCCTCTATGCCTTTTACTTACCTAGTTCTTCCAATGGGGACAGCAAAGCCATCTGTGATAGAGCTTATGTCTTTGGTAGACAGAATTGAAAGAAAGATGACAAGTGCTACTTTATTAATATCTCGTACTGGAAAATTAGCATATGTTAATGCTATTCTGACATTAGTTGCTACATATACAATGTGCACTATTGAAATCCATCCCAAAATCATTGAGTATGTGGATAAAATTAGAAGAAGATGCTTGTGGAATAAAAAGACAGAGGAGGGTGAAAATGTGTGTCTCTTGCTGCTTGGGACATGGTATGTAAATCCAAAAATAAAGGAGGACTTAGAGTTTTAAATATGAAACTACAGAATCAGGCGCTTCTACTCAAGTTTCTTTAAAAGTTTTGTAACAAAAAAGAGGTGCCATGGGTGCAGCTAGTTTGGTCCACCTACTACCAAGGTACAGTTCCACATGCAGAAACAGTATTGGATCCTTCTGGTGGAACTCTATTATGAAATTGTCTCCAATATTCAGAGGGATTGCTTCTTGCACTGTGGGTCAAGGCAATAGTGTTCTATTTTGGAAGGATGAGTGGAATAGTACTATATGCCAAGAGAAATATCCTAGGCTATTTTCCTATGCCATAAATGATGACATAATAAGAGAAATACCCTACACTATTTTCCTATGCCATAAATGAGGACATAAAAGTAGCAGATTTTTTGTGCAGCACAGGAGATTGATGTGCTCTTTTTCTGTCCAGTTTCTAACGAAGCCTGGCTAGAACTTCAACACTTACAATAACATATTAATAATCTCTACAAGTGTAGTCGATGGATACATGGAAATTCACATGGGGTGATAAATTTTCTTCCAGGAAGTTTTATAAGTTTTGCTTTCAGTTGATTACTCCACCGGAGCATTTTTTCTTGGATATGGAAATCAAAACTATGGCCAAAACTGAAGGTTTTCTCTTGGTTACTTTTGCCAAACAGGCTAAACACTCTGAGCATGCTTCGTAGGAGACACTTTAACGCTGGTCAAGGAAGAGATCATAATTGCCCACTTTGCATATGTTCTTCTCATGCCCATTCAGTGTTGAATGCTGGGCAAAACTAAATATTTGCTGGATAGACAGTACGTGCAGATTTACTTTACTTAACCAAGGAAAGTCATCTTTTCAGGAGAAGCTATTTTTTGAACTCTTCACAATTGCAGCTTGGGTTATCTGGAAAGAGAGAAACAATTTAATTTTTAAAGGGATCAGGCCAACAACTAATGCTTGGAAGGCAAGAGTGAAAGAGGATCTAGAACTTCTTAGGTTCAGGGTTAGCCAAAACCTGGAAAACACAATAGACTTGTTTTTAGATATATTGTAATTGTAATTTTTGGTTAAGCTATGTTTGATGCTTCAAGCACCATCTCTATGTAAATATTATTATTTAATATAATACCACAGTAGGAGCCTCTTCTACTATTTCATGGTAAAAAAGAAGTGCAGCCAAATGGACTCAACTGCAATTTACATCAAGCTTGAAGGGTTTTATGAAGTGTACATAAAGTTGGAGGACTAATATGTGAAGCATAGAGACTGTAAAATAAAAATAAGCAGATGACTTAATGCTGACCCGAGGACCTTAGAGCATCTCCAACCCCACAAGCGCCCCCAGGGACGCTTTTTCTGCCAGCAGAAGGTTTTTATCCCAGTCGCCCCAGAACCCCGTATACTGCTGCATTTGGCCAAAAAATCATCCTTCTTTTCCACGCGTTACCCAGCGCACTGTAGGCAATTGGGAGCGTCGGTGGAATGGAATAGGCGAGTGGGACAGCTCTGTTGTGTGACAACACATTTCCCCCACCAATATTCACCTATCTGCGCGACGCATAGCTACTCCCCTTCGCTGCTATGTCACTGCCGACACCAACCCTTTACCCTTGACCTCTAAAACTCTGCTAGAAGAGGTGCCATTTGCCGCACCAATCTCCATCTCCCTACTAGTGGAGTTTCCAATTTGTTTTGGTGTCGCGGGCAGTTTCACCCCCACCACACCCACAAAGGTGTTCGGCGATTTTTCCTGCTTGGCGATGGACTCTAACAATGAGGATATGTTTGCCGCACTAATGGAAGAGGAGTCTTCCGCAACCGCTAGTGATGAAGAGCACTTTAAGATCCTTGCATGTCTGGTCTAGCTATACACACGGAATTCAAAGTCACGACATGGTGGCTCGACGCCAGGGCAATGTAACACCCCTAGTTTTACTAAATCGTAATTAGGGATTTAAATTCTGCATCATGAGCATTTGCATGCATATGTTGGTTTGATAAAGTTTGCATAAAATGAAAGAAGAAAACAAAACCCTAAAAACCATATTTTGGTCTTTTACCTCCTAAGTAATGCATTGGAAAATGTTACCGGTGTTTCAAAATAAAAGTACATGGAGCCTCTCTAATGTAGATAAGAGGGACATGAATATTTTGAATAAATTCTAGAAAGTTTGTCTATTCAAATGATTTTCAAAACATCAAAAAGATTTGCAATTACAAAAGAGAAAAGCAAAAGAAAAAAGAAAAAGGATTTCAGAAAAATGCATTCAACCTAAGCATCCCGCGACCCTCCCCTTCTCCTGCTTTGCCATAACCCATCGATGGCCCAACCTTTGCCTAGCCCGCTTACCCCTTCGGTGTTGTCTTCTTCCTCACATGGACAAGCACATGCCTGCCCCTGCCACCGTCGTTAATCACCGTGCGTGCTGTCCCAGAGGAGAAGGATAAGATCATCGATGGCCTGAAAAAGCATATGTTTGTCAGAGCATGTTTTCATGGAAGTATTGTTTCTAGTTTTAATATCGAATCCCAACGAGGAGCTTAGGAAAGTGTTTGTCTCTGGTGTTTCTATCGCACTCAGGGTGTCACTAGTCTTGAGTGAATTGACTACAATAGTTGAGCTGGAAAAGGGGTGTGTGAATGAATGCGTTTTATACATTGAACGGTGCTTAAATTAAAGAACATAAAAGTAAATAGTAAGAAGATTGCTTGGAGTTTTATGCAGATGGAATATTAGGTGCAGAGAGATACGGTTCATGGTGAATGTGCAAAATATAATAAGCGAAGTAAGTGATTATAATACTTCTTATAAATATGTGAGTAGACAAGAAACCCGGTGATAGTCAAGACTCCTCTTGGTAGATTTTGTCTGACTCCAATGATATGTCTGCCTGCTACCAAAACCATGGTAACAACATCAATTAAGATTATGCGACCAGTTCAAGGCTTTAAACTTGGTTATTCCTTGGTTTCCTCGAGTTATACTAGCTCCTCTTTTATATCGATTGTGTCACTCGGGAGGTCGCCGATTCACTAGCAGACAAGTTCCTGTCTATGAGTTCTCAAGATCATGTTATCTGGGCCCTTAAATTAGATAACAAGAATTAGCCATACCTAGACAACCATTCTCACATAGAATAATTACAATGATAATCATAGATAGATGAAGGTAAAATAGGCACAACACATCTCACCAATTTCCTACATCTACCATGCCTATGAGGATTTAGTCGCACATGAGAGAATAATAACACAATGATATTATAACAATGTAAATGGAGTTCAACTAGATATTACCGTAGAATGACACAATAAAGTTGAAGATCGAATCAAATACGAACCCAAGTACGAGCAGAGGTTCGAATCCGTAATCTTACAAATGTAAATCCCTCTCTCAGTGCAAGTGGGGAATTGTGGAGGAATGGACGATCTAGAGGTTGGAGATCTGGGGAAAAGTCGATGGAATTCTTCTTCTCCTTCATATCTGATTACCTCTCTTCTGGGGCATTTCGTGGTGGCCGTGTCTGCAATTCGCTCTCTCATTTTAACGGTAAGTGTTTGGTTTGATAAGTAGAAGCCGATGGCACATGGTATGTGTGGCCGGTATGGGCGAGACCCTCCCGTACTGACGGTCATTAACGTCCCTATAAACTTCGAATCAAAAAGTCTTCAATTTGAGATTTTCTTGTTTTTCTCTAAATAGCTCATAAATGTCCTGAGATCCTTCCATAAGTGTACAATATCTGAACACACATTATAGAACAAGGTTTCGCTAAATTGCAATATTAGCGTTAGTTGAAGGTGAAAACCGAATGAAACCCGATGAAAACCAATGGAAAATCCCGGGTGGGAAGTGTTAATATTTGGATCTATCAACATGCCCAAGCTTATCTCTTACTTGCCCTCGAGTGACACAGTGGTACAAAATCATAGCGAGAACTAAACTTGATAGAGAACTCACAAGTCCGAGTTGATATCGTATTCCTTTTAAAAATCTTGCAACCTTAAACATGGTCATATTATATTTGTATGGTTGCACCTAATCTCGCGTTCTAACCATATGAAACTTACTAGCAAATAAATCTTAATGCCATAAAGAGTGTGCAAAATTTAGTTAGGCTCGCGAATCGATTGTTTCAATGCCTCTCTTTAGTGAGAGTAAAAATATTTTTAAGCATGAGATACTTGGTTCAAATTAAAGGTGCTCAAGTAAAGTCAAAAGAGAAATAAACTTAGGGTGCAACATTGACACCCACTTCAAAAATCTTGACTTTCTAGCACCCAATGTTTTCCTTGTTTTTCTAGAACTTTTTGGTGGCGAGATGATGCCAAAAATTTCATTGGTTTCAAACAATCTTTGTACAAACTTTGCTCAGCAATAAGTTATGGTTTTGCCGTAATACATCACCCATGAGACTAATAGTTTTGCCCATAGGTTGCTAGCTATCCATGCCATCAACTCATAGCCAAAATGGATTTATACCGTAGATTGTTCAAAGGCCATCAGAGTTGTTAGTCTCATGGAGTGGGATATTTTTGCTCCACTTGCATAAATAAAATTTCTCATTTTAATTGTCAAGGTATGTTTGGCATTCAAATCAACCACCATGAATTATCCGTTGCTTCAAGCAAATCTTTTTCAAAAAGTGCTATCTAGTCAAGTCATTAAGATGTGGGGTTAAGCGTTGCTAAAATTAAAACCTTAAGACAAATACATGGAACCAAAGTCATCACATGGATGCTTGTTTAGGTTATAAAATGATTGGAGTCGAGTCCAAAGGAGTTGTTTTACAAACCTCAATCAATGATTATAAGTTGCAACTAAACTAGTGGCACTAGCATAGGAGTAAGTTGTAGCTGATAGTAAGTTAACTGGGGAGCTAGAGTAGGGTGCAACCGAACAAATGATAGTATGATCATGAATGAACTTAGAAGAGGAGTTAAAATAAGAATATGATACCTCCTATTGCTTGCTCCTTTTGTACTCGAGTCTTTCACGCTTTTCTTCCCATCACTATGTCACCAAAAGTGAATAACCTGTGACAATCCAAAGAGAGAACCAAGATAATTTCAAAACAAATAAAATCAAAAGATACTCTATTTTTTGTATTTTCTTTTACAATGCAAAAAGTGAAAGTAAACATGCAACTAAACTAAAACTAACTAAATAAAAAGAATAAAACAAAACATTAATGCAAAGGTGGAGGATTTTAACCTCCCTAAGATTATGCTTTTGTCCTAACTTGGATCATTGCCCATCATTGTTGTCATTTGGCATAATTCACTATCAGTATTTCGTCATGTGCACTGCCCCTTAAGGCAACGTGACAAGCGGTTAACTCGCCAATGCCCATGGATGATGGAATTGGGTTTAAGGAAGTGGGGAGCGCTGGAGGCATCGATTGGCTAGCAAACAAGCACATCAAGGATGCACAGTTTACCCAGGTTCAGGCCCTGAGAAGGGTCCCTACTCCTGCTTGTCCGCTCTTTGTTAATGGAGGAATCAAAGATTATAGGGGTGCACAGATGCAATCTAGCGGTGTGAGCTAGGGTTGAGAGGTGTCCTTCTCGATGCTCCCTCCTAGCCATTATATAGGGAGTCTAGGTCTCGGGATAGCAGGCTGTGTCGATTACAGATTAGGGTTTTCCCTTTAAGTTTCCTATCTACATACTGTTGTGCTTCCCAAGGATCCGCGTATTCTAGGACTTAGGCCTTGCCGTAAGCTTTTATTGGGCTGCACCGTATAGGCCAAACCTGGGTGCCTGTGGGGCATACCCATGTCAGTAGCCCCCGAGTGTCCGTTCGAATCCTATATTCGGATGGAGACTATGAAGTCTTTCGAGTGCTCATCCGAGTGTTGTATCGGGTGCCTGCTTATGTCATAGGGATAGTTTGATATGCGTGCCTGAATCATCCGACGGATTAGGAGAAGTTAACTGCCTTAGGGGAAAACAATGTTATCTACTCAAACTTGAGTCCCTAGACTCAAGTTTGGAAAGTTGCTGGCGTAATTCGACTCATGCCGCGTACGCCTTACAGAGTAGAATTCTAGTGTTTAATGTGTGCAGTCGACGCGTCCGTCGAGGCTTTTTCATCGAGCCTGTCAGCATGGTATGTTTCTAGTGGAGCGCATCAGGTACGTTGCTAGGCCATTGGATTGCATCCGCAGGTCTTATCTTCATGTTGTAAATGTGGCATCCGATATTTTATCACCGCGGAGGTATTTCGGGTTCCCTAGGAGACGTGGTCTCGTTGCAAGGCACTTCCGTATTTGGTCAGAGGCGAGGTTGCCGAATGCTTCAAATGCTTATGGTGTGGACGTGGTCAACTCTCTTTGTCATAAATAATTTATTTTGCCTTTTCATAGGATGCACGACCAGCGCTCCCTATGGGAGTAGCCCCCGAGTGCCTATTCGAGTCATAGACTCTAGTGGTAACTTTGAACTTTTGCGACTACTGTCATTAGACGTAGCTTGTCGATTGAGCTTCCAACGCTCCCTATGGTAGTATCCCCCGAGTCCATAGTAGAATTGTTGATTTGAAGGAAGGGTCGGGGCGTGATGGCCCTGGATTTGTATTTATATGGTGTCCTCATTGGACCCGGAAGATCTTCGGGTGCATGACCAGTGCTCCTGCTAGGAGTAGCCCTCGAGTGTTTGGTGTAGTCGTAGACTCGAGCTAAAACTAAGCGAGTCAAAGAAAAATTGCCGTTGCACACAATTTCATCGAGATGCTGATGGTGCGAGTGTTGATGACGTCATTGCTAATGATTGATGAGCTCAGCCACAGGGGTGAGCGGTGCTGATGGGATGTGACAGATGTAGGCCCTAAGGACTGACTAGGATTTGACCAGTTACACATAATTTTTGGGTTTTAACTACATCTCCTCGATTTCCGCACTCAGTGGGGATCGTGCAGCAATGGTTCAGTGCACGTGCCACCACACATATTCACCAATGTGTGCCACGCATCGAAGTAGAGAATTGCTGGCCGTCGTATGATCTTTCACCAGTGCTTAAGTAGCAAACACAGGCATTAATTTTTGTACTTTCCCTCTTCTTCCTCCTTGCGCTCCTGCCATTGTCGCTCTTATTATCGCCACTGCTCCTCACCCCCTCCGCATTATACATTCTTAGGGCTTTCCCTAGCTATTTCCTATGGTCGCTGCGTCGAAGGAAGATGGGGAAGAAAAATTCTGCCAAGTCTACCGCCATTTCTGGATCCGGCGCCGCCGCTCCTAAAAAGAGGGCACTAGTACTAGGGTGACCATGAAGGAGATATGCCCTAGAGGCAAATAATAAAAGGGTATTATTATCATATCTCATAAGTTCATAATAGTTTTATATCATTCTATAACTGTATCAAGCAGAAACATTGATACATGTGTGGTATAGAAACAACCCAGGTCCCTAGTAGCCTCTATTCAACTAGTTCATTGGGCAAACGATGATCAAGATTTCCTGATCATGGGCTAAACAAAAGTCACTAAAAGTGAAGTCATATCATCTTGAATGATGTGATGGACACTTCCACCAATGATTATTTCAACACGTCATGTCACTTTAGTTCACGTTGCAATTGTCAAGGAAATAGATTGTCCTAATCCTTAGACCGTGAGATCATATAAATCACTGTTACCGGAGGGTGCTTTGACTATATTAATCGTCATCTTGTAAAAGGGTGGCTATAAAGGTGCATGTTGGGTATCTGAAGGAGCACGTAGAGGCAATATGCTTCAAGAGTAGGAATTGTTCTCCTGTGTGACGGGAAGATACAACTGGTCCCACTCGATGAATTATATCTATGTTGCGCAACACATGACTAGGTCATGGAGATGGTATTTCACAAAACGAGTAAAACAACACTTGTTGGAAATGAGATTGAACAAGGTATTAGGATACCGATGATCAAATCTCGGACAAGTCTTGTATCGCGAACAAGGGATTTGGATATATCGTTTCAGGTTCAAACACGATGGAGAATCGTGGAGTGCATAGGGGTCAACATGGGCATCCCGATCCCTCTATTGATCAATGATATGGATCATGTCTATAGTACTCCTAGACCGTGGGAAACATACTTAAGGGCAATATGACGCTTGGAGATCGTCCTGCTAGATGGAATCATGAAAGAGAGAGAGAGAAATCAGAATTGTTCCGGAGAGATCCGAAGTTGTTCGGAGAAAGAAGGAAAGGAAAAGGCCGAAAGATGTTTCGGATAAATGGCGATATATATTTATTATATGTCAATTGTGAATTAATATATTCTAAATAATATTTAAATTAAGTTTATGAAGTGACTTTCTCATTAGGCCAAAATCCTGAAGGAAATTGGCCCAAGAGAATGCCACAGGAAAAACACAGAAAAGATAGCTCCAGTTGGGCCAGTTTTGAACTAGCCCAGCCGGACTGGTGTCGGATACTGACTACCGCTTTGGGCAGTGGGGTGATGGGCAACACACCGCGCGTAGGCGGGCCACTGCGCCTTGCTGGCCCATCCAGAGTTGCTGCTCCTCGTGGCTAGGCTGTAGGCGGGAGCTAGGCTGCGGGCGAGGCTAGTCATCCCACCCAGGCCACCGGCTGCGCGCGTGCGCCCGGCTAGCCGCGGGGTGGCTAGGCCACCCGGGCAATAGCATCCACGCTACCATGCACGGGAAATAGGCAGGCGTGGGATGGGCTGCCCAAGGCCCACTCCGCCGACGTGCCCTATTGTTGTTTGCTATGTTTTTCTGTTTTGACATTTTGGGCTATGCAGATTTGGCCCATCCGGTTGGGACGAAAATCCTAGAATTTTTCCTTTAAGTTTAGTCCCACATGGGCCACCTAAGAGGGATGGTACACCTCCCTTAGCCTATATAAAGGGGTGCCTATGGGTGGACTAAAACACATAATAAATTGGGGTATTCCCTTTGGTTGGAATACTCCCCCTCTCTCTAGTTGCCTTCGTTGTGGCGTGGTCCCAAGTTAGAACTGTGAGCGCAAAGTCAACACATCCACGGCATGCTGTTGTGCTACGGAGATTCCGCCAGGGGATCTACTTCCGCAACCCCAACATGGATCAAGGAGTTTTGGGAGTCGTCACATTACACCATATGCATGTGATAACTCGGTGGGGCTATTGAAGCTTCCGGACCATCGTACGAGGACCTGGACAAGGGGTGGCGTGCGAGGACCTACGCGACCTTAAGGTCGGACGGGTACGACTACATCAACCACGCTCCTGCATGAGCATAACGCTCTCTCGGTCTTCAAGGGTAGTTACCGATGTCTTCCTCCATTACTGCATTACTTCTAGATAGGTCCTTGGGCATTCAGGGTATTCCGTGTAGGTAATTTTTTTGTTATCTGCTACAGAAACCCTACAGTACTATTAGAGCCTAGGTCTATGGTTAGGATGCTAGTACGGATAGACACACGAAAAGTGTGGGCATTGATACACTAGTTGTTACCTTCCTACATGTATTTGTTTATATCACGGTACTGTGAGATGAAGCGGCTTGGACCGACCTTACGCGTAATCCTACGCGAGACTGGTTCCACGCTCGGCATACGGCTTGTACCATATAAGTGGCTAGCGGGTGTCTATCTCTCTCACAGTAGTTGATATAGCATCTACAACGGAAGGCCCCGAAAGGGGTGTAGTAGCGACAACTATCGTATCTATGTTGTGGTTGGAAGTTCGTAGGTAGAAACGGTTCTATCATGAAAGCCTTAACAACCATGTAAAATCTACAATAGATAGAGTAGATGCATCTAACTTTATGTTGCAAGGAAGGCTTTGTGATGTGATGTGGTTGCAAGTCGTGAAAACGTAAGGTAGTTTACTTTTCCTGTTGCTAAGTCATGTAGTAGTAATCATCACGATGATGAACGACAAGACCGATGGCATTGTGGACTTGGCACCAAGCTGGAGCACTTGATGGAGATCATGGAGCGGGAAGACAACCATGTCACATCACATATGATTAGATATGATTTAATCTTTGTTTGCATCTTGTTTGAGTGCTGGTATTAGATAGGCAATTTTAGCATTTAAATAGGACGATCCCTTATTAATACCAACGAAAGTGTTCTCCCTTAGTGTGCACCACCAGTAAAGTTCTTCGTTATGAGGCAGGCTATGATGATCGGGTGTTAGACATATCTACGTTCGCATACAGTGGGTGTAAGACATGTTGCACATCGAATACACTAAGGTTGAGTTGGCGAGCCTAGCATATGTAGATATGGCCTTGGAACACAACGATCGAAAGATCAAGAACGAGTCACATGGATGATGTGATCGACCGGTAATGTACACCCTAGCACCCACATCAAAGGTCGTGACGATCGGGGATGATGTGGGGAAAAGGGGTCGTGTAATCACCAACACTGTCTTTAGGGATGATAGTTTAAGTGGGAGTTCATTCGAACTCCACATTATGAACTTAGTCTAAGTCATTTTTACAAATATCTTGTAGATTATGGCCATTCCTTAGTTCAAGACATATATAGTCCATTAATGAATGGAGAGAAACTTAAGTTAGATGGGTCGATTTTCATCGACTGATACTAACGCCTGAGTAGGATCCTCATAGAAAACCATCTCCTCTATATCCTTTATGAACCCCTAGAAGATTTCCCTGATGAGTCCAACGGTGGAGAAGATACGGCTCTTCGTGACCGCCGTGATACCTTCACCAAGGTCGAACCCAAAGTTGGGATCATCATCAACAAAAAGTGTATATGTGATATACAAGGTATGAACGTTTCCATGAAACGCTTATGCAGGTTTCAATGTATTGGATACTTAATCTTGTTTTATGGAAAACAGGACCCTCTGTGTGACAGTTACAGAATGGAATAGGGGCACTGATGGCATGATGATGGAAAGCAAGCTAGTTGACGGCCGACGACACTCCTTCCCTCGAAGTTTATCATTAGGATTAGTAGATTTGAATAAAAGCTTCGTAATCAAGTTTATGAAACTTATGAGTGTGTCTTGCTTATTGCGAGATGGTTATTCATATTAATAAGAAACAACTCAGTTGTTCTGTTTTTATGAATGATCTCTTTTATAATTCACATTGGTATTATAAACAAGTTATTCTAGTGTTTATCAGTATGATAAAAGAACATTTGTAAAAGTTGCCAAAAGATATTCAAGTTTAAATAATGAATAACACTATTGTTTAAGTCATTATGGTTACTTCATGTTTTTCATATTAATGAAGATCGAGGTCTTAGATATTTCATCTAGAGACTTTGCAGAACCATGGCTCTTCGGGCAGAATGACTAAAACTCCGCATTCTGGTAAAATGGTGATATGCAAAGAAGTGTTGAATTTTATACATACGATGTATTGCATTTTCAACAGATAGTGGTAATCATTATTTAGTAAGTTTAAGTAAATATGAGTATTTACTTCATGAAACACAAGGTTGAAACTATTTGAATTGTTTAAAGGATTTCCAAATGAAGTGGATATAAGATTAATAGGAATTCCAAAGTCTTTGCGATTTGATCCAAGTGATTTTGAATTCAAAGTTAATAGAAAAATGGCACAAATAAGGGAATTGTGAAAAAAGGTTTCATGAATTATGATGATTGGACTAATGAAATCATATTAATATGTCTAATAAATCATAATCACAGTGTATAAGACACATTTGGTCCAAATGATCTTCGAATGGTTTAACATTAGGAATTAGAGTTATAGTGACGAGGGTTTAACTCGTCTATGCCCATTGTTATGGACTTGGGTTTTGGAGAAGGAGGGAGCGCTGGAGGCATCAATAGGCTAGCAACAAGCACACAGGGACACAAGGTTTACCCAGGTTCTGGCCTCGTAGAGGTCCCTACTCCTGCTTGTCTGCTCTTGGAATTATCGAAGGAATCAAAGACTACAGGGGTGCGCAGAAGCAATCTGGCGATGGTTGTGGAAACTAGGGTTGTGATTGTCCTCCTTGCCACCCCCTCCTAGCCTTTATATAGATAGGCAAGGTCTCGGGTAGTAGTTCGAGTCGGTTACAGATTAGGGTTCGTCCTTTGAACTTTCTATCTTAAGCTTCTTCTTGCACCACAAGCAATCGGAGAGTCTGTGGGTCACCTGAATTCTGCATTGGGCCTTGGCAACGTCGTGGGCTTATGCCGTATCTCGACCGTATATGCCAAACTCGAGTACCTGTAGGGTATACCCATATCAGTAGCCCCCGAGTGTCTAGTGGAATCGCAGATTCGACTGGAGACTCTATGAAGTCTTTCGAGTGCATGACTGAGCATATTTTCGAGTGTTCGTGTCTGTGTCATAGGGATTATTGATATACGTGCCTTATTTATCCGATGTATCAATATCAGTTAACTACCTTAGGGCAAAACAACGCAATCTACTCAAACTCGAGTCCCCGAACTTAGGCCGCGGAGGTCTTACATGAGTCGAATTCTAGTGTATAAATGTGAGCACTCGACGCATCCGTCAAGGCATATTCATCGTACCTGCAGGTACGGATATAATTTTGGTAGTGCGCAGCAGATGCGTTGCCAGACCTTGTTCAGGTCTTATCTTCACGCTATAAGCGTGGCATCCGAATTTTTGTCATCGCGGAGATGATTCGGGTGACCCAGGAGATGTAATCTCTTTGTAGGGAAAATATGAGGTGGAGTCGCCATAACACTTGAGTGTGGATGTTATCGACACACAGTATGATGTATAAGGAAAAATAATCATAGGATGCGCGACCAGCGCTCCCTATGGCAGTAGCCCCTGAGTGCCTATTCGAGTCGTAGACTCGAGTGGGGACTAAAATCATTTTGCGACTCCTATCGTCTTTTGTTGCTTGTTTCAGTCGAATGTGCTTCCGGCGCTCCCTATGGGAGTAACCCGTAGTTCACAATCGAATCGTTGATTCGATTGATGGGTTTGTCTTGAATGCTCATACACCTGCATAAAAATTCTTTTCGGGTGAGCGACCAGCGCTCCTGTTAGGAGTAGCCCACGAGTGATTGGTTGAGTCAAAGACTCGAGCAAGGACTAAGTTAGTGAAAATGTTCTTCTACTAGAAACTATGACGTTAGTACTGATAACGTGATGACTTCAGTTGCCCGCGTGAGCGGCTTTGATGGGATGTGACGAGCGGTGGGTCCCACTTTCTGACTTTGATTTGACTGGGCATGTGTAATCTTTTGTTTTAACTGCGTCTCCTTGATTTCTGCGTGTAATGGGAGTAGTGGGGGACGGTTCGTGATTCACCTTCACCACGCATCGATGACGATGTGCGCCATGCATCTAGTAGGGTTTCTGCTAGCCGTTGGATGACATCCTCGAGGAGGTTAAGTAGCAGCGCAACTGCGGTAATTTTTCCCATCTCTCGTCTTGCTCGTGCCTCATTCGCCATTGTTGCTCTCTCTGCTCCTTTGCGCTCATCCCCTCTGTGGCACTGGAGTAGCTGCGCATATTTCCCAGCTATTTCCTTCGTTTTCACCGCCATTGAAAGATGGGCAAGAAGAAAGTAGGCGCTGCCGCTGGATCTGCGGCCACCATTGCCACCACCAAGAAGAAGGGAGGCACCACTGCCGTGGGCACCAGCGCCGCCTCCGCTGGGAAGAAGAAAGGTGCGGGCACCCGAGTCACCAACGGCTCTTGGCGCGCGTTTGTCATCAAGTCCTCTGAGCTGCACCTTCTTCGTCAAGATGGAGCTCTTTCGTCCGCGGAAGATGACTCGCGAGTGCCTGGCGATGAGGTAATCTCTCATCCTCCTTCAGGTTTCCGAGTGATGTTCCTTGCATTCGTCATTCGAGGTCTCTCTCTCTTCCCCTGCATCCTTTTTTCAGGGGTCTTCTTTGTTTCTATGGGCTCCAGTTGCACCAGTTGTCCCCAAATTCCATTCTCCACATTGCCTGCTTCATCACTTTGTGCGAGTGCTGGCTCGGAATCGAGCCACACTTTGGTCTCTTCAAGAAGCTTTTTAAGCTTAAATGTCAGTCGGGGTCAGGGTCGGTAGTCTACGATGTAGGAGGCTATGGGATCCACGTCGACTCTTCCTCTACCTACTTTGATATTAAGCTCACCGCATCTGTCCAACGGTGGAGAGACAAGTGGTTCTACATTCACGACCAGAAGGCCGTCGGAGAACACTTCGGACTCGCGCCCTTCGATCCCGTGGCGACTTGCAAGAGGAGGCGTTCCTAGAAGAACGTCATGATGCCTGGCAAGTCCGAGGTAACGGAGATGCTGTACCAGCGTGTCTGCAACCTCGAAGGCCGCATAGGCAAAGAAGAGGGTGGTGCCACTCTCATTCGCACGTGGTTGCACCGCTGCATCCAGCCTCTGCAAGCTAGAGTCCATCCGATGTACCGCTGGGTCGGTGCTGACGATGTCACTCGCATATCTGCGGAGGGCATTTTTGCGGTTGCGGTAGATAGGAGGTTGCGACTGGTGACCAAGTATACCGCCAAGGAGAATCTCCCTGGTGAATCAGTCGTGCCCCCTTTCGATGCCAACAACCCTCCGCCTGAGGTAGAGTTTTTTGCGAAGTAGTATTGTATTTGTTCGATTGGTTGCCAAGTGCTTTAGTCTGTGCTGATGTTTCTTCTGAATGCAGTACTTGAAAGTGTCTTCCAACTTCCCTCCTCTGCCGGAAGGGGTTATCCCGCGTGATGCGGTGGAAGAGGACTAGTCGGATTCGACCGTCCCAGTTGATGAAGAGGAGGAAGCCCCCGAGTCCAGCGGCCACGGAACTCGCAAGCGTTCTCGCCGCAAGGATTCGGATGCCTCCTCTCCGATGATGCCGTAGGGTCCTTCTGTTGCTGCGAAGGAGCCGATTCCCACCGTGCCTGTGCGCGCTATGGCTCCTCCCACTCGGAAGAAGCTATGGCTACCGAAGGAGTCGTCGGATGACTCGTTTGACCTCGACAAATTCAATTGGTGAGTTTTATTTTCGGCGAGTTTGTCTTGTTTCCTTTGGAGTTGCTTTTCTGAAGTGGTGATGGGCGTGTTTTGTAGTCAAGTGGCATCGTCGTCTTCTGATGATGTCCAATTTGTGAGAGAGTCTGGAGTCACAGACTCCAAGGCCAAGGAGGTGGCCGAACGGTCTCCTTCTCCTCCAGTGGCGGCCCACTCTGGTGCCAATTCTTCGAGTTCCCCACATGCTGGGGAGCACCAGATGGTTGCACGGACAACTGTATGACAATCATCTTCGGAGTCCCTGGAGGAACATGTGAGTGTCCTTTTTGCTATTTGGCACTCGAATTTGTATGTTGTGCTGACGCTGAGTCTTTGTTTCCCTTGGTTTAGCTCATTATGAAGTAAGTTGCTCGCCTTGCGAAGCAAGTCCTTGCTCTGGGTCGACAGCACGCCCTGCTGGACAATCCCCACCACGTAGTCAAAGGTTAGCTTTTGACTTTATCTTTGTCTTCGTGGAAGTTTGTTAGCTCAAGTTTTGATATGCCCTGTCCTTTTTTAGGTGAACACAATGAACTTCTCCGTCACGTTACGTCTCTCGAGAAGGGGCTTGCTGCGGCGGAGAAAAGGCACGATGAGGCAGTCGCGGCTCTAGAAGAGTCGCAGAAGCATGAGGAAGACCCGTGCTCTTCCAATGTTGAAAGGGAGAAGTTGTTCGAAGAACAAATTTTTGATTGCCAAGGCTCTCTCAGGTAATTTTCAGTTTGAGTTGCATTGCTCCTTGTTTGACGTCATGTTGATGTGCTGACACTCTAGATATGCAGATGCCGCCGGCCTGAGCTTTGACGCCCAGTCCCTACGCCGCGTGGATGCTTTGGCTGGCACCGTTGCTGCAGTCGAGGAATGCAGTGTTTCCCTTGAGGAGACATTGGGGAAGGCCAAAGGTGTGCTCAGTCGCCTCCGTGAGGACCTGACTCCCAAGGCCGGGCTAATCAACAATCTTGATGACCTGGTGGAATCCTTTGTTGGAGGTATTCCCATGGAATTCAAGAACTCCCAGCGGTCTGTCAACGCCACCATGGCACTCGCGATGGTGCAAGCCCATGGCGTGGAGTTGGATCCCGCCGCGATCTCTAAGGCGATGCCTATCAACGCCGGAGGCCAGCAGGTAGTGTTTGCTCCTTTTGCTAGTAGCTGCGGTAAATACGGGCCTCAGCTTATCGAGACAGTCGCCAAATACTCTGAGGAGCGGCGGCGAGCTAAGGTGGCGAAGACCGCGGCATCTAGGGCTACCACCGGCAAGTGGTGGCGTCAGAGACTGCCACGGATGCGATGAAGCCCCCGAAGTCGAAGTCGAAGTCGAAGAAGCAGAATGCTCCCTAGTCTCCATGTGTAATAGTTGTAGCTAGACTTTTGCCTGAACCATGCTTTCGTGGGGGGTGTTCCCTTGACAGTTATCAACTTTGAATGCAGTACTCTTGTTTATTAATGTGTAATTAGTCTCATTTGCCTCTTTCTTGACTGTACCTAGGGTCCTTCGAGTGGTCCTCATGATTCTCCTCCCACCAATGATACCACGAGGCAACCGCGTTCAAAGGTGGAGGAGTTGTCGTTCCTTTCGCGACTGCACGACCGCATTAAGCAGTTGGAGCGTGAGTTGCCCATCATCCGCGGTAACACGTATGTGTGGAAGTCGAAAGATGAGAAGGCCACCGCCCGCGAGAAGTATCTCTTGGAAGAAGTGGCCCAATTGAATGAGCAGTTTAAATGTTATCTCTATGTCTTCTCGTCTTTTCTTTAAGTTAGTAGCGGTGATGCCTTATCCTTACACTTTTTTGTTTGCTTGGTGTAGTTGTTAGCGCTCGTCATCCGCAGGATGAGAAGGACCGGGTGGCCACTCGAATGAACAACCTGACCCAGGAAGAGCTGCAGGCTAGTGGATATTTTTGGGTGGACCACGACCATGCAGTCGTGTTGGCGACCCTGCAGGATCGTTCTTCTCGAGTGCTTCAATCCTTGAAGAAGGCACAGTCGTGCTTCAGTCACATTTATCAGACGATGTTTCTGCTGGACGTCGTCCCTTCAAGCATGTTAGCTCTTCTAGCAAAGTTTCAAGATATAAGCACGGTACGCGAGTGCGTGCGGCAGCACCTGGTTGCTGGTGCCAACGCTTCCCTGTCGATGGTGCGACTGCATCAGCCAGATGTGGACATAGCATTTGTTGCTGATAGACCGCTGCCGCCGTCAGAAGGGATGACTTGGAACATGGTGCCGAACTACCAGGCGGTTGATCAGCCAGCAGAGGACATCGTCGACTTCTTTGAAGAGCAGATGAATGTGCATCTTTTGCAGCAGTAGCGTAATTTTGTATCCTGCACATAGGTGTATAAGTGTTGTAAATTTCATATGATTGTGTTGGGTGTATTTAATACCCATTGATATGTGAAGAGCTTGCTAGCTTGTATATTTTTCAAGTGTATTGTACTCTGTAGTTCCTTTTCGTTAGCCTGGCATGTGTTTATCTAAGCACCTTGCCAACCTGCCAGGTGCATTACAACTGGGTTGGTGTTTAACAAGGGTTCGATTGGTAGTGCATCCGCTACTCGGGATACTGCGATTTGTTCGTAGAACGAAAGTGTAAAGAGTGGCGCAGCCCCCGAGTGTTGAAATTGCAAGAAAATAGGAAAAGACACAGAGTTTCGGGGCACTTAGCTTTATTTATTCGCAGAATAGCACGAGGTACAATGTGTGGCTAAGTAGCCTAGCTAAATAGCCTTATTTGTAATGTAAAAATGACTAGGGGTAGAAACGACCAGCTGCGCGACGTTCCAAGGATTGGAGTATGCGACTACGCTCTCGAAATCTTTAAGGCGATAGGCGGTACCTGGGATTACTTCTGTAATCACGTAAGGTCCTTCCCAAGGGGATTCGAGCTTGAGATGCCCTTGTTACTTTAGTCGCAGGACCAGGTCTCCTTCGATGAAGTATCTGGGGCGTAGCCTTCTGCTGTGGTAGTTGTGGAGGCTTTGCTGGTAGATCGTTGATCTCTCTGTTGCTATCTCGCATGCCTCGTCAAGGAGGTCGAAGGAGTCTTCGAGTGCGAGAGTTGACTCCTTCTCGCTGTATGCAACCACCCGTGGGGCTTTGTAGCGTACTTCTGCGGGTAGCACCGCTTCAGCACCGTGCACCATGAAGAACGGAGTGTATCCCGTGGCGCTGTTTGGAGTTGTGCGTAAGCTCTAAAGTACGGATTGCAGCTCGTCTGGCAAGCATCCAGCGGCTTGTTCTAGTGGCCGGAGGAGTTGTTTCTTGATTCCACCACATACGAGGACATTGGCCTTTTCGACTTCACCGTTGGTCTGCGGGTGAGCCACCGAGGCGTAGGTTATGTTGATTCCCAGGTGAAAGGGCATGTATGCCCCATGTGTGGTTTTGGTAATTAATGACAATCCCTATGGACTAATGTGAAAATTGAGTTTCACTTGTAGGTTTGTCCATTGGCATCGCTTGGACCATGTGTTGGTTTCAAGAATGAAAAAGAAGTAGCATTGTCCAAGGGCTTTGTGCCTATTGGAATCAAGTAGAAGAAGAAGAAGATCAAGTATGTCTTGAAGAAGAAGAAGATGGAGTTCCTCATGGCTTTCTTCAAGACATCGTCAAGATTTGATGTGCGAGCTCAAGAGAATGATGAAGACAAGTTCGAAGAAGAGGCTTCCCCATGGTGTATGGGGGAGCATGTCTCAAGACTTCATCAAGCAAGTGCAAGCAAGTGCAATCAAGGAAGGTGTTCCATCTTGAAGGTGACAAGATCGTCTACATCAAGATCAAGTGGGATGCTCAAGGCAAAGGTATGATCTTGATAGGGTTTCTACTTTACCGGTCTCTTGTAGTGTTGGGAGACCGGGTTTAGGATAGATAGTCGTACTATCAAGAGGGGCTCTCGAGTGGGTGACTCGTTCGTATCTTTCGGAGAGAGCTCAAACCTTTGCATACATAGCATCATCTTTCTTGGTTCTTGTCCATGTGAGGATCTAGAGCTTGTGGTTATCTTCATAACAAGCTCTAGTTCATCAAAAACGGATTTCCCTTGCATATCTTATTGTGTTTTTGTTCTACCCGAGTGTGTCGTAGAGGTCATGATAGACGATCATGTTTTCGCTCAGTGCGTCGCACTCGTGCATCGTTTGGTCGACCACCAGCTTGGAGTCGCCGTAGATGATGAGCCTCTTGGCGCGGCAGGCTTTCGCCATCCGCATCCCGTGGATTAAGGCCTCGTACTCGGCTTCGTTATTGGAGGCAGTGAACTGCATTCGCAGAATGTATTTCATCTTGTCTCCTTGGGGTGATGTCAGTATGACTCCTGCCCTAGCTCCGTCCTTTCGCTTGGAACCGTCGAAGTGCATTGTCCAAAGATAGGACATATCTGGCTTGTCCGGGAGCTAGTTCTCCATCCAGTGCATGAGAAAATCCGGGAGGACTTGCGACTTGATCGCGTCGCGCTTCTCATATGTAATATCTCGTGGAGACAGTTCGATTCCCTAGAGCGCGACTCATCCGATGGCGTCAGGATTATTGAGTATTTGCCCAAACGGGGCGTCGTTTACCACCATGATTGGGTGCTCCTGGAAGTAGTGGCGCAGTCGCCTGGCTGTCATGAAGACTCCATATGCCAGCTTCTGATAGTGTGGGTACCGCTGCTTTGTTGGCGTGAGCACCTCACTGAGGTAGTATACTGGGCGCTGGACCCCGTGGACCTTATTTTCTTCGGCTCGTTCACCACGAGCACCGTGCTGACCACCTGGTTGGTGGCGGAGATGTAGAGCAGTAGTTGTTCCTTTTCGCGAGGCGTCACTAGTACTGGTGAGGTGGATAGTAGACACTTGAGTTCTTCGAATGCTTCTTGTGCCTCGTCTGTCCACTCGAACTTGTCAGCTTTGCGGAGGAGTTGGCAGAAGGGCAGTGCCTTTTCGCCCATTCGACTGATGAATCGACTGAGCACCGCGATTCGCCTAGCTAGTTGTTTTTTTACCTAGAACTGTGAGGCAAAAGCCCCACAGCATAATTTTATTAAACTGCAGACTGAAGTACAAACAAAGAAAAGAAAAGTATATACAAAGCTACCACTACTACTTACAACGATTAAATCACACTAACGTGTTTAACCGGGAAGCAAAACCAGCCCTATGCTTTTTTTATCCTATGACGTAAGAGGTGTATATCATGAAAAAAATTGCATCTCCATCGTGCAAACTTAGGCCTCTCATGCTGAAATACTTTCATATTGCGTTGCTTCCAAATATGCCAACACGCCAAAATCATAACCTCCATGAAAAATGGCTTTGCAAACTCCCTCCTTGCTATAGCCACTATGGTTTGAACGTCATCACCCATAGGCCACTGAACTTCTAAGTACGACAACACCCTTTGACTAAAGTTACATGTGAAAAACAAATGTATTATGTCCTCGTATGTCCTGTTAGAACAGAGAACATAATGTGAATCTCCAGGTACCTTCCAATGTCTTCTAATGAGCAGGTCTCTGGTGTTGAGTCGGTCATTTAGGAGTAGCCAAGTGAAATTTTTTGTTTTGAGTACAGGCGCAGATTTCCAAATCCACTTGAAAACTCTAGGAACCACTAAGTGAGCATGTACATGTGTATAATGCAGTCCAGCTCTATAGTTTGGACCCCAATCATATCCCCAAACATCCTTGCTGTCTGACAAGGGGATGTTAGCCATGGCCTGCTGGATCAAACCGAATTCCACAAAAGCTTGTGCTGACAATGGTCTGTAAAAAAGAGAGTGAAATTCTGTCGTGGAATAGACATCTTTCGCTAGCATGGACTTGTCCAAGACAAATGAATATAACCGAGGGAAACGCATGCATGGCCAGTATGGACGCCTTTTACGTTCTTCGGCTTCTCCATGGTCAGTATGGCCTTTATTTTCTTTGGGTTTGCCTAGATCCCCCTCGCAGAGATGAGATACCCGAGTAGTTGCCCCGATGGCACGCCGAAGGCGCATTTGTCCGGATTGAGCTTGATCCGGTAGTGGTCGAGGTTAGCGAAGGTCTCACAGAGATTGTCGATTAACGTGGCTTCCTCTTTGGTTTTGATGATGATATCGTCAATGTAGACTTGGATGTTGCGACCAAGTTGGTTCTTGAGACAATCCTGCATGCATCGCTGATAGGTGGCTCCTGCATTTTATAGCCCGAAAGGAATCATATTGTAGCAGAACACACCGAAGGGCGTTGTAAACGCCATTTTCTCTTGGTCTTCCTCCTTCATTCGAATCTGATTGTAGCCTAAGTAGGCATCGAGGAAGCAGAGGCGCTCACAACCCGCGGTGGAGTCGATGATTTGATCGATCCGTGGCAATGGGAAGTGATCTTTTGGTTAGTGCTTATTCAAGGAGGTGAAGTTCACGCACATCCGCAGGATATTCATGTCTTTTTTAGGCACACGCACTGTGTTAGCGAGCCAGGTGCTTTCCTTGATCTCGCGTATGAAGTTTGTGTCGAGGAGTCTATTGATCTCCATACCGACTGCTATTGCTCTTGGTTCAGACAGTCGCCGTATTGTCTGCTTGACTGGCCTTGCATCTGGATTCACGTTGAGTGAGTGCTCGGTGAATTCCCTAGGAACCCCGAGGCATGTCCGCTGGACACCGGGCGAATATTTCCCAGTGCTCACGGCGGAATTCGATGAGCGCAAGTTCCTATGCGGGACTCAAGTTGTTGGCGATGAGGGCCGTCTTGGTCGGGTCTATTGGGTGGACCTGGACTTTCTTTGTGTGTACCGATGAGTCGAAGGACAGATCGGGTGAACTTGGCCTGCTCAGGGGAGGAAGACTATTGTATGTCGACTCCTTCAGTTTTGCGAGTTCCACTTGCATGCCAAAGGACTGGGAGATTCTGTTGAATTCCCTATCGCAGCTGTAGGACCTCTCAAAGCTTTCATTCATTGTGATGTTGCCGTTTGGGCCTGGCATCTTCATTTGCAGATAGGCGTAGTGTGGCACTGCCATGAACCTTGCGAACGCGACCTGTCCGAGGATGCAGTGGTATTGTGAGGGCCAGTCGACTACTTTAGAGTCGATGCGTTCCCGCTGAAAGTTTTGCGACGTGCCGAAGATGGCATCGAGGTTGATTTTGCCCAGGGAGTATACACCCTTCCCTGGGACGATGTTGTGGAACATCATGTCTGAAACCTCCAGGCAGGTTAGAGGGATCCTCATTGCACGCAAGGTACTTGCGAACATGAGGTTGATGCCGCTCCCGCTGTCCATGAAGACGCGACTCATGTCGAAGCCTCCGATCTATAACTCGAGTACGAGGGGACAGTGGCCTGGACGAGGAACTTGGCACGGGTGGTCGCGTTTGTCGAAGGTGATGCAGGACTCACATCCACTGAGGTACTCAGTGGTGGAAGGTGGAGAGTTTATCGCCAAATTGACTTGGTGAGTGATTGCCTTCTGCATTCGATTGGAGGGGCGCCCTTTTTGGATCATTCCCATGTTGCCCATGGCTCGCGGGTACGGCTCGCCTCCATGATGCTGGACTGGTGCAGCCGTGGGTGGTGGTGGTCCAGGCGGTGGTGGAGGAGCTCCATGTGCCACTACGCCTGGGGCGGCTCCGTAGCCCCGGTTGATCGCGTCGTGATTCATCTGAGCCAGGCCTTCGTGGAGCTTGAGGACCTCATGGCAGTCCTTTAGGAGGTGGCTGGAATTTTTCTTGCCGTCGTGTTTGTCGATGTAGAAGTGCACGTTTCATGGTCCGGACAGTTTGTCCTGGATAGATGTTACATGTGCCTCTTCGCGAGTATGGCGCTGCCACACCTGTGTGGTTTTCCCGCTGTCGTGGTATCCACTGCTGCGATATCCGTTGTTGCGGTTGTCGTCGCGTTTGTCGGCGTAGCCGGATGCGACCATATTAACTTCATCGCGGTCCTCGTAGACACACATTCGACGTTTTCCTTGGCGATCGCGTCTGCGCCCAAGGTCGTCGTCATCGTCGGAGTAGGTACGGTTTTTTACCGAGTCTTCTCCGTCCGCCCACCGATTTGCGATTTCCATCAGGTGGTCGATCGTTTTGGGCTTTGAGCGGCCTAGCTCCTCCCTGAGTTCTATATGACGAACGCCGCCGTTGAACGCGTCGATTGTGCGATCCTCCGAGATGTTTTCTGCGGAGTTTTTGATGATGGACCATCTTTGGATGTACGAGCGTAGCGACTCGCCAGACCTTTGTTGGCATCCTCTTAGTTCTTTGATTGATGCGGGCCTTTTGTAAGTGCCCTTGAAGTTGCGCACGAAGATGTAAACTAGCTGTTCCTAGCTGTGAATGGATCTGCACGGGAGGTTGTTGAGCCATACGCGAGCGATGCCCTACAGCTATAGCTGCAGGCATTGCATGGCCGTGTCTACTCCCGCTGTGCAGCCTGACGGAGGAGATGTGATCCTCCAGCCAAATCTTTGGGTCCTGGAGGCCATCTAATTTTGGGTTCTCTGAGGGGAGTTTGAACCCTTTAGGCATTCGCTTTTGCCTGATGGCTCTGCTGAAGCATCTGGCATCATAGAGCTCCACCTCGTCATCCTCTGAGTCAGTCAAACGAGCGCGTCTTGCGCGCATTTTGTCAACTTTGCGCTGCGTGATGTCATCACGCGCGTTGTAGTCGTGATCGTGTCGCCATGAGCGGCGACATCGAGACGGGTCATGGCTATCATCGCTGGACGAGGGCAAGGAGTAGCGTTTGGCCAGAGCCTTGCTTTTCTTTGGCTCTGGCATTGGCTCTTTGTCGAGGGCGGCCTCGATTAGCCCTAGGCCCGCGATCGCGGATCGGTGCATGGCCGCTCGTGGATCTCTAGCCGGTGGCTGGTTGTTGAGGAGGTACATGGTGGCCGCCATCACCGCGGCTTGCAGCGTCTTTGGGAGCACGTTACCTTGTGTATCCACCGTCATAGAGCTGAAGTCGAGGACTTTCGTGGCCTCTACGCGCTCTTGTTTGGTGAGGTGGGCCAGTCGAGATCGCCTTTTGTTGGCTAGGTAGTCGTTGCCCTTGGAGGAGGATCCTCCGTGGGAGGAGAGCCCAGCTCGCCGAAGGCTCGACTCATCCGCCGCCTTTCTACGCGCCTCGAGTTGCGCGATTACTTGCTGCTGGCGCTTGAATTCCTCCTTTAGCAGCCAATGGTAGCCCATCAGCATGTCCTGCGAGGTGTTGGGGGTATAGGATTTCCCTGTAGAGCTTCTCGATAGCGGGCCCATCAACATGCGCTCTCCGATGTACTCATTCGCCGTGAGCGACGGTTCTCCTCCCATCCCATTATTGGTGGGCGCGCCGTTGGTGGGGCCGCCATTGGTAGGGCCACCGTTTGGTATACCGCCGTTGGGCGGTCTAGTGCTGGTGCTAGCATTTTCACGGTTGACGTTGGTGTCACCCGCATTGATGACAGCGCACATGAAGTGATTGGGGAAGCTGTTGCTTCCACAACTTTCAGATCTGAAGACGTAGGCTCCATCTTCTGTGGCTAGGTCACATGGATCGGATCCGCGACTGCTGTCGTTGTCCATGCCTCCAGCTGTTGACGGGGCATTGAGCTCGCTAAGGGTGTCGATTGGTGGCGGGAACCACGATGCTAGAGCAATTGCGGGTGCTGTCGGCTGGTCGGTCATGCGAAGCGTGCCCAGTTGACCGACCTGGAAGCGGAAGCTCCCGATCGCCAGGCCGATCCCATTGCCCACGGCCTCGAAAGCTGGGCGAGTGGCCGGCGTGTGGACGGTGAAGTCGAAGGCGCCGAAGAGCTAGCAAATCTCCGTTGTTGCAGAGTTGTAGATCGCCAAAGAAGCCGTGACATCAGCACTCCCAATTCCCACAGACGGCGCCAATTGATGAGGGTTTAACTCGTCAATGCCCATTGTTATGGACTTGGGTTTTGGAGAAGGAGGGAGCGCTGGAGGCATCAATCGGCTAGAAAACAAGCACACGGGGATGCAAGGTTTACCTAGGTTCGGGCCTCGTAGAGGTCCCTACTCCTTCTTCTCTGCTCTTCGAATTATTGAAGGAATCAAAGATTACAGGGGTGCGCAGATGCAACCTAGCGATGGTTGTGGAAACTAGGGTTCTGATTGTCCTCCTCGCCGCCCCCTCCCAGCCTTTATATAGATAGGCTTGGTCTCGGGTAGCAGGTCGAGTCGGTTACAGATTAGGGTACGTCCTTTGAACTTTCTATCTTAAGCTTCTTCTTGCACCACAAACAATCGGAGAGTCCGTGGGTCACCTAAATTCTGCATTGGGCCTTGGCAACGCCGTGGGCTTCTGCTGTATCTGAACCGTATATGCCAAACTCGAGTACCTGTAGGGTATACCCATGTCATATAGATTGAATTAGTAAACACTCAGTTTTAGGAACATCTAAAGATTCATAGAAACAACACCTTATAAGATATGGCAAGCTCGAGTTTCTAGAGACCTCGATACTTCAAGATCTTTGCGAATAGTAAGTATTTGTGGTACGTTCTTAGTAAGACTATGAACACAAATTCCAAACTAATACCCAAAGAAGACAAAGTTTGTATTGTCTCAGCGAGGTACTTCTTTTGAGAAAAAGGTTTTCATAGAAGTGTTGGTGGAAAGGCAGAAGTGTAAGCAAAAGGTTTTGACCTTACCTCCGAATTGTCAAGAATGTAAAACAAAATATGTTCCGGAAACAAACTTTACAAATAGAGGGAAACTAGAATGATATGATCATAAAGAGTTTCAGCTAATACTTTGTGAAAGTAGGATTCAAGAACTTGTTCTGCCAGTTGCAGAATTCCATTCTTGATTCACTTGTCCTATTATTGGAATAAGACATACCTACGAACTACAAAAAAAGATTGATCGACCCAAGTACAAGAAATGACCTAGAGTCTTAAAATTAGCAAAGGACTAATCAAAATTGTGCAGTCTTCAAAAGTTTGAAGAAAAAGGTTGTAACTAGTACAATAAGTAAGTTTTGACCAATCTAGAATTGCTAAACTCTTGTAGCAGAAAGTTCTCGATTTGATGCAATATCAAAGAATTTTGGATTTTCCAGAAATTATCAAGAAAAGTCTGCAAATTGAGTGGGAGCTGAGAGGTTTCCCTAATATAAAATGTGTTTTACATATTTGAGTGGGATATGAGCATCATCCTATAATATCAAATATTAATGCAATATTTGAGTGGGAGCGTGACAATGTTCTTGAATATGTAATCAACATAGTAGTGAACAATGTGTTCGGTATTAGGAATGATTAGATCATTAGATGGATGAAATTTAACTTGAATTAAATATAGTGGATCTATGTAATTAGATCAGGATGTTTAATGAACATTAAAATTCAAAGTACTTTGGGAATTCTAAAAGTGTTCAGTAGGACCTAGTTGAGATTCTAAAAAGAGTTCAGAATGGATTCAAGAAAGAATTGGTTCTTACTTGGAGAAGTATTGAGTAATGACTCGGTGTTTACGACAATGGTTAAAACGAGGAAAAGGGATACACTGCATCAACTTTGCCTTAGTCATAGTTTTTCTAGGTAAAACCCATGTTGTTTATACTTGACATAATGTGACCCATGTTCTTAGTAGTAAAGAACAAAGATTCGAGAGTGATTTCAGAATCATTGAATCAGAGTTAAGTTTGAATGCAGCAAAAGCGTGGTTGGACATCAAAGTGAAAGTATTACACTTTGATTAGAATTTACATACATATAGAAGTATTAGGAAATTTAAATATTAGCAAGTATAATTTTGCTCTAGAGAAAGTTCGACTTTCGACTAAGTGTGTTTTATAGTTATAGATGACATCTTGAAAGTTTGATTGACTGATAGATCGTTATTGTATAAGCTAGAAAACAAAAGTCTCACTTTATCACCAAAATGCTAAAACACATTATAAGATAATGGTGTGAATGTCTAATAGTTGACATTAATGATTTGCAAAATAGGACCTTATGAATCTGGTGAAACAGATTTAGGACAGGAAGTCCTCCATGAGAAAGCATGATCAATAAACACATATGAGATATGGTTTATGATTAGTAGTAATGCAGCTAGATTATTTGTACCCTAGTGCAAGCGGGAGACTGAAGGAGATATGCCCTAGAGGCAAATAATAAAAGGGTATTATTATCATATCTCATAAGTTCATAATAGTTTTATATCATGCTATAACTGTATCAAGAGGAAACAATGATACAGGTGTGCTATACAAACAACCCAGGTCCCTAGTAGCCTCTATTCAACTAGTTCATTGGGCAGACGATGATCAAGGTTTCCTGATCATGGGCTAAACAAAAGTCACTAACAATGAAGTCATATCATCTAGAATGATGTGATGGACACTTCCCACCAATGATTGTTGCAACACGATCATGTCACTTAGTTCATGTTGCAATTTTCAAAGAAACAGATTGTCCTAATCCTTAGACCATGAGATCATATCAATCACTATTACCAGAGGGTGCTTTGACTATATCAACCGTCATCTCATAAAAGGGTGGCCATAAAGGTGTATGTTGGGTATCCGAAGGAGCATGTAGAGTCAATATGCTTCAAGAGCGGGAATTGTTCTCTTGTGTGCAGGAAGATACAAGTGGGCTCACTCGGTGCATTACATCTATGTTGCGCAACACATGACTAGGTCATGGAGATGGTATTTCACAGAACGTGTAAAATAGTACTTGTTGGAAACGAGATTGAACAAGGTATTGGGATACCGATGATCAAATCTCGGACAAGTCTTGTATCGCGAACAAAGGAATTGGATATATCGTTTCAGGTTCAAACACGATGGAGAATCGTGGAGTGCATAGGGGTCAACATGGGCATCACGATCCCTCTATTGATCATTGATATGGATCATGTCTATAGTACTCCTGAACTGAGGGAAACATGCTTAAGGGCAATACGACGCTTGGAGGTCATTCTGCTAGATGGAATCATGAAAGAGAGAGAAATTGGAATCGTTCCGGAGATATCCGAAGTTGTTTGGAGAAAGAAGGAAAGGAAAAGGCCAAAAGATGTTTCGGATAAATGGCGATATATATTTATTATATGTTAATTGTGAATTAATATACTCTAAATAATATTTAAATTAAGATTTATGAAGTGACTTTTAGGCCAAAATCCTGAAGGAAATTGGCCCAAGAGAAAGCCACATGAAAAAGACAGAAAAGATAGCTCCAGCTAGGCCAGTTTTGAACCAGCCCAACCGGACTGGCGTCGGATACTGACTACCGCTTAGGGCAGTGGGGTGATGGGAAATGCACCGCACGCAGGAGGGCCACCACACCTTGCTGGCCCATCCATAGCCGTTGCTCCTCGCGGCTGGGCCGCAGGCGGGAACTAGGCCGCGGCCAAGGCCAGTCGGCCCATCCGTGCCGCCGGCTGTGAGTGTGCCTGCCAGCCCACGAAGGGATGGCCGACCCGGGCAATAGCATCCACGCCGCCACGTGTGGGAAATAGGCGGGCGTGGGATGGGCTGCCCAAGGCCCACTCTGCCGACGTGCCCTATTGCGGTTTGCCATGTTTTTCTGTTTTGAAATTTTGGGCTATGCAGATTTGAGCCATCCGGCTGAGACGAAAATCCTGGAATTTTTCCTTTAAGTTTAGTCCCACATGGGGCACCTAAGAGGGAGGGCACACATTCCTTAGCCTATATAAAGGGGTGCCTATGGGTGGACTAGAACACACAATAAATTTGGGTATTCACTTTGGTTGGAATACTCCCCCTCTCTCTAGTTGCCTTCGCCATGGCGCGGTCCCAAGTTAGGACTGTGCATGCAAAGTCAACGCATTCGCAGCACCCCATTGTGCTACGGGGATTCTGCCAGGGGATCTACTTCCACAAACCCAACAAGGATCAATGAGTTTCGGGAGTCATCACATTGCACCGTATGCATGTGATAACTCGGTGGGGCTATTGAAGCTTCTAGGCCATCGTATGAGGACCTGGACAAGGGTAGACGTGTGAGGATCTTCACGACCTTGAGGTCGGACGGGTACGACTACATCAACCATGCTCCTGCATGAGCGTAATGCTCTCTCGGTGTTCAAGGGTACATTACCGATGTCTTCCCACGTTACTGCATTACTTCTAGATAGGTCCTTGGGCATTCAGGGTATTTCACGTTGGTAATTTTTTTGTTATCTGCTACGGAAACCCAACAAACCAATGGGTATTGGCAGTGTTCTACTCTGAAGGCACATGAGCTCCATCCTCATCGCCAAGCCGGATTTATTCCGGCCAATGAAGATGATTGCCAGACTCCTAGGCCGGAGGTAATTCCCGATCCTCCCGCCAGATTTCGGGTGATGTTCGTTGCCTTCCTTCTTCGAGGTCTGTCGCTGTCCCGCCACAACTTTGTTTGTGGATTATTTTGTTTTTATGGGATTCAGCTTCACCAGCTAACTCCCAATTCTATTCTAGACATCGCGTGCTTCATCACTCTTTGCGAGTGCTGGCTCGGTATCGAGCCGCACTTTGGCCTCTTCAAGAAGCTTTTCAATTTGAAGAGGTTGTCAAGGTCGGGATCCGTAGTGTATGACATCAGCGGGTGTGGTATATCCATGGACCCCCATGTCTAGTACTTTAGCATCAACATGGTCGACTCCACCTAAGGGTGGAGGGACAAGTGGTTCTATATTCTAGACCAGAAGGCAATAGGGCAAAGGTTTAGCCTCGCTCCTTTTGATCCGAAGGCGGAGCTGAAGAAGAAGTGGTCTTGGAAGAATGTGGTTATGCCCGGTGAGGAGGACGGAGTGGAGGTCTTGTACCAGCGAGTACATGATCTTTAGCTCATCCGAGGCAAGGAGGTCACTGACGTGGACCTCATTGAACATGGCTGCGACGTCGAGTGGAGCTGCTGCAAGCCAGGGCATATCCGATGTACCTCTAGAGCAGCATGATGGATCCGACATGCGTTTGTGTGTAGTACATGACTTCGGTGGAGCTCAAGAAGAAGATCAGGTCGTTGACCAATATCACCTTGAAGGAGAAGCTTCCTGCTGAGTTGAGCGTCCTTCCCTTCCATGCTACTTTTGCTCCTCTAGAGGTAATTTTTTGTTGAATGTTTCCTTGTATCCATAGGAAAATATTAGTGATTAATTGATGGCATTATACCCTTTGTTGCGGGATTGGAAGGTTGCGGGCTCAACGCCTCCTCAGCCGGAAGGCGTAATCCCTCTTGAGGCCACAAAGGAAGAAGAGTCGGACTCGACTGTGCCTGCCACTGAGGGGCAGGGAGCCCCCGAGTCTGGCGAGGCTAGGTCCCACAAGCGAGAGCAGAGCAAGGAGTCGGATGCCTCTACGCTAGGGATGTCAAAATATCCTACTCCCGAAGAGGGTGCCAAGGATCCAATTCTGGCAGTGCCCATAGGCAGCATGGGTCCCCGCCTCTGAAGAAGCAGAAATAGGACGAGGTTTTTGACCTTGATAGATTTGACGGGTGAGCATCTGCTCCTTTCGTGATGTTTGTAGATTGTTCTTCTCATTGTTCTCCTTGCACTTAACTTATTTTGATTGTACTGAAGTGTCACGGTATCGAGCTCGTCCCACACCGTCCATGAGCTAGAAGATGAGGGAGTTGTGGACTCTAGGGGAAACGGTGTGGAACAACCTGAGCCTTCCCCAATGACATCGGCCAATTTCGTCGTGAGCTCTTCTAGTTCCTCTAGGCTTGGGGAACATAGGGTTCTGACCCGGATGACCAGAAAAGAAACTTTGGAGTCTTCGGGTGATCACACAAGTGTAGTTTTAGTCATTTGAGGGCCCCCGAGTACTTTTGTGCTCTTGTGATGCGGAATCCATTGTAGACCTTTCTTCAAGACATGATTCACCTTGGCAAGGATTATGTGCACCTGGATACTGACCACCGGCAGCTGCAAAGTAAGGTCCGTTCTTCTTCGAGCGATTCACATGAAAATGGAAGTAATTCCTGACCAGTGCGCCTTCTGATGCTAGAGGAAAACAATCAGAGTTTTCATTCATTGAGTTCTCTTGAAAAGAGCCTCAGCGCAGCAGAGACGAAGAGAAAAGACGAAGTCGATGCCCTCGAGCGATACAAGGAGGAGTCACAACGGCGCGAGGAAGAACGGGCGGCAACTGTGACTGAAAGGGAGCGCGGGTTTGCAGAACAACTCCTGGCCACTGCCTAGGCTGTTTCTGGTTTATTTTCTAGTTCGGCTTTACTTGCGAATGTGATCATGTCTTTGACTTCTTCTTGTCCTTGATCATTAACTATTGTTGTTTCGCAGATGCGGCCGATGTCGACTTCGACTGTCAGGTGCTAACCCGCGAGGATCTCTTGGCTGTCGTGGCTCCAGTTGAGGACCGCAACATTTCTGCCAAAGACACAGTCCAGAAGGCCAAGGTCGCACTTGGACGACTCTGAGAGGAGATGATGCCGAAGGACAAGGCTATTGAGGACATTGACGGCATCTCTAAAGCTTTTGTCGGGGGCATGCCTATGGACTACAAGAAGATGCAGAAGGGAGCGGGTGCATCCCTCAGGCTTGCGATGGCGCAAGGCTGAACGTGAGCAAGATCATGTCGAAGGTGCTGATGATTGTAGAAGGCGAAGAGGTAGCATTTGCACCTTTTGCTGATCGTTGTCAGAAGTATGGTGCCCAACTCATAGAGATGCTGGTGAAGTATTCCATGGAGCTAATGCGACTAAACACGGCAAAGACCACGGCATCGAGGGCTACTATTGCAAAGGCCACGACGTCGGAGGTTGCCACGGAGTCCATGAATCCCGTAGGTGCTGATGCATAGGCCTAGCTTTTCTTCTACTTGTTGTAAAGTTATGCTAGGAACTCAAGTTGTCCTAGAGTGATTTTGTGGGGGTGCCCCATCAAGAACTTATTTAAAATTGATATGTATATTTTGGCTGCTTGATGCTTCTTCTTGTTTCTTAGGACTTGAATTCCTTGATCGATGATTCTTATCCTTCAATTGTTTGCTAGGATATGGTCCCGCGACTGGCGCGCAGGGCATGCCATCTTCATCTGGGTCTTTAGCTCAACCTTGCCCAAGAGCGGACGAATCATCCCGGCTCCCGCGTTTGAGCGACTATGTGAAGGAGTTGGAGAGAAACATGTTGATCGTCCATGGCAACACTGATGTATGGAAATTGAAGGCGGAGAAAGTGGCTGAGCAGGAGAAGTATCTTCTTGGCGAGGTTGCCTGTATCAACGAACGACTGCGATGTGAGAATCATTCAACTAACTTATGTTCCTCTTGGCTTGTTATGAACTAGACTGACATGTCTTGCTTTGCATGTGGAGTTTTCAATCTCATTCCACAGGAAGGGCAGGAACGTATTAGCATTCGACTTAATTGCCTGACTCCGACGGAGCTAGAAGCTGTAGGATTTTTCTGGACTAGTCGGAACCAGGCGACCGTGTTTGTGACCCTGCAGGATCACGTTTCATAGGTGCTACACTTCTTGAAGAAGGCGCGGTCATCTTTTCAAGGCAATGTTCCCACTGGACGTGGTCCCTGCGACTCTGTTGGCATTGTTACGAAAATTCCAGGATGCTGGTGTTGTTCGTGAGTGCGTGTACCAAAAACTTGTCGCAAGTTCCAAGGCTGCGCTGGAACTCGTGCGTATGTAACGTCCGGATGTGGACCTAGATGTTATTGCAGAAAGGCCGTCGGCACCTCTGAATGGTATGGCGTGGAACATGGTTCCACACTACCGAGTGGTTCCCCAGCCAGTGTAGGACATCGTGAATTTGTTTGATGAGCGAACCAATGTCCTCCTTCAGCATCAGTAGAGTAGTTTTTATCCTCACAGAATGTATAAGTGTTGTAAAGATCATACAGTTACGATTGGCTGTTATGTGGCCTTTGTAATTATTGCAAACTTGCTAGCTTGTATATGTTTCGAGTGTAATTATGCGACGCCTTTTCATTAGCCTGATGCTCCCAAATATCAGCACCTTGCCAACCTGTCAGTTGCGCTACAACTAGGCTAGAGTTGTTCAAGGGTTCGATTGTAAGCATAATTAGCTACTCGGGGGCTATCGCGATGGTGAATTGTATGTGTGAACAGGTCGTCAGGGAGGTGCAGCCCCTGAGTGCAAAATGCATGAAGAGGAAAACATAATAGGACACATGGTTGAGATACTTAGCTTTATTTATTGTAGAATAGCAGGAGGTACATTGTGTGGCTAAGTAGCCTGGGTTGGAGTATACGACTCTAGTCTCTAAGTCCTGCGCGACGTTCCAGCTGGGCGACGTTCCATGGGTTTGAGTATGCGACTCTAGTCTCTAAGTCCTTGAGGCAATAGGCACCACCTGGGATCACTTCAGTGATCACGTATGGTCCTTCCCATGGAGATTCGAGCTTGAGGTGCCTCTTCTGCTTTAGTCGTAGGATGAGGTATCCTTCGATGAAGGATCTTGGTCGTAGCCGTCGGTTGTGGTAGTTGCGGAGGCTCTGCGGGTACACAATTGACCATTCCACGTCTATTTCACGCGCCTCCTCGAGCAGATCGACAGAGTCCTCGAGTGCGGCGGTGGATTCGACCTCACTGTAGGCGACGACCCATGGGGACTTGTAGCGCACTTCAGTTGGTAGTACTGCCTCGGCACCGTGCACCATCAAGAAAGTCATGTACCTAGTGGCACTGTTCGGGGTTATCCGTAGACTCCATAGCATGGAGGGTAGCTCCTCGGCCCAACATCCTACCTCTCGTTCAAGAGGACAGAGGAGGCACTTCTTGATGTTGTTGCAGACTAGGCCATTGGCCTTCTTGACTTAACCGTTGGTCTGAGGGTGTACCACATAAGCATAGCTGATGTTGATTCCCAGGTTTTCACAGAAATCCTAGAACTCATTCGAGGTGAAGTTTGTCCCATTGTCGGTGATGATGGTGTGTGGCACCCCAAACCTAAAGACGATGGAATCGAAGAAATTGATGGTGGTGGCTCTAGTTTGGTTCGTCACCAGCATGACCTTGATCCACTTGGTGAACTTGTTGACTGCGACGAGCAGGTAGACATATCCTCTAGGCGATGATTTCTGCAGCTTACCGACCATGTCGAGACTCCATTGCACGAAGGGCCAGGCGACGGGTATTGGCCTAAGTTCCATGCCTAGTGCGTGCGGCTTATCCGTGAATATATGATAAGCGTCGCACCTTTTGACGATTTCCTTAGCATCACGCATCATGGTGGGCCAATAGAAGCCAGCTCGTAAAGCTTTGGCGATAAGAGCACGACTGCCGGCCTGATGCCCACAGGTACCCTCGTGTATCTCGAGGAGGATGCTCATGTCGTCACCATTGGTGATGCCTCATTGGAGGACGCCCGTGATGTTGCATTTATATAGCTCGCCATTGATGATGGTGAATGTGAAGGGTTTCGCAGCATAGTAAATCAAAATTTTCTATGGAAGCGAACAGAGGGAAAGCCAAGATCTAATCTAGGAGATGCAAACAACGAGAGAGATTGGATTAGATCTTCATACCCTTGAAGATTCGACAAAGGGAACGCTTGTCGAACGTGGGTGATGTAGTCGCACTCGCCTCCTCGCGATCCGATCCGATCTAGCACCACAAGTGGCGGTGCCTCCGTGAGATGCACACGGCAAGACTGACGCCTCCTCCTTCCTGGACCAGCAAGTATGGTGGAGAGATGGATTGGATCTACAACACGACGGCGTGTATATGGTGGAGAATTTCCCGCAGGCTTCGCACAAACAATGGGAGGGAGAGAGGAGGGCAGCAGGGCTACTAGGGTTTGGAGGAAGGTGTGTTGGGGGGAGGGGACGCACCAGCCCTCTATATATAGAGGGGGGGTGCGGCCAGCCCTTGCCCATCCTCCAAGCCTATCTCTAGTTTAAACGATTTAAACTCTCCCTTCTAGAAACCCTATCTTATCTCTAGTTTAAACGATTTAAACTTATCTAGGATCGGCTGGGCCCTATGGGGCCTTGTGCCCTGGCCCAATGCAGCCAGGACACTCCCTCATAGGCCCATGCCCTCCCCGAAGGTGGGGCCACGTTGGTCCCTTCCTAAGGTTCTAGAAGCTTTACAATACCGATTAACCGGAACAATTCAACTCCAAAACTGCACCGCCTTATATGAATCTTATTCTCCTGACCACTCCTAACCTCTCGTGATGTCCCGGATCCCATCCGAGACTCAACAAAAATTCATAAACCAATTATCCAATCTATCCTAGCGCCGAGACACGTTATGTGTGACCTGGTTCGAGAATATGCATATGATCTTCTATCAATAATCAACAGCGGGTCTGGGCACCCATATTGACTCCACACATTCATCGATGATCATATCGGATGAACCACGATGCCAGGATTCAATCAATCCCATATATATATTCCTTCGCTCGCGATATTTTACTTACCCGAGATTCGATCGTCGGTATCGCCATACCTAGTTCAATCTCGCTCACAACAAGTACTTTACTCGCTCAGTAATCCGATATCACTTTGTGATTAACTCCTTAACCACATGCTTGCAAGCGTGTTGATATCGACACGAGTGGGCCCAAGTATATCTCTCCGACTTGGGAGGGACAAATCCCATCTCGATACATACAACCCAACAGATACTTTCCGATTACCGAGAGACACCTTTATGATCACCTCTCATAGGATGACGCTTGATGACCTCAAAGCTTTCTTCCGATACTGTGGGAGTTGTATTATCTCATGGTCTAAGGAATACAATATTTGACATAAGAAAACTTCGCAAAGACGAACACGATGACACGATCTAATTGCTTCGCTTAGTTTGGTCTCATCCACCATATCATTCTCCCAATGATATGATCTCATTATCAATTGACAACTCATGTCTATGGTTAGGAAACCTTAACCATCATTGATCAATGAGCTAGTCCATAGAGGCGCATTTAGGGACACGGTGTTGTTCACAAACCACACAAGTATTAATGTTTCCGCTAATACAATTCTAGCATGGAATATAAACTTTATCATGAACAAGAATTATAATAATAACATCTTTATTATTGCCTCTAGGGCATAATTCCAACAGTCTCCCACTTGCACTAGAGTCAATAATCTAGTTTACATTTGGCAACAATTCACACCCATGGCAATCGAGGTGCGATCATGTTTTACACGTGGAAGAGGTTTACTCAATGGATCCGCGACATTCAGATCTGTATGTACTTTGCTGATCTTCGATCTCCATCCGCTATATAATCTCGGATTATATGAAACTTATGCGTTGATATGCTTGGTCTTTGGATGATATCTTTGTTCCTTAGCGAAAAGTGCTATGGCGGTGTTTTCACACAATATCTCCAAAGGTCCAATGCACTTGAACCACGCCAAGCTCAAGGATGAAGTTTCGATCCAAACTCCTTCACTTGACGCTTCAAGCAGCCATGTATTCCGCTTTCATCAGATCCCGCGACCACGCTTTGTTTGCAGCTTCTCCAGCTCACAGCTCCTCCATTCAAACTATACACGTATCCCGTCTCGAGATTTAGAATCATCCTTGTCGGTGTCGAAACTAGCATCGACGTAACCTTTACGACGAGCCGTTCATCACCCCCATAGACTAAGAACATTTCTTTAGTCCTATTTAGGTACCTTAGGATGTTCTTCACGGTCCAAAGGTTCCACTCGGATCACTTTGATATCCGTCGTCAAACTAAGAGCATTGGACACATCCGTCTAGTACACAAGATGGCATACATGATGGAACCTATGGCCGAGGCATAAGGCACTTTGCTCATAGCTTACCTATCATTTATCAGAATGGACACCGAGCCTTGCTCAATATCTTACTCGACAACATAGGCACTGAACCTTTCAATGCCTTATCCATCTGAACCTTTTCGTAACTTTGTCTAGGTATGTACCGCTTAAAGCTATCAGCGCCTTTTGTCTATCTCTATAGATTTTGATGCCCAATATATAAGCAGCTTCACCTAGGTCTTTCATTGAAAACACTTGTTCAAATAACTCTTCACATCGTTAAGCATGTTGATGTCATTTCCAATAATCAATATGTCATCCACATATAGTACCGTAAACGCCACCGAGCTCCCACTCACTTTCTTGTAGATGCAAGCTTCAGAGCAATTTGGAACAAATCCAAAGCTCTTGATCACTTGATCAAAACGAAGGTTCCAACTCCGAGATGCTTGCTTCACCATAAATGGAACGCTGAAGTTTGCATACTTTATCGATCCTTAGGATCGAAAACCTTCGGGTTGCATCATATACAACTCTTCATCAATGTTGCCATTGAGGAAAGCAATCTTGACATCCATTTGCCATATTTCATAATCATGAAACGCAGCAATTGCTAATAAAATCTGAATGGACTTAAACATCGCCACGGAGAGAAAGTCTCATCGTAGTCAACACCTTGAACTTGTCGAAAACCTTTCGCAACAAGCCGTGCTTTATAGACGGTAACATTACCATCCGCGTCCGTTTTCTTCTTGAAGATCCATTTGCACTCAACGGCCTTTTCCGCTAGGAGGGTCCATCAAAGTCCATACTTGGTTTTCGCCATGGATCCCAATTCGGATTTCATGGCTTCTAGCCATTTCTCGTAGTCCGGGCTCATTATCGCTTCCTCATAGTTCGTAGGTTCGCCTTCTACTAACAAGACAACAAGACAGGTTGCCGCATTCACTCAGAGGGGCACGCGACCTTGTCGACCTGCGACGCTCAAGAGCAAAGATCGTCCAAGCTTCATGATCCTTGTCATTAGCTTCCTCTATTGTTGGTGCAGCGCAATCGAACAATTTCAGGTGTTGCGCTACTCTCAATTCAAGAGAAGGTTCAATAACCTCGTCTAGCTCTACTTTCCTCCCACTCACTTCTTTCGAGAGAAACTCCTTCTCAAGAAAGGAACCGTTCTTTGCGACAAACACTTTGCCTTCGGTTCTGTGATAGAAGGTATACCCAATAGTTTCCTTAGGGTATCCTATGAAGACGCACTTCTCCGCTTTGGGTTCGAGCTTGTCCGGCATCAACTTCTTGACGTAAGCTTCGCATCCCCAAACTTTAAGAAACGACAACTTAGGTTTAGCACCAAACCACAGTTCATACGGTGTCGTCTCAACGGATTTAGATGGAGCCCTATTTAAAGTGAATGCAGCGGTTTCTAATGCATAACCCCAAAATGATAACGGCAAATCAGTAAGAGACATCATCGATCGGACCATATCTAATAGGGTTCGATTCCGGCGTTCAGACACACCATTGCGCTGTGGTGTTCCGGGTGGCGTGAGTTGTGAAACGATTCCACTTGCTTTGAGATGCGTGAGAAAATCATAACTCAAATATTCGCCCCCACGATCGGATCGTAGAAACTTAATCTTTCTGTTACGATGGTTCTCCACTTCATTCTGAAATTCTTTGAACTTTTCAAACGTTTCAGATTTATGTTTCATTAAATAGATATACCCATATCTACTTAAGTCATCGGTAAAAGTGAGAAAATAGCGATATCCACCGCGCGTCGAAACACTCATCGGTCCGCATACATCGGTATGTATGATTTCCAACAAGTCCGTTGCTCGCTCCATCATACCGGAGAACGGGGTTTTGATCATCTTGCCCATGAGGCATGGTTCGCATGTGTCAAATGATTCAAAATCAAGAGACTCCAAAAGTCCATCAGAATGGAGTTTCTTCATGCGCTTTACACCAATATGACCTGAGCAGCGTGCCACAAATAAGTAGTATTATCACTATCTACTTTGCATCTCTTAGCCTCAATGTTATGGATGTGTGTTTCATCCCTTTCGAGATTAGAAGAAATAAACCACTCACAAGAGGTGCATGACCATAAAAGATGTTACTCATATAAATAGAACAACCATTATTCTCCGATTTAAATGAATAACCGTCTTGCAATAAACACGATCCAGAAATAATGTTCATGCTCAATGCAGGCACATAATAACATTTATTAAGGTTTAAAACTAATCCCGAAGGTAAAACTAAGGAGAGCGTGCCGACGGCCATCACATCAACTCTTGATCCGTTGCCAACGCGCATCGTCACCTCATCCCTCGCAAGCCGCCGTCTATTCCGCAGCTCCTGTTTCGAGTTACAAATATTAGCAACTGAACCGGTATCAAATACCCAGGCACTACAACGAGGGCTAGTAAGGAAAACATCAATAACATGTATATCAAATATACCTTTGATGGTGCCAGCCTTCTTGTCCGCTAAGTACTTCGGATAGTTGCGCTTCCAGTGACCCTTGTCCTTGCAATAGAAGCACTCAGTGTCCGGCTTAGGACCAGACTTGAGCTTCTTCTCAGCAGGGGCATTGCGCTTGCCGCCGCCCTTCTTGAAGGGCTTCTTTGCACCTTTACCTTTCTTAAAGGAGGGCTTGTTGACCATCAACACATGATTATCCTTCTTGATGTCCACCTCCGCAGCCTTCAGCTTTGCGAAGAGCTCGGTGATCGTATCAGTGGAACCAATCTGATTGTGAGTCACTACAAAACTTTTGTAGCTGGGAGGGAGTGATTGCAGAACCCTGTCAATCTTGAGCTCCTCTGGAATCTTGCAGTCCAATTGCTCAAGGCGTTGAGTGTAGCCCGACATCTTAATGGCATGCTCACTAACGGAACTCCCTTCCTCCATCTTGCAGTTAAAGAACTTCTCGGAGATCTCATATCTCTCAGAACGGGCCTAAGTCTGAAACATGGTTTTCAGCTCCTCGAGAATCTCAAAGGGCCCGGGATAGTTTTCAAAACGATTTTGAAGTTCCGGTTCCATAGCAAACAACATGGTGCCCTTAATCACACCATAATCATCTTTGCGCGACTGATAGACAGCTTTCTCATCAGCCATTGCAGTAGGGGGTCACCTAACGCTTTCCCAAGGACATAGTCCTTTTGTCCGCCAGATAGAATGATTCTAAGATTGCGGAACCAGTTGGTGAAGTTAGACCCATTGTTTTTAAGCTTTTCTTTCTCAGCAAAAACGTTGAAGTTGAAGTTGGACTTGGCCATGTGATCTACAGTATTTGCAAGTACAATTTAGACTATGTTCATGATAAATAGTTCAACTTAATCAAATTACTAGATGAACTCCCACTAAATTCAACATCCCTCAAGTTGTTTAGTGAACACGATCCAAATTCACCACACCTAATCCGATCTTCACGAGAAGAGATGTGGTTTCAATGGTAGACAACGAAGTGTCGATCATATCATTCATATGACTCATGCTTAACCTTTCGGTTCTTGTGTTCCGAGGCCATGTCTGTACATGCTAGGCTCGTCAAGTAAAACCCAAGTATTTCCGCGTGTGCAAAACTGGCTTGCACCCGTTGTATGTGAGCGTAGAGTCTATAGCACCCGATCATCACGTGATGCTTGGACACGACAAACTTTCGCAATGGTGCATACTTGGGGAGAACACAGTTTTATCTTGATCTTTAAGTGAGGAATCATCTTATAATGCTACCGTCGCGATCTAAGCATAATAAGATACATAAAAGGATAAACATCACATGCATATAACTTTATGTGACATGGTATAGCCAATCTTCGCGCAATGATCTCCATCTTGTGCGTTCCGGCATGATCTCCATCACTCCACCATGATTGCCTCCACCACGAATAGCAACTACAACTATTGCTAACTACTTAGCGATAAAGTAAAGCTATTACATGGCGTATAAGAAGTTGACTCGCAGGTCATACACAATTATAAAGACAACCATATGGCTCCTGCCGGTTGTGTACTCATCGACATGCAAGTCGTGAAACATTACAAAACATGATCATCGCATACAATATACACATCACATCTTGGGCCATACCATATCACAGAAAACACTCCCTGCAAAAACAAGTTAGACGCCTCTACTTTGTTGTTGCATGTTTTACGTGGCTTATGGGAGTAGATGCTAAGAACGATTCTTACCTACGGAAAGCCACAACGGTGATATTATGGTTGCCAAACTCCGGTGTTAATCCCATGACAACTATATAGAGAGAAACTGACATCCACCAGCCGCATGTATGGTACAAGCCACACGTCAAGTGCGGAGCCGGTCTCGTGAACGACGTCGCGTAACGTTGGCCTGGACCGCTTCAATCTCACTATCCCGCGTCATAAGAAGAACACAAACAAGAGGCTTGCAACAGAAAACATCAACGCCCGCAACAACCATGTTGCGTTCTACTCGTGAATCACATCTACGCATAGATCTAGCTCTGATACCACTGAAGTGTTTCGCAGCATAGTAAATCAAAATTTTCTACGGAAGTGAACAGAGGGAAAGCCAAGATCTAATCTAGGAGATGCAAACAACGAGAGAGATTGGATTAGATCTTCGTACCCTTGAAGATTCGCACAGCGGAACATTCGTCGGAACGTGGGTGATGTAGTCGTACTCGCTTCTCCTCCTCGCGATCCGATCCGATCTAGCACCACAAGTGGCGGTGCCTCCGTGAGATGCACACGTGCAGCACCTTGACGTCTCCTCCTTCCTCGGACCAGCAAGTATGGTGGATAGATGGATTGGATCTACAACACGACGGCTTGGTGTATATGGTGGAGAATTTCGCGCAGGCTTCGCCTACAAATGCGGGAGGGAGAGAGGAGGCAGCAGGGCTACTAGGGTTTGGAGGAAGGTGTTGGGGGAGGGCGCACTGACCTCTATATAGAGGGGGGTGCGGCCAGCCCTTCCCCATCCTCCAAGCCTATGTCTAGTTTAAACGATTTAAACTCTCCCTTCTAGAAACCCTATCTTATCTCTAGTTTAAACGATTTAAACTTATCTAGGATCGGCTGGGCCCTATGGGGCCTTGTGCCCCTGGCCCAATGTGGCCAGGACACTCCCTCATAGGCCCATGCCCACTCCCGGAAGGTGGGGCCACGTTGGTCCCCTTCCGGAAGGTTCTAGAAGCTTCCGGTACAATACCGATTAACCCGGAACAATTCCGAACTCCAAAATCTGACCGCCTTATATGAATCTTATTCTCCAGACCACTCCGGAACCTCTCGTGATGTCCCGGATCCCATCCGAGACTCCGAACAAAAATTCATAAACCAATTATCCAATCTATCCTAGCGTCGAGACACGTTAAGTGTGTGACCCTGCGGGTTCGAGAATATGCAGACATGATCTTCTATCAATAATCAACAGCGGGGTCTGGGCACCCATATTGACTCCCACACATTCACCGATGATCATATCGGATGAACCACGATGCCAGGATTCAATCAATCCCATATATATATTCCCTTCGTCTCGCGATATTTTACTTACCCGAGATTCGATCGTCGGTATCGTCATACCTAGTTCAATCTCGTTCACAACAAGTACTTTACTCGTTCCGTAATCCGATATCACTTTGTGATTAACTCCTTAACCACATGCTTGCAAGCGGTGTTGATATCAATTACCGAGTGGGCCCGAAGTATATCTCTCCGACTTGGGAGGGACAAATCCCATCTCGATACATACAACCCAACAGATACTTTCCGATTACCTGAGAGACACCTTTATGATCACCCTCTCATAGGATGACGTTTGATGACCTCAAAGCTTTCTTCCGATACCAGGGAGTTGTATTATCTCATGGTCTAAGGAATACAATATTTGACATAAGAAAAACTTCGCAAAGACGAACACGATGACACGATCTAATTGCTTCGCTTAGTTTGGGTCTGTCCACCATATCATTCTCCCAATGATATGATCTCATTATCAATTGACAACTCATGTCTATGGTTAGGAAACCTTAACCATCATTGATCAATGAGCTAGTCCATAGAGGCGTACTAGGGACACGGTGTTGTTCACAAACCACACAAGTATTAATGTTTCCGCTTAATACAATTCTAGCATGGAATATAAACTTTATCATGAACAAGAATTATAATAATAACATCTTTATTATTGCCTCTAGGGCATAATTCCAACAGAATGTTGGGTTCGCAGCATAGAAAAAAAAATTCCTACAAAGTGAACAACTAAGCACCAAGATCTATCTACCTAGATACAATCAACGGGTGGATATACATCGATAGAGAACATACCCTTGAAGAGTGACAAAGCATTGTTAATGAAATCTGATTTCGTTGATGATGTAGTTGTACACTTGCCAATCTCAAGATCGTGATGAAGTCCAACAAGTCTAGCAGGTCTAGTACCATAAAGTCCAGCACCACAAAGCAGTTGTACATTCGTGATCACACACACGTCTGGTACCCGACAACCTCCGCGTCCTTGCTCCAGTGATGCAGCGGAAGCAACAACTCCTTTTATACAAAGCCACCAGGAACATGTATCTCGCTAATCTGAGATAATGGGAATAAACTAGAGGGGGAGAGAGATCCTTCATGAGGAGGTCTGAGAGCAGAGGAGGAGGAGGCCTCCTTTTATAGGGGATGGGGGGCTGCCACCATGCCATGGCCGGTGGCCATGATGGGTTCCCCCACCTCTCCCTCATTCATGTGAGTGGAGCTTCCATTAAGCACCCCACATGAATTCCATCTCCACTCAAAGTTGCATTAATTTCCCACCAAAATTAATGCATCTCTCATTTAATAAAACTCTTTTATTTGTTTTATTCATAATTTTGTTGATAACTTTGATTAACAAACATTCACATAAAACACCTTGCAACATTACGATATCACATGCATAACGAATTTCAGTAATTTCACCTAAAACAATTCCGGTGTCCATCGAAATGATTCTAGCGCTTTCATAATATTTCTCTGAAACATATTTTCTCCAAATGGTGTTGGTATCCCTTAAGTGTGTCACCCTACGGTTCGCGAATAATACAGACATGATCGAGACCCCTCTCCGATCAATAATCAGCAGCGGGGCCTGGAGATCCGTACTGACTCCCACACATTCAACAATGACTCCAGTGATCGTGTGAACCTTTAACTTTTGTAACTAAATTCCTTTGTCTCGCGATATATTACATGTCCGAGATTCGATCATCGGTATCCCCATACCTAGTTTGATCTTGTTACTGACAAGTAACATTTTCTTGTTCCCGTGATATAACATTCTAGTGATCTTATCACTTGCTTGCAAGCTACATAAATGTGATATCACCGAGAGGGACTAGAGTATATCTCTCCGTCATCGGGATGGAAAAATCCCACTCTTGATGCATGAGCCTCTATATAACACTTTTAGAGTATCTGAACCCACCTTTATTGTCACCCTGTTATGGTGTGATATTTAATGTTATCAAGTTACTCTTCCGATATTAGTGATTTACATGATCTCATGGTCTAAGGACTAAAGTTACTTTGTATGATGTTATTGCAATGTAAACACAATGGCTTTGATCATATTGCTATACTTCATATGAATGTTCATAACATCATTCCACCAATGTTGTAACATCGTTATTAACAACATCCAATGTCCATGATCAGGAAACCTTGATCATCTTGTTAATCAACGGGCTAGTTTATATGAGAGGTATAACTAGGAATTCTTTATTTTGTTTATTAAACACACACGTATTAATGTTTCCAATTAATACAATTATAGCATGCAAAATAAACATCTATCATATACTTGGAATATGATAATAACAACTTTATTATTGCCTCTCGGGCATATTCCCTTTAGTGAAGGCCTTGGAGTGCCGAGCTATGTGTCGCGTGTCCTTTGGGTCATCCGACAGCTTTTTGGTGAGCAGGTACGTGATGTACGGCTGAGTTGAGGACGGCTCAATGAGCATGACCTCCATGGGGCCTTCAGGTGCAGATCCTTGTTCTGCCTCGCTGGATCCTTTGGCTTCTTCGGGTGGCGTAGCCCCCAAGTACACTGCTGTGTCTGGTGGCCTTGCAGTAGCCTTCAGCTTGACGGATCATTCACATATTTGCTCCAAGAATATGCATGGTGGCACTGGGGCGCAGGTGGAGCCTATGTTTACTAGCGTGTCAGCCTCCTCATTACTTTCGCGGACGACGTGTCGTAGTTCGCTGCCATCGAAGTCCCCTTCAAGTGCGTTGTAGAGGTCCCGGTACGCGACCATGTTATCGCTCAATGCATCACACATGTTCATGGTTTGTTGTTCCACGAGGTTGGAGTCACCGTAGATGATGAGCCGTGTGGCGCTGCAAGCCTTGACCATCCGCATCCTGTGGATCAGTGCCTCATACTCTGCCTCATTGTTGGATGCGTGGAACTACATCCGCAGGATATACCGCATCTTGTTGCCCAGAGGAGATGTTAGGATGATGCCAGCACCAGCTTCTTCTTTACTCTTGGATCCATCGAAGTTCATAGTCCATAGGTTGGACATGCCCAGTGTGTCTGGGAGCTGATTCTCCATCCAATGGACGAGTAAGTGCGGCAGTACTTACAACTTGATTGCCGTCCGCCGCTCATAGGTGATGTCCCGTGGGGACAGTTCGATGCCCCAGAGGGCGACCCGCCCCATTGCATCGGGGTTGTTGAGGATGTGATTCAGCGGGGCGTTGTTCACCACAACTATCGGGTGCTCCTGGAAGTAGTGGCGCAGTCGACGTGCTATCATGAAGACACCATAGGCCAGCTTCTAGTAATGTGGGTACCGCTGCTTTGTGGGTGTCAGTACCTCGTTGAGGTAGTACACTAGGCATTGCACCCCATGGATCTTGTTCTCTTTGGCTAGTTCGACCACCAGCACGGTACTGACCACCTGGTTAATGGCGGATATGTATAGCAACATTGTCTCCTTTTCCTTGGGGATCACCAGAACGGGCGAGGTGGAGAGAAGGCGCTTGAGATCTTTGATTACTTCTTACACCTCGTTTGTCCACTCGAACTTGTCGGTCTTGTGGAGGAGCTGGTAGAATGGTAGTGCCTTCTCGCCCATTTGACTGATAGATTGACTGAGCACTGTGATTCGCCCAGCTAGCTGCTGGACACCCTTGACATTCTTTGGCTTCTCCATGGCCAATATGGCCCTTATCTTCTTCGGATTAGCCTCTATTCCCCTGGCGGAGATAAGGTACCCGAGTAATTTCCTGGATGGGACGCTGAAGGCGCACTTCTCCGGATTCAGCTTGATCCTGTAGCGGTCGAGGTTGTCGAAGGTCTCGTGGAGATCATCGATGAGCGTAGTTTCCTCTTTGGTTTTTACCACTATATCATCGACGTAGACCTAAACATTGCAACCAAGCTGGTTCTTCAGGTAGGCATGCATGCATATTTGGTAGGTGGCTCCTGCATTCTTCAGCCAGAAGGGCATCATTGTGTAGCAGTAGACGCCGAAGGGCATGATGAAGTCCATCTTCTCCTGATCCTCTTCCTTCATTAGAAACAGATACGTTCGCATCCCACGGTGGATTCGATTATCTGGTCGATCCGCTGTAATGGGAAGTGTTTCTTCGGGTAGTGCTTGTTGAGGGAGGTGAAGTCCACACACATCCGCAGGATGTCCGTGTACTTTTTAGGAACGAGCATGGGGTTAGTTACCCAGGTACTTTCCTTGATTTCGCGTATAAAGTTGGCATCGAGGAGTCTGTTACTTCCATTTAAACCACTTTTTCCCTTGGCTTTGACAGTCGACGCATCGACTGTTTGACTGGTCTTGCGTCTGGAGACACGTTGAGTGCATGCTCGGCGAATTCCCTGGGAACTCTTGGCATGTCCACAGGACACCATGCGAATATTTTCCAGCGCTCACGGAGGAATTCGATCCCATTCACTCAGCGATCTTTTATCGCTTCGTTCTTCCCGTTGTCGCTCAGGAGAGCTCTTGTAGGAGCAAATTTTCTCTTCACTTGTTGTGGAGAGGGGGTTGCATTCTACCTCCTATATCACGAGTTTTCTGGTAGTCACTCGGGGTGCTGGATGCATGTTCAATGCTGCTATATTGTCCCCTTGTCGGTTGTGTTCATTGATTGAGCTTCCGCAGAAAGTGATTGGTGGGCGTGGAAATTCTTATTTTTCAGTTGATGCAATCTGAATTAGATTAGACTGATATATTGTAGTTGGGTTCCAATTCAAAGTTGTTTTTAGCCGCCTTTGTTTCTTATGTACCGACCATGTCTTCCCAAGGGAAGCAAATGGATCGGTTTGAAAATAAATGAGTTCTTAGTCATAGAATATTATTCTCGTCAGACTTGAACCTAACGAAAATAGGAAAGGTTCATAGAATTTTTGCCCCTTTTCGCGGAACTAAAAGGGCCTTCATCCGTATTTTCTCATTCATGTATCATAAATGGATCTACGGTAGGATTTTTTTTGCTCATTTGTATAATGAATTTCTATAAATTAAAGGTCTTATTGTGAAATCTATTTGATATGGGTCGGTAACGTTGGTGAATTAACAGAAACGGAAAGAGAGGGATTCGAACCCTCGGTAAACAAAATCCTACGTAGCATTTCCAAACTCCTTGAACCACTCGACCATCTCTCCTATATAAATTATTGACCAGAAACTGAGTGAATAGCCGTGCTAGTGGTTCTATCATTTAGATAGAGAGTGATCTTTCCTTCTTGTCGAAGAAATATATGATGTTGGGAAGGGAAAGGGAGTAGAAACATTTTCGTAGCCTTGGATAAGGCTCGGGAAAGGTGGATCCGTTTAACGAGGGCCTGCCTCCCCTCAGATGAGACCCGGCGGAGTTCCATTGGAGGACTCAAAACCCAAGAAAATGCATTCTAGGTCGATTTTATTTAGAACAATGGCATTGGATTTCTCGGTCATCCAGATTTCTTGGTCATCTTGATCGGATCAGTGAAACTCAGGTTATTGGCGATGAGGGCCATCTTGGTCGGGTCCGTCGGGTGAACCTGGACCGCCTTGGTGTTCACCGTAGAGTCGAAGGACTGGTCCGGTGCGTTCTGCTTGCTCACAGGAGGAAGACTATTGTCCGTCGACTCCTTGAGCCTTGCCAGCTACTCTTGCATGCCGAAGGATTGGGAGATTATGTTGAATTTCCTGTCGCTACTGTCGGACTTGGTGAAGATTCCGTTGATGGTGATAATGCCGATAGGTCCAAGCATCTTCATCTGGAGGTACGCAAGTGCAGGACCGCCATGAACCTTGCGAATGCTACACACCTGAGGATAGTGTGATATTGTGATGGCCAGTCGACCACCTCGGACTCAAGGAGCTCACGTCGAAAGTTTGCGGGCGTGTCGAAGATGACATCCAACCAAATTTTGCCTAGGGGATATACTCCTTTCCCTGGTATGATACCGTGGAAGGTTGTTTCAGATGCTTCCAGGCTAGAGAGGGGGATCCGCATGGCGTGTCGGGTGCTGGCGAACATGAGGTTGATGCCGCTGCCCCCATCCATGAAGACCCTGCTCATCTCAAATCCTTCGATCTGCGCTTCGAGCACTAGGGGAGAATGGTCTGGGCAAGGGACCTAGGGAGGGTGGTCGCTCCTGTCGAAGGTGATGCAGCACTCCGACCCACTGAGGTACTCAGGGGTTGAAGGTGGAACATTAACTGCTAAATTGACTTGGTGAGTGATTGTTTTCTATGTCTTGTTGGAGGGGCATCCCTTCTGGATCATACCCATGTTCCTGAGCGGGCGTGGGTATTGCTCTCCTCTGTTGTTTGGAACCGGCGCAGCCGCAGGTTGCGCGGGTCCTCCAGGTGGTGGTGGTAGCGCTCCATGAGCTATGGCACCTGGCGCAGTTCCGTATCCCTGATTCATCGCGTCGCGATGCAGTTGGGCATATCCCTCATGGAGCTTCTGGAATTCGCGGCAGTCCTTGAGGAGGTGACTGGGTTTCTTCTTGCCATTATGTTTGTCGATGTAGAAGTGTGTGTTGCAGGTCCAGACAGCTTCTCCAAGAAATTGGGTGTGCTAGGTGCGTCATCGCGGGTGCGGTTTTTGCCACACTTGCGCGGTTTTTCTGCTGTTGTGGTAGCTACTACTACGGTATCCGCTGTTGCGGTTACACTCGTCGCGTTTGTCGGCGCAGCCGGTGGCGACCATGTCGACCTCCTCACGGTATTTGTAATCACGCATCCGACGCTTCCCTCGGCGTTCACGTCTGCGGATGAGGTCATCCTCATTATCAAAGCGGACGTCGTTGTTGTCAGCGAATCTTCTCCATCCACCCACCGGTTCATGATGTCCATCAAGTGGTAGATGGTTTTGGCCTTCATGCGGACCAGCTCTTCTCTGAGTTCTCTGCGGCGCACGCCACCATTGAACGCGTCGACTGCGCGATCCTCAGAGATATCCTCCGCGGAATTCTTGATGATGGACAACCTTTGAATGTAGGAGCGAAGGGATTCGCTCGGCTTTTGGCAGCAGGCCCTAAGATCTTCGATTGACGAAGCTGTACACCAGCTCCTCCCAGTTTTAGATCGAACCGCGTGGCAGATTGTTGAGCCACGCTCAAGCAGCGCCCTGCAGCTGTAGTTGGAGGCACTACATGGTTGTGCTCGTGTTCCCACCGTGCAACTTGACGGAGGAGATGTGGTCTTCCAGCCAGATTTTCGGGTACTGGAGGCCGTCGAACTTCGGGTTTTCCGAAGGAAGCTTGAAGCCTTTCAGCATTCGAGTCTCCTGTATGGCTCTGCTAAAGCAGTTGGCGCCACAGAGCTCTATTCCTTCGTCCTCCGACTCTGTTGAGTAGGCGCGCTTGGTGCGCATTTTGTCGAGCTTGCCCTGCGTGATTTCGTCATGCGCGTCGTATTTGTGGCTATGTCGCCACGGGTTGTAGCATCGCCGCAATAGGTCGTGTTCCCCCTCGCTAGAAGATGACGAGGGATATCTCGCGTGTGTAGCCTTGGATTTCTTCGGCTTTGGTGTTGGCTCCTTAGAGAGCGCAGTTTCGACCAGCCCGAGTCCGGCGATGGCGGACCGGTGCACGGTAGATCGTGGATCTCCGGTTGGCGACTGGTTCGTTAGCAGGTACGTGGTAGCTGCTATCACCGTGGCTTGCAGTGTTTTAGGGATCATGTGACCCCGAGAGTCCACCAACATGAACGAGAAATCGAGGGCCTTGGTGGCCTCTTACCGATCTTTGTCATTGAGGTGGTCCTGTCGAGAGCGCCTTTTGGCGGCTCCGGGACCATTGCCCTTCGAGGAGGATCCACCAATGGAGGAGAGTGCTGCCCGTCAGGCACTAGACTCATTTGCGTCCTTCTTGTGGGCCTCGAGTTGTGCGTTCACCGCCTGCTGGCGGTTGAACTCCTTGATGAGTAGCCAATGGTATCCCATCAGCATGTCGTGTGATGCGTGTGCTGGTAGAGGTAGGAAAAACTAAGTAGTATGCCATGTTGGAGAAAGAAGTTTCTGCTTGTGAAGTTGTTAAATTCCTGGCCATTGTCACATTGGATAAAACGAATTGGGAGGAGGGGTGGGCGGAGTACCCATGCCCTAGGAACGATTCTCTGATACCATGTAAAGTAGGATAAATTGACATTCAATAATGATCAAAAGACAAGGTACAAGAATTTATATAGGGGGGCGGCCAACGGCTAATCCTAACTTAACACACAAACATCTAACAACCGACATAATCTAACAGTTAGCTCAAAATATGTACGGCCAGCCTTTTTTGGCCACTTAAATGGAGCCGGCAGGAGCCCTCCTGTTTGTCTAAAAAACAAACTTCTGGCTCTTGGAAAACTTTCAACCACCTATGGACCTTTTAGTCATTTGGCTAGCTATCTTTCCAAGGTCTGCCATTTCAACTGGCGTGTCTTACTAGTTGCTTTTTATCCTGAGAGTCCGATATCATTTTCACAGGTCAGAGATTCTTGGAAACTAGCCAACTCAAATTGCGTAAATTAGCCTTTTTGTGACAAATGGCTAAAAACATTTGAGACCAGCCACACTGTCGTGTCTAGTGACCCAAATAAATAAATCTGCCAACTGGGGGATTGAAGGAGCCATAAGTGGTCGGATTTTTTTCCAAAGCTGAAGGTTTGGCTAAGAGCCATTTAGGACAATAAGTCTCTCTTCCTCCCAGCGAAACTTGGCAATCATTCGGTCATAGGTCGATCGTCGGCATGAGCTGGTACATGTTAGTTGTGTCGATCATGCCAGATTGTACGTCTCCACACGACCACACGCCATCTGTCCACGATCGACGTCTCTCCCTACCTACCTTCTCCTTCCCTTTCTCAGTTAGCAACTCGAGCTACCAATGGGAATACATAGGCTTGTACTTCTTGGTGTATCTGTGAGTTGGCTGGTCTGCGCGAGGAAGAGCTGCAAATTTCTGGTGTTCTCCTAAATGGCGATGCCCTTGGACATGATGTTGTGCATAGCAGGCAACGTGTGGGTGCTGCTCGACGGATGGATCTCGACCTGCTTTCTAGCCGCCGACGAGGTCGCCCGCCTACTCCGCTCGGCCACCGGTTGATGATCCAGATGATTAGACGTAGTACTTCCTTTCAAAGGTGCGTACACACTCATCAGTTTGTTCTTTTCACTCTTCTTCAATCAAAGTTCTTTGCCTGCGCTAATTTTCTTTTGCTTGGATCATTGAGCTGTTGATGTAGATACCCGTAGAACAAATAAATTCGTCGGCTATGATGGGAATTAATAAAACGAAATAGGGACTAAAAGTAGTATACCTTAGAAGTATCCCAAAAACAAGAATTTTAAGGAAACTCGTTAACAAATTTATTAAGAAAGCTTTAAAAAAACACCTAATTTCAACTTTTTCTTACGTTTTTCTTGAATTATTATTTCTAAAATTTTCATTTAAGTAAGACTTATGTGGAATTTCAGATTTATTTTTTAGGTCATAAATCTCTTTGGCCCTTTCAAATTTCTAGAGAAGAGTCTCGTTGATTAATCTTTATTTTCTCCCTCCAGTTTTCCTTGTTCATTATGATTTCTATTATGCCAATATGTGTGAAACCACCACCCAAATAATCAATCATGCAGCGGCTAAGACCAGGGAAAATGTGTCTAGTTTTGGCCAATATTTGGGAGACCAAACTTAGACTATTTTGTACTTATAGGAATGTTGTCACCGGAGTGGGTGAACCCTCATAGATATCAGGTGCCCACATATATAGAGTCAAAAGAGAGATTGATTCCGAGGAATGCTGTCACATATATAAGTCATGTTGTGCTATAACTCACATAAAAGAACTTATATAACAAAAAATGTTTTTCCAAACCTCACATGTATTAAACTCGCCAACTCATACTTGATAGTAAGTGAAAGAGTGCTGAAAATAGGAATACAACTCCGCCGTACATGGTTATCAATTCATTGTTTTTTTTTTGCTTTATATACCTTGTTTTCATATATTTCTTACCATATAATGTTGCATTATGTTATAGGCGAACAACATCATTGTGTTTGTTTTCACCATTATTTGGACATTGAGAAATTATCACCTAGAAGTTTGTAGACGACATGTCCTCAAATTGAAGAATTTGCGCTCCAAACACATTAGTCAGTACGACATGTGTGACTACAGCTGGTGAGACAATTCTTTTTCAGAGCTAAAATTTTGTGTTGTACATATCTATGATGCTAAGCTCTTCTCTCCCAGTATCATGATTTATGAACATAATCCTTTCTACAGATATACTCATCTTGTCTTCTCATCTACTAGATGCACTTGATAAAGACTGAATGTGGAAGTTTGATTATCGATTGTCTAGTGGCTCACCACACCAACCCAAAACGTATTTGACATTATACTATTGATTTTTTTGGCAGGAGCCACCTCAACGAATCCATATTACCTCCGCTATTATTAGCTGGAAGTAACATGTAGCTATAGAAGATGTCACATGGTTTTGCCATCAATTATATAACTACGAACCTTATTGATGCTCATTTTATGTAAGTACTGAAGAAGATGTGATATGTAAACTGATCTAAATAGAATGATTACCGGTATAGTTGTAGTGTTGTACTAGATGTAATTGTAATTATATTACTCTCTATAATCCAAAATAAGTGTCGAAGACTTAGTACAAACTTTGTACTAAGTTAGTACAAAATCACCGACACTTATTATGGATCGGAGTGGGTAACATATGTATCATGTATGGCATATACCTTACGGGTTAGGAGCCTTGGTTAGGGGTGATCTATACCATGAAACTGGGGACAAACCTGGTTGGAGACGTTTGGCAGATCGGCCGCCATCATTGATGGGAATGCGCCAGCTATCGCCGGTCACCGACACTCAATCCGGGCGTCCAAGCGTGCTGACTACGCGGTCCTAGCGCGGCGGCGATGGGCTACGGCAAGTCGGCAATCAATTGAGTGGAAAGCGGAGAGAGACGGGATAACAGGAATGCAGCCCTACAGGTTACAACGAAGCATTATTCGTAAATTGATCGATGGATGGATCAAACGTGTGGACCATGGTTGTTAGGAGACATCATTGTATTTGCGGGCTAATTGGTTTGGTATTTGGGCCGTTTTTCACGTGCAGTATTTGAACTAGCCATGTAGAAAATATAAGATGTTCTGTACTTCAATATATATATATATATATATATATATATATATATATATATATATATATATAAAAGATGTTCTGTAGTCTATTTGAGCTACCAAAACATCTTATATTTTGAATGGGGCAGTGCAATGATAAGAACTTAGCTAGACACTTTTATAGAAAATAAATAAAGATATTAAATTAGTAATAATCATTAAATTGGAACACGGATTAAGCGCTCCGACTAAAAGCAAAGCCCTCGGGTCGTCGTGCTGCATCCGCTGGCTGGCTTCCAAGTTCATGTAGCAACGCAGGAAGCGGTCGTCTTGAACGTTTGTCCGGACCGACCAATTTAACAGTTCTGAGGATTGGAAAAATTTAATACCGGGGAGAAGGATTCGAACCCTGCAACAGACGTCCAAAGGAAACCGGCTATCCGGTCCGACCATTTTAATAGTTCCGAGGATTGGAAAATTTTAATACCGGATAGAGGCATTCGAACCCTGCATCGGACGTCCAAAGGCGCAGCTGACCATATGGGCACCTATATTGCAGAGACACGTGTATTTTATATACATTAGAAAACATGTCCATGCGTTGCAACGGAAGAGAAAAAAATTATACCGTTGTGTCTTTAGAGTGTACATGGCGCGTTGTCACAGTTTCCTCTTCCTGCAGTTTTTACTAGGCCATAAAGTACACATCTGTCAACCTTATTATAGCCACATACCACCGCTAGCCCACCTCACTCCGCTCAAACGCTTTATTTTGCAAAGGCCTTTGGATACGAAATTGTTAGGACTCAATTAATAGATTAGATTAATTAAAGAAAAATCTTCCCATGTAATTTGCCTATGCCGGTTGCAATATGGCAACCGACTATATCGCACCCCCTCGACACGTTTCTTCACTCGTGTCATTGCCCTTACCTTTTATATATACTGAGATCATCAATGGAATAAACATCAGTTGAATCATTTGTCTATTTCTCATTTATCTCTCGATTCTGAGTTCTAATATGTTATCAGCACAAGAAACTATACCGTTGGAAAGAGAAGGGATGCAGATTGACCATGTGAGTCAACGTCATTGAAGGCTGCGTACCGCACCCCTAGAAGGCTGGCTTAGGGAGTAATAAAAGAGTAAAATATCTTTTTCTTACACAAGAGTAAAATAGCTTGGAAGGACTCGGGATACGTGAAACCTAATCAACAATTGTCTAGGTAATCCAATTTTCGGGTTCATATTTGTTCTTACCTTTTAGCCCACGAATCCCGTTTAATTCACGATCTCTCCAATACAATTAGACAATGTTAGGCCACATATCTGTTTAATAAGCCAACAATCCCTCCCATCCAATTTAGGCAACTATTATCTGCTGCAATTTGCCCACGGATCTAGTTTAATTAGCCCACAATTCCTCCAATTTAACTGCTACTTGTTGATTCCCGAGTAAGCAGGCGATCGTATATAAACTTGTGGGGCTCGTTGTAACCTAGCTAGCGGGGTGGGACTAAACTGAGTTGTATGAGGTTTGGTTCCACGTAATGGTCAAAGCACTCAGGGTCCGTTTGCCGCTGGCGCCCCAGGCCTAGACGCACGAATAAAACAAAACATGGACAACATCGTTTGTGATATCCACCGCTGGAACATTACACACAAATCAATTAACTCGGTCCTTCACAAGAAGCAAGTGTGGCTCAAAATGAGTCAACCGAACCACTCTCTCATCCTCACACCACTCTCGTCTACCTCTTTGAGCCACGTGAAGCCCCGATTATGTCTGAGGTAGTCGCCTTCTTATTTTCCGGCGAGTAAGAGCATCTTCACTCGCAACTCCCAATTTAACCCCGGCGTAAAAACATATGGAGAGCGTCGGCTCAAAAACCGGTTATGGGGGGAGCCGGTCTCCAACCGTAACCCCCATATCGGCTTTCAAATTAGAAATTTAAAATTCAAAAAACAACAAAAATATGGCGGGTAGAACGGCCGATCGCCGATCGTATAGTCGCAAATAGCATAAATAGTCTTACAAAACAAAGTCTCGACGATCACATCATCGCAAATCGCTGCAAATCATCATAGTCTAGCGATCAAAAGAAGCCGTGCCGGCATCACAAAGCATAGCGGCGCATCAGACGGCAGCGTCGACATCGACGGCCGATGGGGGAGTGCCTGTCGCCGGTGCGCTCGCAGGTGCTAGGGTAGTGGATGCCGCAGGTGATGGCGAAGTGGATGCCGCAGGTGCTTGGGTAGTGGATGCCGGTGGACCTCGGACGTCGTACAGGATCGTGATGCGCTGGGCCTCCCACCACGCCCGCACGTCGGCGTCCATGTCCCTGGTGTCGACCATGAGGATCGACAGGTCCTCCATCCTATTCTTTGCGGCCACATTGGCCCTGACTAGCTCGAGCTTGGCGTCCTGCCTCTCGATGACCGACGCCCACCTGACCGCAGCAACCTGCTCCATCTTGGCGGCCTGCTCCGCCCTCTCGGCAGCGTGCGAGGCGGCATCCACCATGCAGGCCATGATCGAGCTATGCAGTTTCTCGATGGCCGGCGCGACATCCCTCGTTGCCTTGGCCTTCTTCTGCCCGATCGGATGGCCTCCCGAGGAGAGAGCTGGCGGTGCGTCGGGGCCGTACTTGCCCTTGCCGAGCGCCGTGCACGTTTCGGTCCACTTGTCGCATGTCTCGATCCTGGAAAACACATGGATGAACTTGAACTCGACGTCGTCGTTGTCCTCGCGGTAGGCGGTGATCATGGCGCGCATCTACGGAAGCAATGCAATACAGCGAACAAACGACCGTGATCAATGGCCGGCGACCCAACACAAAGGCTACAATGGACAGTGGACACGGTGGGTTCACTTACTTGGTCCTCGAATTTGGTGCCGCTGACATGGACACGGCGCACCTCCTCCACGACGCCATGCCACTTGTTGCAAGCATGCTGGATCATGTGCCAACGGTGCGACATGCCGGAGTCATTGCGGTCGTGGTACAAATCCTTGAAGTAGGGGTCCAAGAGCCGCCACTCGTCGTACGCTGCCTTGACGCGCAGCCAGTAGGTCTCGGAGCTCTGGTTCGCGCCAGTGAAGGGGTCGATGCTGACCGATTTCCAAGCCTCGGCGAGGCACTCGTCCTCCCATGAGCTCCACTTCGGGTCGCGGTCGCCGTTCTTCTTCTTCTTGACCTCGGGCACCACCTCGGGCACCGGCGCGAGCGCCTCCTCCTCGTCTTCCTCGGCAAACGCGTAGGCCTCGTCCTCCCAGGGTTCTTGGCTATCGTCGCAGCCGTCGTAGGCCTCTGCCTCCCCCTGCGTGTAGAACGGTGGCAACCCCCCACCGTTGATCATGTCGGTCATGATGGCGTCGGTGCCCAGCATCGTTTCGTCGAGCACCCCATGGCTGCCGCTGCTGCTACCAACGGTGGTGGGCATACCGCCGTGGAAGAGGGGGCGGCAGAGAGCAGGAGAGGCGGCCAGGTTGGGTGTACCTTGGCTGAAGGCATTGGGGTTGAAGCTGGCGTTGAGGTCAACGGCGCTGAAAGGATTGGGGTTGAAGCTGCCGCCCGCGTCGAGTGGCCCGCACGGCGAGAAGCGAGATAGCTTGGGTGTACCCTGGCTGTCCTGGGACATCGGGCCAGCCTAGGTTGTTGCCGAAGACGGCGACGGTGACGAGACGCTCCCTTGGCTCCCCCACGCGTGCGGGGGGAAGCTCGGCATGCCCGCCATGTGGGCGGCTCTCTGCGCCATGAGCATCTCCGCGGCCAGAGCCTCCGAGGCCCGCTTCTTCCTCGCCCTGAACTCTCTCTGCCGGCGGCTGGCATTCTTGACCTGTCGGCGCTGCAGGTCGAACACCCACTCCGCGTTCGTTCCCTCCGGCCGCTCCTTCTCGGGCTTGCCCCTGTTCTTCACCAGCGGCGCTGCTGCAGTCGCGCGGGGAGCGGCGTACTTCTTCGTTGGCATGGTGGCGCGATCTGGTCTGTGCTGGGGGGAAATGGCAGGAGTGGGATGCGAGGCGGGAGGGGAGGTGGGAGGTAGGGGCTAATTTTGGAGGGAACCAGCGCTAATTTTGGTGGGAAAAGGGAATAATTTCAGCTAGGTCGCCGACAAGGCTGGCCCGCCGAACTTTTCCCCGCCCTCCGGCGCCCCCGCTAGCCTCCCTTGGAATTGGGTTTCGACCGGGCGCGCCAGGTAAATCGAGCGCGGGCGCCGGCGCCAACTCGAAATTGGGGGACGCGGCTGGAGCCAAAAATTGGCACCGGCGGCCCTCAAAGGCCTTTGGGAGGCTTTTGAGGGCCACGAGTGGAAATGCTCTAACTCTGCCACCATCCCGATGACTGTGACATCGCACGTTGCTCCCGTCTCAAATTCCTTCCTCCTTTAACATCCCCTTCTTTCCTCATGTGGCAGATTAATCTTGTACAAATCTATGGAAACAAAGACGACCTGGAGCTAGAAAAAACAAGACAAAAAACATGGAAATAAACATTTCTTTTGCGGGCAACATGGAAATAAACATTGGTGGCATGGCGTGGAAAAAGATTCCATTGGCCTAACAACTGCCTGTCAATCTAGGAGCTTGACCTACTGCCTGTCTTTTTTTTTTTGAGCGATAAAAGGGTCTCAGCGACCCTAGAAGCTGCGATTATACAACATGGCAGGTACAAGATATGAGAGGCCTCTAGCAAAAAGCACCCTAGCCAGGCTAGAAAATAAGAAGAGGAGCCTCCACTTTACACAAAGCACCCGAAACATGAAATGAAGATTACAATTCCAACCCTGGGTGTCTCCGCCACCAGACTCCGACGATCTCCGTCCGAGAACCAGCGAGATCGAGGTATCTTGCTCGTGATGCCTATGCAACCGGAGAAGAAGCAAGAAACCAGCTGCCTTGACGCCAGCAGGGACGAACCACTTGCCATCATCAAGACACCGAGCTCTGGATCCAAGCTTCGAAAGGGGGCCTCCAATGGAGGTTGGTGCCCACGACCGCCTTTTGGCTAGAGGAGGCAGAGGCCCAGCAGACTTACCTCTGCTCAAGGGCCACTATGAATAAGCACATGCAGGCGCAGCTTGGAGGAGCTTCCGAGCCAGTAGCAACAATGGCCTCCTCCAGTCTCCCTTCCTCGCCACCACGACCGGCCAAAGGAGAGGAGGAGAAACACGCATCGGTGAAGAACCAGAAGCCCCGGGATGGCGATACTTATTGACGTGGGGCCTCGCCACATCGAGAGAGCTGGAGGCCTCCTCCCTCCATGGGAGCACGGCCAGCCCCTCAAACGACGACCACCTGCCGCCTCGCTGAAGCGGCAGATCAGAAGACCCCCGGCCCCCAATCCCCTCGGCAGCAGCACCGCTTCTTAACCACGATCCCCCGCCGCCACGGCCGGCCAGAAGTGGGGGTAGAAGCAGAGCACCGCTGAGGAGAAAAGGAGCGCTGACCTTATAAACAGAGATCCCTGGCCACAGGATAGCCGCCGCCACCTACGACCACCGGAGAAAGGCCAGCCACCACTACCACCGGATGTACCAGATCTGGCCAGGGAGATCTGGAACCCTACTCCGAACTACATGCACATGGCCCAAACACCTAAAACTACTCCTAAGAACTACTCCGGCACCTCTCCTCCACCCTCTCCGACCGGCAAGGCCGGCAGAGAGGGCTCGGGATCGGGCCGGCACTCTAGAGGCGACTCTCAAAGCTCACGGGAGGGAGAGGGGAGGAGAAGAGAGAAAGGTAAGCAACTTGTGAAAGAGGCTCTCCCTACTCCCTGTCAACAGTACTGTCTCAAGTCTCATACTCATATACACAAGGTGAGAGACTTTGTAGGGAAACAAAATTCTTTTACAATTGCTTATTTATAAGAGCTAATATCAGTTAGTACACAGACTACCGTCACCAATTCCAATATTTATAGTAGTAAAGATAAAGATAATAGAGCAAATAAGATCTGACCTACCAACAAACCAACAATTGGATAATGGATTGTACGACACCAGTCACAAAAGCAAACTTATACAAAAAGATCAACAAAGCTATCTGAAATCAGAAATTTTCAGTTGTTGATACAACGCCTGTTGAAACCAGAAATTTCAGTCAAATACACAGAATACTACTCGGTATAGTCCCAGGTGTCTAACATAAGACATATTGCCAAAAAGCTATGAAGTAAAGCATGCCCTAGCATTGTGCGCATACGCCCATAATTTTTTAGCAAAGCTCATTAAAAGTCCACTAAAGACAACCTATATTTGTATGTTGCTATTCTCAATAATTTCAGAACAAAGGTTGTTGCATAGAAGGCCATTCTAGAATTACAACCAGCACAACAAAAGAAGCAATTTATTATGACAATAGTCGGTAGGTAAAGGAAAGTGCATTCCAACTTTAAATCAAACTTGAACCAAGCTAATCCAAGCATAATAACCAACGGGGTATTTTTTTTTTTTTTGAGCATGTACCCTTCTCCAAATCTACAATGTCAAGTGTTATATAAAGATCCATGTGTTTCGTCGAATTCCTCTAGTCTCCTATATCCCTATGTCCGCACAATAGCATTGTTTGCCAATGAGAAGGAACTATTAGACCAGTTGAGGTGCCTTCATATTTGTTCTGTGAAGCAAAATCTCACCGGTACACTTTATATTTGCATCACGGGATCTAGTGAATTGGCCATCTAGAATAAGCATACAAGCAAATTTAACCTACACATATTGCAATGATGTTTCTTGTATTACTATTGTAGGAGTTCGCTTATGAAAACAATAAAATTTTACCCTACGCCCCTGAACCCCCTGATGTTGCCATGACCTATCTATTAGTAATGCAGTAACGGGAGGGGCTTTTCACGAACTTACCCTTGAAGACCGAAAAGCATTGTCAACGCTCAGGAGAGCGTGGTTGATGTAGATGAGCCGAAGCCGACCTCAAGGTCGTGATGAAGTCCTTGCGCTCCTGCGGCTCCAACGACTTGAGTGCCTCAAGTGTGACACCTCACAGGGAGTTACATGCATCCGGTGTCTGGTGATGACTCCCGCTTCCCCGGTCCAGTAGCAGTTATGGAAGTAGAGCTCCTGGATCCGAATCCCGCAGTGCGACGGTGCTCCGTGGTGAAGATGTCTCTTGATCGCGCAGTCCGAACTTGGGACCACGGTCATTGGAGAGAGAGAGAGAGAGAGAGAGAGAGAGAGAGAGAGAGAGAGAGAGAGATTGGAGGTCTCCCCAAAAGTGAGGAAACCTTTATTTAATATTGTGTGTATATTCTGGTCAAAATACCCCCACTATATAGAGAGGGGGAGATACTACCTCCCTCAAAGTCCCGGGGTGGGACTAAAGGAGTAGGAGGTCGGGGGAGGCACCGCCGGCCAGCCCCCACCATGGGCCCCACGTGGGGCAGGCCCACTAGGGCCGCCGGCCACTCCGCTTGTCCCCTCCTAGGGGTTCGGCACTTGTTGGGCCCTTTCCCCTCCGGGTTTTGGCCCATCAAGCCTTTTTGACCTTTTAATTGATTTCTCTTTTATTAAATAATTATGAAGAAATGATTAAATCAATATTTAACATTCATTCACATATTCTTCAATCTCCGTGACTATGGAACACCTTCCACCTTCACTCCAGACATCCTCCGGACTTACCGAAACCCTTTCGGTTTTCTCTCTTTCTATTCTTCGGTGATTCTACCGATCCTATAAACACTCTCTAAGCATCATCAAGCCCTTAAGTGTGATACCCCACGGTTCGGGAACACTCCAGACATGGTCGGGACACTCCCGGACCAATGATCAACAGAGGGATCTAGATGGCCATGTGACCCCTCTGCATTCCACGAAGATCTTTCATCATTTCAACCGGGACTGTTGATGTCTACAAGTGTACAGATCGTTTGTAGCTAGTTTCAAAGTATAGATGTCGATCCCATAGGGAGCCCAAAGGTAAGTGTTTATGAATGAAGTCTCTGTCACACGCAAAGTTGTCACAGGTCTTCCGAGTGAATTGACTGCAAGTGTGGAAACAAGAATAGAATTTGGATTAAACTGGATGTATTTAAATAAAACTAAAATGTAAACTTCAGGAATAAAAAACATAAAAGTAAATAACGATTTGATTGTTTACTGTTTTCTACAGATGACAAAGAAGGCGCGGGAAGATATAGTTCATGGTGATAGTGACTGTGCCAGGTGTACGAATGATAAGTGTAATAATTATAATCTTATAAGTATATGTGTAGGCGAGCAACCCATAATTAGCCGGAACTCCTCTTGGTAGATTTCATCCCAACTTCAATAATCCTACTAGTCTATTACCAAAACCATGGTCAGTCACTAGACGATTAAGATCCTTCAGGTTGCTTAGCAATTAAGCTCCTTGGATTGGACTAATGCAATAAGCAGGGTGGTTCCCCATGATCCTCGAGTCAACTAGTTTCTCATTGATATCCCCGTCTATCCATGTAGAACAAGGCATCATGTTGTCTGGGACCTTAATTGGACAAAAAGCATTAGGCATCCCACAGATAGTCAAGCACACATAATATAGTAACTAAAATCAATCACAAACTAATGGAAAATATATGGAGGCACATCACATCTCACCAATCCCTTAAATCTCCCACGCCCAAGGAACTTACTCACACATGAGAGAAGAAAGCATCATCCCTTAAATCTGATTTCGCGTATCCCCTCTTCATGAAAGTTGTCCCTTTTGACAAGACGGAGGCGGCGGTAGCTATACGGTGGGAACTATATTGCTAGAAAAATATTCCCGTCGTATAGTTGCTCGTTAAAGCTTTTGTTTGCCTCCCTTGATTGCTTCCAAAAAGAGACTTGCTTGTTTTCGCCTGAATATTGTGTTTCCCTTGTTAAAACCTTCTATTGATATTCAGAACCTGAAACACACATTAAAAACCAATTTTTCTTTGCTACCGAAGTATTAGCGTTAGGTAAAGCTAGAAAATGATCAAATCTAGAGGAAAACCATCAATAAAAACCATCAAAAATATGTCGAATCTCACAGCTATCAACTCCCCCAAGCTTAGATGTTGCTCGCCCTTGAGTGACAAGAAAATAAGAAAGAATAATGGAGATTCGAGACTGAAATAAAAGAACTTACAAGCTCGAATTAGTGTCAAATTCTTTTCTTCATAATTCCTGCAATCTTAAACATGATCATACAAGTATTCATAAGATTGCACTGAGTCCACTTCCTAACCATGTATATCTTGCTAGCAAATAAATCATATGCCCGAGCAAGTGTCAAAAGTTTAGCTAGGAAAGTGAAACAAATTCTTTTGGTGTCTCTCTTTGTTGAGAGATGAAAACTTCTGCTCTTGTTTCTTTAATCAATTAAGAGTACTCAAGTTGGCACCAAAAACATTCCATTTAAGAACAACTTATCTATACCCATGTCAAAATTTCAAGACTCTCAAAGCACCTTTTTTCCTTTCCTTGTTTTTCAAAAACTTCAGCCCTTTCATAGAGAAATTATGCCATTGTTTTTAACATGTTAATTGGGACTATGTTGCGCACTCATGACCATGCCAATCGATAATTGTTGAACAATAGTGAGTCAGAGGAGTACTACAACTTCACTTGGAACGTGAAACCATGAGGAGACTAAAATTTTACCCGTCATAGTATTGCTGCTACAGACGCTTACATAACTCAATAGCCGAAATCAAGTGGTTTCTCACATTTAGATCATTCGCTGGCCAGCGGAGTAAATAGTTCCCATGGAGTACGACAGTGTTTTAATGACACGCGTAAAGCAATATCTTATGGTAATTATTAGAAAAAACAGTGGCATAATCTCTACTACTTCGAAGCATCCATTTTATCAGACAATTTCATTCAAGAGTTCTATCGAGTCTATTTACATTAAGCTCAAATGGGGTTGAGTAGTCCTAAAATCAAATCCTTTGGGCTAAACATGGACTCAAATCATCTTTTGGATGTTTTTTTTATCATTGTCAAAATGTTGGAAATGTTTTTAACCAAGTCCATTGCTCATTATTTCAAAGCTAAAAAGGAGACACTTGGCAAAGGAATAGAATTTATAGGATAACAAGCTAAGTGAGGAGTGACTCGAGTGCAAGCGAGTAAATAATTGTAGGGTCAATTTAAAGTTGCAGAAAAGGTGATGAAAGGAATGTGATACCTCTTCTTGCTTGCTTCATTCTCGTACTTGAGTCGAACCCCCTCTATATTTCCCTAGGGATTTATATTATCGTACCCTCGGTTTGTTAGTTGTACTTAGTTTTCCCCAACCGCTTAGTTTTTCCTCTCTTTTTCCCATCTCCTTGTACGAAACTCTCACATGGTCTAAAACTCGACGTCCGTCAGTCTTGCCGTTACGTGTTGACAAGTGGGGCCGTGTTCAGTCGGGTCCCGTATTGGACCCTCACCGTTATGTGCTGACAAGTGGGGTCGCGTTCTATCGGGTCCCGTAGTGGACCCTTGCTGTTACATGCTGACAAGTGGGGCCGTGTTCAGTCGGTTCCCATAGTGGACACCTCTCTCAACTTATCCAGATCAGCATCGGACCCACAGCTTATCCACGTGAGCGTCGGACCCACAGTTTATCCACGTGAGCGTCGGACCCACAGCTTACCCAGGTTGGCGTTGCAAGATGGGACCCCGAGCCAGCCCTGCGTCCACGCTCGTGCCGTTGCCTCCCCTTTCTTCTTCTTCTTCTTCTCCGGTGACAACGGCCCTTTGTCTAGCTTCATTTTTATATAGTGAAATGTAATGCATATATGAAAATTATATGAAGTTTATACACCTTTGAACTCTTTGAAATCGCACTTACGACATGATAATGTTGTGCTAATAAAATCTTGAGAGATTGCCATTTTCATAGAGTGAAATATAATGCATAAACTTGCGTATACGAAAATTATACACCTTTGAACTCTTTGAAATCGCACTTAATACGTGATAATGTTGTTCTAAGAAAATCTTAAGAGATTATCATTTTCACAGAGTGGAATGTAATGCACAAACTTGCATATGCGAAATTTATAAACCTTTGAACACTTTTAAATCGCACTTAATACGTGATAATGATGTGCTAACAAATTTTTGAGAGATTATTATTTTCTCCCTCATTTTCATAGAGTGGAATGTAACGCATAAACTTGCATATACAAAGTTTATACACCTTTCAACTCTTTGAAATCGCACTTAGGACATGATAATATTGTGCTAATAAAATCTTGAGAGATTATCATTTCCATGGAGTGAAATATAATGCATAAACTTGCATATACGAAAATTATACACCTTTGAACTCTTTGAAATCGCACTTAATATGTGATAATGTTGTGCCCTAAGAAAATCTTAAGAGATTATCATTTTCATAGAGTGGAATATAATGCACAAACTGGCATATGTGAAATTTATAAACCTTTGAACAATTTAAATCGCACTTAATACGTGATAATGATGTGCTGACAAATTTTTGAGACAATATTATTTTCTCCCCCATTTTCATAGAGTAGAATGTAATGCATAAACTTGCATATACGAAGTTTATACACCTTTGAACTCTTTGAAATCGCACTTACGATATGATAATGTTGTGCTAATAAAATCTTGAGAGATTACCATTTCCATGGAGTGAAATATAATACATAAACTTGCATATACGAAAATTATACACCTTTGAACTCTTTGAAGTCGCACTTAATACGTGATAATGTTGTTCTATCTTGAGAGATTATCATTTTCATAGAATGGAATGTAATGCACAAATTATATACCTTTGAACATGTTCCCTTCAAATTATATTCAAGTTCATTTGTTTATGGAGTTAAAGTACCGGTGGCAAACTCATTATTTTGCATGGATAGAGGGGTGCCCCTTGACAAATATAAGGGTTATCATGTCCGCTATATCACAGAGGATCAACGGTTGGTGGGCACGATCCACGTGACAACTGTCTCAACCAATCAGAGCGTAGCAGCGAAGATGAGCACATGTGTGAGAGATTGTGACCAAGAGAGGGGAAAACTGAGTAGAAGTTAAGAGCCAAGAGCAAAACTGAGTAGAACTTAAATACCAAGGGCAAGACTGATAAAGGGATTCAAATAGGAAATAGAAAAAATATTTAAAAAATGGAAAATGTGTCTTTTATACAATAAAATACATCTTGGCATACATCAAACTATTTGTAATTCAAATATACACCAGTTTGACAATTATTGCCTCATTCGAACAAACTATGTTTTGGAGAGGGATGTTTTGGGAATAGGATTGAGTAGAAAGCCATGAACCTTCATAGAGAGTAAATGATTTGAGAAGTGGTGATTTAGGTTAAAACTTGATTTATATGCATTTTCTATGGTCACAGGTCATATAATAAGACTCCCTGGATAGATGCCACTAAGTTTTGATCTTTTTGAATTTGTTGTGCATAAAATGACCAAATTAGCTAGCTAAAACCCCATTCATTGACTCTCTATTGACCAGCCACCGGAGGGCAAAACTGAGTATATTGCACACGGCAGTGTTAGTACTAGAGGCCAAAACTAAGCACAACCAAACTGTCAGTGTTACACTCGAGGGCAAAACTGAGAAGAACTAAGTCGCTAGGGTTAGACACGAGGGAAAACGTGACTCACGTACGCGTGTGTAGTGCACGGGGCGGTAGCAGACACATGTGGCCGTGCACGGTGCAGTAGCATACGCGGTTATGTGGTGCACGGTGGTACAACGAAACCTCGCTTCCCTTCTCCTTTAATAGGCCTCCTCACTCTCACTCATCACTCACTCACTCAACCGTCTCCACTGTCCCATCACCTTCTGCAAACCCCCAAGAAAACCCCAAGCACGCCGGCGATGGAGAAGAACAGCGTGGTGGCCATCGGCACCTTCAAGGCCGCCGGCGAGGAGGCCCCCGTACAGGCCCACGTCCAGGCATCAAAGGCAGCCGTCGTCCCCGTCCCCGCATCCACCGTAGGCACCGGCGAGGAGGCCCCCGCCGGTGTCGAGAAGATCCTGCTCGGCTGGGACCCCTACGAGGAGGTTGATTACATAAGGCCGGATAACCCCTATGACACCAGCATCGCCGACCCATGGTCGGAGGTAACCAGGGTTTTCTCCCCTTCCCTTGTTCTTCCCCCATTCCCATTGTTGGATGCTAGATTATATGTTATTAGGGTTCGGCTGTTCGTATATTTATAGTAGCTAATCCTCTTGTGCTAGATCTCGTATTTCGATGAATCCCCTATTCGTATTTGAATCCCCCTGTTCATAGTTGGGATTAGTATTCGATTTGGTTTGAGATTTGGGGAATAATCAGGGGATCTCAATCGGTTAATTTATGCAAATAATCAATCTCGACAATCAAAGTATCTCAATCATGCCCTTATTGCAGTATACTGTTTTTTTCCAACAGGAGGATAGCAGCGACATCTGCAACGATGACGAGTCCAAGGACACCAAGACTCGTCATGTGCTGAGGAGGCTGAAGTTCGGCCAGTACGATAACTACTTCGTCGGCGATGTCTACAGGTGCCTCTTCTGCACCACCAGAAGGCTCCGCGCCACCGACTTCAACTCCCTCGTGAAGCATGCCAAGGACATGAGGACTTGCGGCGAGTCCGTGAACATCCACGGCTGTAGAGCCAAGCACCAGGTGCTCGGCCTTCACCTCCGCAACCTCTAGAAGGTGGCCATCAAGGAGGGTTGCATGCCCCTGATCAAGACAAAGGCGCCCAAGGTCAAGGGGCTGGGTAGCAAGAAGTGGAGGAGGCACCAGAGGGAGGAGGCAGAGGCCCTCCTAGCGGAGGCCATGAGGGGCCACTAATCTTATGTTGTTGCTGCTGCTACTGTAAAGCAGCTTATTTTGTCTTGTCTGTGTTGAACCTGTCCGCTGCTTCTGCTGAGCATCCTAATTGTTGAACCTCGTTAAGTATCGTACTATATAACCTATATTAGCTGCTTTATCTACTTCTGCTCTTTTTACTGCCAGATTGGGGAAAACGAGGGCCAAAAAGAACAATGAATGAATAGAGAAGTGCTCTAAATTCGCTATCTTTTTGGGCAAAAAAACACAATTGTTAGCGAGAGAGAGAGGGGAAAATGCGCTCTTAAAAAGGCTAATCATAAAAATAACAAAAAAAACCACGTAACCACCAAACGCGCCCCACAAGGTCCCACACCACGTCCCCCATAATCAGCGAGAGATGGATGGCTAGTCTGCCGTGTATCCTAGTCCCACCTGTCAGCATGTAATGGTCGAAGCGACATAACGTAACGCTCAATGCACGACCCGCCCCAACGCGGTCCCACCGGTCAGCATGTAACAGTCAAGCCTTTGACCTGACGGCATCCCCCGTCCGAGCGCTTGTGAGGGTTTCAGAATAGAGGAAGGGTAAAAGTGAGAAAAACAAAGCGGCTAGGGAAAACTGAGTACAACTAATAAACCAGGGCACAAAAATAGAAATCCCATTTCCCTATTGCCAAGTCACCTGAAATTGAACAATCTCCGAAAGAAACAAAGATACAAATCTATTATATATTAAAAATACATTACGGGCTCACCAGAAAAAAGAGAAATACTCTAGAAATTCCCACATAAATCAGTAACATCCAATCGTTTATTTTATAGACCGGGAGTTAATGACCATTAGATTAGATTTAGAATAGATAATAGGCTAATAATTACCCACCGCTGTCATTATAATATCGAAACGTTTTATCCCCACGGTTTGCCGCAAATTAGGTCACCTTCCGTCACCATGCGGGAAAAGAAGATTTACATGCGCCACCGGCCATCCTAATAAAATAGATGCGCCGCCGGCCATGCATGGCATGCCTGTGTCGTCCTCACGTCCTTGGCGCCTCACCGTTTTTAGGCTAGCAAATACCACTCCATGTGGTCAGAAATAGGATAACTTGAGGAAGCCTTCAGCCGCGAGCAGAACTAGGAAGATTTAGATGCGCCGTCTGCCATGCACAACCTGCCTATGTCATCGTGTCCTTGGCGCCTCATCGTTCTTAGGCTAGCAAATACACTTCATGCGGTCAGAATTAGAGGAATTTGAGAAAGCGAGCGGCCGAGCAAGGCGCCTCCTCCGTTGGTATTTTTTGGAGTATGTCCTACTATACTATTGCGTTGTTTGGACATTAGGCATAGAGCGCCCGTAAGACAATATCGTTGCCTTTAATCATGGACCAGGTGTACATATTGGAGGTATCATAGCCAAATTTATGTACCTGTTTCCGATGGGGATCTACAAGCGATCAAGCTCTCTTGCTGACTTATGTACATGTTTCAGGCGGTGAAGAAGCAAGACGGGCTAACTAGAACAAGACCGATGCGGACGATGAGGCTCTTGACTTATACGGACTTACAATTGTCGTGCTCAGCTGCATTCGTCTGTTTACTGGAAGCGGCACGACAACATGTAGTTCGACGGCATCACCAACATGTCAACACGACCCGTCTTGGATTAACCAGGTCAGGTTTTGTTCACACTATGTACATGCTAGGTTTGATCCTTTATAAATATTAGCAATTATATACTTAAGTGACTCAATTTTGACAATATACTTATGTATTTTAGTATATAGATACATCCCAGGACACATATTAACGCACTCCGTTCTCTTTCCTTGCGACATAATATCTTACTGTGGCAGTCAAAATCATGATCATTATCTTTGGTTTGGCAACCAACTATCGCGGAGTTAGATTCCAATTATAAGCATCGGCTGCTTTTAGACAACAGAAGTATATCAGTATCTTCGAGACACGGGGCGCCTACCGGATAAGATCCCTCCCCCTCTTGCAGAGATAAGTTTTGCCTCCTGCTGCTTCATGCATCACCAAGACGACCGCCGATGTTGGCAACATCATATGGGTCTATCCAAAACTGACATATGTTTCCTTCAACATGGTAAAGCAGCTGGATGGATGTGTATGAGAAAACTGAATCAACGGAACATGCATACGAGCAAATGTGAGCCCATGTAAGGAGTCTACCACCAACTAAAGCAAGCGGTATGTAATGTTTAATTTAGCTGATCTTAGATGGGGAATCTGTTTAATATTTCGGTCATCAATATCTACATATCGCTTTCACCATCAGTATCTAGGTGTGAAGTTTCAATAAAACTAAGTGCAATATATGTTGTTTGAAAATTAGCATCATTTTTTAGAATTGGGAAGGGTCTCCCAAATGCATTTTTTGGGTCAAAATTTATAAGTTACAACAAATTTTTTTGACATATGAAATGTTATTATTTTCACCTATTCAATCTTAAGATTTTACGTAATTTTTGTGAGCCCAAGTTTGTGAAGTCCAGCTGCATGTATTATAGGACGCCTTTTATCTACCAACGGCATTAATGCAATATAAATTATATGGATTATATATATGAAATAAGGTGGAGGTGAGCAATACAGCTCAAACGAAAATTCGGAGCGGCACATCCAGGTAAGACATACATTGATTTTGAGCTTATTACTGGTATTTATGGTTAAAATTTTATTAATATTTTTCTGTAGTCCATAATAGGGGATGGCCAGAAATTTGGGCCCTAGAGAAGCTCTGCCCTTTGAGACAATGATGATTCTGTGGCTCAGAAAGGTGATATGTTAAATTATAAATGTAAGAAAATACCAGGTAATTTAAAGGAGTTGGAAGTTGACAAACCGTAAGTACATTGTTTGTATTTTGTTTTAGTGGTTTATCCATCATAGTAGTCTATATCCAAATAACAATACTCACACTTCGACCATAAAACTTCCTTAGGAATTGGTGAAATCAAGTTTGTGCTATTTCTAATGCCAGTTACTTTCAAATTTATGTGCAATATGTAAGAATCATATGCACCACTTTTTTCTTAGAATAAAGTCTAAATATTTTAGTGTTGCCATATTTTATAAATATCACACACTAAATTACTAATTGAATGCATGGGAAAGAAGTTAGATCCTAAAATGGAGCTTTGAGGAGATAATCAGCTCCAAAGTGTGGCAAAGTACCAGGTAACCAGAGCAGAGGAGAAATATAGTGCAACTGGGGTGTATTAGTGTTAATTAGAGAATAACTGGATGCACATACTTCAGTTGTGTTGGTACACATAAGGCGTACCTCTTGTATTTTTGGAACAAGAGTTCATATGACAAGCACTTACCACCTAATAAAACGGGCATATGGATTGCAGTTTAGTTTGGCCTCAAGTAGTACAACAAAATCCATGGATAGTTATGTGGATGGTATCATACTTCACAAATAAATTGTTCGGGGAGAAATATTGCTGATGTCTCTTCGTGAGAATCATGATAGACAAAGTCTCAATTCAAAAGTAATGCATCCAACATTATATTCCATATATCACATTAGATATATAGGTATCATATTCATCAAATACGATTAACTTTCAACAAGCCTTGATGGTGAACTGGTATGCACGTGAGACTCAAAATCTCATGAAGAGCTTGGAGGTTCAAGCCCTCTTCAATGCATTTATCCTGTAAAAGTTACTAAATAATTGTTTTCTTTTTTCTTAACAACATAATCATATACATGATTGCCAAACTTACACTTACGAAACCATATCTATATCTAAAATGTTGTTTATTTTCAATTGAATTTTGGCAAATGAGATAAAATTTATTTGTATAAGATTAAAAATTAACATTTTTAATGTGTTAAAATTGATGCCCTCGCATTTGCGAGGGCCACTATGCTAGTTTGCAATAAAGGTTACAACTAATTTGTTTGTGTGTTTTTGGTTTAGGAATGCAAACTAAAAGTAAACATGCAATTTTTAAGAAGTAAACTAAATCAAAAGAAGAAATAAAATATGAATGCAAGGTTTGGAGGTTTTCAAACCTCCCCCAAGCTTAGGCTATTACCAGGCTCAATTGTTGTCGTTGTTCGACGGCGGGTACGGATGCTGCTGGTAGTAGTCGGGGAAGTGGGTCATGAAGTGACTGAAGTTGTGAGTTAAGGCATTAACATCCTAATTCACTCCTTGTGGCGTGTGGTCAATCTCCCTAACGCGCTGGTTGGGCTGCTGAAACTCTTGATAGGGGGCATAGTTGAACCCCTGCTGCTGCTGATTGGGCCATGGGTCCTAGGATCCCCCTTGCTGCTGATGTCCCTCCCAAGCAGGGTTGTATTCCTACTCCTTCTCATCCTCATCCTGTTGTTCTTCTTCTTCATCTTCTTCTTGATCAGGCTGGAATTGGGCCATGATCTCTACCACTTGATCCTTGGTGAGGATCTAGTTGTCCTTCTCCACAATCATGAAGGCTTGTGGACAGAGCAATGGAACCTTCTCACCCTGTGCATCACCAAGATAACCAAATTGATATGCTCGGAGCCTCTTGTTAGCTCGGTAAGCACCGAGGAAGCCACAAGTAGTTAGATATTTGACATCCATAAGTTTGGAGCCGTCAACAGGTTGCATAACATGTAATGTAATGTTCAATGCTAGGGCAAGATGGGTTTTGAGAGGTTTGGAGAGAGAACATGAGAGAAAAAGTCAGGAGGAAGAAGAAACCTAGCCGCCCCGGTGCGATTAAGTGGTCGCGCCAAACTATACGACCGCAACTATATGGGCGGGTGAAGTAGTTCCCACCGTATAGTTGCGGCAGCATCGACAATTAGGGTTTCTTTATGCCAGATCACAGCTATACGGGCGCAGCTATACGGCCAGACCAAAATGGTCCCGCCGTATAGTTGGTCGTCAAACCTTCTGTGCCTTGAGATATATTTTCTGAAACAGGCATCGATATCTATACGACTGGAACTATACAGCCAGAATTTTTGTTCCCGCTCTATAGTTGGTCGTTAAACCATCAGTACCCTGGGAAAGAAATTGTATGAAGGCATCGATATCTATACGACCGGAACTATACGGCCAGAATTTTTATTCCCGCCGTATAGTTGGTCGTTAAACCTTCTGTATCTAAGAAAGAAAATTTATCACTGGCAAAGATATCTATACGGCCAAACTATACGGTGAGAGTTTTTATTCCCGCCATATAGTTGGTCGTTAAACCTTCTGTAGTCATCTTTCTTATCCTAAAACTTAGCAAAATATCTTGTTTTTGACAGAAAAATGACAGTAGAAATTTCGACCAACATCAGCATGTAGAGAGCATGATTTTTAGTACTATCGAACTTCTTCTCCTCAATTGGCGATTCACTCTTTAATCTGGACAAAATGATTAAGCTAGTTTTTTGTAGATAAAACTCAAACTTTTATTTTTATACTTATTCTACGCTTGTTCAATCGATGTTTCTACTATTTTTTAACAGCTGCATCCTCACGGGCACGCTTCCGCAAGAATGTCTATGAAAAAGTTGTAGGGATGCGATGAACATTTTATTCTTTAATTTATTTTAGTAATGTGATTGGTTGACTGCCATTAAGCATTTTATTAAGAATGGTTGAATAATTCAACCCCTTTTCTGTTCCTAATTCTTACCTTGGGTTGCCCCCTATCAAAGGCACTTACCATATGAACCCGTTTTGCCGGTGGAATATAACTTTCTCCCGCTTCTAGCTTCTTTGGAAAATACCGGATGATTTCAGCATCATAAACATTGAAGATTATTTTTCCCTCGGCACAATCAACTGACGCTCCTGCAGTACTAAGGAAAGGTCTTCCAAGTATTATGGATAATTTTTCATCCTCTGGCATTCAAGAATAATAAAATCAGTGGGAATAACATGCTCATCTATTTTAAGTAGAACATCCTCAATCATACCAATGGGTTGTTTAGTGGACTTCGGCCATCTGTATAGTGATAGTAGTAGGGGAATACTCCCCTAATCCTAGCCTTGTATAGAGGGAATATGGCATTACACTAACTCCTGCACCTAAATCACACAAGGAATTGTGAATATCTGTTTTGCCTATTGAGCATGAAATTGTTGGTATTCCGAGATCTCCTGATTTAGACAATAGCTTCCCATTAGCAGGATAACTAGTCACCATGGCAACGGTTTCAGTTATTTCTTTCTTTCTACTAAGAATATCACAGAGGAATTTAGAATAGGTAGGAACTTTAATTGCATCCGCAAATGGAATTTCCAGACGAAGGTCACCAAGTGCCTTTTTAAAAGAATCATAGATTACCTGATCCGGTGCTTTCCTTTTTCAATCTGGATAAGGAAGCTTTTGCTTACCTTTCTTATTCTTGTCTTTTACCTTTTGTGGGGGGTTAGGCTCTTTTGTTGCTTTCTTTTGTTGCTACTTATCGCTCTTCTTCTTTTCTACTACAACAACTTCATCTTCATTGCTTATCTCTTTTTCTTATCTTGGATCAAATGTCTCTACATCAGAGTCATAACGGTCATCCTGAGCATAATTTTATTCCTCCATGGTTTGATCTTGTGTTTCTTGACTAGTTTCATCTTGAGGATCCACTAGTGTATCATCTTCTTGGCTTGCTTTGAGCAAGGCTTTTTCCTTTCGATCTTTTTCATCTTCATATTCTAGTGGTCTTAATGGTCCTGTAACAACTACACCTCCCCTTGTAACAACTTTAGTAGAAATAGGAATATCTATATCATCTTGAAGAAAAATTTGATAACCAGATGCTATTTGTTCACATTGGGTTTCAATCATACTAAGGTACTTGTGAAATAATTTTATTTCTTGGCCAATCTCTTCATAATTTTCCGTGAGTTCCGCCAAATTCTTCTTATGTTTTTGAAAGTGCTTATGCAGGTTATTATGAGATTTTGCTTGTCGTTGTTTTAATTCTTGAAAAACTTCTCTAGTCTCATCTTCTTCAGTAAAAACTTGTAACAAGTCTACTTTGTTTTCCTTAACAAGTTCATAAGGTATACCTTTTTATTTCATTGTTTTACGTACTTCAGCCATAAGATCAGGAGTTATCCTAAGTATCCCTTTTTCTAGCTTAGAGCCAAAATCAGGATTATATAAAGAATCATTCTTAGCCCTTGTAGACATCAATTCCAAATATTCTTTAACAGCTAAAGTATTTATCCCTCGTGCTGAGAAGTCAAGCAACTCTCTACATTGAGTATTAAGACCGTGGTAAAATAAATGGCAAATAGTTGATTCAGAATAGCCATGATTAGGAATACTATTGATCATTCCAAAGAATCTATCCCAGACTTGTGTGTAGTTTTCTCCCATGTTCTGACTAAAGTTGCCTATATTATTTCTAATTTCAGTTACCTTTTTAAAAGGATTAAACCTGTTTATGAATTTAACAATGCAGTTTTCCCAACATTTAATGTAATGATGAGGGAGAGAATATAACTAGTCTAGAGCCTTACCTTTAAGAGACCAACAAAATAATTTTAGACGAGAGAAGTCTCTTGGCAAACCTTTTGGTCCAAGTGATGTTATCACATCGTCGAACTCTCTAAGATGTCTTCTTGGGTCTTCATCTTCCCTTCCACTGAAAGCTTTTTCCTGCAAATTTTTAATAATCTCATCATCAAATCGATATTCTCTAACTCCAGGATGAGGAAATTCTATTGGTTGTTTAAGAAACTCGGAACTTGGAGCATTGTATTCTCTGAGAGTTTTCTCAGGTTTCTTGGGAGTTTTACTATAAATAGACATGATTTCCATAATATCACTCAGGATTTCAACTTCAACCTTATTTAATCTTAAAAGTTTTTCAATAATTTCTTCGCGCCTTTGAGCAGGTACACACTCAAAATAATCAGGTAAATAGGTCCTACCAGAACATGTAGACCCTTTGTCTCCTAGGGAGACCATTTTGTAGCAGTAACACCTGAAATGTCAAGAGACAAACACTTAGCGCTTACCTCCTCGGCAATGGCGCCAGAAAATAGCTTGATGTCTACAAGTGCACAAATTGTTTGTAGCTAGTTACGAAGTATAGATGTCGATCCTACAGGGAGCCCAAAGGTAAGTGTTTATGAATGAAGACTCTGTCACACCCAAAGTTGTCACAGGTCTTCAAGTGAATAGACTGCAAGTGTGGAAACAAGAATGGAATTTGGAATAAACTGGATGTATTTAAATAAAACTAAAATGTAAACTTCAGGAATAAAAACATAAAAGTAAAGAACGATTTGATTGTTTGTTGTTTTCTGCAGATGACAAAGAAGGCGCGGGTGATGGCCCAAAATATATCGAGCTCGTTGGGGAACCCCAAGAGGAAGGTATGATGAGCACAGCGGCAAGTTTTCCCTCAATTATGAAACCAAGGTTATCGAACCAGTAGGACCAAGGAAACACCTCCAAGGTGTTGTTTCCAACTTGGAATCCTGCACAACACAACCACAGAACTTTGCCCCCAACTTACAGTGAGGTTGTCAATCTCATATGTTTTGCTGAAAACAAAGGATTAAACGTATTGTGTGGAAGATAGTAATTGCTTGCAGAAAGTAAACAGAAAATAGTAAATAGTTGTAGATTGATGGTAAAAGAAAGGACCGGGGTCCATAGTTCACTAGTGGTGATTCTCCTTAAGATAGATGACATGTTGGGTGAACAAATTACATCGGGGCAATTGACAAACATCGAGAAACCATGCATGCATATACTAATCAACTTGACTCGTATGAGATTTGATTGGGCATTACAACATTATACATAGACCGTAATCCAACTGTATCTATGACTAATAATCCACCTTCAGGTTATCATCCGAACCCCCTCCAGTATTAAGTTGCAAGAAGCAGATAATTTCATTAAGCATTGTGTGTAAAGTAAACAATACGATTGTTCTATGAACAAAGGATTGTTGTTTTCTCCCTAGTAGCAACAACACATCTAGTACCTTAGAGATTTCTGTCACTTCCCCAGATTACTAGAGGCATGAACCCACTATTGAGCATAAATACTCCCTCTTGGAGTTGCTAGCATCTACTTGGCCAAGATAGCTACTAATAACGGAGAGCATGCAAGATCACAAATAACAAAGACATGATAGAATCAATAATCAATCTGAAATACCATCTCAATATCCATCGGATCCCCGCAAACACAACATGTATAATTACAAATAGATGATCTTGATCATGAACAGAGCTCACAAGATTTATACATGGTAGCACAAAGGAGAAGAACCCACCATCTAGCTACTACATGGACACGTAGTCCATGGACAAACTACTCACGCATCACACCGGAGGAAGTCATGGTGATGAAGAAGGCCTCCAGGGAGAATTTTCCCCTCTGGCTGGGTGCTGGGAAGAGCTTCAGATCCCTCTCGATCTAGGGATGGAGATGACGGCGGCTATAGACACTTTCGTGGAATTTTGATCGGGTACTTAGGGTTTCTGTATGGGAGGCATCTTATAGGCAAAAGGGGAGGCCGAGGGGGTGCCCTAGGCGGCCACACCACCCCCTGGCGTGGGCCAGGCCTGGCCGCGCGGCCAGGTGGTGTGGCCGGCCTCTGGCCCCTCTTCGTCTCGTCTTCTGGCTCCATGTCCCCCTCGATTAAATATTGACTTTGGTTTTGTCCCATCCAATTTCGAGAATATTCATTTTCTGACTTTCCTGGAACCAAAAACAGCAGAAAACAGGCAGCTGGCACTATGGCATCTTGTTAATAGGTTAGTCCAAGAAAGTGTATAAAAATACTCCAAAGTGTGGACAAAACGTAAGAAAGTAGATATAAAACAAGCATGGAACATCAAAAATTATAGATACGTTAGCAACGTATCAACATCCCCAAGCTTAACTCCTGCTCGTCCTCGAGTAGGTAAGTGATAGAAAGAAAGAATAATTTTTGAGGTGACATGCACCATCATAAACTTGATCAAAGTATTTGTAAAACATTGATAGCTGGGATCATAGTACTTTAACATAGCATGAAAGATATAGTTATAACAATAAGACATAGTAACCATGTTGTAACATGAAAAGGCACAAACAAAAGATTCATGAATAACAATGCTTTGCAAGAAGTTTGTTCATTTCACATAAAGAAAGCATAATGAGAATGGTATTCAGCTTGTCCCTCATAGAGTAGCAAACATAGGACACCTTCAAAGTTCATAAGGGTGACTAGATACAAATAGTTTAAGAACAAGCAATATCAAAGTTATGATGGCCCAAGATATCTCGAGCTCGTTGGGGAACCCCAAGAGGAAGGTATGATGAGCACAGCAGCAAGTTTCCCTCAGTTATGAAACCCAAGGTTATCGAACCAGTAGGAGCAAGGAAACACCTCCAAGGTGTTGTTGCCAACTTGGAATCCTGCACGATACAACCACAAAACTTTGCCCCCAACTTACAGTGAGGTTGTCAATCTCACCAGTTTTGCTGAAAACAAGGGATTAAACGTATTGTGTGCAAGAAAGTAAAATCTTACAGAAAGTAAACAGAAAGTAGTAAACAGTTGTAGATTGATGGTAAAAGAAAGGACTGGGGTCCATAGTTCACTAGTGGTGGCTCTCCTTAAGATAGATGACATGTTGGGTGAACAAATTACAGCGGGGCAATTGACAAACATCAAGAAAGCATACATGCATATACTAATCATCTTGAATCATATGAGATTTGATTGGGCATTACAACATTATACATAGACCGAAATCCAACTACATCTATGACTAATAATCCACCTTCAGGTTATCATCTGAACCCCCTCTAGTATTAAGTTGCAAGCAACAGATAATTGCATTACGCATTGTGTGTAAAGTAAACATACGATTGTTCTATGAACAAAGGATTGTTGTTTTCTCCCTAGTAGCAACAGCACATCTAGTACCTTAGAGATTTCTGTCACTTCCCCAGATTACTAGAGGCATGAACCCCACTATCGAGCATAAATACTCCCTCTTGGAGTTGCTAGCATCTACTCGGCCAAGATATCTACTAATAACAGAGAGCATGCAAGATCACAAATAACAAAGACATGATAGAATCAATAATCAATCTGAAATAGCATCTCAATATCCATCGGAACCCCGCAAACACAACATGTAGGATTACAAATAGATGATCGTGATCATGAACGGAGCTCACAAGATCTAAATATGGTAGCACAAAGGATAAGAACCAACCATCTAGCTACTACATGGACCCGTAGTCCAAGGATGAACTACTCAGGCATCACACCAGAGGTTTGCATGCTGATGAAGAAGGCCTCCAGGGTGAATTCCCCCCTCTGGCAGGGTTCCGGGAAGAGCTTCTGATCCCTCCCGATCTAGGTATGGAGATGATGGCGGCTACAGACTCTTTCGTGGAATTTTGGCCGGGTACTTAGGGTTTCTGTATCAGAGGCATCTTATAGGAGAAAGGGCAGGCCGAGGGGGTGACCTAGGTGGCCACACCACCCCCTGGCATGGGCCAGGCCTGGCCGTGCAGCCAGGTGGTGTGGCAGCCCTCTGGCCCCTCTCCGTCTCGTATTCTGGCTCCGTGTCCCCCTCAGTGAAAAACTGACTTTGGCTTTTGTCCCGTCCAATTCTGAGAATATTCATTATCTGACTTTCCTGGAACCAAAAACAGCAGAAAACAGGCAGCTGGCACTGTGGCATCTTGTTAATAGGTTAGTCCAAGAAAGTGTATAAAAAGTACTCCAAAGTATGGACAATACATAAGAAAGTAGATAAAAACCAAGCATGGAACATCAAAAATTATAGATAAGTTTGCAATGTATCAACATCCCCAAGATTAACTCATGCTCGTCCTCGAGTAGGTAAGTGATAAAAAGAAAGAATAATTTTTGAGGTGACATGCACCATCATAAACTTGATCAAAGTATTTGTAAAACATTGATAGCTGGGATCATAGTACTTTAACATAACATGAAAGATAAAGTTCTAACAATAAGACGTAGAAACTATGTTGCAACATGAAAAGGCACAAACAAAAGATTCATGAATAACAATACTTTGCAAGACATTTGTTTGTTTCATATAAAGAAAACATAGCATAGTGGCATTCAGCTTGTCCCTCATAGACTAGCAAACATAAATGCATGGGACACCTTCAAAGTTCATAAGAGTGACTAGATACAAGTAGTTTAAGAACAAGCAATATCAAAGTTATGCATCAATCAACAAGTCTTGGGACAATGCACATAGAACTAAGAATGGCCACTATGCTCTCAAAATAGGTGCATAAAGATAGAAGGTGGAGACTCAACATAAAAGTAAAAAAGAAAGGCCTTCATAGAAGGAAGTAGAGATTCAAGTTTCATAAAGAGCTTCCAAAAATTATGGTACTTATTAGCTTTCATCTCTAATTGCCCCTATCATAAGCATCTTTAGGTGATTAAGGTTAAAGTGAAACAACTAAGAGGATATGCTTAACAAGTTATAAGCCGAAATCTCATGCCCCTTACTTACGAAGACCGAACCTCATGCTACTTAACTTCAGTCACGAGTAAGCTCTTGTCATTCTAAGTACATATGTATCATAGAGAACCGCCAATGGGGTACCCTTGCACATGATACAGGAGCTATCCCATAATCAAAATGACAAGGCAAGCATACAATGAGCAACTCAGCGATCTTTTTATTTGCTATTTGCATAGGTTTTTATTGAGGATGCTTCATAGAGTGCTCATTATGGTTATGCTGCAAGTTTCCACCATGATTAGGCATGGCTTAGGCTAGCGGCCCAGGCATTTCTCTAACACACATACAATCTCCATGATCTTACAAGTTCCCCTTTTATTTCACACCGCCGGGATCCATAAGCAAAAGAACATGATATCAACGGGGTACAATGTACAAGTGCAATGTTGAAAGCGTTCCCCATGATACATGGTTCTGTTAACTTCAACTTATAAAGCACAAGCATATACGCAACAAAGATGGACGCAATGGTTCAAGTTTATTAAATGCAAGAAAGTAAAGTGTGCCATCAAGTTCGTGAGAGCTTTAATCACTAATTTTCACATAACAAGTTTAATTCGGAAGGTAGATAAAAACATGAATATACTTGGAATAGAAAATGCTAATAGGTTGGTATGGTGGACTCTTTGGAATAACTTGGTTTTAGGAGTTGGATGCATGAGTCGAACTCACACTTGGTTAGGGAGGCTAGCAAAAGACTGGGAGCGACCGACTAAGAGATCAATAATGGCCATTATCATGCAGAGCGACAAAACATCATTAATCAAAGCATAAAGTGATATTACAAGTCGAAAACTAAAGGATCATAAAGGCTTATGGTGACTTGAGATAGTCATAACATGGTGTGAGCATGCGCTAAGTCAACCCAAATAAAGCATCAAAGGAGAATACCACAATATTATGCTTTAATATGCTAAAACAACGCATAATTCTTCCAAGGCACATTAAGAAATCTCAATTGTTTATAACATGTCATGCTATAGCAAAGATCACTAAGTATAAAGCCAAAACAATATCAAGCATGGCATGACAAAGCATAAGCCACGGTCAAAAACCAGCTCTCTTTACCACTTAAGCATGAACTTTCCTACTCTTTTCCAATCCAAACCAAACTATTTGAAAACCAATGCATGAAAGAGGGGGTCCAACCAATTTATTCAGCAAAATAAGCAAACCAAGCAAACGAAAACCAAAAACAAAAACGAAGACGCTCCAAAAACAACACAACTGTGCATGAAACAATAAAAATGAAGTGTTTGGAAGAAACCTGGGATTTTTATTGATGAAGAAGGGGATGCCTTAGGCATCCCCAAGCTTTGAAGCTTGTACCTCTTGAATATTTCTTGGGGTGACATGGGGTGGCATCCCCAAGATTGAGCTTTAGTCCATTCTTCATCTCATTACATCATTCTCTCCATACACCTAAAATTTTTCCTTCATACAAAACATCACACAATCTTTATTAGCAACATTAGTGCACTCAAGATAATAAGTCTTTAGGTTCAGTTTCAACACCAATAAAACTTCCATTAAAACACAAGATACTGAAGCACTTCCCTCAAAATGATCAATTCCCCAAAGAGAACTCAAAAAGGAACCAACAAGAAGGAAATGCAAATAATGGCAGAAATCTGTTAAAACAGACCAGCAGGTAAAAACCAATTTTTTCGAAGACCTTCTGTTGCTCAAATGAAAAAGTGTTAAACTAACTAAAGTTATATAACAACCTGGGGCAGAAGCACAAAAATTCACGCCTCAAAACGACGTAAAGAGACTTTACACGAATTTGTACGGTGAAGCACAAAAATCTGTTTCAGGACAGAAACTTTCCCAAGCATTACTTCTCTCTCATTAGAGGTTACTCCTGGCACAAAAAACAAATAAAAAGGATAAGGAGCGGTTAGTACTGAAGTAATAACTTCAAGGACTCATCTAAAACTTTTGGGTTATCTCCCAATAAGTACTTTTCTTTAACGCCTTTAAGTAGGCATGATAGTTTGAGAAGATGCTCACATAAGAAATATGAATTGAAGTAAAAGAGAGCATCAAGAAGAAAATTCAAAACACATTTAAGTCTAACCCACTTCCTATGCATAGGAATCTTGTAAGAAAATAAATCAAAGAAGCACATAGTAACAAGAATGGGTATATAAAACAAGAGCAACTTCAAAACTTTCAGCACATAGAGAGGTATTTTAGTACCATGAAAACTTCTACAACCATATTTTCCTCTCTCATAATAATTTTCAGTAGCCTCATGAATAAACTCAACAATGTAACTATCACATAAAGTATGCTTTTCATGATCTACAAACACATAATTTTTATCAAGCTCAAAAATAGTGGGATTAAAACCTTCAAACCCATTTTAACAATTCTATAACAAGATGACTGATCATTCAATATAGGACCATCGTCTAGAGCTTTATCATAAACATTTTCTAAGCAAAACTCTTTAGTACCATGTATTTCGAAGTTAGGCACAAATAAAGGATTATCACAGATAACATGAGCATAACATTCATCCTCCTTTGGTAAGCATGGGGGACAATTAAATAATGTAAGGGATAAAGAGTTACTCCCATTAGAAGGTAGGCATGGGTAGCTAATTCATTATTCCTCCTTTTGTTCATCACGCTCCTCCTCTTTTTCATCTAATGAGCTTCCCATTTCAGCAATTTCTTCTTCCATAAGCTCCTGCAAGGCATTAGTCTCTTCCGTTTGTGAAAAGTATCTATTAATATATTCAAGAATATAGCCAATTTCTTCCTTGTAATCATCAAAGCAAAATTTAAGTATATCATCAACCTCATATTTATAAGGTGAATCATTAGTATTTTCAAGCAAACTAGCAAGTCCAAATGCACCCTTCCAAGCAATACATTCTTCAATTTGTTCCACATCAAAAAAGTCATAATTCCCCTTAACATAAGAAGATATGGTAACATCATCATTATGCTCACATTGAAACGGGAGGTGTTTATACCTCTTACAACAACAAGATTTATCAAAGCAATAAGTAACATTATAAGTAGAGCACACGTTTCTAGCAATGGTATACAATTTATCAATTTGATCCCATAAGTGTTTCCCTTTTTGTGACAAGCGGTGTTCCTTATAATAATATCTTTGTTCTTCTGTGAAACCACCTTGCCAATTAGGTTTAGTTTCAAAGAAACCAACCATTGATAGAGAGCATGGTAAAGCAAGACAATAGCAAACCAACGAAAATAACAACTATAGGAGGAACTAATTTTTTTGTATTTTTGATAAAAAGAAACAAGCAAACAAAGCAAAACAAAAACAAAAAAGTAAAGAGATTGGTTATGAGGGACTCCCCTTGTGAAGATGTCCTTGACTCCCCGGCAACGGCACCAGAAAAGAGCTTGATGGCCCACGATATCTCGAGCTCGTTGGGGAACCCCAAAAGGAAGGTATGATGAGCATAACAGCAAGTTTCCCTCAGATATGAAACCAAGGTTATCGAACTAGTAGGAGCAAGGAAACACTTCCAAGGTGTTGTTGCCAACTTGGAATCCTGCACAACACAACCACAGAACTTTGCCCCCAACTTACAGTGAGGTTGTCAATCTCACCGGTTTTGCTGAAAACAAAGGATTAAACGTATTGTGTGCAAGAAAGTAAAAGCTTGCAGAAAGTAAACAGAAAGTAGTAAACAGTTGTAGATTGATGGTAAAAGAAAGGACCGGGGGTCCATAGTTCACTAGTGGTGGCTCTCCTTAAGATAGATGACATGTTGGGTGAACAAATTACAACGGGGCAATTGACAAACATCGAGAAAGAATACCTGCACATACTAATCATCTTGACTCCTATGAGATTTGATTGGGCATTACAACATTATACATAGAACGTAATCCAACTTCATCTATGACTAATAATCCACCTTCAGGTTATCATCTGAACCCCCTCCGGTACTAAGTTGCAAGCAGCAGATAATTGCATTACGCATTGCGTGTAAAGTAGATAATACGATTGTTCTATGAACAAAGGATTGTTGTTTTCTCCCTAGTAGCAATAGCACATCTAGTACCTTAGAGATTTCAGTCACTTCCCGAGATTACTAGAGGCATGAACCCACTATCGAGCATAAATACTCCCTTTTGGAGTTGCTACCATCTACTTGGCCAAGATATCTACTAACAACAGAAAGCATGCAAGATCACAAATAACAAAGACATGATAGAATCAATAATCAATCTGAAATATCATCTCAATATCCATCGGATCCCCACAAACACAACATGTAGGATTACAAATAGATGATCTTGATCATGAACGGAGCTCACAAAATGTAAACATGGTATCACAAAGGAGCAGAACCAACCATCTAGCTACTACATGGACCCGTAGTCCAAGGATGAACTACTCACGCATCACACTGGAGGAAGTCATGGTGATGAAGAAGGCATCCAGGGTGAATTCTCCCCTTCGGCAGGGTGCCAGGAAGAGCTTCAGATCCCTCCCGATCTAGGGATGGAGATGACGGGCCATGACTCTTTTCGTGGAATTTTGATCGGGTACTTAGGGTTTCTGTATCGGAGGCATCTTATAGGTGAAAGGGAAGACCGAGGGGGTGCCCTAGGCGTCCACACCACCCCCTGGCAAGGGCCAGGCCTGGCCGCGTGGCCAGGTGGTATGGCGGCCCTCTGGCCCCTCTCCGTCTCGTATTCTGGCTCTGTGTCTCCCTTGGTGAAAAACTGACTTTGGCTTTTGTCTCGTCCAATTCCGAGAATATTCATTTTCTAACTTTCCTAGAACCAAAAACAGCAGAAAACAGGCAGCTGGCACTGTGGCATCTTGTTAATAGGTTAGTCCAAGAAAGTGTAAAAAAGGTACTCCAAAGTGTGGACAAAACATAAGAAAGTAGATAAAAACCAAGCATGGGGCATCAAAAATTATAGATATGTTTGCAACGTATCATTATGCATCAACCAAGAAGTCTTGGGACAATGCACATTAAACTAAGAATGACCACTATGCTCTCTCAATAGGTGCATAAAGATAGAAGATGGAGACTCAACATAAAAGTAAAAGAAAGGCCTTCATGGAAGGAAGCAGGGATTCAAGTCTCATAAAGAGCTTCCAAAAATTATGTTACTTATTAGCTTTCAGCTCTCATTGCCCCTATCATAAGCATCTTGAAGTGATTAAGGTTAAAGTGAACAAACTATGGAGTATATGCTTGACAAAGTATAAGTTGGCAATCTCATGTCCCTTGAATACGAGGGTCGCTCCTCATGCTACTCAAGTTTAGTTACCAGTAAGTTCTTGTCATAGTAAGTACATGTGTATCATAGAGAACTGCCAACGGGGTACCCGTTGCCCGATGATACGGAAGAATCCCCATATCAAAATGACAAGGCAAGCATACAACGAGCATCTCAGCAATCTTCTTATTTACCATGGGGAAATGGTGCTTTTTCTCTCTTTCCTCTTTTCTCATCCTTTTTTTTTCTCTTTTTCTCTTTTTCTCAATCTCTATCTCTTTTTTTATAAGAAGAATGCTTCATAGATTGCTCATTGTGGTTACGCTGCAGGTTTCCACCATGATTAGGCATGGATTAGACCAGCGGCCCAGGCGTTTCTCTAACACACATACTTAACTCCATGGACTTACAAGCTCCCCTTTCATTTCACACCGACGACATCCATAGACAAAAGAGCATGATATCAACTAGGTACAATGTACAAGTGCAATGTTGAAAGCATTCCCCATGATAGCATGGTTCTGCTAATCCCCAACATATAAGTGCAAGCATATACAACATAGATGACACAATGGTTTAAGTTTATTAGGGGCAAGAAAAGTAAAGTGCGCCATCAAGTTCTTGAGAGCTTTAATCACTAATTTTCACATAACAAGTTTAATTCGAAAGGTAGATAAAAACATGAATATACTTGGAATAGCAAATGCTAATAGGTAGGTATGGTGGACTCTTTGGAATAACTTGGTTTTATTTGGAGTTGGATGCATGAGTGGAACTCATACTTGGTTATGGAGGCTAGCAAAAGACTGGGAGCAACCAACTAAGAGAGAAATAATGGCCATAATCATGCAAAACGACAAAACATCATTAATTAAAGTATAAAGTGATATTACAAGTCGAAAACTAAAGGATCGTAGAGGCTATGGTGACTTGGTATAGTCATAACATGGTGTGAGCATGCTCCAAGTCAACCCAAATAAAGCATCAAAGGAGAATACCACAATACTATGCTTTAATATGCTAAAACAACACATGAGTCTTTCAAGGCACATTAAGCAATCTAAATTGTTTATAACAAGTCATGCTATAGAAAAAATCACTAAGCATAAAACCAAAACAATATCAAGCATGACATGACAAAGCATAGGTCACAGTCAAAAACAAGCTCCTCTTACCACTTAAGCATGAGCTTTTCCTACTCTTTTCCAATCCAAACCAATCTTATTTGAAAACTAATGCATGAATGAGGGGGTCCAACCAATTTATTCAAGAAAAATAAGCAAACCAAGCAGACGAAAACCAAAAACAAAAAACAAAGATGCTCCAAGAACAACACAACTGTGCATGAAACAATAAAAATGAAGTGTTTGGAAGAAACCTAAGATTTTTATTGATGAAGAAGGGGATGCATTGGGCATCCCCAAGCTTTGGCACTTGTAATTCTTGGATATTTTTTGGGGTGACACGGGGTGGCATCACCAAGCTTGATCTTTAGTCCATTCTTCATCTCATTACATCATTCTTTCCTTACACCTAAATTTTTTCCTTCATACAAAACTTCACACAATCTTTATTACCAACATTAGTGTACTCAAGATAATAAGTATTTGGGTTCAGTTTCAACGCCAATAAAACTTCCATTAAAACACAAGATACTGTAGCACTTCCCTTAAAAAGCTCAATTCCCCAAAAAGAACCCAAAAAGGAATTAACAAGAAGCAAATGCAAATAATGGCAGAAATCTACCAAAACAGACCAGCAGGTAAAAACCAATTTTTTCGAAGATCTTCTGTTGCTCAAATCGAAAAGTGTTGAACTAACAAAAGTTGGATAATAACCTGCGGCATAATCAAAAAAGCAGTACAGCTCAAACCGACATACAGAGATTTTACACGAATTTTTACAGCAAAGCACAAAAATCTGTTTCGGGACAGCAACTTTCCCAAGCATTACTTCTCTCCCATTAGAGGTTACTCTTGGCACAAAAGGCAAATAAAAAGGATAAGAAGAGGTTATTACTGAAGCAATAACTTCCAAGACTCAACTAAAACTTTTGGGTTATCTCCAAATAAGTACTTTTCTTTAACGCCTTTAAGTTAGACATAAGAAGCAAGAAAGGCATCAAGTATTCTCAAATGAAGAAGCACTAAGAGCAAATTTTGTTTTAATAGGAGAGGCAAAAGAAATCTTCTCTCTCTTCTTAGGGAAGTGTTCCATACCTTTCTTGAGTGGGATTTGATATTTAATGGTGCCTTCTTTCATATCAATAATGGCACCAACAGTTCTAAGAAAAGGCCTTCCCAAAGTAATTGGACAAGAAGCATTGCATTCAACATCCAAAACATAGAAATCAACGAGGACATAGGCATTGTTAACCATAATAAGAACATCGTTAATACTTCCCATGAGTTTCCTTTTAGCATTATCATCAAGTGGGACATTTAAAAAACAATCTTCCAATGGTGTCAAATCAAGCATATCATAAATCCTTTTAGGCATAATAGAAACACTACTATCAAGATCACATAAGGCTTTGAGATCAAAATCATTCACTTTCATATTAATGATGGGTTCCCAAGCATCTTCTAATTTCATAGGAATAGAAGCTTTATGTTTCATCTTTTCCTCTTTAATTTTTATGGGAGCATCAGTAATGTGCTTTGTAAACGCCATATTCATAGCACTAGCATTAGGACTTTTAGCAAGCTTTTGTAGGAACATAATAACTTCAGAGATGTTGCAACCATCAAGATCAAAATCATAATTATCATCTAAAGTGGTAGAGCTATTGTTTCCCATATTTCGAAGAATTTCAGCATTTTTATTAGAAAAGGTTCCATTGGGTTTACTAGCTTCAACCTTAGTGGTAGTGATAGTAGAAATACTATTTTTTTTAGCAATTTCAACTTCTATTTCCCACTTAGCATGCAATTCAGCTAATAGTCTAACATTTTCATCAATCCTAACTTGTATGGCATTAGTAGCCATTTTAGGTTTAGCAGCCATTCTCAATAGTTTCAGGTTTAGCAGCCATTTTATTAAAAGAAGATTGTGCTTCAGTCAATGATGTTATATTTCTTTCAGCATTAGAGAGTTTTTCCTCAATAGTTTTATTGAAAGCAGTTTGTTTACTAATAAAATCTTTAAGCATAACTTGAAGTTCAGAGGGTGCACTCCTATTATTGTTGTAGGAATTTCCATAAGCATTAGCATTATTGGAAGGATATGGCCTATAGTTATTATTACCAAAATTATTCCTATAGGCATTGTTGCTAAAATTATTATTTCTTATAAAGTTCACATCAATTTGCTCTTCTTGAGAAACCAAGGAGGCTAAGGGAACATGATTTGGATCAATATGAGTGATACATTGCAAATGTATCTATAATTTTTGATGTTCCATGCTTGGTTTTATCCACTTTCTTGTGTTTTGTTCCAACTTTGGAGTACTTTTCATATGATTTCTTGGACTAACCCATTAACAAGAGCCATAGTGCCAGTTGCCTGTTTTCTGCTGTTTTTTGTTCCAGGAAAGCCAGAAAATGAATATTCTCGGAATTGGACGGGACAAAAGCCAAAGTGCCTATTTTTCCGGAAGGGATCAAGTGTCAGAATACGAGACGGAGAAGGGCCAGGGAGCCACCACACAACCTGGCCGCGCGGCCAGGCCAGGCTCGCGCCAGAGGTGTGTGGCTGCTCCGGCACCCCTCACCTCTCCTTCCGCCTATATATTGCCTTCGGACGAAAACCCTAAGTACCCGATCAAAATCCACGAAAGAGTGCAGAGCCGTCATCTCCATCCCTAGATCGGGAGGGATCTGAAGCTCTTCCCGGCACCCTGCCGGAGAGGGGAATTCACCCTAGAGGCCTTCTTCATCACCATGCAAGCCTCCGGTGTGATGCGTGAGTAGTTCATCCTTGGACTACGGATCCATGTAGTAGCTAGATGGCTGGTTTCTCCTCCTTTGTGCTTTCATGTTTAGATCTTGTGAGCTCCGTTCATGATCAAGATCATCTATTTGTAATTCATACATGTTGTGTTTGCGGGGATCTTATGGATATTGAGATGCTATTTCAGATTGATTATTGATTCTATCATGTCTTTGTTATTTGAGATCTTGCATGCTTTCCGTTGTTAGTATCTATCTTGGCCAAGTAGATGCTAGCAACTCCAAGAGTTAGTATTTGTGCTCGATAGTGGGTTCATGCCTCTGGTAATCTGGGGAAGTGACAGAAATCTCTAAGGTACTAGATGTGTTGTTGCTACTAGGGAGAAAACAACGATCCTTTGTTCATAGAACAATTGTATTGTTTACCTTACACGCAGTTCGTAAAGCAATAATATGTTGCTTGCAACTTAATACTGTAGGGGGTTTGGATAACCTGAAGGTAGATTATTAGTCATAGATGCAGTTGGATGGCGGTCTATGTATTATGTTGTATTGCCCAATCAAGTCTCAAAGGAGTCAAGATGATTAGTATATGCATGTATTGTTTTCTCGGTGTTTGTCAATTGCCCCACTGTAATTTGTTCACCCAGCATGTTATTTATCTAAGGAGAGCCACCTCTAGTGAAGTATGGATCCCGGTCCTTGTCTTTTACATACAATCTACAATCTTTTACTGCTTTGTGTTTACTTTATGCAAACTTTTACTTCTTTCCATTCGATACGTTTAATCCTTTGTTTTCTGCAAAACACGGTGAGATTGACAACCTCATCGCAAGTTGGGGACAAAGTTCTGTGGTTGTGTTGTGCAGGTCTCCATGTTGCTACTAGCACCGGTAGTGCGCCCTGCCAAAGCTCAGCTAGTAACACCTTTGGGGTGTTTCCTTGCTCCTACTGGTTCGATTAAACCTTGGTTTCATAACTGAGGGAAACTTGCTACTGTGCTCATCATACCTTCCTCTTGGGGTTCCCAACGAGCTCTACATCAACCACGAGCCATCAACACTTTTCTGGGCGCCGTGCATTGAGCCATCAAGCATTTTGCTGGTGCTGTTGCCGGGGAGTCAAGGACATCTTCACAAGGGGAGTCCCTCATAACCAATCTCTTTACTTTGTTGTTTTTGTTTTGCTTAGTTTTTTTTTGCTTTGTTTGCTTGTTTTGTTCTTCAAAAACACAAAAAAATTAGTTTTACTTGTTTGCTTTCTTATTTGAAAACCCAAAAAAATGACTACTCTTGAAAACACTAAGTTGTGTGACTTCATTAGCACCAACAACAATGATTTTATGAGCACTCCCATTGCTCCACCTGTGGCTGAAAATACTTTCTTTGAGATAAAACCTGCTTTGCTCAACCTTGTTATGAGAGAACAATTTTCTGGTATTGGCAATGAAGATGCTGCTTCCCATCTAAATAACTTTGTTGAACTTTGTGAGATGCAAAAGCATAGGGATATAGATGGTGATATTATTAAACTGAAATTGTTTCCTTTCTCTTTGAGAGGAAAAGCTAAAGAATGGTTGAATTCCTTAACTAGGAATAGTATTGATTCTTGGACTAAGTGCAAAGATGCTTTTATTGGAAAATACTATCCTCCTGCTAAGATTATATCCATGAGAAGTGAAATAATGAAGTTTAAACAACTTGATAATGAGCATGTTGCTCAAGCTTGGGAAAGAATGAAATCTTTGGCAAAGAATTGTCCCACTCATGGACTGACTGCTTGGATGATCATCCAAACTTTTTATGCAGGATTGAACTATTCTTCAAGGAACCTATTGGATTCAGCTGCTGGAGGTACCTTTATGACCATCACTTTGGGTGCTGCAACAAAACTATTGGATAATATGATGGTTAATTATTCTGAATGGCATACTGAGAGAGCTCCACAAGGTAAGAAGGTAAATTCTGTTGAAGAAACCTCTTCCTTGAGTGATAAGATTGATATGATTATGTCTATGCTTGTTAATGGGAAAGCCTATATTGATCCAAATAATGTTCCTTTAGCCTCTTTGGTTTCTCAAGAAGAGCAAGTTTATGTGAACTTCATAAGAAATAATAATTTTGGCAACAATGTTTATGGTAATAATGCTTATAGGAACAATTTTGGTAACAACAATTATAAGCCATATCCTCCCAACAATGGTAATGCTTACGGAAATTCTTACAACAATAATAAGAGTGCTCCCTCTGAACTTGAGGTTATGCTTAAAGAGTTCATTAGTAAACAAACTGCTTTCAATAAAACTATTGAGGAAAAACTCTCTAATGCTGAAAGAAATATAGCATCTTTGGCTTTAGCTCAATCTACTTTGAATAAAATGGCTGCTAAACCTGAAACTAATGAGAATCCCTTTGCAGCTACTAATGCTATACAAGTAAGAATTGATGAAAATGTTAGACTATTAGCTGAATTACATGCTAAGTGGGAAAGAGAAGATGAAATTGCTAGAAACATTAGTGTTTCTACTATCACCACCACTAGTGTTGAGGCTACTAATAGTTCTACTACTTTAGATGATAAAGTTGATTTTGATCTTGATGGTTGCAACATCTCTGAAGTTATTAAGTTCCTACAAAAGCTTGCTAAAAGTCCTAATGCTAGTGCTATGAACATGGCTTTTACAAAACACATTACTAATGCTCTCATAAAGATTAAAGAAGAAAAGATGAAACATAAAGATTCTATTCCTATAAAACAAGAAGATGGTTGGGAACCCATCATTAATATGAAAGTGAATGACTTTGATTTCAAATCTTTGTGTGATCTTGATAGTAGTGTTTCTATTATGCCTAGAAGGATTTATGAGATGCTTGATTTGCCTCCTCTTGAAGATTGTTATTTGAATGTACCACTTGATGATAATGCTAAAAATAAACTCATGGGGAGTCTTAATGATGTCCTTATTATGGTTAACGATTCCTATGTCCCCGTTGATTTCTATGTTTTGGATGTTGAATACAATGCTTCTTGTCCTATTACTTTGGGAAGACCTTTTCTTAGAACTGTTGGTGCCATCATTGATATGAAAGAAGGCACCATTAAATATCAACTCCCACTCAATAAAGGTATAGAACACTTCCCTAAAAAGAGATAAAATATTTCTTTTGCTTCTCCTATGAAAACAAAATTTGGTTTTAATGCTTCTTCATTCGAGAAAACTTGATTCTTTCTTTGGTTCTTATGCCTAACTTAAAGGCGTTAAAGAAAAGTACTTGTTGGGAGATAACCCAAGAGTTTTAGATGAGTCTTGAAAGTTATTAACTCTGTAACAACCTCTCCTTATCCTTTTTATTTGCTTTTTATGCCAAGAATAACCTCTAATGAGAGTGAAGTAATGATTGGGAAAGTTGCTGTCCCAAAACAGATTTCTGTGCTTCACCGTAAATATTCCTGAGAGAGTTCTATATGTTGGAATGAGCTGTAGTTTTTTGTGCTTCTGCCCCAGGTTGTTATCTAACTTACGTTAGTTCAACACGTTTTTATTTGAGCAACGGAAGGTCTTCGAAAAAATTCGTCTTTACCCGCTGGTCTGTTTTGACAGATTTCTGCCATTTTCTGCATTTGCTTCTTGTGGGTTCCTTTTTGAGTTCTTTTGGGGAATTGAGCTTTTTGAGGGAAGTGCTACAGTATCTAGTGTTCTAATGTAAGTTTATTTGGTGTTAGAACTGAACCTTGAGACTTATTTATCTTAAGTGCACTAATGTTGCTAATGAGATTCTGTGAAGTTTTGTATGAAGGAAAATTTTCAGATGTATGGAAGGAATGAGTAATGAGATGAAGGATGGACTAAAGCTCAAGCTTGGGGATACCACGCGTGTCATCCCAAGAAATATCCAATAAGTGCAAGCGTCAAAGCTTGGGGATGCCCAAGGCATCCCCTTCTTCATCAATAAAAATTCCAGGTTTCTTCCAAACGCTTCATTTTTATTGTTTCATGCACAGTTGTGTTTTTCTTGGAGCGTCTTCTTTTTCGTTTTTGTTTTGGTTTTTAGTTTTCTTGGTTTGCTTAGTTTTCCGAATAAGTTGGTTGGACCCCCTCTTTAATACATTGGTTTGCAAATAGTTTGGTTTGGTTTGGAAAAGAGTAGGGAAGTTCATGCTTATGTGGTAAAAAGAGCTTGTTTTTGACTGTGGCTATGCTTTGTCATGCCATGCTTGATATTGTTTTGGCTTTATGCTTAGTATTCTTTGCTGCAGCATGACTTGTTATAAACAATTGAGATTCCTTAATGTGCCTTGGATGAATCATGCGTTGTTTTAGCATATTAAAGCATAGTATAGTGGTATTATCCTTTGATGCTTTATTTGGGTTGACTTGGCGCATGCTTACACCATGTTATGACTTTCACAAGTTACCATAGCCTTTATGATCCTTTAGTTTTCAACTTGTAGTATCACTTTATGCTTTGATCAATGATGTTTTGTTGCTCTGCATGATTATGGTCATTATTGCTCTCTTAGTTTGTCACTCCCAGTCTTTTGCTAGCATCCACAACAAAAGTATGAGTTCCAGTCATGCATCCAACTCCCTAAAACCAAGTTTTTCCAAAGAGTCCACCATACCTACCTACTAGCTTATGCTATTCCAAGTATATTCATGCTTTTGTTTACCTTCCACTTGTTATGAGAAAACTAGTGATTAAAGCTCTCACGAACTTGATGGCACACTTTACTTTATTGCCTCTAATAAACTTGAACCATTGGGTCCTTCCTTGTTGCGTATATGCTTGCGCTTTATAAGTTGTAGTTAGCAGAACCATGTTTCATGGGGAACGCTTTCAACATTGCACTTGTACTTTGTACCCCGTTGATATCATGTTCTTTTGCTTACGGATCCCGGCAGTGTGAAATAAAAGTGGAACTTGTAAGATGATGGATTTTGTATGTGTGTTAGCGAAACGCCTGGGCCGCTAGCCTAAGCCATGCCTAATCATGGTGGAAACTTGTAGCATCACCATAATGAGCACTCTATGAAGCATCCTCAATAAAAACCTATGCAAATAGCAAATAAAAAGATCGCTGAGATGCTCATTGTTTGCTTGCCTTGTCATTTTGATTATGGGAAAGCTCCCGTATCATGTGCAAGGGGTACCCCGTTGGTGGTTCTTAATGATACACATATACTTACAATGACAAGAGCTTACTCGTGACTGAAGTTGAGTAGCATGAGGATCGGTCTTCATAAGTAAGGGGCATGAGATTTCAGTTTATAACTTGTCAAGCATATCCTCTTAGTTGTGTCACTTTAACCTTAATCACCTTCAAGATGCTTATGATAGGGCAATGAGAGCTGAAAGCTATAAGTACCATAATTTTTGGAAGCTCTTTATGAGACTTGAATCCCTACTTCCTTTTACAAAAGGCTTTTCTTCCACCATTATATTGAGTCTCCACCTTCTATCTTTATGCACTTACTTTGAGAGCATAGTGGCCATTCTTAGTTCTATGTGCATTGTCCCAAGACTAGTTGATTGATGCATAACTTGATATTGCTTGTTTTAAACTATTGTATCTAGTCACTCTTATGAACTTTGAAGGTGTCCTATGCATTTATATTTGCTACTCTATTGAGGGACAAGCTGAATACTATTATGCTATGTTTTCTTTATGTGAAACAAACAAACGTCTTGCAAAGAATTGTTATTCATGAATCTTTTGTTTGTGCCTTTTCATGTTGCGTCATAGTTTCTTTGCTTATTGCTAGAACTTTGTCTTTCATGTTATGATTGAAGTACTATGATCCCAGCTTTGAATGTTTTTCAAATACTTTGACCAAGTCTTTGATGGTGCATGTCACCTCAAAAATTATTTCTTTTTATCACTTACCTACTCGAGGACAAGCAGGAGCTAAGCTTGGGGATGTTGATACATTGCAAATGTATCTATAATTTTTGATGTTCCATGCTTGGTTTTATCCACTTTCTTGTGTTTTGTTCCAACTTTGGAGTACTTTTCATATGATTTCTTGGACTAACCTATTAACAAGAGCCATAGTGCCAGCTGCCTGTTTTCTGCTGTTTTTGGTTCCAGGAAAGTCAGAAAATGAATATCCTCAGAATTGGACGGGACAAAAGCCAAAGTGCCTATTTTTCCGGAAGGGATCAAGTGCCAGAACACGAGACGGAGAAGGGCCAGGGAGCCACCACACCACGTGGCCATGCGGCCAGGCCTGGCCCGCGCCAGGGGGTGGTGTGGCCGCTCCCGGCACCCCCTCGGCCTCTCCTTCCGCCTATATATTGCCATCGGGACGAAAACCCTAAGTACCCGATCAAAAATCCACGAAAGAGTCTGTAGCCGCCGTCATCTCCATCCCTAGATCGGGAGGGATCTGAAGCTCTTCCCGGCACCGCCGGAGAGGGAATTCACCGGAGGCCTTCTTCATCACCATGCAAGCCTCCGGTGTGATGCGTGAGTAGTTCATCCTTGGACTACGGATCCATGTAGTAGCTAGATGGCTGGTTTCTCCTCCTTTGTGCTTTCATGTTTAGATCTTGTGAGCTCCGTTCATGATCAAGATCATCTATTTGTAATTCATACATGTTGTGTTTGCGGGGATCCGATGGATATTGAGATGCTATTTCAGATTGATTATTGATTCTATCATGTCTTTGTTATTTGAGATCTTGCAAGCTTTTCGTTGTTAGTAGCTATCTTGGCCAAGTAGATGCTAGCAACTCTAAGAGTTAGTATTTATGCTCGATAGTGGGTTCATGCCTCCGTAACTGGGGAAGTGATGAAATCTCTAAGGTACTAGATGTGATGTTGCTACTAGGGAGAAAACAACGATCCTTTGTTCATAGAACAATTGTATTGTTTACCTTACACGCAGTTCAGAAGCAATAACTGTTGCTTGCAACTTAATACTAGAGGGGTTCGGATGATAACTTCAAGGTGGATTATTAGTGATAGATGTAGTTGGATGGCGGTCTATGTATTATGTTGTATTGCCCAATCAAGTCTCAAAGGAGTCAAGATGATTAGTATATGCATGTATTGCTTTCTCGGTGTTTGTCAATTGCCCCGCTGTAATTTGTTCACCCAGCATGTTATTTATCTAAGGAGAGCCACCTCTAGTGAACTATGGATCCCGGTCCTTGTCTTTTACATACAATCTACAATCTTTTACTGCTTTGTGTTTACTTTCTGCAAACTTTTACTTCTTTCCATTCGATACGTTTAATCCTTTGTTTTTCGCAAAACACGGTGAGATTGACAACCTCATCGCAAGTTGGGGACAAAGTTCTGTGGTTGTGTTGTGCAGGTCTCCATGTTGCTACTAGCACCGGTAGTGCGCCCTGCCAAAGCTCAGCTAGTAACACCTTTGGGTGTTTCCTTGCTCCTACTGGTTCGATTAAACCTTGGTTTCATAACTGAGGGAAACTTGCTGCTGTGCTCATCATACCTTCCTCTTGGGGTTCCCAACGAGCTCTACATCAACCACGAGCCATCAACACTTTTCTGGGCGCCGTGCATTGAGCCATCAATGAGCTTTCCCATTAACAAGCATAGACATAATAACATCAATTTTATCACTCAAGGAGGAGGTTTCTTCAACAGAATTTACCTTCTTACCTCGTGGATCTCTCTTGGTATGCCATTCAGAATAGTTAACCATCATATTATGTAGAAGCTTTGTTGCAGCACCCAAAGTAATGGTCATAAAGGTACCTCCAGCAGCAGAATCCAGTACATTTCTTGAAGAATAATTTAGTCCTGCATAAAAGGTTTGGATAATCATCCAAGCAGTTAGTCCATGAGTGGGACAATTCTTTACCAAAGATTTCATTCTTTCCCAAGCTTGATCAACATGTTCATTGTCAGATTGATTAAATTTCATTATTTCACTTCTCATAGATATAATCTTAGCAAGAGGATAGTATTTTCCAATGAAAGCATCTTTGCATTTAGTCCAAGAATCAATACTATTTCTAGTTAGGGATTGCAACCATTCTTTAGCTTTTCCTCTCAAAGAGAAAGGAAACAATTTAAGCTTAATAATATCTCCATCTATATCCCTATGCTTTTGCATCTCACAAAGTTCAACAAAGTTATTTAGATGAGTAGCAGCATCTTCAGTACCAGTTCTAGAAAATTGTTCTCTCATAACAAGATTGAGTAAAGCAGGTTTAATTTCAAAGAAAGTATCTTCAGGAGAAGGTGGAGCAATAGGTGTGCACATCAAATCGTTGTTGTTGGTGCTAGTGAAGTCACACAACTTAGTGTTTTCAAGAGTAGTCATTTTTTGTGTTTTTAATAAAGAAAGCAAACTAGTACAACTAATTTTTGTGTGTTTTTGATAAAGAAACAAGCAAACAAAGCAGAAATAAACTAAGCAAAACAAATAAAACAAAGTAAAGAGATTGGTTATGAGGGACTCCCCTTGTGAAGATGTCCTTGACTCCCCGGCAACGGCACCAGAAAAATAGCTTAATTGCCCAAAATATATCGAGCTCATTGGGGAACCCCAAGAGGAAGGTATGATGAGCACAGCAACAAGTTTTCCCTCAGTTATGAAACCAAGGTTATCGAACCAGTAGGAGCAAGGAAACACCTCCAAGGTGTTGTTTCCAACTTGGAATCTTTCACAACACAACCACAGAACTTTGCCCCCAACTTATAGTGAGGTTGTCAATCTCACCTGTTTTGCTGAAAACAAAGGATTAAACGTATTGTGTGGAAAAAGTAATTGCTTGCAGAAAGTAAACAGAAAACAGTAAATAGTTATAGATTGATGGTAAAAGAAAGGACCGGGGTCCATAGTTCACTAGTCGTGATTCTCCTTAAGATAGATGACATGTTGGGTGAACAAATTACAGCGGGGCAATTGACAAACATCGATAAAGCATGCATGCATATACTAATCATCTTGACTCCTATGAGATTTGATTGGGCATTACAACATTATACATATACCATAATCCAACTGCATCTATGACTAATAATCCACCTTCAGGTTATCATCCGAACCCCCTCCAGTATTAAGTTGCAAGTAACATATAATTGCATTAAGCATTGCGTGTAAAGTAAACAATACAATTGTTCTATGAACAAATGATTGCTGTTTTCTCCCTGGTAGCAACAACACATCTAGTACCTTAGAGATTTCTATCACGTCCCCAGATTACTAGAGGCATGAACCCACTATCGAGCATAAATACTCCCTCTTGGATTTGCTAGCATCTACTCGCCCAAGATAGCTACTAACAACAGAGAGCATGCAAGATCACAAATAACAAAGACATGATAGAATCAATAATCAATCTGAAATAGCATCTCAATATCCATCGGATCCCCGCAAACACAACATGTATGATTACAAATAGATGATCTTGATCATGAATGGAGCTCACAAGATCTAGACATGGTAGCAGAAAGGAGAAGAACCAATCATCTAGCTACTACATGGACCCGTAGTCCAAGGATGATCTACTCACGCATCACACCGGAGGTAGTCATGGTGATGAAGAAGGCCTCCAGGGTGAATTCTCCCCTCTGGCAGGGTGCCGGGAAGAGCTTCAGATCCCTCCCGATCTAGGGATGGAGATGACGGCGTCTATAGACTCTTTCGTGGAATTTTGATCGAGTACTTAGGGTTTCTGTATCGGAGGAATCTTATAGGCGAAAGGGGAGGCCGAGGGGGTTCCCTAGGCGGCCACACCACCCCCTGGCGTGGGCCAGGCCTGGCCACACCGCCAGGTGGTGTGGTCGGCCTCTGGCTCCTCTCTGTCTCGTCTTCTGGCTCCGTGTCCCCCTCGGTGAAATATTGACTTTGGCTTTTGTCCCGTCCAATTCCGAGAATATTCATTTTCCGACTTTCCTGGAACCAAAAACAGCAGAAAATAGGCAGCTAGCACTGTGGCATCTTGTTAATAGGTTAGTCCAAGAAAGTGTATAAAAATACTCCAAAGTGTGGACAAAACATAAGAAAGTAGATATAAAACAAGCTTGGAACATCAAAAATTATAGATACGTTAGCAACGTATCAGCGGGGAGATACAGTTCATGGTGATAGTGATTGTGCCAAGTGTACGAATGTTAAGTGTAACAATTATAATCTTATAAGTATGTGTGTAGGTGAGCAACCCATAATTAGCCGGAACTCCTCTTGGTAGATTTCATCCCAACTTCAATAATCCTACTAGTTTGTTACCAAAACCATGGTGAGTCACTAGACGATTAAGATCCTTCAGGTTGCTTAGCAATTAAGCTCCTTGGATCAGACTAATGAAATAAGCACGATGGTTCCTCGTGATCCTCAAGTCAACTAGTTTCCTATTGATATCCCCGTGTCACTCGAGGGTCGTCGGTCTACTAGCGAGCAAGATCCTATCCATGTAGAACAAAGCATCATGTTGTCTGGGCCCTTAATTGGACAACAAGCATTAGGCATCCCACATATAGTCAAGCACACATAATATAGTAATTAAAATCAATCACAAACTAATGGAAAATATATGGAGGCACATCACATATCACTAATCCCTTACATCTCCCACGCCCAAGGAACTTACTCACACATGAGAGAAGAAAGCATCATCGATATAATTAAATAAAGGGAGTTCTTCTCGATATTACCATGGAGATCCATAATAAGAATAGAAAAGTAATCCAACACAATTCAAGATAGGAAGAAACAATCTCAAACCCTAGTCTTGCAAGGTGAAGATCTCTCTCTCTCAAGTACAAGTAATGGCTATGGGGGTGTGTTGTCTAGGAGGTCGAAGATCGTGGAGCGATATGAAGAACATCTTCTCCTCCTTCTCCGAATCTCTTCTTTCTCCTTTCTGGATGGGATGGAGGCTGTTGTGTTCTGATTTAGCGTATCCACTCTTCATGAAAGTTGTCCCTTTTTACAAGACGGAGGCGGCGACAGCTATATGGCGGCAGCTATACGGCCAGAAAAATGTTCCTGTCGTATAGTTGCTCGTTAAAGCTTCTATTTGCCTCCGTTGATTGCTTCCAAAAAGTGACTTGCTTGTTTTCGCCTAAATATTGTGTTTCCCTTGTTAAAACCTTTTGTTGATATTCAAAATCTGAAACACACATTAAAAACCAAGTTTTCTTCACTACCGAAGTATTAGCATTAGGTAAAGCTAGAAAACGATCAAATCCAGAGGAAAACCATCAATAAAAACCATCAAAAATATGTCAAATCTCACAGCTATCAACTGTCAAATCTTATTCCTTTTGTCTCTTGATACTTGCATTGCCCGAGATCTGATCAATGACATCATCATGTCGGGTTCAATCTCGTTACTGAACAATGATACTTGACTCGTTCTGACAAGTGATATCCCTGTGATCAAATCATACGCTCAGTAGCTATTGGATATAACTTCTCTGAGTGGGCCCTCGAGTATCTTACCATCACGCGGATGGACAAATACCGCTCTTGACGTATATTACCTCTACAGTTCCTCCGAATACCTGAACACACCTTTATATCACTGTATTACCAAGTGACGTTTGATGCTATCTAAGCACTCTCGAGAGACAGTGATTGATATAACCTCACGGTCTAAGGAATAGTCTACTAGGTCTATTCTAATCATCGTAACTTGAACTTTGAGACATGATCGGGTCATGATGTTTAGGTTGGGTATTAGTTCATCATCTCATTCTGATCTCATTCATAGAATGAGATGACTCCATTTCCAACTGGCATAAATGACACATGATCAGGAAACCTTGATAATCTATTGACCAATGAACGAGTGACTAGAGTTTCACCTGGAACCTCTGGTTGTTTATATATCACATGTGTATTGACGTTTCCTTTCAATACAGTTATAGCATGATATAAAACTTAATCATAAACTATATGAAATATGATAATAATCCTTATTATTATTTGTCTCTAGGGCATATTTCCAACAGTCTCCCACTTGCACTAGAGTACAAATAAACTAGCTGCATTTGTTCTTAATCATTGGCACCATATATTCCGGTACCTTGAACATTCTTGCTCATGGAAGAAGTTGAGTCTTGGGCCTGTACTTTATAGTCCCAAATCCTTTTCAACTTACTAATGTCACCTAGATTGACATTAATACTTTATCATCTCATGATAACATCTTTGTGTATGCATTGTCGTTATGGCAGCAGAACGAGGCCAGATTCCAGGAGCCTATAGTGACTTTAGATCAACCTCGAGGGCTTTGTCATGGGCACTGTGCCTTGGGACACATCATTCTACGTTAAAAGTGAACTAGCCCCGCCATAACATTATACATCACATTGATGGTACCCTTATCTTTTATTATAAATGTAATTATTGAAACACTAGTGCACCCTGTGCAATTTTTGATATTTTGTTCACCTCGCTTCTGTAGGGGTTCCGCGTATGAAAACAATAAAATTTTACCCTATGCCCCTGAACCCCTGAAGCTGCCAGGACCTATCTATTAGTAATACAGTAACGGGAGGGGATTTTCATGAACTTACCCATGAAGACCAAAAAGCGTTGTCAACGCTCAGGAGAGTGTGGTTGATGTAGACGAGCCGAAGCCGACCTCAAGGTCGTGATGAAGTCCTTGCGCTCCTTTGGCTCCAACGACTTGAGTGCCTCAAGTGCGACACCTCGCGGGGAGTTACACATGCTCGGTGTCTGACGATGACTCCCACTTCCCTGATCCAGCAGCAGTTGTGGAAGTAGAGCTCCCGGATCTGAATCCCGCAGCGCGACGACGCTCCGCGATGAAGATGTCTCTCGTTCGTGCAGTCCATACTTGGGACTACAGTCACGAGAGAGAGAGGGGGAGAGAAAAAATATCAATTTGAGGTCCTCCCAAAAGTGAGAAGACCTTTATTGATTATTGGTGTATTTTATTTGGCCAAATACCCCCACTATATATATGGGAAGGGGAGGTACTACCTCCCTCAAAGTCACAAGGTGGGACTAAAGGAGAGGAGGGGGAGGGGTGGCACCGCCGGCCACCACCATGGGCCCCGCGCGGGGGGGCTGTCCCACTAGGGTTCCGGCCACCCCCTTGGCCCCTTCTCCCTGTCTCCTTTCCCTAATGGTCCCTCTCCCCTTCGGGAATTGGCCCATTAAGCCTTTGACCATTTAAATTGATTTTTCTCTTTATCAAATAATTATGAATAAATGATTAAATCAATATTTAACATTCATTCATATAATATTCAACCTCCGTGGCTATGGAACACTTCCACCTCCAATCCGGACATCCTCCGGACTTACCGAAACCCTTCTGGTTTTCTCCCTACAATTCTTCGGTGATTCTACCAATCCTATAAACACTCTCTAAGCATCATCAAGCCCTTAAGCGTGATACCCCACAGTTCAGGAACACTCCAGACATGGTCGGGACACTCCCGCACCAATGATCGACGGAGGGACCTGGATGGCCATGTGACCCCTGTGCGTTCCATGAAGATCTTTTGTCGTTTGAACCGGGACAGTCGTGTCTTATTACCTTTGTATCTTGATACTTGCATTGCCCGAGATATGATCAATGACATCACCATGTCATGTTCAATCTCGTTACCAAACAATGCTACTTGACTCGCTCCGACAAGTGATATCCCTGTGATTAAATCACACGCTGCGCAGCTATTGGATATAAATTCTCCGAGTGGGCCCTTCGAGTATCTTCCCGTCACATGGACGGACAAATCCCGCTCTTGAAATATATTTCCTCAACGGTTTCCTCTCAGTACCTGAACACACCTTTATAACCACTGTATTACCAAGTGGCGCTTGATGCTATCAAAGCACTCGCGGGAGACAGTGATTGATATAGCCTCACGGTCTAAGGAATAGTCTACAAGGATCCATTTCTAATCATCGTAAGTTGAACTTCGTGACATGATCGGGTCACGATGTTTAGGTTGGGTATTGGTTCATCATCTCATTCTCGGAATGAGATGACTCCATTTCCAACTTGGATAAATACCACATGATCAAGAAACATGATCATCTGTTGACCAATGAACCAGTGACTAGAGTTTCACTGGGAATCCCTGGTTGTTTGTATATCACACGTGTATTGATATTTCCACTCAATACAGTTATAGCATGATATAAAACTTAATCATAAACTATATGAAATATGATAATAGTCCTTACTACTATTTGTCTCTAGGGCATATTTCCAACAGCTTCCTACTTGACTTTAGTCGGTATTGTTGATACAGGAGTTTCCAACATATTCCCTTACAACATAACCATTTATGCTTAAGATATGTCATCCTTCATGGATTTGGAATTATGTCTACAATTGTCTATTAGACACTGCGGACAAACTTAGCTCAACCTTCCGTGATTCAATCTTAATCACTTTTCAAACGTTCTTTCTTAGATCATATATTATGTTAAGTTATCATCATGGTTTTTAAGCTAGAACCTATATCTCAACATAGTGGATGATGATAATCCTTTTCTTTCTTTAAACCATTGATGTTAAACTTAATGATATTCCTATTTTGAGTTATCAAGGACCAGTTCCTTAATTAACTTCTATTCTGAAACCCTTGTCAGAATCTCTTTAGGAATACTACATAATATCGTAACATACTTATTATCAACTTCTAATTTCTATAAAGCTTTATTTATTGGTTCTTGCGCTTTAATTCTTAATGTGTCGTATACACACTTAAGAATCAATCCTTAAACTCCTACTCAAAATATGTTCCCAACATATTTGAGTATGAGTCATTACTCCTACTCAAAATATGTTCCTACATATTTGAAATTGAGACTTACATCGCTCCCACTCAAAAATATGTCTTTCACATATTGTTTTAGGAAGACTTTCATAGCTCCCACTCAATTTTATGCAAATTGCATATCCACTCACTGTTTTGAACAACTTCAAAATCCTTTGATCAATTATCAAACTTGAGAGTTTTATTATGAGACACTAGTACCTTACTAGTTTTTAAATCCACTAGACTTTTAGCACATTTGAATCAAATTCATTTGAATTTGTCCAATACATTATTCATGACAAATTGTGCCTTTGTCATTCAACTTTTTCTTCATGACTTTGCAGTTATTTGGAAAATTCAAGTAACCTTTTACTTGTTAAGATTCAGCAAAGAATTGCTTTCTAATCTTAAGTGAATTTTGCTTTAGGATTTCTCATAATTATAGTTTACCATTATTTCCTTAGTAGTTCGTAGGTATGTCATATTCCAGTAATCATGACAAATGATTCACAAATATCTCCATACTAGATGTGGAGTATATTTTGAATCCTACTTTGTGTAGTGAAAACACTAGTGGGGAAAACACAATGATCATTATCATTGATTCTTTCCTTTATGAAGAGAATCGTTCAGGAATGCTTTCCGTTGCGCTTCTCAACACTATGATGTAGGGTTTTGAATCCTCATCGTGTTTTTCACTATCTTCCAAAAGCTTCAAAATCGAGAAATACCACTAAATGTGAACTTTCTCGAGAATGCACCTAAAATCAAGCAATACTAGTTTTGCTTCCTTTTGGTTCTAGCTATGGCTATCGTATTCATAATTTTTCAATGAATACTCTACAAGGACTTATTTTCTATTGTTTTGGTTATATCGAATAACTCCAAAACTTCCACGATGATCCATACAATATATGGCACCGATCTAACGAATCTAGATGGTTCACTATATATATTCTAATTGAGTGCTAACTATTTCTAACTAATGGTCTTTACACCTACACTTCAATGAATTATTTGGCGCCATCTATTCACCCACTTGATATCTAATATCATATTGCGATGCTTTGCATTTTGACATTTCAAACGCATTGCATTTCACAATTTCTTCATGCCAATCTTATAAAGTTGATTTTCATTACTATTGATCAAATCGTAATAATTAGATTCTCTTTTATCTTTAATACCCTTGGTTGATGAAATAATTTGATCATATCAAATAGTTTCATATTCATGTTTCCTTTGGTAAACTTCTTTACACAATTCAAACAATCATATAATGATAATCACCATTTTGTTAAAACACAATACATCGAATATGTATTTACTTTTAACAATTCATTAAAACACTTTGTATTCATATAATACACGGTGTTTAAGTTATTTTGCCGAACTTAGGCATGATTCATATGTGACAAGAATCGAATGACTTTCACATACTATCACATAACTACGAATTTAAATAATGGTTTCATTCAAAATGAACATATCATTAAGTTAGGTATTTTTCAAGGCATTTTATTATTTTACAAATGTTCATGCATTATCAATTAGTTTCAAAACAAGGATAATTCACACATAATCAAACAAGATATGAACATGAATAGAAATCGTTCCTAAAAGTAGAACAAATGTTTGTTACAAACTCATATGAATAACCGTCTCACGAAGTGTGAGACACACTAAATGTAACATCCCAAAACTTTAATCAAGGTAATCAAGATCAAATCTACCCAATTTAGGGTTAACAAAAACTTTTCCCATTTAAAATCTTTAAGCCTTCATATGTGTGTGCATTTAAATAGGAATTGTTTTGAATTGCCATCATTGAGTGATCTATTAGTTGTAAAATGACTCTAAGGTGAATTACACATCATCTAGATCATCCCCAAGCAAATCCCAAAGAAAAAGAAATCAAAAAGAATTAAATAAAGGAAATGGTCACTTTTGCCATTTTAATCACCTAGCCCACTTTGGGTGTTCCTAGCACTCAATTTCCAACAGAGACAATTGTGGATCTTTGCACCCCTTGCTAGTACAAGTAGTGATGTGCCAAGGCCCACTTTGTGTCATCCCAAAACCATTCAAACTCTAATTTCAAATGACATTTGAAAATTGAATCTAGTTCATATGTATAGATCACACTTTTTCAAAAACCGCTCAAATGAACTCCATTTCAAAATCCCAAGCAACCACGAATCTTAAGCATGTGACAAACTACTCGACCAAAAATCTTTCAAAAATTCAAAAGTTTCTCTCATGCGGCCATTTGATCAAACAGGTGGCAGGCAAGATTTTTCTGCCTAACTAATATTGTTTAGTGATCATTGCATTGTCGAGTTTTTGGCCTCCATTTGGTTCCCTTGTCTCCCCCAGCTCTAACCAAACCCTCACCGGCCTACCCCTTAGCCTGGAGCAGCAGTTGCGCGCCACCCATTTTTGGTCACCACCGGCTGAGCATGCGCAGCTCACAGCAGACCACGCCGCGCCAATCCAGCTTGCCCACTAGCTCCACCCAACCCTACCGTGACTCCCTGTCCACCCCACGGCCAAAGCCAGCGCATGGACCACCCCAGAGCAGCGCTGCCCTTTCTCTCTGCGTGCAGCTAGAGCGCGCCAGAGCGCCCTCGCCACAGACCACGCCTCGACACCACCGTGCACGCCGCTCCGCCTTGACCACGCCAACCCGCCAGACACGACTGTGCACCGCCGTGCGACCCACGGTCGCCAGGAGCACCGTCGAGCATCGCCTTTGTCCCTCAGAGCGCGGGAAGCTCCCAACCGTTAGCCACCGCCCCTAGACACGCCATTACATCATAGAGGACCGCCAGCAGACCGCGCACCGTCTGCCTACCTTGCCCACGCCGGTAGCCCTCTGTATCACCGTCACCGACGAGCTCCGCCCACACCCGTCGGTCCCCTCGTCGAGCCTATATAAGAAGGCCACCCCTAGCATCAATCGCCACACCATTCCACTCCCCTCTCTCCACTGATCATTTCCCCTCTCTCGCCGAAGCCACTCGAGCAGCCCATCGCCGGAATTCCGCTGGAGGTAGCCGCTGCAGAGGAGGAGACGTGGTCGTCGATTTCGTCCACCTCAGCCCCTGCCGCGACCTCGCCTGAGTCCGCCGTCATCCAGCAGTTCGTTTGCCCGCCTCGCCACACTAGCTGGAGCCCTGGTATGTCCCAGTAGACCCCCACCGACCGCGCTAGGGTTCAGTCTCGCCGGCGACGTGTCCGTCATCGACGACGACTGTGAGTTGTTGATCCAAGATCTAATCGTGTGGTTCTTACACCCCGTTCCGCTTCGTGTTTAATGAGTCACTGACAGGCGTGACCCTCCTGTCAGCAGCCCTTAGCGCCGTGGAGTGTACACGGGCCGGCCCATTTAGTTTCCCGCGCTGACCCAGTAATTCAAATATAAGTTTTTCTATTTTAATTAAAACTTAGTTCTGTCCCTTAGTTTAAAAATCAATTCAGAGAGTTTTACAAATCCAAATTGAATGATTCCAATTTTGTTGGAAAGATAATTGAAAACTCTATCCAAGCCAGTTGGTTTAAATCAATTAGAGTTATAGATCTCTCCTAGCAAAAATAACCAGACAGAAGCGTTTTCACATTCAAACATTTTTCTAAAAACAACCATAATAGATTTTGAGTTGATTACAACTCTCAAAAATCACATTTAACCATACCTATCTAAATATGTAATAAGATTAAGGTTTGCATGTAGTGACTTTGGACTAGTACCAAAATAATGCTATATAGGCATTTTTAGTCACTTTAAATCATCAATTATTAAACTTGAACTTATTAAAATGTGATCCAACCTTTAAATCACATTCCCATATGTTAGAATATGTGGTTAGGACATGTGTCCACATGATCCCACATTTTAGTTGGAGAATATTAAACCTTACTTAATTTCCATGAGTAGAAATTACTTTTCTCAAATAAAAAGAATGAAACTAGTTCATTTAAACCTTGTGATACTTGTGATGATAATAGATCATCAAATGTGTTCCTTAGTGTGCTAAGTAGACTAGTTAAGTATTGTTTGGTGATTGTGTACCCCGTATGTATTTATAGACGATAGTACCAACCAAGCTTTCGAGGAGGAGGGGTTCTACCAAGAGGAGGAGGAAGAAAACTTCAACCACTGCACTACACAAGGCAAGCCATCATTAACAACGCAAGCTAATCCTTGCAAGCTAGATAACCTAAGCAAGATGCATTAGGCATGCTTTGGTTATATCCTTTTGACTTATACCTACTCCAAGTTTTATTTACAAGCTTTACCTTCTTTACTTTACCAAAGTTCTTTACTTGTTTAAAGGTAGCATAAAGAGTATAAAACTTGACCTATCTAGTTAGACTTAGATGTCATTCTATGGCATGATATTGACATTAGCATCCCACCTTAGTGAACACTCTTAACTTAGTAGTTTAGAGCTAAACCAAAACTTGATTCACTTTAGATGGGAATACTTGGTGAAAATGACTTGTGAAAACCTTGGAATGATGAGTCATTCTACTGAGATGTTTTGACATGTGTTGAGAAACACAAATGGTTTATGATAATGAAAATGTTGAGGCATGAGCCTTAGCCCTTTTACAAAAACTGATGGTTAGGTTCGGATGCGATACCATTCCAATTTTACCGTACAACCACAATACCTGAATTGGGTAAGGCTTAGCCAAAAGTTTATATGCATTAGTATTAGTTCCCTCACGGGAGAGGTTTGAGCTGAGGCTACCTCTCAATGTTGTCCACCTATGTAGTGCCCAAGATGACAGATGGTCATGGTTGGGAGGCCATGCTCATAGGAGAGGTGCTTATACTAGGGTGTGTAAAGGAAAGATTATGTTTGATTATCTGCATACTAAGTATGATGATTCAGGGTTATCCCTGACAGATGTATCGAATCTTGTGGTGAAAGTGTACCACCTCTGCAGAGTGTCAAATTATTCGAATAGCCGCGTCCGCGGTTATGGACAGTTGGAGTGGCGATACTGTTCCGTTGTCAGATGTTTTCAAAATGACTTATGAAATGAATGATGAATCTTGACTTGACCACAACAGAGTTGTGACTATGACAACTAAGTTCCCACTTAGGTGTTTTCAAACTTTATTTTATCTTTCTTTGTTTCTAAACTCAGCTTAGGTTTCAAACTTAACTTTACAATTAGACTTAGAACTTAGCATTCCTACTAGAACTATCCTAATTGTTAGTGGTAGTTTGCGAGTACTTCAAGAGTACTCATGGCTTTTGTCCCTGGCTATTCCCGTGGCCATACTATGAAGGAGACTACCAAGAGGAAGGACAGTAGGATGGCTATGATAACTAGGACTATCTTCCATCGTCAGCATTTCCTGTGACCCTGAAGATGGACCCCATCACTATGCTTATTAATTATCCCACTGCTTGTTGTATTAAGACTGGATCATGAGATCCTTTATTCGTGTAAGACCTTATTATGGTTTGTAATGGACGATGTACTATGATATCCAATCTGTTATGTCTCGCAAAAATGGTAATCCTGGGATTGCGATGTATGGCATAACAGGCATCTGGGATTAAAAATCCGGGTGTTGACAAGTTGGTATCAGAGCCATCCTGACCATAGGAGACCCTAGTTAGAATGGACGTCCGAACAAAAACTTAGTTTCAAAAACCAAAGTGAGTATTTATGAAAACTATTTCCTCTCTTACCCTTGGGGATTCTTTCTCTCAAAAAAATTCATGTTCCTCCAAATTCTTACATTACTACATAAAACTTGACACACTTGATCACTTCACTAACTTTCTCATCCTAAATTCTTATAGATGGAAGCCCAATACAGCAAGTTCTACCAGTTGGGGAACGGAGGCCAACTGATCTTCGAGAGGGATTTGGATGCAATGTCTGAGTTCTTGGAGCGTCCTCATCCGGAATTCCTTGGAGCTCAACTCCCGGGTCCACCAGGAGGAGATTTGCAATGGCTAGTAACCATTGATCTTCGAGGCAAGATAGAAGCACTAGTATCGGGGAGGATTCAGTTCTCCGTGAGAGAGAACAACTGACTAGATGGATTAGCCAGGGCAATGCATGGAGCTCTCGCACGTCTGTGTGCCCTGAGTGTCAACCTAATCCAAGGAATCTGCTTTGTTCACTATGCAAGGAGTGATTCCATGGGAATGCCACTAGAGATGCCTCGAGTGGAGAACCTCGACTTCCTACTGTACGACAGACAGAAGGAGTTGGACAATGCTAGAGAGGTCTAATACATTGCAAATGTATCCATAATTTTTTATGTTCCATGCTTGGTTTTATCTACTTTCTTGTGTTTTGTCCATACTTTGGAGTACTTTTCATATGATTTCTTAGACTAACCTATTAACAAGAGCCACAGTGCCAGCTGCCTATTTTCTGCTGTTTTTGGTTCCAGGAAAGTCAGAAAATGAATATTCGCGGAATTGGACGGGACAAAAGCCAAAAATCCTATTTCACCAGAAGACTCCCGGAGCCAGAATATGAGACGGAGTGGGGCTGGGGCCCAGCCACACCACCTGGCCGCGCGGGCTGGGCCTGGCCGCGCCAGGGGGTGGTCTGGCCGCCCAGACACCCCCTCGGTCTCCCTCTTCGCCTATAAGATGCCTTCTGACCTAAAAACTCAGGGGGGTTTCGACGTTTTTCCAGAAGGAGTTCCACTCCGCCGCCACCACCAGATTCCACGAAACTCCGTTACGGCACTCGCCGGACGGGCAATTGGAGGAGATCATCGCCATCATCATCACCATCGCTTCTCCATCGACCATCCATGTTTCCCCCATCCATAAGTGAGTAGTCCCCCGCTGTAGGCTATGGGGATGGTAGGGATTGGATGAGATCGTTCATGTAATGGCATCAGATTGTTAGGGCATGGTGCCTAGTATCTTTTATTAGTGCTTTATGACTTTGTTGCGACTTGTTATACTTAATGCTTGTCACTAGGGCCCGAGTGCCATGATTTCAGATCTGAACATGTCATTATGATCGTATTTTTTATGTTCTTATCTGCAAGTTGTATACACATGTTGTTGTCCAGAACCAATGGCCCCGAAGTGACAGAAATCGGGATAACCAGAGGGAATGGCTTTGATGTGAAGATCACATGTGTTCATGGAGTGTTAATGCTTTGCTCCGGTGCTCTATTAAAAGGAGCACCTTAATTGTAGTAGTTCCCTTGAGGCCCCGATGCAAACGGGCTGGCAGGACAAAAGATGTTGTGCAAGTTCTCATTGCGAGCACGTATGACTATATATGGAACACATGCCTAGGATTATCTAGTACTTGGATGCTTTATCTTCTTTATCTGCAATTGCCCTATGTTCTGATTGCTATGTGAATTGTCTTGTGCATGCAACGCCCGTCCATCCATCCCTATGCCTACCGCACTTGAATCCTACTGTTTACTGCTATTGTTACTGTTGTCTTTACTTTACTACTTCTGTTACTTTACTATTCCTACTACAAAACTGTTGCTACTGATAAACTATTGTGAGCAAGATTGTTTCCAGGTGCAGCTGAATTGAGAACTCAATTGTTAAGGCTTATAAATATTCTTTGGATCCGCTTGTGTCGAATCAATAAATTGGGTTTCACTTCCCTCGAAAATACTGCAATACACCCCCTATACTTGTGGGTCATCAAGATTATTTTCTGGCGCCGTTGCCGGGGAGCATAGCTTTATTTATCAAGTTCACTTGGATTCTCTATTGTTCGCTGCTATTCATCCATCATGGGTAAGTCTCGTAATGGCAAGTTTCCTATTTTATCATCCACTACAAGAAGAGGTACGGTTCTGAACACCTCTGCTGCTCTTGATTCACCATCTGTTATAAGTAAGCTCGTTACACCACCAGATACACATGCTACACACACTACTACTACTGCTGAATCTGAAACTTCTGATGCTTATGATGTTGCTTCTACTGTGCTTGATAAGAGTGGTTCATTAGGTTCTTTCCTAGATGCTACGATTGCTATAACTATAGCTGGAAATACCGAAACTCCTAATGAAGACACTACCACACCTGTTAGTTCACCTGAGTCTAGTGAAAGTTATGATATTGAAGATGGTTATGTGGAGATGACCGATGAATTTATTAAAGAATGTAAAAACACCCATGATAGGAGCGCTGCTAAGAGTCTCCTTGAGAGGCATACTATTAGACCCAAATTATCTCCTATTGCTAAGTTTGCTGCTTCTCCCATAAACATTATAGATGAAGATTATGATTTCTCTCGTGATCTATCTTACATAACTATTGTTGAGAAAGAACCTTTTTGTGGGACTAAGAATGAGAGTGCGGTAGCACATATGAATGAACTTTCTACCATGAGTGGCTTGTTTTCTGATGATATTAAGATGCGTACTTACTTTGTTGCTAAGATTTTCCCTTTTTCACTGAAAGGAGAAGCTAAAACTTGGTTTAGTAATTTACCTCATGGATCTATTGATAGCCCTGATTGCTTGATTAGTACTTTCCTGCAGAAATATTTTCCTCCTAGTGCTAGACATGCTATTTTGCAGGAACTTTTTGATTTTAAACAGGGAGAAAAAGAGATATTCCCGAATCTTGGGCAAGGTTTTGTGCTTTGATTCATGCACAAGCTGGAATTCCATTACCTAAGAATGAGCTTCTTGATATATTTTATAATGGACTAACTGAGGAATCTAGGACATACCTAGATAGTTGTGCTGATTGTGTTTTCAGGAATAGGACTCCTAAGGAAGCTGGGGAATTAATGGCTAAAATAAGTAAGAACTATGAAGATTTGACTCCTCCTAAACAAGCTATACCTGAAGTAATTATACCTGAATCTACTATTCCGGTGCCTATTCCAACATCAAATAAGAGGGGAGTTATTGAATTAAATGATGAAGTGATGAAGGAAGCTAAGAAATGTCTTAAGGAGAAGGGAATTAAAGCTGCAGATGTCAAGAATTTACCTCCTATAGAAGAATTATGTAAGCCTATTCCCTACTCACCCACTATTGAGGTACACTCTCTCCAACACTTTGATGAAGTTGATATCCCTTACTCTAAACCTCATGATCAATGCTTAGAAGAATTTGATATCTTTATTGTTAAGCAAGATAATTTTAATAAAAGGGTGAAAAATCATCTAATGGAAAGCACTAGAGCTATTGTTGAGTTGAAAGATATTGTGGAAAGAACCTCTAATGATGTTAAAATGATTGTTAAACACTTTCAAATGGTTAAAAATCAAATAGATCAACTCATTAAAGTGCAAAAAGACTTGCTAGTTAATGCTGCTAAAGAAAAACATGCTTATGAAATTAGAACTAGAAGTGGAGCTGCTACCTAGGATCCTCTATATCCTGAGGGGCATCCCAAAAGAATTGAGCAGGATTCTCAACAAGCTGAAAATAGTGGTTCTACTCGTAAGAAAAGGAAAAAGAAACATAAAACTATTATAGAACCCTCTGAACCTGCTATAGATCCTAATAGTATATCTATCTCTGACGCTAAAACTGAAAGTGGTAATGAAGAAAATGAAGTTCCTAATGAAGAAAAAGTTGAAGAAGAACCTGAAAACCACACTAAGAATACTAAATACACCAAAGAAGATTTTATTGCTAAGAAACATGGTAGTGAAAGAGAGCCTTGGGTCCAAAAACCTATGCCTTTCCTTGATAAGAAACACAAGTCAAAGGAAGATGAACACTATAATAAGTTTGGTGAGTGGATGAAACCTTTATTCCTGCAAATTCCTTTGACCGATGCTATTAAATTGCCTCCTTACTCAAAGTATATGAAGGATATTGTCTCGAATAAATGGAAGATCCCTAATGAAGAAATTTCTACTTTGCTTGCTAATTATTCATTCAATGGTAAGGTTCCTAAGAAAGTTGGAGACCCAGGGATTCCAACTATCCCTTGCTCTATTAAGAACAGTTATGTTAGAACTGCTTTGTGTGATTTGGGAGCTGGAGTTAGTGTTATGCCTTTCTCTCTCTATAAGAGACTTCAACTAGAAAAATTAATACTAACTGATATATCTTTGCAAATGGCTGATAAATCTACCACTATTCCTGTTGGTATATGTGAGGATGTATCTGTTCAAGTGGCTCATAATTGCTTGATATTAACTGATTTTGTTGTGCTTGAAATGCCTGAAGATGATAATATGTCTATTATTCTTGGGATACCTTTTCTTAATACTGCAGGAGCTGTTATCAATTGTAATCAAGGAAAGGTGACTTTCAATGTTAATGACAAGGAACATACTGTCTATTTCCCCAAGAAGATTGAAAGGACTTATGGTTTGAATTCAATTGAACATGTTGAGGGCCTTCAAGTTGGAGAAATATATTGTCCCATACCAAGATAAAAATTTGAAACTATTATGATTGGGACCATTGCTATCAAGGTTGAGGTAACATAATCATTAGTGGAATACAAAGTTTTGCCTCATATGGAATTGTTTTGATAACAAGACCTGATCAACCTTGTTAAAAAAAGGATTTCATTGAACAAAACAATGTGTTCACCATGATTATCTCCGCTTACTTCTATTCTATCCATTTTAGTCTTTGCTTATGCCTAACTTAAAGGCGTTAAAGAAAAGTACTTATTGGGAGATAACCCAAAAGTTTTAGATGAGTCTTAGAAGTTATTACTTCAGTAATAACCGATCCTTATCCTTTTTATTTGCTTTTTGTGCCAAGAGTAACCTCTAATGAGAGAGTAGTAATGATTGGGAAAGTTGTTGTCCCGAAACAGATTTATGTGCTTCACCGTAACAATTCGTGTAAAATCTCTGAACGACTTTTTGAGGAGTGAATTTTTGTGCTTCTGTCCCAGGTTGTTATCTAACTTTCGTTAGTTTAACACTTTTTGATTTGAGCAACAGAAGGTCTTCGAAAAAATTTGTCTTTACCTGCTGGTCTGTTTTGACAGATTACTGCCATTTTCTGCATTTGCTTCTTGTTGGTTCCTTTTTGAGTTCTTTTGGGGAATTGAGCTTTTTGAGGGAAGTGCTACAGTAGCTAGTGTCTTAATGGAAATTTATTGGTGTTAGAACTGAATCTAAAAGACTTATTATCTTGAGTGCACTAATGTTGCTAATAAAGATTATGTGAAGTTTTGTATGAAGGAAAAATTTCAGGTGTATGGAAGGAATGAGTAATGAGATGAAGGATGGACTAAAGCTCAAGCTTGGGGATGCCACGCGTGTCACCCCAAGAAATATCCAAGAAGTACAAGCGTCAAAGCTTGGGGATGCCCAAGGCATCCCCCTCTTCATCAATAAAAATCACAGGTTTCTTCCAAACGCTTCATTTTTATTGTTTCATGCATAGTTATGTTGTTCTTGGAGCGTCTTCTTTTTCTTTTTTGTTTTGGTTTTTCGTTTGCTTTGTTTGCTTAATAAATTGGTTGGACCCCCTCTTTCATACATTGGTGTTCAAATAGTTTGGTTTGGTTTGGAAAAGAGTAGGAAAGCTCATGCTTAAGTGGTAAAGAGACCTTGTTTTTGACTGTGGCCTATGCTTTGTGATACATTGCAAATGTATCTATAATTTTTGATGTTCCATGCTTGGTTTTATCTATTTTCTTATGTTTTGTCCATATTTTGGAGTACTTTTCATATGATTTCTTGGACTAACCTATTAACAAGAGCCAGTGATGCCAGTTGCTTTTTCATTGTTTTTGGTTCCAGGAAGTCAGAAAATGAATATTCTCGGAATTGGACCGGACAAATGCCAAAGTTGTCACTTTCCGGAAGACCCACGGAGCCAGAAGGAGAGTCGGAGAGGGGCCACAGGGCGGCCACACCATGTGGTGGCGCGGGCTAGCCCTGGCCGCGCCACCAGGTGGTGTGGGCCCCCTGGCCGCCCACCGACCTTGCCTCTTCGCCTATAAGAAGCCTCCCGATGCGAAAACCCTAAATCGTCAATCAGAAATCCACGAAAAGTTCCGCAGCGCCGCCGCCACCGAAGGGGAGATTCAGGGGACAGAAAGTCTCTGTCCTAAGACCACGGACGGGAAGTGCCCCCGGAGCCATCTCCATCGATCTCCGCCACCATATCCATCACCATTGCTGATTCCCATGATGAGGAGGGAGTAGTTCTCTCTCGAGGCTAAGGGTTCTACCGGTAGCTATGTGTTCATCTCTCTCTATGCATGATCATATTGTGATCATGAGCTTGTAATCTATATATCTACCTTGCTACTCAAGTTCTTTAATAGATCTCTGCTCTCCCCATGTGTGTGAAAGTGACAGCGTGCTCACCATGGTGGCACTTAGGCTAGAGATTATAAATACTTGTTATGAGTTATATTTGGAGTTGGATGTATTTATGAAATTGTGGTGTTTGTTGGACTCATCTAGTACTCAAGGTGACAGTGTGGGGTTTTCTAGATGGGAAAGGCTTACTTTGAGGTGTGCTTTTATAGCCCTACCATCGATTAGAGTGTCCAACCGGAGAGTAGTTAAGAGTAGTATCATAAAGAGAAGATATTTATATGAGAGTGTTCACTAGTGAAAGTATGATCCCTAGGCCTTGTTTCTAAGCACTAAAACACTGTTTGCTATTAGATCTATTACATGTTTGCTTGCTTCCATCTTTATTTCAGTTTGCTTTTAGTCTCTTCCACGCCATCAAGCTATTTTCCATCACCGTTACCAGTTATAGTTATTCATACCACTTGTATTTCACTATCTCTTCGCCGAACTAGTGCACCTATACACCTGACAAGTGTATTGGGTGTGTTGGGGACACAAGAGACTTCTTGTATCTTGATTGCAGGGTTGCTTGAGAGGGGATACCTTTGACCACTTCCTCCCTGAGTTCGATAAACCTTAGGTGATCCACTTAAGGGAAAACTTGTTGTTGTTCTACAAACCTCTGCACTTGGAGGCCCAACAACTGTCTACAAGAATATAAGTGCGTAGACATCAAGCTATTTTCTGGCGCCGTTGCCAGGGAGGTAAGGTAAAAGGTATTCACACCGGAGGATTAAAGAAGAAGAACCTCCCACGGCAAACGCCTATTTTCTGGCGCCGTTGCTAGGGAGGTAAGGTAAAAGGTACTCACATCCTTCGGTGTGAGTGCTCGAAGTTATTTCCTTTAGATTCTGCAATTCTGTCTTTTTGTTTCTTGTTTTCACTAGTTAGGCTTAATGGAAAACACAACAAAATTAGAGAGCTTTTTAGTATTTTTCCTAAGTTAGAACTTGAATTGTCTGAAAAGAAAATTAAAAAACCCATGGAACTTTCTTTGCATGCTAATAGCAATGTTATTAGTATGAATCTTTTGAACACCTTTGTTACTAATGCTATGGAAACGTCTAAGCTTGGGGAAGTTGGTTCTTATGAAAATGATCTCTTTAGTTCCCCAGTTTTAAGGAAGAAAATTTGCTCTGATGATACTTTATCTCCCATATGTGGTAATTCTAATGATACTTGTGATATTTTAAATCCACATGCTGAAAGCATCCCTTTTAAAATACCTATAAAAATTATTGATCGTGTTATGGATAACTACTATTTTGGAGATGGAACTGTCCATCCCGGTGATCATTTGCTCTTTATACACGAATTATGTGGGTTGTTCAAGTGTGCAGGTATTACAATCGATCACGTCAAGAAGAAGTTATTCTCTTTTTCACTTAAGGGCAAAGCAAGGGAGTGGTATGAGCTACTAGATGATCCTCATCATTTGGAGTGGAAGGAACTTGAATCTCTCTTTTACTCTAAATTTTATCCTCCTCGTGAAATTCATAAAGATAGGAATTACATTTATAATTTTCATCCTCATGATGGAGAAAGTATTGCCCAAGCATGGGGGAGATTGAAGTCACTAATGCTCAAATGTCCCATTCATGAGCTCCCCAGTAATATTATTAATAATAATTTCTATGCAAGGATTTCAGGACATTACAAGGACTATCTAGATACTTGTTTAGAGGGATCCTTCACAAGTAAGGATGTCAAAGCTAAGTGGGATCTTCTTGAAACAATTCAAAGCAATACCGAAGATGGGATAACAACAAAGGTAAAGAACCAGGTATAAACTATGAGTATGATTGCATTAAGTCTTTCGCTAAAACTGCTGATTTTCAAGAGCTTAGTGCTAAATATGGTCTTGATCCTCAAATTCTTATTGATTGTTTTAAAACCTTTGCTTCTCATATTAATGCTCCTAAAGAAAAGTGGGACATGTATCATCGGCCTTTTAAAGACACTTGCATGGAAAATGAAATTGTTGTTAATGATAGCAATAAACATGCTCAAACCTCTGAAAGTACTATTTCTTATAAGCATGTTAATTTTTGTGGAATACATAGACCTTGTGAGAATAATCAAATTGAATAAGAATATTGTATCACCCACAGGAATGAAAAAACTAGAATGTGGTATAGGGCTTTAAATGATCTTGGTAAAAATGTCTGTGCCCTTTATCCTTTTATTTGTGAACTTTGTTTTGAAGTGGGTCATTTCAATTTTCAGTGCTCAGGCCATAATAATAGCCCTTCTAATCCAATGAGTACTGCAAGTTTGTATTGTGATGACATGATCACTCCTAATCAACATGATGAACTTACACTATTTTTGGGATGTGAAGAGTTATCAAGAAAAACCTCTTTGGTAGATATGGGTGCTTTTGACATGAATAGTGTCCTGCATGGTTGTCATCTTTATTGTGTTGATAATTGTCACACAAATACTTACATACAAAATATTATAGAGGATGAGATTTTACCAAAATATGACAGGACTAATATGTGTTTTGATCTTATTAATGAAAAGAAGGAATCGTCCAAAGGTTCTTCTATTGTCTCTAACAATGAACCAGGGTATATGGAGAAGCTTCCTTTGAAGCCTCTCCCTCCTAAAGAGAAGAAGAAAAAGAAGAAAAAGAGGAGTAAAAGGAGAGAGGATACGGTATTTTCCCCTAAGCATGTTGCTCCTATTATAGTTTTTGATGAGTCTGAACTCGATGATGTTCCTATGCCTATTACCTATAGTAGTGGTCATGATTGGGAAAAGCACACTACTTTTGATATTGAAAATCTCTTCGGTACCAATTCTGAAAATGATGATATTAATAATTGCTATACTATTAGTGTTATCCATGATCCTTCCAATGATGATATGTTTACAAATGAACACACTTGGGAAGATAACTATTCTATTGCTTATGATGATTCTATACCTCCAATATATCATGATTGCAATGATGCTTATGACATTTTCAGTCCACCTACTATTGAGGAAGAAATTAATTATGATTACAATATGCCTCCTATATTTGATGATTATGGTGATGAGAATAATAATGATAGCTATTTTGTTGAATTTGCTCCCACTACAATTAATAAGAATGACTATGTTTATGTGGGAGTATTAATTCTTTTATGCATGTGGCTCATGATAAGAATGTTTTTTGTGATAGTTATATTGTTACTTTTATTCATGATGCTACTGAAAGTTATTATGATAGAGGGAAACATGGTTTTATGTGTCTCCACAATATTAAGTTTCCCCTCTTTATGTTGAAAATTTTGAAGTTGCACATGTTTTGCTTTCCTATGCTTGTTGCTTTGTGATTTCATGACTTGTTTCTTTACAAGATTCCTATGCATAGGAAGTGGGTTAGACTTAAATGTGCTTTGAATTTGCTTCTTGATGCTCTCTTTTACTTCGATTCATATTTCTTATGTGAGCATCTTCTCAAACTATCATGCCTAACTTAAAGGCGTTAAAGAAAAGTACTTATTGGGAGATAACCCAAAAGTTTTAGATGAGTCTTGGAATTATTACCTCCGTAATAACCGCTCCTTATCATTTTTATTTGCTTTTTGTGCCAAGAGTAACCTCTAATGAGAGAGAAGTAATGATTGGGAAAGTTGCTGTCCCGAAACAAATTTGTGTGCTTCACCGTAAAAATTTGTGAGAGAGCTCTGTATGTCGGATTGAGTTGTACTTGTTTGTGCTTCTGCCTCAGGTTGTCATCTAACTTTTGTTAGTTCAACACTTTTTTATTTGAGCAACAGAAGGTCTTCGAAAAAAATTGTCTTTACCTGCTGGTCTGTTTTGACAGATTTCTGCCATTTTCTGCATTTGCTTCTTGTTGGTTCCTTTTTGAGTTCCTTTGGGGAATTGAGATTTTTGAGGGAAGTGCTACAGTAGCTAGTGTTCTAATGGAAGTTTATTTGGTATTGTAACTGAACCTTAAGACTTATTATCTTGAGTGCACTAATGTTGCTAATAAATATTGTGTGAAGTTTTGTATGAAGGAAAAATTTCAGGTGTATGGAAGGAATGAGTAATGAGATGAAGGATGGACTAAAGCTCAAGCTTGGGGATGCCACGTGTGTCACCCCAAGAAATATCCAAGAAGTACAAGCGTCAAAGCTTGGGGGTTTTTGTTTGCTTGGTTTTCTTAGTTTTCTGAATAAATTAGTTGGACTCCCTCTTTCATACATTGATTTTCAAATAGTTTGTTTTGGTTTGGAAAAGAGTAGGAAAGTTCATGCTTATGTGGTAAAAAGAGCTTCTTTTTTACTGTGGCCTATGCTTTGTCATGCCATGCTTGATATTGTTTTGGCTTTATGCTTAGTATTCTTTGTTGTAGCATGACTTGTTATAAACAATTGAGATTTCTTAATGTGCCTTGGATGAATCATGCGTTGTTTTAGCATATTAAAGCATAGTATAGTGGTATTCTCCTTTGATGCTTTATTTGGGTTGACTTGGCGCATGCTCACACCATGTTATGACTATCTCAAGTCACCATAGCCTTTATGATCCTTTAGTTTTAAACTTCTAGTATCACTTTATGCTTTGATCAATGATGTTTTGTCGCTCTGCATGATTATGGCCGTTATTGCTCTCTTAGTTTGTCGCTCCTAGTCTTTTGCTAGCCTCCACAACCAAGTATGAGTTCCACTCATGCATCCAACTCCCTAAACCAAGTTATTCCAAAGAGTCCACCATACCTACCTACTAGCTTATGCTATTCCAAGTATATTCATGCTTTTGTTTACCTTCCAAATTAAACTTGTTATGAGAAAACTAGTGATTAAAGCTCTCACGAACTTGATGGCACACTTTACTTTATTGCCTCTAATAAACTTGAACCATTGGGTCCTTCCTTGTTGCGTATATGCTTGCGCTTTATAAGTTGAAGTTAGCAGAACCATGTTTCATGGGGAACGCTTTCAACATTGCACTTGTACTTTGTACCCCGTTGATATCATGTTCTTTTGCTTATGGATCCCGGCGGTGTGAAATAAAAGTGGAACTTGTAAGATGATGGAGTTTGTATGTGTGTTAGCAAAACGCCTAGGCCGCTAGCCTAAGCCATGCCTAATCATGGTGGAAACTTGTAGCATCACCATAATGAGCACTCTATGAAGCATCCTCAATAAAAACCTATGCAAATAGCAAATAAAAAGATCGCTGAGATGCTCATTGTCTGCTTGCCTTGTCATTTTGATTATGGGAAAGCTCCCGTATCATGTGCAAGGGGTACCCCGTTGGTGGTTCTTAATGATACACATATACTTACAATGGCAAGAGCTTACTCGTGACTGAAGTTGAGTAGCATGAGGATCGGTCTTCATAAGTAAGGGGCATGAGATTTCGGTTTATAACTTGTCAAGCATATCCTCTTAGTTGTGTCACTTTAACCTTAATCACCTTCAAGATGCTTATGATAGGGCAATGAGAGCTGAAAGCTATAAGTACCATAATTTTTGGAAGCTCTTTATGAGACTTGAATCCCTACTTCCTTTTACAAAAGGCTTTTCTTCCACCATTATATTGAGTCTCCACCTTCTATCTTGATGCACTTACTTTGAGAGCATAGTGGCCATTCTTAGTTCTATGTGCATTGTCCCAAGACTAGTTGATTGATGCATAACTTGATATTGCTTGTTTTAAACTATTGTATCTAGTCACTCTTATGAACTTTGAAGGTGTCCTATGCATTTATATTTGCTGCTCTATTGAGGGACAAGCTGAATACTATTATGCTATGTTTTCTTTATGTGAAACAAACAAACGTCTTGCAAAGCATTGTTATTCATGAATCTTTTGTTTGTGCCTTTTCATGTTGCGTCATAGTTTCTTTGCTTATTGCTAGAACTTTGTCTTTCATGTTATGATTGAAGTACTATGATCCCAGCTTTGAATGTTTTTCAAATACTTTGATCAAGTCTTTGATGGTGCATGTCACCTCAAAAATTATTTCTTTTTATCACTTACCTACTCGAGGACAAGCAGGAGCTAAGCTTGGGGATGTTGATACATTGCAAATGTATCTATAATTTTTGATGTTCCATGCTTGGTTTTATTCACTTTCTTGTGTTTTGTTCCAACTTTGGAGTACTTTTCATATGATTTCTTGGACTAACCTATTAACAACAGCCACAGTGCCAGTTGCCTGTTTTCTGCTGTTTTGGTTCTAGGAAGTCAGAAAATGAATATTCTCGGAATTGGACCGGACAAAAACCAAAGTTGTTATTTTCCCGGAAGACTCACGGAGCCAGAAGGAGAGTCGGAGAGGGGCCACAGGGCGGCCACACCATGTGGTGGCGCGGGCTAGCCCTGGTCGCGCCACCAGGTGGTGTGGGCCCCCTGGCCGCCCACCGACCTTACCTCTTCACCTATAAGAAGCCTCCCGATGCGAAAACCCTAAATCATCAATCCGAAATCCATGAAAAGTTCCGCAGCGCTGCGGCCACCGAAGGGGAGATTCGGGGGACAGAAAGTCTCTGTTTCGGCACCCTGCCGGGATGGGGAAGTGCCCCCGGAGCCATCTCCATCACCATTGCTGATTCCCATGATGAGGAGGGAGTAGTTCTCTCTCGAGGCTAAGGGTTCTACCGGTAGCTATGTGTTCATATCTCTCTCTATGCATGATCATATTGTGATCATGAGCTTGTAATCTATATATCTACCTTGCTACTCAAGTTCTTTAATAGATCTCTGCTCTCCCCATGTGTGTGAAAGTGACAGCGTGCTCACCATGGTGGCACTTAGGCTAGAGATTATAAATACTTGTTATGAGTTATATTTGGAGTTGGATGTCTTTATGAAATTGTGGTGTTTGTTGGACTCATCTAGTACTCAAGGTGACAGTGTGGGGTTTTCTAGATGGGAAAGGCTTACTTTGAGGTGTGCTTTTATAGCCCTACCATCGATTAGAGTGTCCAACCGGAGAGTAGTTAAGAGTAGTATCATAAAGAGAAGATATTTATATGAGAGTGTTCACTAGTGAAAGTATGATCCCTAGGCCTTGTTTCTAAGCACTAAAACACTGTTTGCTATTAGATCTATTACATGTTTGCTTGCTTCCATCTTTATTTCAGTTTGCTTTTAGTCTCTTCCACGCCATCAAGCTATTTTCCATCACTGTTACCACTTATACTTATTCATACCACTTGTATTTCACTATCTCTTCGCCGAACTAGTGCACCTATACACCTGACAAGTGTGTTGGGTGTGTTGGGGACACAAGAGACTTCTTGTATCTTGATTGCAGGGTTGCTTGAGAGGGGATACCTTTGACCACTTCCTCCCTGAGTTCGATAAACCTTGGGTGATCCACTTAAGGGAAAACTTGCTGCTGTTCTATAAACCTCTGCACTTGGAGGCCCAACAACTGTCTACAAGAATAGAAGTGCGTAGACATCACTTTGTCATGCCATGCTTGATATTGTTTTGGCTTTATGTTAGTATTCTTGTTGTAGCATGACTTGTTATAAACAATTGAGATTGCTTAATGTGCCTTGGAAGAATGATGCGTTGTTTTAGCATATTAAAGCATAGTATTGTGGTATTCTCCTTTGATGCTTTATTTGGGTTGACTTGGCACATTCTCACACCATGTTATGACTATCCCAAGAAACCATAAGCCTTTATGATCCTTAAGTTTTCAACTTGGAGTATCATTTTATGCTTTGATCAATGATGTTTTGTCGCTCTGCATGATTATGGCCATTATTGCTCTCTCGTTTGCCGCTCCCTTACTATTGCTAGCCTTCACTTTCACTGAGTATGTTTTACTCATGTTTCCAACTCCCTAAAACCAAATATTGCCAAAGTGTCCACCATACCTACCTATAGCATCATTTGCTACTTCCGTGCATATTCGGTATGCCTTGATTTCTTCCAAATAAAATGTTTGCTTGTTATTAGAAAGTTAGATAGTAAAGCTCTCACGAACTTGATGGCACACTTTATTTTCTTGCATTTAATAAACCTGAACCATTGCGTCCTTCTTTGTTGCGTATATGCTTGCGCTTTATAAGTTGAAGTTAGCAGAACCATGTTTCATGGGGAACGTTTTCAACATTTCATTGGTACTTAGTACCTCGTTGATATCATGTTCTTTTGCTTATGGATTCCGGCGGTGTGAAATAAAAGTGGAACTTGTAAGATCATGGAGTTTGTATGTGTGTTAGAGAAACGCCTGGGCCGCTAGCCTAAGCCATGCCTAATCATGGTGGAAACTTGCAGCAAAACCATAATGAGCATTCTATGAAGCATCCTCAATAAAAATCTATGCACATAGTAAATAAAAAGATCGCTGAGATGCTCATTGTCTGCTTGCCTTGTCATTTTGATTATGGGATAGCTCCTGTGTCATGTGCAAGGGTACCTGTTATGTTCTCTATGATACGTATATACTTACAATGACAAGAGCTTACTTGTGACTGAACTTGAGTAGCATGAGGATCGGTCTTCGTAAGTAAGGGGCATGAGACTTTGATTTATAACTTGTCAAGCATATCCACTTAGTTGTGTCACTTTAATCTTAACCATTTAAATATGCTTATGATAGGGGCAATGAGAGCTCAAAGCTAATGAGTACCATACTTCCAGCATTTGGAAGCCTTTCAAACTTTTCAAAACCTGATCATTTATTTGTTGAGTCTCCACACATTCTATGAGCACTTTCTTGAGAGCATAGTGGCCATTCTTAGTTCTATGTGCATTGTCCCAAGACTTGTTGATTGATGCATACCTTGATATTGCTTGTTTTAAACTATTTGTATCTAATCACTCTTGTAAACTTTGAAGGTGTCCTATGCATATTATGTTTGCTACTCTATGAGGGACAAGCTGAATGCCACTATGTTATGTTTTCTTTATGTGAAACAAACAAACGTCTTGCAAAGCATTGTTATTCATGAATCTTTTGTTTGTGCCTTTTCATGTTGCAACATAGTTGCTATGTCTTATTGCTAGAACTTTGTCTTTCATGTTATGATTGAAGTACTATGATCCCAGCTTTGAATGTTTTACAAATACTTTGATCAAGTTTATGATGGTGCATGACACCTCAAAAATTATTTTTTCTTTTTATCACTTACCTACTCGAGAACGAGCATGAGTTAAGCTTGCGGATGTTGATACATTGCAAATGTATCCATAATTTTTTATGTTCCATGCTTGGTTTTATCTACTTTCTTGTGTTTTGTCCACACTTTGGAGTACTTTTCATATGATTTCTTGGACTAACCTATTAACAAGAGCCACAGTGCCAGCTACCTGTTTTCTATTGTTTTTGGTTCCAGGAAAGTCAGAAAATGAATATTCTTGGAATTCGACGGGACAAAAGCCAAAAATCCTATTTCACCAGAAGACTCCCGGAGCCAGAATATGAGACGGAGTGGGGCTGGGGCCTAGCCACACCTGCCGCTGGGCTGGGCTGGCCGCGCCAGGTGGTCCGGCCGCCTGCACACCCTCGATCTCCTCTTCGCCTATAAGATGCCTTCTGACCTAAAAACTCAGGGGGGGTTTCGACGTTTTTCTAGAAGGAGTTCCGCTCCGCCGCCACCACCAGATTCCACGACAGCACTTGAACTGTTCGCACTGTGCCGACAAGGAATCGAGAAGCAAACTTTACGGCACCTACTTGGGACAAGGAATTGGAGGAGATCATCGCCATCATCATCACCATCGCTTCTCCATCGACCATCCATGTTTCCCCCATCCATGAGTGAGTAATCCCCCACTGTAGGCTATGGGGATGGTAGGGATTGGATGAGATCATTCATGTAATGGCATCAGATTGTTAGGGCATGGTGCCTAGTATCTTTTATTAGTGCTTTATGACTTTGTTGCGACTTGTTATGCTTAATGCTTGTCACTAGGGCCCGAGTGCCATGATTTCAGATCTGAACATGTTATTGATTCATTATGATAGTATTGTTTATGGTCTTATCTTCAAGTTGAATACACACATTGTTGTCCGGAACCAATGGCCCCGAAGTGACAGAAATCGGGATAACCGGAGGGAATGGCTTTGATGTGAGGATCACATGTTTTCACAGAGTGTTAAGGCTTTGCTCTGGTGCTCTATTAAAAGGAGCACCTTAATTGCCAGTAGTTCCCTTGAGGCCCCGCTGCAAACGGGCTGGCAGGACAAAAGATGGTGTGCAAGTTCTCATTGCGAGCATGTATGACTATATATGGAACACATGCCTAGGATTATCTAGTACTTGGATGCTTTATCTTCTTTATCTATAATTGCCCTATGTTTTGATTGCTATGTAAATTGTCTTGTCCATGCAACGCCCGTCCATCCATCCCTATGCCTACTGCACTCGAATCCTACTGTTTACTGCTATTGTTACTGTTGTCTTTACTTTACTACTGCTGTTACTTTACTATTCCTACTACAAAAGTGTTGCTACTGATAAACTGATGTGAGCAAGATTGTTTCCAGGTGTAGCTGAATTGACAACTCAGTTGTTAAGGCTTATAAATATTCTTTGGCTCCCCTTGTGTCGAATCAATAAATTGGGTTTCACTTCCCTCGAAAATACTGCGATACACCCCCTATACGTGTGGGTCATCAAGGTCACCAACAACAACCTCGCCATTGCGGCCTAGAAGGCCTAGACTTTCTCACTACTAGTCAAGGATCGTCAGTCTCTTCGCCGTCAACGCGCAAAGAAGGATCGCACCATCGACAGTCTTCGCAAGAAGGTGGTCGACCTCGAGAATACCATCAAGGAGCAATAAGCTCAACTTGTCGTAAAGGAACAAGACGAGGAAGGTGAAGATATCCAAGGGGATATTGACTCCTACCTCAGCAATGATGATGACTTTCTAGAGGAGGATGTTGTGGACTTCTACACCGACGATGATGACTCCGACTTCATCGATGATGAGTAGATGCACGAGAGCACTATCGTAGAGTGAGGAGTATCGGTCCCATTGTATCATAGCTTGCAGAATGGTTCTTAAAACCATATGCTTTCCTTTGATGTTGTGGTGTGTGTGTGTTTGTATCGTGTGCTTTGTTTGAATGAATGAAAAGAAATTAGTTACAAAACCTGAGTCAAACTCAAAGTTTTAGCTTTGAAATCAAAACCATGAACCTTAGAACTTTCCCTCTTACCCCTTCAGCTACCTCAATCTTCAGATGACTCGTGGAAACCAAGGAGGGAGCAGCTCATCGCAAGACCCAATGCTGCAGATTCTGCAGACTCTCATTCTCGAAGCAAGGCGTAACGCCAAGCTAATCTAGCAACACTGCAGCAGATTGCCCAAATGGCTCACAACAACCAGAACCATGGAAATCAGGATCATCATGGATCCAAACTCAAAAACTTCCAGAATACCAATCCCCCAATCTTTAGCACTTCATAGAACCCACTAGATGCTGATGACTGGTTGCAGACAATGGAAAACAACTTAAAAGTAGCAGGAGTGGATGCCAACGAGAAGGTTCTTTTTGCCACCCACTATTTGGTAGGAGATGCAAGAGCATGGTGGAACAACACCCGCACAATGAACCATGGTCAAGTGATGACATGGGAAGCCTTCAAAATCAAGTTTAGCTGCACTCACGTGTCGCAGGGTCTAGTCACCAGAATGAGGGATGAATTCAGAGAGTTAAAGCAAGGCAGAATGACTATAGTGGAGTACCGTGATAGATTCTTGTCCCTTGCCAGGTATGCACCTGATGAAATCAACACGGAGGCCAAGAAGAAGGAGAGATTCCTGAACAGACTGCATGATGAGATGGAGACTGTCCTCGTCAACATCCGTTTCGAGGATCTCGAAGAGCTAGTTGACTCTGACATTCATATGGAAGGAAAGATCAATCAAGCAAACGAAAACTGCAAACATCGTATGATGCACCAAGCTGGATCCAACAGTCACCAGAAGCACCATCCCAACCCTTCTGCAGGATATGCACCGAGGAACAATTGACCCCCAATGTCTCGCCCAAGCTACCCCAACCGTAGCGGAGGAAATGTGAAATCCGGAGGAAACAACAATCACCCCGGCAACACCAGCAATTTCAACCGTGCACCTCCCAAGAGCAACAACAACAACACCGCACCCAGAACTGGAAGCAATGTTGTGCCCGTGGCAGCAAAAGACAAGTCTCAGATTACTTGTTACGAGTGTGGAGTGAAGGGTCACTATTCCAATGAGTGCCCCAAGAAGATTGCCGCCACTGCCAATGTGAATGCCCCAGCTCAACAGCAGCGCCGTGTTCAGCATGGAAGAAGATTCACCCCAGGGAACCCTCACAACCACAACGACCGTCTCTTCCACATGAACGCCGAAGAAGCCCAAGAAGCGCCAAATGTAGTGCTGGGTATGTTTTATGTCAACTCAGTTTTAGCAAGATGTTGTTTGATTCGGGAGCATCAAACTCATTTGTCACCGAAGAATTTGCATGCACTAGTAAGGTTCACCCAACCAATTTGAAGCATGTCATGATAGTTCAAACCCCGGTTCAACTACGAAAGCTAGAAAAATTTGCAAAGCTGTGCCTATCAGAATACATTGGATATATTTTTTATGCCAATCTAATAGTACTTGGAACCAAAGGTTTGGAAGTAGTACTAGGAATGGATTGGATATCCAAGCATAAAGGATTGATTGACTGTGCCAAGAAATCCATCACCATGACCAGTAGCTCCGGAGTCTCAGTAGAGCATATATCTGAAACCTTGCCCCGTCAATTCAAGTGCAACAAGATTCTAGCCCTACCCACCATAGACCAAGTCAGAGTAGTCTGTGAATACCCCGACATATTCCTAGATGAATTGCCCGGTATGCCCCTGGATAGGGATATTGAGTTCATTATCGAACTAATCCCCGGAACCGGACCAATAGCCCAGAGACCCTATAGTATGAACCCCTCAGAGTTAGTGGAATTGAAGAAGTAGCTAGATGCTATGTTAGCAACAGGCTTGATTCAACCAAGGGCATCGCCATGGAGATCGCCAGTGTTATTCGTTGACAAGAAGGATGGAGGCAACCGTTTGTGTACATATTACAGGAAGCTGAATGACATCACCATCAAAAAAAGTACCCTTTGCCAAATATAGAGGATCTATTTGATCAGTTGACTGGAGCAAATGTGTTCTCTAAGATTGATCTTAGGACTGGTTATCACCAACTTAAGATTCGTGCAACGGATATTCCGAAGACCACCTTTACTACTCGTTATGGTTTATACGAGTATACGGTCATGTCTTTTGGATTAACCAATGCCCCTGCTTATTTCAGGAATCTCATGAATAAGATCTTTATGAATTTTCTGGATAAGTTTGTCATTGTGTTTATCGACGATATCCTTATCTACTCCAAGTCAGAAGAACAACATGAGTAACATCTGAGAATCATTCTTGAAACCCTTAGAGAGCATCGGTTGTATGCCAAGTTCAGCAAATGTGAGTTTTGGCTGAAGGAGGTAGGATTCCTATGACATATTGTGTCTGCCGGAGGAATAGCTATTGATCCCACCAAGATCAGACATGTCAAAGCATGGGAAGCCCCAACCACTCAAACCCAAGTCTGTGCGTTTCTCGGATTAGCGGGATACTACCGCAAGTTCGTAGAAGGATTTTTGAGCATCGCCAGACCCATGACCCAATTGTTGAAGAAGAACAAGAAGTTTGAATGGACCAACAAATGTGAAGCAAGTTTCCAAGAGCTGAAGAAGAGATTGATTTCAGCCCCAATTTTGATCATGCCAGATATCAAGAAGTCGTTTGATGTGATTGTGATGCATCCAAGATTGGTCTTGGATGTGTATTGATGCAAGAAGGCAAAGTCATCGCATATCTGTCTTGACAACTGAAGCAGCATGAGCAGAACTATCTGACCCATGATCTTGAATTAGCAGTCGTATTTTTGGCATTGAACATGGCGTCATTATCTGATGGGTAATCGTTGTGAGATTTACTCAGATCACAAAAGCTTGAAGTAGATCTTCACTCAGAAGGAGCTAAATATGAGGCAAAGGAGATGGATAGAGTTAATCAAGGATTATGACCTTGACATTCACTATCACCCCGGCAAAGCCAACGTGGTAGCAGATGCTCTTAGCAGATTGCCATGTAGGCTAAACACCATGATCAAAGAGAAGCAACCAAGTTTGTATGAGGAGTTGGAGCAGTTTAGAACTGAGCTAGTTAGCAAAGGATTTTTAGATAGCATTGAACTTCAACCCACTTTGATTAGCCAAATCAAGGAAGCCCAGAAGGGAAACGAAAGTATTGACGGAATCAAGCGTCGTATTGGTACAGGAAAGGTACCTGGATTCACTAAAGATGAAGAAGGAGTTCTATGGTACAAAGGCCGTATCTGTGTGCCAGCAGATTCAGAGCTGAAGCAAGTTATCATGTAGGATGCTCATGATACTCTTTATTCTATCCACCCCGGAGGAACAAAGATGTATCAGGATTTGAAGGAGCAATTTTGGTGGCACAAGATGAAGAGAGAAATCGGAAGCTACATCGCCAAGTGTGATATCTGTCAAAGAGTCAAAGCGGAACATCAGAGGCCCACAGGACTATTGCAACCATTGCAGATTCCGGAATGGAAATGGGGTTCCGTCGGAATGGACTTTATCACCGGTTTGCCTACTTCGAGTAGGGGAAATGACTCAATCTGGGTCATCGTTGATAGACTGTCCAAGGTAGCTCATTTTATACATGTCAAGACAACCTACCAAAGTTCGAAGCTAGCAGAGTTGTATATTGCCAGGATTGTTAGTTTGCATGGAACCCCCAAGACCATAGTATCGGATCGAGGAACCCAATTTACATCGAGATTTTGGAAAAAGTCCAAGAAGGATTAGGCACCAAGTTGAATTTCAGCACCGCTTATCACCCGCAAACCGATGGATAGACTGAAAGAGTCAACCAAATCTTAGAAGATATGTTAAGAGCTTGTGTGTTAGAGTATGGATCAAAATGGGAAGATTGCCTGCCTTTCGCAGAACTCTCATACAACAACAATTATCAAGCCAGTTTGCAAATGGCACCATTTGAGTTCCTATACGGAAGAAAGTGCCGTACCCCTTTGAATTGGTCGCAAGTAGGAGAGAGGCAGATCTTTGGACCCGACATTCTCCGAGAAGCTAAAGAGAACGTTCACAAAGTCCGTGAGCACCTTAAGGCCACCCAATCTAGACAGAAAAGTTATGCTGACAAGAGAAGGAGAGATCTGACTTTCAATGTCGGAGATTTTGTATATCTCAAGGTTTCTCCATTGAAGGGAACGCAACATTTTAGTCTGAAAGGAAAGTTAGCCCCCAGATATATCGGACCTTTCAAGATTCTGAATCGCCAAGGAGAAGTATCGTATCAACTGGAACTGCCAGAAGAGATGTCAGCCATCCACAGTGTGTTCCATATCTCGTTACTTCGCAAATGCTTAGAAGTGCCAGAGAAGACCGAAGTTTTCAAGAACATCGATCACCAAGCTGTTGATATCAACAAGGATCTAACGTATCGTGAAGTGCCCATCCGTATCTTGGAGGAAGCTTACAGAACCACCAGGACCAGGAGTATCAAATTTCTCAAGATTCAATGGATCAACCATACCGAAGAAGAAGCCACTTGGGAGCGAGAAGACTACATTAGGATTGAGTTCCTAGATCTCTTTAGTTCCTAGTTTTCTTTCTTAAATCTCGGGACAAGATTTTGTTTAAGGGGGGAAGGTTGTAACATCCCAAAACTTTAATCATGGTAATCAAGATCAAATCTACCCAATTTAGGGTTAACAAAAACATTTCCCATTTAAAATGTTTAAGCCTTCATATGTGTGTGCATTTAAATAGGAATTGTTTTGAATTGCCATCATTGAGCGATCTATTGGTTGTAAAATGACTCTAAGGTGAATTACACATCATCTAGATCATCCCCAAGCAAATCCCAAATAAAAAGAAATCAAAAAGAATTAAATAAAGGAAATGGTCACTTTTGCCATTTTAATCACCTAGCCCACTTTGGGTGTTCCTAGCACTCAATTTCCAACAGAGACAATTGTGGATCTTTGCACCCCTGGCTAGTACAAGTAGTGATGTGCCAAGGCCCACTTTGTGTCATCCCAAAAACATTCAAACTCTAATTTCAAATGACATTTGAAAATTGAATCTAGTTCATATGCATAGATCACACTTTTTCAAAAACCACTCAAATGAACTCCATTTCAAAATCCCAAGCAACCACAGATGCTTAAGCATGTGACAAACTACTCCACCAAAAATCTTTCAAAAATTCAAAAGTTTCTCTCATGCGGCCACTTGATCGAACAGGTGGCAGGCAAGATTTTTCTACCTAACTAATACTGTGTAGTGATCATTGCATTGTCGAGTTTTTGGCCTCCATTTGGTTCCCCTGTCTCCCCCAGCTCTAACGAAACCCTCACCGGCCTACCCCTTAGCCTGGAGTAGCAGTTGCGCGCCGCCCGTTTTTGGTCACCGCCGGCCGAGCATGTGCAGCTCGCAGCAGACCATGCCGCGCCAATCCAGCTTGCCCACTAGCTCCGCCCAACCCTATCGCGACTCCCTGTCCACCCCACGGCCAAAGCCAGCCCCTAGACCACCACAGAGCAGCGCCGCCCTTTCTCTCTGCGTGCATCCAGAGCGCACGAGAGCACCCTCGCCACCAGCATGCCACAGACCGCGCCTCGACACCAGACCGTGCACGCCGCTCCTCCTTGACCACGCCAACCCGCCAAACATGGCCGTGCACCACCGCGCGACCCACAGTCGCCAGGAGCACCATTGAGCACCACCTCTGTCCCTCAGATCGCGAGAAGATCCCAACCGTTAGTCACCGCCCCTAGCCACGCCATTACACCGTAGAGGACCGCCAGCAGACCGCGCACCATCCGCCTACCTCGCCCACGCTGGTAGCTCTCTGTATCGCCGTCACCGACAAGCTCTGCCCACACCCGTCGGTCCCCTCGTCGAGCCTATATAAGGAGGCCACCCCCAGCCTCAATCGCCACACCATTCCACTCCCCTCTCTCCACTGGTCGTTTCCCCTCTCTCGCCGGAGCCGCTCGAGCAGCCCATCGCCGGAATTCCGCTGGAGGTAGCCTCTTTAGAGGAGGAGACGTGGTCGTCGATTTTGTCCACCTCAGCCCCTACCGCGACCTCGCCTGAGTCCGTCGTCATCCACCAGTTCGTTTGCCCACCTCGCCGCACTAGCTGGAGCCCTAGTATGTCCCCAGTAGACCCCCACCGACCGTGCTAGGGTTCAGTCTCGCTGGCGACGTGTCCGTCGTCGACAACGACTATGAGCCGTTGATCCAGGATCTAATCGTGTGGTTCTTATCGCCCCGAACCACTTCATGTTTAATGAGTCACTGACAGGCGGGACCCCCCTGTCAGCAGCCCTTAGCACCGCGGAGTGTACACGGGTCGGCCCATTTAGTTTCCCGCGCTGACCTAGTAATTCAAATATAGATTTTTCTATTTTAATTAAAACTTAGTTTTGTCCCTTAGTTTAAAAATCAATTCAGAGAGTTTTACAAAACCAAATTGAATGATTCCAATTTTGTTGGAAAGATAATTAAAAACTATATCCAAGCCTGTTGGATTTAAATCAATTAGAGTTATAGATCTCTCCTAGCAAAAATAACAAGACAGAAGCTTTTTCACATTCAAACATTTTTCTAAAATCAACCATAATAGATTTTGAGTTGATTCCAACTCTCAAAAATCCCATTTAACCATACCTATATAAATATGTAATAAGATTAAGGATTGCACGCAGTGACTTTGGACTAGTACCAAAATAATGATATATAGGCATTTCTAGTCACTTTAAATCATTAATTATTAAACTTGAACTTATTAAAATGTGATCCAACATTTAAATCACATTCCCATATGTTAGAATATGTGGTGAGGACATGTGTCCACATGATACCATATTTTAGTTGGAGAATATTAAATCTTAGTTAATTTCAATGAGTAGAAATTACTTTTCTCAAATAAAAAGAATGAAACTAGTTCATTTAACCCTTGTGATGATAATAGATCATCAAATGTGTGCCTTAGTGTGCTAAGTAGACTAGTTAAGTATTTTTTGGTGATTGTGTACCCCGTATGTATTTATAGATGATAGTACCGACCAATCTTTCGAGGAGGAGGAGTTCTACCAAGAGGAGGAGGAAGAAAACTTCAACCACTGCACTACACAAGGAAAGCCATCATTAACAACACAAGCTAATCCTTGCGATAGATAACCTAAGCAAGATGCATTAGGCATGCTTTGGTTATATCCTTTTGACTTATACCTACTCCAAGTTTTATTTACAAGCTTTACCTTCTTTACTTTACCAAAGTCCTTTACTTATTTAAAGGTAGCATAAAGAGTATAAAACTTGACCTATCTAGTTATACTTAGATGTCATTATGTGGAATGAGATTGAAATTAGCATCCCACCTTAGTGAACACTCTTAACTTAGTAGTTTAGAGCTAAACCAAAACTTGATTCACTTTAGATGGGAATACTTGGTGAAAATGACTTGTGAAAACCTAGGAATGATGAGTCATTCTATTGAGATGTTTTGACATGTGTTGAGAAACACAAATGGTTTATGATAATGAAAATGTTGAGGCATGAGCCTTAGCCCTTTTACAAAAACTGATGGTTGGGTTCGGATGCTATACCATTCCAATTTTACCGTACAACCACAATACCTGAATTGGGTAAGGCTTAGCCGGAAGTTTATATGCATTAGTATTAGTTCCCTCACGGGAGAGGTTTGAGCTGAGGCTACCTCTCAATGTTGTCCACCTATGCAGTGCCCAAGATGACAGATGGTCATGGTTGGGAGGCCATGCTCATAGGAGAGGTGCTTATACTAGGGTGTGTAAAGGAAAGGTTATGTTTGATTATCTGCATACTAAGTATGATGATTCAGGGTTATCCTTGACAGATGTATCGAATCTTGTGGTGAAAGTGTACCACCTCTACAGAGTGTCAAACTATTCGAATAGCCGCGTTCGCGGTTATGGATAGTTGGAGTGGCCATACTGTTCCATTGTCAGATGTTTTCAAAATGACTTATGAAATGAATGATGAATCTTGACTTGAACACAACAGAGTTGTGACTATGACAACTAAGTTCCCACTTAGGTGTTTTCAAACTTTATTTTATCTTTTTTGTTTATGAATTCAGCTTAGGTTTCAAATTTAACTTTACAATTAGACTTAGAACTTAGCATTCCTACTAGAACTATCCTAATTGTTAGTGGTAGTTTGCGAGTACTTAAAGAGTACTGATACATTGCAAATGTATCTACAATTTTTGATGTTCCATGCTTGCTTTTATCCAATTTCTTGTGTTTTGTCCACACTTTGGAGTACTTTTCATAAGATTTCTAGGACTAACATATTAACAAGAGCCACAGTGCCAGCTACCTATTTTCTGTTGTTTTTGGTTCCAAGAAAGTCAGAAAATGAATATTCTCAGAATTGGACGGGACAAATGCCAAAGTGCCTATTTTTCCAGAAGACTCACGGAGCCAGAATACGAGACGGAGGAGGGCCAGGGGCTGGCCACACCCCCCAGGCGCGGGCTGGGCCTGGCCGTGCCAGGGCATGGTCTGGCCGCCCCAGGCTGCCCCTCGGTCTCCCTCTTCGCCTATAAGAAGCCTTCTGACCTAAAAACTCAGGGGGGTTCGACGTTTTTCCAGAAGGAGTTCCGCTCCACCGCTACCACCAGATTCCATGAAACAGCACCAGAAACTCCGTTCTGGCACCCTGCCGGGACGGGGAATTGGAGGAGAGCATCGCCATCATCATCACCATCGCTTCTCCATCGACCATCCATGTTTCCCCCATCTATGAGTGAGTAATCCCCCGCTGTAGGCTATGGGGATGGTAGGAATTGGATGAGATCGTTCATGTAATGACATCAAATTATTAGGGCATGGTGCCTGGTATCTTCTATTAGTACTTTATGACTTTGCTGTGACTTGTTATGCTTAATGCTTGTCACTAGGGCCCGAGTGCCATGATTTCAGATCTGAACATGTTATTGATTCATTATGATAGTATTGTTTATGGTCTTATCTACAAGTTGTATACACATGTTGTTGTCCGGAACCAATGGCCCCGGCGATGAAACCGGGATAACCGGAGGGAATGGCTTTGATGTGAGGATCACATGTGTTCACGGAGTGTTAATGCTTTGCTCCGGTGCTCTATTAAAAGGAGCACCTTAATTGCCAGTAGTTCCCTTGAGGCCCCGCTGCAAACGGGCTAACAGACAAAGATGTTGTGCAAGTTCTCATTGCGAGCACGTATGACTATATATGGAACACATGCCTAGGATTATCTAGTACTTGGATGCTTTATCTTCTTTATCTGCAATTGCCCTATGTTCTGATTGCTATGTGAATTGTCTTGTCCATGCAACGCACGTCCATCCATCCCTATGCCTACCGCACTCGAATCCCACTGTTTACTGCTATTGTTACTGCTGTCTTTACTTTACTACTGCTGCTACTTTGATATTCCTACTACAAAACTGTTGCTACTGATAAACTACTATGAGCAAGATTGTTTCCAGGTGCAGCTGAATTGACAACTCAGTTGTTAAGGCTTATAAATATTATTTGGCTCCCCTTGTGTCGAATCAATAAATTGGGTTTCACTTTCCTCGAAAATACTGCGATACACCCCCTATACTTGTGGGTCATCAAGACTATTTTCTGGCGCCGTTGCCGGGGAGCATAGCTTTATTTATCAAGTCCACTTGTAATCACTATTGTTCAAGCTAAGTTTATTTTCGCCTTGTTTGCTTGTTTCTTTATCAAAAATACAAAAAAAGTAGTTCCTACTCTAGTTGTTATTTTCGTTGGTCTGTTATTGTCTTGCTTTATCATGCTTGTTGTCAATGGTTGGTTTCTTTGAAACTGAATCTTATTGGCAAAGTGGGTTCACGGAAGATCAAAAATATTATTATAAGGAACACCGCTTGTCACAAAAAGGGAAACACTTATGGGAACTAATTCATAATACCATTGCTAGAAACGTGTGCTCTACTTATAATGTTACTTATTGCTGTGATAAATCTTGTTGCAGAAAGAGGTATAAACACCTCCCTTTTCAATGTGAGTATAATGATAATGATACCATATCTTCTTATGCTAAAGGAATTTATGACTTTTATGATGCGGAACAAATTGAAGAATTTATTGCTTGGAAGGGTGCTTTTGAACTTGCTAGTTTGCTTGAAAATATTGATGATTCACCTTACAAATATGAGGTTTATGGTATACTTAAATTTTGCTTTGATAATTACAAGGATGAAAATGGTTATATTCTTGAATATATTAATAGATGCTTTCCACAAATGGAAGAGACTAATGCCTTGCAGGATCCTATGGAAGAGGAAATTGATGAACCTGAAATCTCATTAGATGAAAGAGGAGGAGAGTGATGAACAAAAGGAGGAAGAATGGATCAGCTACCCATGCCTACCTTCTAATGAGAGTAACTCTTTATCCCTTACATTATTTGATTGTCCTCCATGCTTACTAAAGGAGGATGAATGTTATGTTCCTGAGGATTCTTTCGAAAATGTTTATAATAAAGCTCTAGTGCTTGTAGATCATGAAAAGCATGCTTTATGTGATAGTTATATTGTTGAGTTTATTCATGAGGCTACTGAAAATTATTATGAGAGAGGAAAATATGGTTGTAGAAGTTTTCATGGTATTGAAACACCTCTCTATGTGCTGAAAGATTTGAAGTTACTCTTGTTTTATCTTCATATGCCTGTCACTTTGTTTTTTGCGAATTTATTTGCATACACGATTCCTATGCATAGGAAGTGGGTTAGACTTAAATGTGTTTTGAATTTGCTTCTTGATGCTCTATTTTACTTCAATTCATATTTCTTATGTGAGATTCCTCTCAAACTATCATGCCTGAAGATGATAATATGTCTATATTCTTGGGAGACCTTTTCTTAAATACTGCAGGAGCTGTTATTAATTGTAATCAAGGGAAGGTGACCTTCAATGTTAATGACAAAGAACATACTGTCTATTTCCCCAAGAAGATTGATAGGACTTATGGTTTGAATTCAATTGAACATGTTGAGGGCATTCAAGTTGGAGAAATATATTGTCCCATACCAAGAGAAAAATTCAAAACTATTATGATTGAGACCATTGCTATCAAGGTTGAGGTAACATAATCATTAGTGGAATACAAAGTTTTGTTTCATATGGAATTGTTTTGGTAACACGACCTGATCAACCTTGTTAACAAAAGGATTTCATTGAACAAAACAATGTTTTCACCATGATTATCTCTGCTTACTTCTATTCTATCCATTTTAGTTTTTGCTTATGCCTAACTTAAAGGCGTTAAAGAAAAGTACTTATTGGGAGATAACCCAAAAGTTTTAGATGAGTCTTGGAAGTTATTACTTCAGTAATAACCGCTCCTTATCCTTTTTATTTGCTTTTTGTGCCAAGAGTAACCTCTAATGAGATAGAAGTAATGATTGGGAAAGTTGTTGTCCCGAAACAGATTTCTGTGCTTCACCGTAAAAATTCGTGTAAAATATCTGAACGTCTTTTTGAGGCGTGATTTTTTTTGCTTCTGCCCTAGGTTGTCTTCTATCTTTCGTTAGTTCAACACTTTTTGATTTGAGCAACAGAAGGTCTTTGAAAAAATTCGTCTTTACCTGCTGGTCTGTTTTGACAGATTTCTACCATTTTCTGCATTTGCTTCTTGTTGGTTCCTTTTTGACTTCTTTTGGGGAATTGAGATTTTTGAGGGAAGTGCTACAGTAGCTAGTGTTCTAATGGAAGTTTATTGGTGTTAGAACTGAACCTTAAGACTTATTTATCTTGAGTGCACTAATGTTGCTAATAAAGATTGTGTGAAGTTTTATATGAAGGAAAATTTTCAGGTGTATGGAAGGAATGAGTAATGAGATGAAGGATGGACTAAAGCTCAAGCTTGGGGATGCCACATGTGTCACCCCAAGAAATATCCAATAAGTACAAGCGTCAAAGCTTGGGGATGCCCAAGGCATCCCCCTCTTCATCAATAAAAATCTCAGGTTTCTTCCAAACGCTTCATTTTTATTGTTTCATACACAGTTGTGTTGTTCTTGGAGCGTCTTCTTTTTCGTTTTTGTTTTGGTTTTTCGTTTGCTTTGTTTTCTTAGTTTGCTGAATAAATTGGTTGGACCTCCCTCTTTCATACATTGGTGTTCAAATAGTTTGGTTTGGTTTGGAAAAGAGTAGGAAAGTTCATGCTTAAGTGGTAAAGAGAGCTTGTTTTTGACTGTGGCCTATGCTTTGTCATGCCATGCTTGATATTGTTTTGGCTTTATGCTTAGTATTCTTTGCCGTAGTATGCTTTATCTTCTTTATCTACAATTGCCCTATGTTCTGATTGCTATGTGAATTGTCTTGTCCATGCAATGCCCGTCCATCCATCCCTATGCCTACCACACTCGAATCCCACTGTTTACTGCTATTGTTACTACTATCTTTACTTTACTACTGCTGCTACTTTGCTATTCCTACTACAAAACTGTTGCTACTGATAAACTACTGTGAGCAAGATTGTTTCTAGGTGCAGCTGAATTGACAACTCAGTTGTTAAGGCTTATAAATATTCTTTGGCTCCCCTTGTGTCGAATCAATAAATTGGGTTTCACTTCCCTCGAAAATACTGTGATACACCCCCTATACTTGTGGGTCATCAAGTACTCATGGCTTTTGTCCCTGGCTATTCCCGTGGCCAGACTATGAAGGAGACTACCAAGAGGAAGGACAGCAGGACGGCTATGATAACTAGGACTATCTTCCATCGTCATCATTGCCTGTGACCCTGAAGATGGACCCCACCGCTATGCTTATTAATTATTCCGTTGCTTGTTGTATTAAGACTGGATCATGAGATCCTTTATTCGTGTAAGACCTTATTATGGTTTGTAATGGACGATGTACTATGATATCCAATCTGTTATGTCTCGCAAAAATGGTAATCCTGGGATTGCGATGTATGGCATAACAGGCATCTGGGATTAAAAATCCGGGTGTTGACACTAAAGAAGTTCATAATCTATCGATTACAATAACTAAACCATAAACTAAGTGATAAATATTGAGCGAGAGTGTCGTTGGCCATCATCATCATGCTCGCCATTAACACGCAACGCCACCTCCTCTCCAGCAAGCAACTCTCATGCAGAAGGACCTGTTTTCAGTAAAATAGAACAAGTATCAAATATACTTAACACTAAAATATGTGTTTGCAAGATTATAACATTTATAAAATTGTATATCAAATATATACCTTTGTCATGAATGACCTCACTCGCAATGGGTTCAACCTTTACATTCCTGAGATGTGATATGAACCTGTGAAAATCCTGTGTTTCCACATCGCCTCTCATAATGCAAATCCTAGCATGTGCTTGGTAGCTTGGTGGCAGCGATCGCATCACAACGCCATTTGCAAAAGAGCTCGTCATCCACTATCCAGAAAATATGCAGGCCTCATGTACGCATCATGCATGCGCTCCAAGTGGTCTTCAAGTGAAGAGTTCTCTTCCATCTTAATGGAGAGGAAATCTCCCATCAGCTCATGCTCCCATATGCGTGCTTTTTCCACGAAATGTGTCCTAAGATGTACCATTGCCGCACGAGGGTCAAGATTACCCACGACTGTCCACAGCTCATCCACCATCCCGTAACACATCATAACTAATATGAAGGTGGACATCTCACGACGGTAATAGCGGTCTTCCCGCTTCTCTGGGGTCTCTAAGGTACTAGGCTGCGCCAAATCCATCTCATTGAGAATATAGTCGACCACGTTATTCTCGCTAAGGAGAACATGGAGACGTGCAACCCACATAGGGAAGTTTGATACATCTATCCTGAGCTTCTCTCCATCTAACCAATTGTCAACATGGAAGGTAGCATCGGGGAGAACCATTTTCTACATTTATAATTACAAAAGGAATTTAGACTAAGTTTATAATTAAATGAGTTATATAATAACTCCACTAAAGACACCTATCCCCTGAAGGGTTGTAGTGATTACACGACCCCTTTTCCCCCACATCTCCCCCGATCGTCTCGGCCATCAATGTGGGTGCTAGGGTGGACGCCTAAACGTCAGTCACATCATTCATGCGACTCGTGCTCGATCTTTCGACCATCCGTGTTCCGAGGCCATGTCTACACATGCTAGGCTCGTCAACTCAACCTTAGTGTATTCGATGTGCAACATGGCTTACACCCACTGTATGCGAACGTAGATATGTCTGACACCCGATCATCACGGCGCTGCCTCATACCGAAGAACTTTCTTGGTGGTGCACACTAAGGGAGAACACAATCATTGGAATTTTTTAATAGGGATCATCTTATTAGGCTACCGCCGAGTATCTAATACTAGCACATAATAAGATATACAAACAATAACATTTAATGTAAATGTGATGCGATATGGTCCTTCTCGCTATGATTTCCATCTTGCGCCTCTAGATTCCGGCGCCAGGGTTCCGGCGCCGTATGCACCAGGGTACCGATGCCTTCCAGCGTGGTAGTCTGTCATCTCCGTGACCGTATACTACTACTTAGTAACATAAGGTAATTACTTTACCTTTGCCACAACCATATCACATCATAACGCCCCCTGCAAAACAAAGTTAGATGCATCTTACTTTATCTTTGCATGTTTTACGTGGCTGATTGGGCTTTCGCACAAAAACCGTTCTTACCTACGAACTATCACCACAACGCTGATCAAGTAGTTGTCTATACTACACCCCTTTCGAGGGACTCCGTTGCAAATGGTATACCAACTAATGCGCGAGAGACAGATACCCCCCAAAGCCACTTTATACGGTACAAGCCGTATGTCAAGCGTGGACCAGTCTCACGAATGAACACGTAAAGTCGGTTGTGGGCTGCTTCATCAAGCATTACTGTGGTATACACAAGTACACGTGAGAGGGTAATAACTAAAAGATCAATGCTCACACGCTACATCTCGTGTGTTCTACCCGTACTAGCAATACTACGTATAGATCTAGCTCTAATACCACTATAGGGGTTCACGTATAAAAACAATAAAAATTTAACCTACGCCCCTGAACCCCTGATGTTGCCAGGATCTATCTATTAGTAATACAGTAACGGAAGGGGCTTTTTGTGAACTTACCCTTGAAGACCGAAAAGCGTTGTCAATGCTCAAGAGAACGTGGTTGATGTAGATGAGCCGAAGTCGACCTCAAAGTCGTGATGAAGTCCTTGCGCTCCTGCGGCTCCAACGACTTGAGTGCCTCAAGTGTGACACCTCGCAGGGAGTTACATGCATCCAGTGCCTAGCGATGACTCTCGCTTCCCTAATCCAGCAGTAATTGCGGAAGTAGAGCTCTTGGATCCGAATCCGTAGCGCGACGGCGCTCCACGGTAAAGATGTCTCTCGTTCGCGCAGTCCGAACTTGGGACCACAATCACGTGAGAGAGAGAGAATATCAATTGGAGGTCTCCCCAAAAGTGAGGAAACCTTTATTGAATATTGTGTGTATTTTCTGGTCAAAATACCCCCACTATATATAGGGGGAGGGGGAGGTACTACCTCCCTCAAAGTCCCGGGGTGGGACTAAAGGAGGAGAAGGTGGGGGGAGGCGCCGCCGGCCAGCCCCCTCCATGGGCCCCATGTGGGGCAGGACCACTAGGGCCGCCGGCCACACCCCTTGGCCCCTCCTAGGGGTTTGGCCCCTCTTGGGCCCTTTCCCCTCCAGGTTTTGGCCCATCAAGCCTTTTTTACCTTTTAATTGATTTCTGTTTTATTAAATAATTATGAATAAATGATTAAATCAATATTTAACATTCATTCATATATTATTCAATCTTCGTGACTATGGAACACCTTCCACCTTCACTCCGGACATCCTCCGGACTTACCGAAACCCTTCCGGTTTTCTCTCTTTCTATTCTTCGGTGATTCTACCGATCCTGTAAACACTATCTAAGCATCATCAAGCCCTTAAGCGTGATATCCCATGGTTCGAGAACACTCCAGACATGGTCGGAACACTCCCGGACCAATGATCGACAGAGGGACCTGGATGGCCATGTGACCCCTGTGCATTCCATGAAATCTTTCATCGTTTGAACTGTGACTGTCGTGTCTTATTCATTTTGTCTCTAGATACTTGCATTGCCCGATATCTGATCAATGACATCACCATGTCGGGTTCAATCTCGTTACCGAAAAATGTTAATTGACTCGTTTCGACAAGTGATATCCCTATGATCAAATCATACGATGCGTAGCTATTGGATATAACTTCTCCGAGTGGGCCCTCGAGTATCTTTCCATCACGCAGATGGACAAATCCCGCTCTTGACGTATATTGCATCTACTATTCCTTCGAATACCTGAACACACATTTATGATCACTGTATTACCAAGTGATGTTTGATGCTATCTAAGCACTCTCGGGAGACAGTGATTGATATAGCCTCACGGTCTAAGGAATAGTCTACTAGGTCTATTCTAATCATCGTAACTTGAACTTCGTGACATGATCGGGTCACGATGTTTAGATTGGGTATTAGTTCATCATCTCATTCTCAGAATAAGATGACTCCATTTCCAACTGGCATAAATGACACATGATCAGGAAACCTTGATCATCTGTTTACCAATGAACCAGTGACTAGAGTTTCACCGAGAACCTCTGGTTGTTTATATATCTCACATGTATTGACGTTTCCTTTCAATACAGTTATAGCATGATATAAAACTTAATCATAGACTATATGAAATACGATAATAATTCTTATGTTGTCTCTAGGGCATATTTCCAACAACTATAGTATACAAAATTGAAGTAGAATTCTGGCAACAGAGAAACAGGAGAGTGAGACTAGGTTAAATTGGAGCTCGAAGTTTTAGAAAATACTACAAGTATGCATATATTTCACAAAGTTAATTACCAATCAAACCAATATTCCCCTTGGTTCAACTATAGAACCGATAAATGCAATGTTTGCACTTTGAACACACCTCGTCTTGTTGACGGACACTAGGCACAGATTCATGGACAATGTTGCCAATGGTGACGAGCTTGGCAATTTGGCACCGAGGGTGGTCTTGGGTTGATGTACCTCCCTTTCCTTGGCAGCCAATTGATAGTGAATGCACAAAGTAATTTCATGACAACAGATACAAGTGGAAAACTAACTCAAATGTGAAGATGCACAAGTAAAATAACAATTACTTGGTGATGAATCTAAATTAACAAGGTCTGAAGCACACAAGTGAATTTGGCATACATTTATGTTTGAAAGATCCAAAGAAGTATGATACATGTTGCACTGTACTACCAAAACAACAGATAAATATGAAAGTGAAAAGACATAAAAAATTCAAAGTAAGCTGGACCAAGGAAAGCATTAGCGTGCATCTTCCTCTTTGTGTCGCTGGTCACTCCATGCCCATCAACTACTCCCTCTTTTGTGAACCAGACAAAAAATAGCAAGCACCTTTAATCAAGAAACTATCTCGAGTTGAATTGCAAATATTTGCAATAGAAAGTCACTAACCACACACTTGATTAACTTGAGAAATAGTAGCATTGGAGAAAAACATATTACAGATATGGAGACATTTCTACAGCTGATTACAGATCGCACATAAAATAAACAAATGAGGCCATGCTCGCGACTATGTGGAGAAATTTTACAAGAACCTGGTGGTAATTCGCACATACCTTATAATCACTCCAAAAAGACCGCAAAGTGATGTCGACTAGGTGTCTTAAAAGGGATTTTTAGAAGAACTAAACAACTCTTCCTCTGCTTCACTCTGAGACTGTCATTCCATAGCTCAACAAAGCATGAGATTGCCCTGTCCACAAAATGAGGACTAATCCATCTATGTATCAGAGGCACACAGAATAACATTGGCTTGTTCGTAATCATTATAGTGTCTTTGTTATCATCTTGCCTTTATATGCAAATACGAACAATCAAAATGCATAAGGGGATAAAGGCCCGCGGTTGCACAATCTAATTTACTATGTATCTGAACTAAGTGTTCTTCACATTACTTTGAACCAGCATCAAAATATTCACTTTTAATACAATGATAATAATTGTGCCACACTATAATGCTTTCTTACTGCCAAAAATCACTAAAAACATTCTCTCCATGTATATCACTGCCAAAACTAGTTTCTTGTTTTAACCACATGAGTACCCTGCAATATGCATATTTTACTTGCACCGTTATACAAAGCTAACACCCACGGTTTAGGAAGCTAAACAAAAATATTTTCAAGTAATGTACAAACCTTCAAGTTGCCTTCTCCCCTATCCATCCGCTTATCGAAAATAAACAATGCATAACACAAAACGTGATAGGGATTATTAATTTGACTGGAGTATCTCATCATTTACCTACGTGAGGACCAATGCATTTATGGGATCATTGTGATCACAAATGGTCTGTGGAATTAAGTCGTAGTAGTGAAGGTCGAGGAGTACAGGATCTGGTCACCCTGACTAAAGGACCGCGATGTGTGTAGAACACATTAATGCCAATGCAAACATAAAAAGGTTCCAGAGGTGAGGATATGAAAAAATAAACTAAAATCACAACAATGGGCTAGTTTGATCAACAAGTGGCCTACAAAATAACTCATGCTAGTAAGTACTAATTAGAAATGCGGTTCAAAGTTTTGAAGAAAATACATGGATTTTGGCCTTGCACCCTTATCATGTATCATGAATAGCTCTTTGCCTGTCCTGCAATAGAATTATGATGACTATTCCGACATAGATGAGTATGCAACATGAGTTAGTGAAGAACCAAGAAAGTGGTGAAGGGCAGTGGAACAAACAAATGGAGAGCAAATTGATATTCAGATGACGGCGTTGATCACAATTGGCTGGAGAAAATCATGTTGAAAAATGATAAAACAAGAAGAGCACATGAGACACTTCCCCTAATCTGCATGTGTAGGTTTGGCACCTGCAGCACCAAACTTGACAGTCCCTTGCTGGTCGATGGTGACACGACAGGGCGTCTAACGGCAAGCAGTTACTGTCAGGTCGACAATGTTTTCAGTTGTGCAAAATGGTATGTAGCCGGCCAAAATGTGAGAACTGGAAATAAGTTGTAGATCGGATTTAAAACATATTGGTCAACAACTCTTTAAGTGTCATACTATCTCATTACTTTGCAAATAAAACACTTGTATAGAGGCATTCCTCGAGAAATGGTCTCGAGATGGAACATATATATACAGATTAACGCATGCACCTTTCGAAGAAGAACTCAGAGATATCGGTTGTACTCCATCCTCTATGGTTATCTCTTCGGACCCATTATCATCGTCAGAATGAAATTGAGTAATTAATTAAGCATTGAAGAATTAGCTAGAGTGAAGGTGGAACTCTCTGCAAAATCGCACAATATACACTTTGTCAGTGGCATACTATCATCTAAACAGTGTTATACTATCTCATTATTAGAAACAACCAAGCAAAGAAATCACAGAATAAACTTAACTAGTACTCCCTCCGTTACAACGCACGGACACTTTGGAGTCAAACCGTTGGTCGGTATTTCCTCCATACATATCGGATCGTTGGTCGGTAACGAATCCCGACCAACTGTCTGTCGATAAGTGGGCCGGCCCGCGCGGGGCAAAATAGCGCCAACATTTTGGCCCAACGCGCGAAAACTAACCCTAAATCCCCAAATTGCTTCCTGTCGCTCCCACTCACTCACCCTCTTTCTGGCCGCCACCATCTTCCTACCGCCCCATCTCACTCGCTCAACCTCTCCTGGACGATTTGCTCTCTCGGGAGGCGCACTCTAGCGAGAACGACCAACCCCACGCGCTCCCATCTGGTGGCCTGGAGACCTTCCGCCCCCACGCGCTCAACCTCACCTGGCCGCCAGATTTCTTTCTCCGCTGGGGCGGCGCACTCCGGCGAGCAGGACCTGCCTCAGGCGCTCCCATCGGTTGCCAGGAGATCTGCCGCCGCCACCACTGCCTACACCTGTGGGGGATTTCGTGTTAGTTCGACCGATAAGGTGACCTCCCTTCTCTCTCTCTGCGTGCGTTTCGGGCTGAAGCCGCTCCCATCCGCTCCAGATAAATTAAGTCTCGTTGCGGTCTGATGCTCACTGCCGGCATGAGGATCTAGGCTGCCTCTCCATCTCCTATCCTAAACTATTTATGTACCAAGATAGCAAAAAAAACCTATTTGACAAGGCGACAAGGCGTCTCAGAGTACTTAACTTATATCTTGCGCAACATTTTTATCCATTCCGGAAACAACACGATTCCATGTATAGATAACTGGAACATAGCGCAACAGGTCTTGGCTGCGACACTGAAACAACATCTAAGCAAGGACCACTTATACTCCCTCTAGGAAAAAAGCAGTGTTCAAAGTTTAATCTCAGCCACTAGAGAAGATCTCTCTAAAAATATGTTAGCTTCTGGGCACGGAGATCTGGCTCATAAGTTGACAGAATTTTACTTCTCATTTAACAAACAGTGTGGTGCATGCTATATGCCTATTAAACATGTACTTAGCATTTCAGGAACAAGATATTATGCATCTTACATCTGTCAGCAACTAGCATAACATATAAACACGTCATGGTATACTCATAATGCAAGACTACAAGTAAATACAAATGGCATATGAAGAGAAGGTATGACTCACACCTGTTGGCAGCATCATTGTATATGTAGTCTGTTCACAGCAATCACGATACATCAGGTGGTGATTGATCAGGGCCTTGTCTGTTTCTCCATGATCCTGCTAGCGGAAAAACATATAAGCTGGAGCGAATCACTGCTTACTCTTTGTGTCCTTTTCAATGTTAAGTGCGTCTGGCTCGACTTTCTCTTTAAAAATTAGCTCGAGAAATACCAAAAAATTAGACAGTAGCAGTTTCGTAAGGTTTAAAATACTCATGTGTACTTCTCTCTTCTCCTAACATTCACAATGAATGAATTATGCATCTCTTCCATATGCCAATATAATTAGATAAACTCTGCAACTCCTTAACATAGTAAGTGTACTTTTCTTACAAAAATCTGTAAGGTCTTGTTTACTTCTCTCGTATTCACTAGTGTATTGTGAGGAATGGAGCGTATTATTCTAATTCCCGCAAAATTTCCGTAGTCTGTTTACTACTCCGGATTTGGCTAGGATAATCCCGGGATATTCCTACAAATCCTTCTTATTTTTGTCTAGATTGAAAACTCTTCTACATGGTAGAGTATTTTCGGGGAAGTGTATTTACGGGGATTGGAGAGTATTGGGTAAACACTAAATCCCAGTATATCCCCACAACTCTAGTGGATAAAGATACGAGAGAAGTAAACAAGGCCTAAGTGGAAAATGTCATCATGGTTTAATAAATGATTGTAGCAATAGGGGAGAAGAACTTGGGCAGGCGTCAATGTGGAGGTCATGGCTAACTATAAAAGTGCGGTCATCAGAGACACAGGGAGGTTGGAGCCCAGGACACGAAAATGAGACATTTAATGTTTTGCTGTATTCCCTCCGTCCCAAAATATAATGCGCCTAAGATTTAGTAAAAAGTCGAGATATTCTAAGTTTGACCAAGATTATACACAAAAATGACAATAAAAGTGGGGCAAAAGTTCAGCTGCAAAGAAACGGATGGCAATTCAGCTGCAAAGAAATGGAAACCAAATTTTTTTCGCACCAGACAACCCTCCCAGACATTTATTCTCACATCTCTAACCAAACTGTATCCGCACATGACACTCGGCCGAGAAAATTTTAGCGAGGGCTCAAACCAAGTACGTAGCTCTTTGTCCACTAGCATTTGGTTACAAATGATCTACGTCTTCTTCTGTAGCTATGTATTGGATCTTCTACAAGCCATTCATGTGATGATCATAATTTTGTAATTGTGTTGTATTTAAGTGTCATTATATGAATATTGAATCGCTATTTGTTTTCTTTTTAATTGAAGAAGGAGGAATATGTGGCCATCATCCATGATTCAATCTTATCTTGTGCATAAAATCGAAGACAACGAATATCATCTAGGGGCAATTTTCATAGTTACAGAAAGAGGCCGTGAGCTAAAATTTATTACAGTAACTAAAAGATCTTCAATGGAATTAGAGCGATACTTTGTCTACAATTTGTCGATTTATTATTTATTTCGTAGCAACGCACGGGCATTCAGCTAGTAAATCTAATTATTATCATGTTTCTAGATTTTTATATTTTTTGCCTCCAAGAAATTATTAACATTGACATGTACTTATAGGCACACTTGCACACCAAAATCTGGTTTTTTGGTAGTTGCTAAAGCTGGAATGGTATCATTCACTTTAAATAAACTTCAAGACTAAATGGTGACCATGTAACATCTGAATCACGGACTATCCAATTTCTTTGTAGTTTTTTGGATTACTGCCAAACCTGGAATTTTCCTTGAACCGAAGATGCTTCTGAAAATTTGCTGAAGCTACTAACATCTGCTTATGCGTGTACTGTAGTTCTCTGAAGATAAAGCATTTTCCATGTACTGGACTCTTATGGAGCTTTTAGAGAAAGGGGTTTTAGTCAAGCAAAGAGAAATATGAGAATTTAGTTTACTAGAAAGGATAGTAGGAGAAAGTAGATATATGGAAGCACAAGATAAATAAGTGAGCTTGCCCTTAGCTCCTATTCCGTGCATTCAATCCTATACATGGGTATAATCTATAGAGTTTTATTTTAGTTAAAGAATATCGTTCCCAAGTAACTATGAATCACTATGTCATTGTAAACATGGTATTTTAACCAATAATTAAATTGCATAAACCAACCCAATTTTTTTGGTGCACATAGTGTCCTCCCTTGCAATGTGCATACTTTTGGTTCAAGTCTCGGATGTTTTGATAGATTGAACGTAAATAATAGCATACCGGTGTAGCAGCTGCAGTGTGTTTTAGCTATTCATTGCACAACTTCTTGTTAAAACATATTGGATTGAATGAGTTATGAGTTCGCTCAAGACATTTCATGTATGCATAAATACTCCCTCTATTTCAGTTTACAAGTCCTGCGCGTGTACCTTGGTCGTTAATTTACTCAATAAAATAAAAATTATATATCACAAAAACTATATCATTAGAAACTTTAGATGTTATATTTTTTAATGATATAATTTTGTGCTATAAAATTAATATTTTAGTGGTTAAATTAATAACTTAGGTATACACGCATGATTTGTAAACCGAAATGGAGGGAGTAGTTTTTCTAACAATTTGATTGTTCCCGTTGCAACGCACGGACACTTGTCCTAGTAGAACTACAAAATTGTGGTGGTTTATCCAAACATATAATTATTTTTTTGGTAAAAAATAGTTGTTCGTGATACCAAGAAATTGAAACAAAAAATATTATAAATATCTATTCCCTTACTCGTAAGTTAGTAACTTACATCTCGCTTAAAAAAATTAGAAACAAACCTAACTTCAATCTCTAATTCACAACGACATGGTGATTCAAGTCGGAATGATAAATCTTTAAATAAAATAAAACTATAATCTATATGCATGTCTAGGATCGAATACACAGATTTGCAAGTTGACTTCTTTATCCTCGTGCTTCCAGATATCTAGTTTCTCGTACTATCCTTTCTATTAAACTCCATTCTAATCCTTTCCACAAAAACCCCTTTCATCTAAAAAAAGTAGGAGAGAGTTCAGTACATAGAAAATACTTTACCTTTGGATAAATTATAGTACAAGCATAATAGCCATCGTTAATAGCTTTGATAAAATATCAGAATCTTTTTCGTCTGAAGGAAAATTCTAGCTTTGCAACTAATCCAAAAACTCTGAAAAAATTGTACAGCCCATAGTATACCCTCGTATCTTAGAGCATCTCTAACCCAAAGCCAAAAAACTCTAGAGGAGCAAATTTGCTCCTTTAACGGCCGAAGTAGAACCTAACCAATCCCTAAAAGGCTTTAGAGGAGCAAATATACGATTTCGGCCACTAAAAATTCCCACCCCTGTCCTATATTTGCTCGGCCGTGCGGCGAAAAATCTTCCCAAGCCACTTCTCACTCTCTCGCGTGGCGAAAAATCCCCCGCGCATCGAATTTTTTTATTCAAGGGAATAGAATGCAGAGGTACGGGCAGTTCATGTAGACAAGTTCAGACCCCAGGCTCAGAAAGGAAGATTATGCCTTGTTCGAGATTTGTTTGTGCAATCAGCAAACACTACACCACAACATTTTATTGCCAACAGACAGGTTGGTCGGAAATACCACTTTCATCGACAGAAGGTCGGTCGGGAATGAGTATTGCCGACCAACCTCATCTGTCACCGTAAGTCCGGTCGGCAAAGCCCTTTCCCGACCGACATATATTTGCCGACCAACAGTTCGACAACACTGCTAAATCTTTCCTGACCGACGTTTTCTTTGCTGACAGATATTTCTTTACCAACCGACATTTTTTCCCGACAAACTAGCGGATGGGTTGACTTTTGCCGACCAACCTTCCATGGTGTAACACCCTCAAATCGGCCCTATGCAAGTTTCAGCGCTTCCCGCCAAACCCGCATAGAAACGATTCAAAGGTGCCCACCAGGCACTTGCGTGCGGGTGGAAAACGAAGTAATATCATTACACAATAGTCCTCGATGGAACCCACAAAGCATATATATACAACAGCGACTCAAAGAGTCAAGAATACAGATTTACAGTACAAAGATCCAAATCACCTTGAAAACAATACAGCGTCCGAATACGGACAAGATGCAAATTGAGCTAAGAGCCCTGAAGAATAACCAATGGCGTCCATAACCCTGCCCAGGCCAAACCGGAAGGGTAGCCCTGCTAACAACGTCGATCTCAAAACCTGGTTAAACAAAAGGGGTGCCGACAAAGGGCAAAGGAAAAAGAGAGAGCGGTCGATCGAGGCCAAGACATCGGCGAGACTAGAATTCGGCGGTCCTCGCCTACATAGGTATGGTGGACTGAAGCGGCAGCGTGGCATGCACTAAACAACCTATAGAGACTCGATACAGCTGGCGGCTATCAGAGAGGGATAAGAAAGACCTATTCGGAACCAACCTGTTGCTACCACCAAACATACCCATCCTGGTATTTCCCCCTCGAGACCAAACGAGGAAGTCAACCGAGGAACTCACACAGTTGGCAGTTTTTTTATTCAGTTATCGTTACACCAATTACTAGTCAGATATAGATAGTCATCCTGATATAATAAGCAGTAGGCACTTTTAGTTAACCATTCCATTGTAGTTGCAACACTTACTAGTCAGATAAAATTAGCATGAGATATCCCAAACCCAGCAGTTGTTGGTACTTTTATTTAGCCATCCCGTTGCAGTGAAGCTGATTACTAGTCATATCGGATACAAGTCAAATTATAACAGTAAACTTTAGTTATAGTTGTCTATGATCGAGAACTGTGCTCCAAGTCGTCCATAACCGCGGACACGGCTTTTGAAAGATTTAACCTGCAGTGCACCAAAGTATCCACACGCACTTCGACCCTTTTGCCGATCGTTAACATACACCCATCGGTATGTCAAGGGCCTAAGTCATGACGCTTCCTGCACCCAAAGCAAGTACATGGGGCCACCCCACTAAGCTACCCGAACGAAGTTGGCCTTCGAACGGACCTGTGGGTTTGCGCTGGCTGTAAAACGACTGGGAACCCGAAAGTGTGACTGGCTTGTCGATATGAAAAACACTCCGCAATCCTAAAGACAGTGCTCCACGCACAATCTTAAATAAAGCAGTAAAACATGGCATAAGTACAGGATAGTACTAAAGCCCCAAACTACTTGTGGCCCCCGGTACAATACTTTGAAATCAGGTACTAAATCGATGGGGGTGCCCACACACCCCACCTGTGGTTAGCGCGCTCGATCTCGGAACAGGTGTCAAGAACTCGGGTCCCACGGACACCAAAGGAGCGGTTAAAATCCAAATATTGTCTATTACCCACCGGTGCCTCTGCATTTACCTACTTCAATTTTAGTTATTAAACAATAATTAAAGCCATGATCATCTCCAACATAAAGCATATGGCAGCCTTCCAACTTGTAACCGAATCGACACGCATATGAAGCACTTGAGCAAGCGACTATGACGCGCAAGTCCAACTATCTACCAGACAACAGGTAATAGGATGTGTCCAAGGCAATATAAGGCTGCAAGGGATATCACGGGCACGAAAACTAGAGCATCGCAACACAGATAGCAATAGATCAACAGGAGAGAATAAATACTATAAAAGTAAGATAGGTAGAAAGGGGGAGGTGCTCGCCTGAAAACATTGCCGAAGTTTCATAATCGAAGAACTTGTCGAAGATCACAACATCTCATCGTCCTATCCAGGAAGAAGCAAAACACTAAAAGGACAAGCGATACAACAATTACAACTAATGCAGAAAAATCGGCATGATCATGATATAATGCATGACATGGCAAAGATGCGATGCGATTAGGCAATATTAAACGGAACCGGGGTCCCGATAATTATTTACTAGGTTCATGTTGTTTAGATACCCCACATTTTAAATGTTGTCTTAACATGGCAAAACATAGCATCGGTTTGATACACAATTTTAAATGAGGCCAATATAAGACTAGATTTTCCCGCATATGGACCCCATATTTAATTATGAGATGAATCGGCATAAGGCCCCCAAACCCACAATATGTATGCAAACATGTATAATTTAATATGCAACAATTTATATAGATATCAATTATAAAATAGGGCTCGGATAAAGGGTCACACATTGGGGCCTTGGCGGTCTTGGTTCAGGGTTCTCAGGGTTCGACACGGATCGGTCTTCGAACTTTGAGGATCGAGGTCTTCGGATTCCGTGAAGGAGAGCTTGTAGTTCCAGGAATCTTCGGGTCTCGACCATCGGATCCGGCGACGGGGCTCCGAGGCGCTTGTTACGGATCGGTGAAGAACTTGTCGGTGGATCTTCAGATCGGCATCATTGCTCTTCGGTTTATACACGCCCCCGATGGTGGACTAGGTAACCCCTGTGGTTCAGTTTCATTGGTTTCGGCTACTAAATGTGTGGACTGATCTTCACTCGATGTCGCACTTGCATCGGTCGAACTTGAAAACATCAACATGAAGTGTGCACACGAACAAATTAGGCGCCGGGACCTAGTACACACAAGCACATGAATAAACATGTGCGACCGCAAGATGTGACGCATGACGCAGGCAGTGGCAGCGGCCGGAGATACGCAGCGTGAGCCGCACGGAGAAAGGGGCAGTGGTGGCCTTGGCGCGGCAGCGGAGCGAGGAGGTTGGGCGCAGCCCAGACGGCTCGGCGAGCAATGAGGCAGAGGACGGCGGCGTCGGGGTAGGGCGGAGCCGCACGGTCGGCAGGAGGGCGATAGGGAGGGCCGAGGCTGTCGGTGACGGAGACGAGCAGAGGACAAGGTGGCCGGCTGACGTTGTCTCTGCTGGCGACGGGGAGGCGCTGCAGAGGGCCAGGGCGAGCATGGTGAGCAGCGAAGGGGCCGGCCGCAGCAGATGAGGCGGCGGCGGACGACGGAGGGGTTGCAGACGGCGACTCGGAGGAGGACGGGGCGAGGCGACGCGGAACTCGCGCGGGGAGGCGCCCGGATCGAGGACGGACCAGGGGAGATGGCGGGAAGGAGGCAGAGGCGGCGGTCACGAGGAAGAGGAGGGACGGTGGCGGCCGGGAAGGGGAGGACGGCGAGGTCCAGGCAGAGAGGATCCAGCGGCGGCGGCGCTGGCAGGGCGATCTTGGGGTGGTGCCAGGGGAAGGAGGGAGGCGCGCGGCGGCTTGCGCTGAGGCAGGGCGACCTACGACGGGGGGAGGGCTCCTGGGCGGCGGCGCGCTCGATGGCTGGAGGGGATGCGGCGGCGGCGTCGCCCTCCTGTGAGGAAGGAGAAGGACGCGAGGGGAAAGAGTCTCGGGGAAGAGGAGCGGGGCAGGTCGGGTGCTCTCGGGCCGGGCGCGTCAGGTGGGACTGGCAGGTGGCGTGGGCAGGAGGGGAGTGGGACCGGGGCTGCGGTCGTTCACTGGGTGGACCGGTCGACCAGGTGGGGTTTGGGGCGCGTGCGGGGCGGTCAACGAGGCGGGACAGCGGGGAGCGTGGGCGGGAAACGGACGTGGGGCGCTGTGGGGCTAAAAGGCAGCGGAGGCGGTTGATTGGATGGAGAGAGGGCCAGGCTGATGTGGCGCAAAGGGATAGGTTGGAGTGAGGTGGAGGGGGTTGGGTAGATTAGGATTAGGTAGGAAAAAGGTTTGGGGTAGCTCTGGTTTTTGTACTGGGGGTGGCCGACTGGGTCGGATCGGCCTGGTACGGCTGCCCCCTGAAAAATAAAATAAATATTTTATTATTTAAAACGGGGCTTTTGAAATTCATTGGTAGACGAAACAAAATAATCCTGAGACCCGGGCTTTGGATTTGAAATAAAGGCGGGGTATTTAGAAAACAAAATATGTTTTTCGAAAATAGTTTCAGACAAACAAATGCATGATGATAACGATGCTCAAATGCAATGTGGCATGATGACATGAGCATGCAGTCATGATGATGCAATGCACAAAAACAACGCGATTTTCTAGTAGTGGTTTTTGCGGGGCGCCACACATGGGCCCATGCATGCCTGGGGACAGAACTTCAGCATTGACCTGTTGGTCGGCGTTTCTTTTTCCGACCAACCTTCTGCTACGGTTCGCTTTTCTCGACCATCTATGTGACCGTATGACCGACTTTCAGCTACATAGCCGAGGTCTAAATACATTTACATTATTGACAGCCAAAATCACATATTCACACAAATATATAAGCATATGATCCAAATATAGAGGAATAATCCATAACAATAGATAATGACATATGCATTGATTCACTACAAAACCAAGTGTTAATCTATTCTCAACCCATATCCAGGTTTACAAATGGTAGTTGTCTGATTACACAATCAGGTTTACCAACCGATAGCCAGATGGTTATATTCAGGTTTATCAAATGGTAGCAAAAAGGAGTCCAGTAAGACAGAACTAACTCCATTACAAAAGGCATCATGTTGATGTGAAACCGACATCTACTTGGTGGAGTGAGACACAAGTTCTGCATGTTAATTCTTATTTCACATCTACTTGGTGGAGTGAGACACAAGTTCTGCATGTTAATTCTTATTTCAGATGACACCTGCACAATCATATACAAATGGAAGATTGTTACTCCTACAAAAGATGCTAACATGAACTGAAGCATACAAAGACATCTTACATGACCAACTAGAAAGGCAATCAAAATCTGCCACACTAACTCAGTCGAGAGGAAAATCAGCAGTATTTGTGAGCTGCAACTATGATATATATACAGACATGATACAGAAGAAGGGTTCAAAAAGTACAGACATGATACAGCCGACAAATCATTGGCATGACGTCACCCAACCCAACAAGCTGTGACCGGCTTGGCGCATCGTTAGCGCAACAGCACACAACAACAACACCACACAATCAAACAATGGTGAAGATTGAGCAAAATCAACAAATAGTTCTGATGGCAATGAAAAAAGAGCTAATTTTCAAAGAGAAGGTCGAGCCAGACGCACTTAACATTGAAAAGGACACAAAAAGTAAGCAGTGATTCGCTCCAGCTTATATGTTTTTCCGCTAGCAGGATCGTGGAAAAACAGGCAAGGCCCTGATCAATCACCACCTGATGTATCGTGATTGCTGTGAACAGACTACATGTACAATGATGCTGCCAACAGGTGTGAGTCATACCTTCTCTTCATATGCCATTTGTATTTACTTGTAGTCTTGCAATATGAGTATACCATGACGTGTTTATATGTTATGCTAGTTGCTGACAGATGTAAGATGCATAATATCTTGTTCCTGAAATGCTAAGTACATGTTTAATAGGCATATAGCGTGCACCACACTGTTTGTTAAATGAGAAGTAAAATTCTGTCAACTTATGAGCCAGATCTCCGTGCCTAGAAGCTAACATATTTTTAGAGAGATCTTCTCTAGTGGCTGAGATTAAACTTTGAACACTGCTTTTTTCCTAGAGGGAGTATAAGTGGTCCTTGCTTAGATGTTGTTTCAGTGTCGCAGCCAAGACCTGTTGCGCTATGTTCCAGTTATCTATACATGGAATCGTGTTGTTTCCGGAATGGATAAAAATGTTGTGCAAGATATAAGTTAAGTACTCTGAGACACCTTGTCGCCTTGTCAAATAGTTTTTTTTGCTATCTTGGTACATAAATAGTTTAGGATAGGAGATGGAGAGGCGGCCTAGATCCTCATGCCGGCAGTGAGCATCCGACCGCAACGAGACTTAATTTATCTGGAGCGGATGGGAGCGGCTTCAGCCCGAAACGCACGCAGAGAGAGAGAAGGGAGGTCACCTTATCGGTCGAACTAACACAAAATCCCCCACAGGTGTGGGCAGTGGTGGCGGCGGCAGATCTCCTGGCAACCGATGTGAGCGCCTGAGGCAGGTCCTGCTTGCCGGAGTGCACCGCCCCAGCGGAGAAAGAAATCTAGCGGCCAGGAGAGGTTGAGCGCGTGGGGGCGGAAGGTCTCCAGGCCACCAGATGGGAGCGCGTGGGGTTGGTCGTTCTCGCCGGATTGCGCCTCCCGAGAGAGCAAATCGTCCAGGAGAGGTTGAGCGAGTGAGATGGGGCGATAGGAAGATGGTGGCGGCCAGAAAGAAGGTGAGCGAGTGGGAGCGACAGGAAGCAATTTGGGGATTTAGGGTTAGTTTTCGCGCGTTGGGCCAAAATGTTGGCGCTAATATTTTTGCCCTGCGCGGGCCGAGCCACTTATCGACAGACAGTTGGTCGGGATTCGTTACCGACCAACGATCCGATATGTATGGAGGAAATACCGACCAACGGTTTGACTCCAAAGTTTGATACATTTCCGACCGATAGTCTGTCGTTACGTAAAGAAATTGCCGACCAACCATCCAACATAAACTATGCTGACCGACGTTCCATTGGCGATGATGAACTTTACCAACCAACGTCAGTCGGGAATGCAGTGCTGTGGTGTAGTGAAAGAGGATGTCTGTAGTAGATGCAACATCTTGGATGGAGATTCATGTCTAGCCTGAAGTATCGACAGATTTTCCATGATACACAATGAATTCATTCTGGGAAAAAAGGGGGAAGGGAGCCACCTGAACTGTAGGAAGGGATGGAAGTCATGTGCTGAGCCAGAGGACACTTTTCCCTATCCATCCGAAAGGTTTTTTTCCCTGTCGGCCCATTCTCCGACTGGATTTCTCTAGGAAAAGTGTTTGGTTGCGAGTCGCAGTTGAGTGAGAACATCAATTTTTTTTCTTCCCTATGACTTGCTCAGATACATTTGCAAAGAAGATGAATTCTTCTGTAGCGTTAACAAAAAAAGGACTACATTATGGGACCTATCGTTCTGAGTCCAATTTCTTATACCGATGTGATATTAGTTTCATGAGTCCGAATCTCATTCAAATTTTACATCTCCAATACGATTTCTGTGTGAAACTAAGAAGCCAATGTCCTATAAGTCTGGTATTATCCATGGGTAGTAATCCTATCAGTTCTAACATAGCCACAATATGATTTGGTGCCGGATAACAGCTTTGTGCATTCATATTTTAATTTTAATGACTCCTCTTTATGTCCCTGGCAGTATAAAGTTACCTGATAGTTATAGACCTTAACTTGAATTGTATACTGATGTGGAAAAATGTAGTTACCCAACATTTGATCTGCTTGCAGAATAATGAAGTCAAGGCCCATTGTTCCCACATGCTTTTTTTACTTTTCGAATAAGATAAAAACATTCTTAAGCATATTTATCATTTCTTCAAATATGAACGGACGCAACAACACGAGCTTTTATTGTTCAGTGGAGTGTGAGTTCGGCCGCCTTTCTTCTTTCCCATGTTCTTCCTTCTTAAGACGGGCCCAAAGTAATTAAGGCCGAGGCCTGCAGGAGTACTTTTGGACGGTAATGGGCCTAGACATGGACCTGGATACCGTTCAACAAACAGAACCGCAATAAGGAAAGCCCAAATACGCAGGCCGGCCCAAATGCTAGTCGGCCTAAATATTTATCTACCACGAACCCTAAAAATCGATCACCATAAATCGGACCCTCGCGCCGCCGCAAGATACCCTTCTTCAACAACCTCATCGTCTGGTCGCCTTCTGGATAGCGGTCTCCGTCCACGCCGCCAGAGGTACCTTCTCCGCTCCTCCTCCTCTGCAGCGATGGTAAACCTGAATTTGTAACTCCATACAATAGATCGATCGCCATGTATCTTCAGAAAAATCGTCTCGTAATCCTAGGGTTCTCTAGCTTTTGCCGTCTTAACCTTTTTGAGGTAATGTAGTCTCAAACCCTCGTTCCTGGTCTCGGTGGCTATTTAGCTAGTCACACACTGCAGCCACCGTGCGTGGCAGCGATCTCTGTGTGAATGGTCAGTAAGCTCACCTACATTAACTCGATTTTTTGTGTCAAATAGGAGGAACGACTCTTCCACGTGCTTCCTCCTTTGATACATCAACTCACAGAATGGTATCGACTAGCAAAAGCTATGGTTTGCTCGCAGAAAAAGTTACAACTTCAGTTGCTCTTGCAAAACAAGCTAATTTTCTTAGATTTGGCCTATGTTTATTAGGTGTTTAGCAAGACATAGTTTTCTTGCATAAGCATTCTGTGTAAAAGGTTACTGAGGCGGTCAGCATAAATAGTTGTATAACGTTTAGCTGTGCGCAATACTGTTGCCTAATTGCATTGAAGACACCATTGTCAGACGCTAACATTACTTTAATAAAAGTTACGACCATTCGATGTGACCATGAGTTTCCATGACTTGAAGAGAACCTTTAGTTCATCGAATAGACTCCATGTGGTTTAGTTCATCGAATTGATCTGCCACTACCAAGTATACTCCATTACAAGGATTTTTGTTTGTGGAATAACCATATGCAAAACTTTGTTTCTCAATACGATCTCAAGCCTTTCTGAGCTCGGTGGCTAATTAGCCAGTTACACACTGCAGCCACCATGGCAGCAATATCTGTGTGAATGGTCAGTAAGCTCACTTACATTAATTTTGTTTTGTTGTGTCTATTGAAGGAATAACTCTTGTCATGTATTTCCTTCTTGATGCATCAGCTCACACAATTGCACTAACAATCTAATTTGTTTTGTTTTGTGGCAAGTCTTGATAGGTCTCTAGGAACCAATTTGCATATATTAGTTGCACTTTGATGCTTCATTTTTATTGCAACTAGTAGTAGATGTTCACATAAATAGAATCCTGTTGATTTACATCTTGGGTAACAGGCTAGTGAGGCAATCATCAAAATTAGTCCTCCAACCTTTGCAGACTGGTCTGTTAGATTGCAAACTGTGCATCACTCTTTGAATCATTGATAAGAAATGTATCCTCTGGCTGTAGCACTATGTTCTGCTCAGCTGCTGATGTAGTGGTACAGCTTGATGTCTATGTTAAGTACTACCTTTTTATTGTGGCCAACAGGGATTGTATTGTCAGTTTATTAGTAGATAGGATTGTGTAGATTCATCATTCATATCCCTGTGATGATATCCCCATCCTGAAGCAACCTTTGTTTAAACACATGGCTCTTTTCCTAAGACATGTATACCCAATTAGTTTCGACAATTGCATCTTGCTCTATAGCATGGAGCCTATTGCTTCATAGTTTCAGAACTGTAATAATCATGGTGCTGGTTCGTTGTCTGATGCATGGAAGAATATCGAATTTCTTGTTGTATCATATGTACTGTCAAAAGCAAATGCGATTTTTTTCAAATACTTGATGACTATTGGTTCCCATTTTTCTGTAACTCTTTATCTTGATGCATTGATTGAAATCAGAATTTGTCCATCGGGCTCACTTGACTTTCCATCATATGCAGTTTCCTGCCATGTCTGGCGGTACACAATCTGAAGGCCCCCAAGCATCTGCAGCTCCTGTAAAGCCCGCCTCGACTTCATGCCGGAAAAAGAACTCTGATAACACCTCGTTTGTCACAGAAATGAGAGACCACTTCCACGAGTTCGTTCATGCCTCGATGGATGAACACAAGACATGCTTAACGAACACGGTCAAGAAAATGTTTGCGATGTCTAAGGCCGTTGCAGAGAGAACCACAGAAGCAAAAGAAGCTGGAGCTGAAAGCGTTTTGTCACTTCAGACTGAAGTGTCACGGTAGAAACGTGATGCCATGGTAGTCCTCTGTAGCCAATGGTTTTCACTGTAACTAGTAGCATAATCCTGAGGTAGAAAACTTTTTGATGAATATATTATGTACAGTTCCATCATGCTGTCGTCCTTTTGACTTTGCAAAGCAATCTATACAAGAAGAGGAACACTTGTTTTTCCTCGTCTATCCTTTTGCCTATAAAAACATGTCCTAGTCTATCTATAAGTGCGTCATAAGAATGATCAGGACTGCACCAACTAGTAACCTAGCCGAGGCAGCGACACAACTGCTCCTCTGTGTTGACATGGAGGTGTCGAGCTCGTTGTAGAGGGAGCTGAGCCTGAAACCCGGGTTGGATCCGTAGAGCAGCTGCACGCCTTCAACGTCGTCGACGGTGAGGTCTGCCTTCTTCTGCAGCGGCTTGATGCTCGGGTACATGACCGCCTTGGGCGATGTCGAGTGCCCAAGCCCGAGGACGTGGCCAATCTCGTGCGTGGCAACTGACTCGAGGTGGATGGACTCTGATGTTTCCGTTCTGTCGCCGAAGTCCAAAGCCCACTGCTCCGAAGCGTCGAGGTGGAGCCGCCCGTTCTTGGGAGAGAAGGCATGGCCCAGCACGCCGAGCGGCCCGTCGAACGGCACCCCGTCGCCGTGGCTGCCCTTGTAGAACCCGAGCCTGATGTCTGCCGCGGCATAGTCCTCTGTCTCGACGAACGACACGGGGATCACGAGCGCCCACCTATCGAACGCTCGCCGGAACACGGCCCGCACGTCGTCCTGCTGCAGGTAGCCCACGGTGGCCTTGGGCGACACGGCGTAGGTGAGCACGATCGGGTCGGACCGCCGCGTCCACCTCGGCTCGCCCTTGAAGAAGGTGAACCGGCTGACCACGCCGCCACCGTGCTCCGGAGAGACGGACACGCCGTGGTCGTCCTCGACGCCGCAGCGTGGGGACATGATCTGGTCGAGCGTGGTGGCGTCGAGCCGGCCGCTGACGGGCAGGCTGAGCCGGGACTGGTACCGCTTCACGGCGGCCTCGAGGTGCTCGTCGAAGGCGTCGGTCGGCTCACCGCCGTGCTCCGCCCCGGCGTCAGGCATGTACCCGAACTTGGCCAGGTACCGCTTGAGGTCGCCGAGCCCCGTCACGCGGCTCCCCCGCCGCGCGTCCTGCAGCCGCTTGAACGAGTGCCACCCCGCGCCGTCGTGCCGGCCGTGCGCCGGCGCAGGCCGCGCAGCGGCGGCGCGCGAGAGGATCGCCAAGAGCGTGACGACGAGCAGGAGGCACCCGGCCGCGTGTCGAGGACGACATGGAAGCATCAGAGCCAGGCGGGCGCGCGCGCGCTGGCCGTTATGACGAGGTGTACGCTGGTGGTTATTCTCGTTACCGGTCTCTCGCGCGGCAAAGAATCTTCTTGTGCGCGAAACAGGACAGAACAAAACGGTTCGGATAGGGGGCCTGATGGGGCTTTGGTTGGCCACCGGCTGAGTTCGTCGTCGTCTTCGTCGTCTCGTCTCCTCGGGTGGCCTGCGTCACTCGCGACGACCAAACCCTGCGAGTCGCCGTCCGAGATCTCAAATCCCAAACGCTTATAGCGAGGTACGGTCGTGATAGCACCGGAGCCTATTAACGCAATTTATATCGCGGTAAGGTGAGATTTATACTAGAATCTCAGCGCGACGGAACGGGATCCCCACGATTGCCGGAACGAGAGGAAACGCTAGCTGCCTTCGTTTCAGTTTCGGCAACGTCCATTGTCTGGCCCGAAAGGTGGTGCTGTACTAGGAACGTTCAGAGTGCCCACTTTCAGGACTCTCGATGGAAAACGACCGGACGGTTTGCAAATTCACAAAGAGGATGACGACTGAGTTGACAAGTTGATGGTTTAGGTGATTTGGCTGAGGTTCTCGTCTGGTGGGCAGGGGCGAGGATGAGAGATTATGGATGCCCCTGTCAAATGGCGTTTTCAACGCTTTCAGCGCACACGCCAAGTTGGAAAACGACACGGCCATTTTCTCCGCCTGGTCTTTAACGAGTGGCCTACGTTTCTACTAGAAAGAGAAATTGCTCTAGCCTAGCAAGAAAGGTACTTTTGCAGCAGCAATTGGAAAAAAATAATCTGCTTTCCCCTAGTATCACAGCCAGGAATACCACATCGATCCAACCCCTGCAAACAATAACAGAACCAGTCATACTAATCGTGAGTGGGGTTCTCACAATCCAAATAAAAAGATTTGTACATTGTATGCCAACGCAACACGCTCGTGTCACGATCAAATGGGATCTCTCTTACCCGCAAAAAAAAAAAGGATCTCTCTTGTGTAGTGCGAGGTGTTCGACCACAATATCTTCCATCGTTCCCATCCTTCTCAGGCGGACGACCCATGCGATCGCAACCCGCCTGCGCTGCACCAGAGAACGCCGCGCTGCCTGGCCCCGAGAGCAACGAATAGTCTCTGTGTCCTTTTTGCTTGGACAATGGTCCTGCACAAAACCCTCGCAAAAAAAAAAAAGGTCCTGCACAAAATGTTCCGATAACATCTTGGCGTTGGGTAATTAGGAAAAAACTTATGATTAATTCTATAATATAAAGCATGATCAAGCTAAACAATATCACGTGTAACTCGTGTTTAACAATATGATGAACAGGAACATGGAGTGAGAAAATATGTACTCTCAAAACATGTTACCAGTCAGCTTACAGTCTCCTCTCCTCTCCCTTATCCTCCCGCTACAGTTTCTGAGGAGTTCTCCCGTCGCTCCGGCCCAAACCAAAGCCACTCTCGCCGGCTTTGCCGGTGAGGGTTGGCGGAGGGGAGGTGCCGGTCGTAGTCGTAGGGTCTCTAGTTGTAGTAGTTGTCCCATATTGGAGTTTTGGAGCAGATCTCGGGATTCCTGCGGCGGGATCCGGGATGTTGGGCTCCTTCTCGGGTTGTTGATGCTCCTCCGGTGGGAGCTCGTCGACGTGAGGGGGCGAGGTCTCCGCAAATAAAGGTGCCGCTGACCTTCTGGTGGGGCTGAGGTGCGGCGTCGCGTTTTCCGCCGGCGGCTGTGTGGTGGCGAAGTGGAGAAGCGACGCGCGGGGTGGTGTGACGTTCTCCCTGGCCGACCGTGGCAGCGAGGAGGAAGAACGTCGTGCTGCGCCTGCCTCAGCCTCGACTAGATGGTGGTCCTTTGCTCTGCAAGTTTTTCGGCTCAGAGCCACTGCTCCTCTTCCGACCGGCCATGGAGGCGAGGGGAAGGGTGTCCGCTGCTGCTCTTGCTGTTCGCCTGCGGAGCCTGAGGATGGGGTCGCCGGCTTGCTGTCCCCTGGAGTGTCACCTCGCTGGCAAGAGGGCCGGTGTTACCTGCTCTCCTGGGTGTGACAGCGAGCGTCGCCCCGAAAGCTACGATTCCTGGAGTCCCTAAGCGGTGGCCGATGCGTTCTCGCACTGCTACCCCTGGCGATTGGAGCCGCTCCAGCCTCGGAAGCCCTCGTAGCCCGAGCTCTCACCTCCAGGCTTGGAGGATCTTCTTCGACCACAGCACCGGAGCCATGGCTGACGCCGCCCCAAGTGGCAAGTTCCTCGGCGGCGACGTCAACCCCGGTGTTGTTTGGTCGCCCAGATGCGGTGAAGAAGCGCAAGGATAAGATCGCGTTTTCCAGCTTTTTCCTAGGGTCTTATTTGTAAAAGTGGTAGTCTTATCTTTGTTTTCCCCTTCTGGTAGGGGCCTGGCTGTAATTCTGGCTCACCGCTTTGTTGAATGAAAGCTTCTAGGGCCTTCAGGCCCATCCCGTTCAAAAAACATCTTTAGACACTAATAAGGAGCACAACACATGTCCCGATCGTATGCGGATGGAGCAGCCGTGGTTGCAGAAGACCGGCCGAAGAAGACGACGACAGAGATCGCGGTACGCAGTACCACCTGATTTGGATGGTAGATGACCTGTGATAAAGATGCGAGCTGTCGCATGAAGCGTTTCTCAAAAAACCTTATTCACACTCTCTCGTACATGACCACAAAGACGAATGGTTCCCCAGACTTGCTCTCTCATTTGCCGGTCCACGTCGGAGCCCGGGATAAAGTAGACTACGGTGACAGCGCAAGCAGCGAAGACGTGGCAAAACCATAGATTGGTTTCGATGTGTGCGGCAGAAGCCATAAGAGACTTTCTATAAATTAGTTCAGGAAAACCCTAACGGGTACAACATGTGCCAAGTCCATGTCGTGCATGTTCGGGTCGGTTACATACAAGGTGTTCAGTATCGAGATACCAGGTAGTATCATCTTCTTTTCAGCAGTATCAAATCGTAGAATTGTATCGTAGTATCATGATACTATGAGATTTGTATTTTTTCAGATTATCTATGCACATGAAAAAGTACGTCAAATGCATTTAAAATTAAATAGTATTTTGAATTTTGAGCATATCAATTTTTTTTATATTTTTTGAACAAGGGGAGGACCCAGAAGGGTCCCGAGCTACATTAATTGGTGGGCATAATTACAATCAAGGCATCAAACTTAAAGAGAATAACACACAAACCCTGGTCTTTTATAAAAAGGACCTCAAAAGAAAAGAAGAAAGCACAATCAAGTCCTTCTCCAACAAGGACGAAGCTGCACTCAATGCCGCGGCCGCCAGCACCAACGCCGGGGATAGAACCACTTGTCAATGGCGAGACGAGGAGCGCCGTGATGGAGTGGCAGAGGGGCCTCCACACCAGGAGGTTGAGGGAATCACGGCTCGTCTAGAACCACCGAGCAGAGTGGCATCTTAGACCAGAGATAGCAGCGGCGCGAGTTCGCCCCCGCTTGGGAGATCCGCCAGTCGCAGCAAGGAAACCCCACTGGAGAGGGAAAAGGAAGACACACAACCCTCCCATCACTTTGATCACCACCTCGATGGCTGCAAAGGAGAGGAAGGTGAGTAGACCGAGCCTTTTCCTCGCCGGAAGCACCGTCCTTCAACCGCTGCTGCAAGAGATGCTGGCCACCATCCGGATCTGAGCTTCTGCCATGAGTCGGAGGAAGAAGCCGAAAAATAGAGTTGTCGAAGGTGCGCCAGAGCTTGGGCTTTATTTAGAGGGTGAGTACTGGTCTTCCCAGCGGGCTTGTTCGTTTGCGGCCCGAAAGTTCGTGGGCGAGTGCATCGCGGTATCCAAGTTGCCTGTAATTGCCGCGTTTCGTAAAGTTGGGCTGCCAACTACTGAGAGAGGCCATTTCGAGGCAAACTCATCTCACCCCTACCAAATTCAAACATTCCGTTAAACTGTCCCGTGAAGTAGACGGTCGGGACCCACATGTCAGTCATCTATCCGTGACGCGAGCGCCAACGCGGTAACCTCTTAGGAAAATCGAGGAACTAAGTGACTTGGATGCGTTGACCAATTTCACAAATCCATTCCCTCTTTTCCCCTAGCACCGGAGGCGTTGAAATCCACTCTCCAGGCAGAACGATCCCTTCGGATATTTGACTTCCGGCGCCAAGTTGCTGTGCCCATTCCCTGATCCTGAGCTCCAATGGTGCATGCCGTAGCCGCCGTTGCGAGGCTCTAGCCTGCCTTCGTTGCCGACGAGCTGAGCAGCTCGGAGGATGGCAGATCCTACTACCAAGGAAGAAGTTCTGGCTACATGTGGGTGAGCTACCCTTATCTTTGCTATTCACACTAACTATAACTGCTAGCTGGCTATTAAACCTAAAATTGTTTGTTAGCCCAACGCTAACAAACATATTTTATCCACAATTTTCTGTCAAGTGGAATCTCCGCGGACCACCCTTACCTGGTTACGGTAGCCCTCTTCAGGTAAAACTCTAAATCAACAAGGGTAAAGGGCAAGTAATGGACACTATTGTATCACGATGAAAGAAGTGCCTGCGCATATCTGCACTATCTCTGGTATGGTTGCTGCTCTGCGTAATCATGATGAAATATGGCCGAAACAGACTGCAAAGTTTAGCTTCATGGATGAACGAGGCATCATGGTTCCTCTAACGTGTGACAGTCAGCTAATTAGGTTGATGAAAAGGTATGCTTTGGCTTGCATGTTTGAGCTAAATTGTGATGTACTGGATGTGGAAGCTGCTGCAACTAGGAGTCGCTCTTCTATTCTTGGACAGGGTGGTCGCTCGAACCCAATTAGCTCCTGGTAAGCAAAAGTATTTTGGGGTTCGCATGTTTGTGCCGAATTGTAATTTTTGTTTTATTTACTCTGTAGATATTAGGCAGTTATGCAACAATCCTGTTTTTTTGACAGGAAGCGCCACAAGGTTAGAAATATGACTGACGGGTCAGTCATTTTGCTGCCGAAAGAAAATAGAAACGAGTGGAAAGATGATGCTGGATACAATTCTGGTGCTGACTGTCCCGGCGATGTAGACCACGTGAAGCTAAGAAAATTGACACCGAGGAAGAGGAAGAAGGCAGGAAATGAAGAAGCCAGTGGATGTGAAGGCTTGGCACCCAGGCGGGGGAAGAAGGCTGTTGGCAATGAAGATGCATAATAATGTGTTGAACTTAAACCTATATATATGTAATTCGGTTAAATTCTGGAGCTCTGTGCGTGGAACATGTTGGGCGAAACAATCTACACACGTTCTCGGTGTAAAATGTACCACGCCTTAGGGTTTGGAAACGCCCGAGTCAGTAGTTGAATCCGAAATTGTGATTGTGCCACTACTATCTGAAAACACGCAGCACCGGTTTCACGATTGCCTAGGGGCAGGAGGTCTCAAAATTCGATGAAATGTAAGTCACACAGAAATAAATTATTTAAGCTGCTACACTCCACGAAACAGCAACTTGTTTCAACTGCTGCACGTGCTTCCACTTTATAAATTGTGGTTGTGCCATTTGCATGCGACACAATCCACGTAGATTACGTTTAAACAAACCACCAATGTCAGAGTACCACCATCATCAGACAAAAGGAAGTGATGCGGGGTTAAGACAGATTAACGGGCGACCAATTTTTTTCTCCCAGGACTCCGGGACCACTAGTTCACACTACTAGTATGTACAAGTACTACTATTACAACTTAAAAAAGTATAGAGCTCAAGCTAAATAGAACTAGTTATCACACATCTCCTTGATCTTCCTAATCTTAGCCCGATGCGCATCTTCCTGTGAGAGCAAGGATCGAATCGTCTGCTCCTTTCTTTTAGCATCTTCCTTGCACAACTTCAATTGTTTCTCTGCATTTATCCTCATGCACTTGTCAATACTCGTAGTTGTGAACTACAGGACTTTGGCCTGGTGAAGATCATTCCTTGCTTGAGTCAGTTCTTGCTCTGCTTTAGCCTTCAGGGTCAACGCCACGTCCCTCTCCTTCTCGACTTTGCTAACCTTGTCTTGCACCCTCCTGAGATCTCAGTTAAGCTTGGTTGTGTCAACTGGTTCCCATAGCTTCATCTCGGCACTGTAAAGAAGTGAGCTAACTATGGATTCTTTCAACTCGACAGTCATATCCCATAGTTTGTCCAGCGTTTTCTACATCGATTTGGGCCACTCTGGATCTACCCATTTGACAACACCGCAACTTATGCCTTGCATCATTGCACGATGTCCTTGACACCGTAAAAACCTCCTACCTGCATTTCGTCCTTCGAACGCTACAAATTTAGCAGGCACATATCCATGTTTACATAGCGGAGGACTGTCTTCATCTGCTAAACCATGATAGTCGGAGTCGTACAACGTCTGGTTAGCCTAACACATCATACACGCATGAGTAAACATAGTAGATCTAGCTCAAAATAGATAATTGGCCACAGATGATAGAGATAGAGATGAGACTACTCACATCGAAATTGCCGTCCTTGTCACCACGACGCGTTTCCTCACCATCTCCCCTTGAAACCATGGCGAGAGGGAGGGTGGGGGACAGGGGTGGCTGCAAGAGAGATAGATGGAGGCACCATCGGCATGCGGCTACAGCAGTATGGGAGAGAAGTGGGGAAAGTGGCTTTGAGGGGAAGGAAGATAAGTACTGGGAGGAAGAGAAGTAAAGGGGACGCGACACTAGCATATGACGCACGGAACTCATGAGTCATGACACTCGTAGAAGGGGAGCGCCCGGTGTTGCTAGTTTGTCCAGAGCAAGCGGGGAGTAAGCATGGCCAATCATGTCGCAGAACAACCTACTCCTGGATCGCTCTTACGAAGACCATCCCAATCGTCCAAGCGCCCTGATCGAACGGTATGTAACAATCGTCATGCAGAACAACTGTGTTAGGGCGTGACTTCTAGAAGACTCGGTCTAACGGCCACCATTGGGGGGCTAAGGTTAGCATCCATATGTGGTTTATGAGAAGAACACACATGCAATGACACTAGTGGATCTATATGTGTTTTGTGAAAAGAACACACATGCAATGAACACTGGTGGATCCATATGTGATCTGTGAAAATAACACACATGCAATGAACTCTGGTGCATCCATATGTGGTTTGTGAAAAGAACAGACATGCAATTACTCTAGCTGTGTTTAATGAAAAGAACACACATTTCAATGACACTGGTGGATCCATATGTGGTTTGTGAGAAGAACTCACATGCAATGACTCTAGCTGTTTCCATATGTGGTTCATGAAGAGAACACACATCTAGTGACACTAGTGGATCCATTTGTGGTCTATGAAAAGAACACTCATGCTCATGTGGATTATGAAAAGAACAAACATTCACTGACTCTAGTTGTGGTTCATGAAAAGAACACACATGCAATGACTCTAGTGGATCCATGTGTGGTTCATGAAAACAACACACATGCAATGTCGCTGGTGGATCCATATGTGGTTTGTGAGAAGAACAGACATGCAAAGACTCTAGTGGATCCATATGTGGTTTGTGAAAAGAACACACATTCAATGACACTGGTGGATCCATATGTGGTTTGTGAAAATAACAGACATGTAATGACTCTAGCTATGGTTAATGAAAAGAACACATGCAATGAATCTAGTGGATCCATATGTGGTTCGTGAAAAGAACAGACATGCAATGACACTAGTGGATCTATATGTTGTTTGTGAAAAGAACACACATCCAAGGACTCTAGCTATGGTTAATGAAACGAACACACATGCAATGACACTAGGGGATCCTCATGTGGTTTATGAAAAGAATAGACATTCACTGATTCTGGTGGATCCATATGTGGTCTATGAGAAGAATACACATGCAATGACTCTAGTGGATCCTTGTGTGGTTTCTGAGAAGAATAGACATGCAATGACTCTGGTGGATCTATATGTGGTTTGTGAAAATAACACACATGGAATGACTCTAGTTGTGGTTAATGAAAATTACATACATGCAATGACACTTGGGGATCCATATGTGGTTTGTGAAAAGAACACACATTTCAATGACACTGGTGGATCCATATGTGGTTTGTGAAAAGAATAAACATGCAATGAACTCTGGTGGATCCATATGTGGTTTGTGAAAAGAACAGACATGGAATGAACTCTGGTGGATCCATATGTGTTTTGTGAAAATAACACACATGCAATGACTCTAGCTATGGTTAATGAAAAGAACACACATGCAATGACACTAGGGGATCCATATGAAGGGAATATGCTCGAGAGGCAATAATAAAGTGGTTATTATCTTATTCCATGTTTATGATAAATGTTTATTTTGCATGCTATAATTGTATTAATTGGAAACGTTAATACATGTGTGTTTAATAAACAAAATACAAAGTTCCTATGCCTCTCATATAAACTAGCTCGTTGATTAACAAGATGATCAAGGTTTCGTGATCATGGACATTGGATGTTGTTAATAACGAGGTCACAACATTGGTGGAATGATGTGATGAACATTCATCCGAAGTATAGCATTACAATCAAATTCATTATGTTTATATTGCTATAACATCATACGAAGTAATCTTAGTCCTTAGACCATGAGATCATGTTAATTGTTAACATCAGAAGAGTAACTTGATAACATCAAACATCACACCATAAAAGGGTGACTATAAGGGTGGGTTCAGATACTCCGAAAGTGTTATGTTGAGGCTCATGGATCAAGAGTGGAATTTGTCAATCCCGATGACAGATAGATATACTCTGGGACCTCTCGGTGATATCACATTAAGATAGCTTGCAAGCAAGTGATGTGATCACTAGAATGTTATATCACGGGAACGAGAAAAGAGTGCATGTCGATAACGAGATCAAACTAGGTATTTGGGTGTCGATGATCGAATCTCAGACATGTAATATATCACTAGACAAAGGGATTTAATTACAGTGTTAAAGGTTCATGCGATCACAAGAGTCATCGTTGAATATGTGGGAGTCAGTACGGATCTCCAGGTCCCGCTGCTGATTATTGATCAGAGAGGGGTCTCGATCATGTCTGCATTATTCGCGAACCATAGGGTGACACACTTAAGGGATACCGACACCATTTGAAGCAAATATGTTTCAGATAAAGATTTAAGAAAGTGCTGGAATCATTTCGATGGAAACCGGAATTGTTTCGGGTGAAATTGCTGAAACTGGTTCTGCATGTGATATTGAAATGTTGCAGGGAGTTTTATGTGAATGTTTGTTAATTAAAGTAATTAAAAAAATTCTGCATAAAATAAATAAAAGTGTTTTATTTAATGAGAGCTTGCATTAAATTTGGTGGAAATTTAATGCATGTGAGTGGACATCAGTGGAGGTGTGTGTTTATGTGAGTGGAAGCTCCACCCACATGAATGAGGGAGAGGTGGGGGCACCCACCATGGCCGGCGCCATGCCCCCTTGGGCTGCCCCCTCCCCTATATAAGGAGCACCTCCTCCTCCTCTCCTCTTGCACCACCTCCTCGTGAAGGTTCTCTTCTCCCTCTAGGTATTCCCCACGGTCTTGGATTAGCGAGATACATATTCCCGGTAGATTTATCTGGGAAGGAGTTGCTGCTTCCGCTGCATCACTGGAGCGAGGAGCCGGATGTTGTTCGGTGGACTGAACGTGTGTGCGATCACGGATGCACCGCTACTTTGCGGTGCTGGACTTGATGGTGCTGGAACTACTGGACCTGAAGGACTTCATCATGATCTTGAGATCGGCAAGTGTACGACTACATCATCCACGAGTTCCATCTCGTTAACAAAGCTTTGTTGTCTTCGAGGGTAAGTTCTCTATGGATGCATATCCACCTGTTGCTTGTATCTAGTAGATAGATCTTGGCGTATAGTTCCCAACGTAGGAATTTTTTTGTTTTCTATGCTGTGAACCCAACAGTGGTATCAGAGCCTAATCTATGCGTAGGTGCTTTGCACGGGTAATACACATATGTTTATATGTGGCTGATGATGATCATGTTATTGCTTCTTTCATGTATTTTGGATATTGGTGGCATAGTGGGATGAAGCGGCCCGGACCAACTTTACATGTCATCGCACATGAGACCAGTTCCACGACTGACATGCAACTAGTTTTGCATAAGTGGCTAGCGGGTGTCTGTCTCTCCTACTATAGTCAATATCTAATTTACAACGAGTTGCTAATATCTTAATTATCATCATTGTGGTTCCATGTTCGTAGGTAAGACCGGTTCTGTCTCCGAAAGCCCTAAGTCACGTAAAACTTGCAATGGATAAATTAGAGGCGTCTAGTTTAGATTGTTGCTGGGCTAGTGTCATGATATGGTAATGTTGTAAGTTGATGTATGGTAGATAACGTTACAACACACTTAATGTGTAAGTTCCTACTATAGTCAATATCTAATTTACAACGAGTTGCTAATATCTTAATTATCATCATTGTGGTTCCATGTTCGTAGGTAAGACCGTTACTCTCCGAAAGCCCTAAGTCACGTAAAACTTGCAATGGATAAATTAGAGGCGTCTAGTTTAGATTGTTGCTGGGCTAGTGTCATGATATGGTAATGTTGTAAGTTGATGTATGGTAGATAACGTTACAACACACTTAATGTGTAAGTTCCATAGACCTTGGCCTTACACACAAAGGAATGATAGAGATCATACCACGATGCATATGATGGTGATCAAATGCATGGACCATATCATTCCACTTTACACATATGATGTTTGCATCTTATATTGCTAGTTTGGCGTTTTAGTAGCATTATAAGATGATCCCTCATTTAAATATCAAAGATAAAATGTGTTCTTCCTTAAGTATGCACCGTTCTATAGATCGTGTTTCGAGACATCACGTGATGATCGGGTGTACTCGACTCTACGCTTTCATACAACGGGTGTAAGACAGTTTTACACACGCGAATACTAAGGATCTTACTTGGCGAGCCTAGCATGTATAGACATGGCCTCGGAACACAGACCAAAAGGTTAAGCATGAGTCATATAGTTGATGTGATGCCCATATTGATTCTCGCCTTTGAAGCTACACCGACTCACATGATGATCGGACTTGATGTAGTGGATCTGGTTCATGTAATCACCAAAATGGCACGAGGGATGCCGTTTTTGAGTGGGAGTTCATTTCTAATTTAGATTAGTTGAACTCAATTTGTCATAAACTAAATCAAAGTGAATTTGCATAATTTGTTGTAGCCATTGGCATCTGTTCACTACCTTATGCTTAGTTTTAATTGAGATAATAGAACTATAGAATTCTGGATATTTACTTTACGAACTGGTATCGTATTGTTTTGAATGTCAATTTAAAGTTTAGAAGTCCTATTGCAAACTTTCAGCAAACTCTATTAACTCCATGAAGTTTAATAAGTAGTATTAAATCAAGAGTAAGAATTCCAATGTTAGTATCTAAAGTATCATGTTTGCCTCCGTGATTATTGATATTCAAAAGTTGTTTTAATATCAAGATTATCTAGGAGCTGAAAATTTGTTTCAGAAACCATCATGTGTGGAAGATATTGTGATATCTGAAACAATATTTTTGGTTGCATTATGATAGAGTATAATTTAGCATTGTCATATTGTATGATAATTTGTGAAGGATGGAGATGCTAGGCATCCGGATCTCCCAAAAAGGTTTTGGGAACTAACATTATACTCGCGATTCTTCCTTATAGGCTATAGTAGCTTGATCATGAAAGTTGTCATGATAAGGATGAATAGAATATGTAAGTAAAATGTTTACTACACTAATAGATTACTAAAGAATGGATTTTTGAAAGAACACCAAACATTTGATGATGGTGATCCACTTTAAAGTGCAAGTCCAAAGATATTAGTATTTGACTATATACACTTTGTACTATGTGTCATGTGAATGACACCACTATTGATGTTGATAGATTCTTTTAAAATAAAAGGAATTGTTGAAATATAATTTATAAAATATTAGGAAGAAAAGTAAAGGTTGGAGATGTCCAACTTAGGTATATAGAAGATATACATGTTATGGTTGTATTCCTTGCTTGTTAAAAAATGAGGTTCTGAGGTATTGGATACCGAATTGGTTGGTGTGAAGTGTCATACAGAACAACACAATTCATGAACTGCAACGACCTAAGTAACTGGCAAGAGAATAAGTGATAATGTTCATCGAAAACAAATAAAGTGTTATTGCGTTTTTGTTGTCGTCAAACCTATCCTTCAAGATTTGTTTTAATAATTGTTATTTTGTTCTGGTATTACGAGAACAATGGTTGTTCAAATAATTACCGTATTCCATAAAGGATGGATGAACTTTTACAAATCTAGTTGGAGAAATCACATCCATAAACATTATTGCTAAAATGTCATAAGAAAAATGCTTGGAAGATCACTTATGAAGTAACATCGTTGTTTGAATTATATTGGAAAGTAAACATGAAGAAACTCCATGTTGATGGATTTTTGGAGCTTTTGATTTTGATCAATTGACGCTTGTGAAACTTTCCTCGAGATAATTGAAACTCCATCCATAGGCCAAAGAGGAACGGATGACTAACTTATTGGATATTATGCATGTTGATGTATATAGTCCATTATGTGTAGCCATATGTGATGGATCTTTTTGCTCCATATGCTTTCTCCAGAAATTTGAGTGAATATATCTATATATTTACTTAATAAGGAAGAAGTATGAAACATTTGAAAATTGTTCAAAGACTTTCAAGATGAAATGAAAAATCATTGTAACAAGAAAATAAAAGAGTTTATGATTTGATCATAAAGGAAGATATTTGAGTTATAGGTTTATCAAAACACCTAAGATTTCAGGAATTGTTCCATGAATTTGCATTTCCCGATAAACCACAGGAGTATGGTATGTTCGAGAGATCAAATCAAACCTTGTTTAACATGGTAAGATCAAAGGTGTCATTTATGAAACTACCATTATGTTTTAAGGATTAAAGCTTTAGAGACTACCGCTTTTACACTGAAAATAGCACCATCGTGATCCGTTGAAATGACACCATATGAGTTGTGGTTTGGGATAAAACCTGAATTGTCTTTTATTAAATTTTGGTATGCTATGCATAAGTAAAATGTTTACAACCAAAGTCGAATAAGCACGTCTTTGTAGGTTATCCCAAAGAATTTGTTGGGAATTCCTCCATAACACCGAAGACAAAGCTTGGAACGTCAAGTTTCTTGAGAAGGAATTTTTCGTGAAAAGTTAAGTGGGAGGACAATAGAACTTTGATAAGGTTGTTAAACCTTAGCTATACGTGCTAAGTAGCGCAGCGCCGGAAAGTGTCCTAGTGGCGGCCACAATGCTCATGGCTCCCGTGATTACAAAGGGTGTGATCTTGGAGATTAGAGTTCCTATTGAACCATGTGGGTCGGTAAGAATCAAATAGTATGATTAGAAACATAAGTCGTTATTGTTTTGACAATGATGAACCGACTGCATGCAAAGAAGCGATGATGGGCCCTGACTCCATAAAATGACTAGAAGTCATAGAATTCGTGATAGTATCCATACATGAGAAATCAAGTTTCTGAACTTGGAAGACCGTCTAGAAAGGCGTGAAGCCTATCGGTCATGTTTGGATCTATAAAGAAATAGACATGGATGTTTAACATCTATGAAATAGTCGACATGTCGGAAAGAAGTTTACGACAATGTTCAATGAGTTGACTATGACAAGATTTGATCTTTCATAGTGATATTTAGTCTTGACGGATTAATGTAGCAACCACTACATATAATTTGGTATATGGTAACTGAATAAACAAAACAAGGTTCTTCTAATAGAATGGTTACCTAGGACGTGTACATGACACGGTTCGAAGGGTTTTGTTAATTCAAAGGGTGCTAAAAGGGCATGCAAATTTCAATAGTTGAAGTGAGCATAGCAGAGTTGGAATCTTCACCATGATGAAAATGTTAAAGGAGTTTAATTTCATCGGAGATGATGAAGATGCTTGCATTTGCAAGAAATTAAGTGGGAGCGCTGAGACAAGTTTCCAATACATTATGCATAGTACATATTGTTGATTGGAAATGATGTATCTTTTATTGACACAAGTTAAGAATTTCATTAAAATAGAATTTCGATGAAAGACTTGGGAAAAAACGGAATATTTGGCATCAATGTTTATATGGATAGATTGAGGCGCTAATATGGTTATGCCAGATGTACATATATGAGATATTGAAAGGGTTCAATATGGAACCAACAACAAAGGTTCTTGCTGCATGGAAAGGATTGTATCAAGATTCAAGTGTTTCAACACTTGGTGAGTAAAATCACATTAATATTTTGATCGATTATACCGTGATATGTATATATCCAGATATGTCCTATGCTCTAAATGTTATGAGCACATACCAGAATGATTCATAAGATGATCATTGGACGATAGTAAATATATTCTTATGAGCTTTGGAAGAACTAAGAATATATCATATATAAGTGACAAATAGTTAAAGATAGTTCATTGTAAAGTGTTACATTGATACTAGTTTTGCCACAAGATACAAATCAATTTATACTATGGGTGGCACAATGTAATGGAAAGGATGTGCCATGATGGATTTGGATGAGTTCCAAAGTTGAGACATTGTGACGGATACTACAACAAAAGGCTAAGTATATGACTGCTATAGTAGCAGCAAAGGAGGGCATTTGTGTTAAGTAGTTTGTTATCAAACTATGTGTGGTTCAAAGTGGGATAATACTATGAAGATATATTGTATGTCAATAATATCAACATATTTTAACCTGACCGAACTAAAGGTCTCACCAAAGGACCAAATTTATACAATGCCATCTCATTTGAGAATGAGTGATATGTAGAGACGCAAAGACATGCAAATACACACGGACCTAAAACTGTCAGATCCGGAGATTATGTTAACGACTAGCAATCGCGTATATGAAACACCAGAAAGCCATAGGAGTTTAATACGCAAAAGTTTTTCAAACTAGATTATTGACTTTAGTGCAAGTGGGAGACTGAAGGGAATATGCCCGAGAGGCAATAATAAAGTGGTTATTATCTTATTCCATGTTTATGATAAATGTTTATTTTGCATGCTATAATTGTATTAATTGTAAATGTTAATACATGTGTGTTTAATAAACAAAATACAAAGTTCCTAGTAATGCCTCTCATATAAACTAGCTCGTTGATTAACAAGATGATCAAGGTTTCCTGATCATGGACATTGGATGTTGTTAATAACGAGGTCACAACATTGGTGGAATGATGTGATGAACATCCATCCAAAGTATAGCTTTACGATCAAAGTCATTATGTTTATATTGCTATAACATCATACGAAGTAATCTTAGTCCTTAGACCATGAGATCATGTTAATTGCTAGCATCGAAAGAGTAACTTGATAACATCAAACGTCACACCGTAAAAGGGTGACTATAAAGGTGGGTTCAAATACTCCAAAAGTGTTATGTTGAGGCTCATGGATCAAGAGTGTAATTTGTCAATCCCGATGACGGATAGATATACTCTAGGCCCTCTCAGTGATATCACATTAAGATAGCTTGCAAGCAAGTGATGTGATCACTAGAATGTTATATCACGGGAACGAGAAAAGAGTGCATGTCGGTAACGAGATCAAACTAGGTATTTGGATGCCAATGATCGAATCTCGGACATGTAATATATCACGAGACAAAGGGATTTAATTACGACGCTAAAGGTTCACGCGATCACAAGAGTCATCGTTGAATATGTGGGAGTCAGTATGGATCTCCAGGTCCCGCTGCTGATTATTGATCGGAGAGGGGTCCCGATCATGTCTGCATTATTCGCAAACCGTAGGGTGACACACTTAAGGGATACCGACACCATTTGGAGCAAATATGTTTCAGATAAAGATTTAAGAAAGTGCTGGAATCATTTCGATGGAAACCGGAATTGTTTTGGGTGAAATTGCTGAAACTGGTTCTGCATGTGATATTGAAATGTTGCAGGGAGTTTTATGTGAATGTTTGTTAATGAAAGTAATTAACTGTCAACACCCGGATTTTTAATCCCAGATGCCCGTTATGCCATACCTCGCAATCCCAGGATTACCATTTTTGCGAGACATAACGGATTGGATATCACAGTACATCATCCATTACAAACCATACATAAGGTTTTAGACAAATAAGGATCTCATGATCCAGTCTTTAATACAACAAGCAGCGGAAATAAACGATAGCGTAGCGGTGGGGTCCATCTTGAGGGCAGTAATGCAATCTTGAAGGTAGATAGTCCTAGTTATCATAGCCATGTCGACCATCATCTTGATAATCTCCTTCATAGTCTGGCCATGATAATAGCCAGGGACAAAAGCCATGAGTACTCTTTAAGTACTCGCAAACTACTACTAACAAGGGTTATAATTCTAAGTTAAAGTGCTGAATTTAAAGAATAACTATCAAGTTAAGTTTGAAACCTAAGCTGAGTTCTGAAGCAAGAAAAGATAAAGTAAAGTTCTAGAATCACTTAAGTTGGGAAGCTATTATCATTAACACAACCCTGTTGTGGTCAAGTCAAAGTTCATCATTCATTTCAAGTTATTTAGAAAACATATGACAACGAAACAGTATGGCCATTCCAATCGTCCATAATCATGACGCTGCTATTCGAATAGTTTGACACTCTGCAGAGGTGGTACACTTTCACTACAAGATTCGATACATCTGTCAGGGATAACCCTGAATCATCATACTTAGTATGCAGATAATCAAACATAACCTTCCCTTTACACACCCTAGTATAAGCACCTCTCCTATGAGCATGGCCTCCCAACCATGACCATCAGTCATCTTGGGCACTGCATAGGTGGACAACATTGAGAGGTAGCCTCAGCTCAAACCTCTCCCGTGAGGGAACTAATACTAATGCATATAAATTTCTAGCTAAGCCTTACCCAATCCAGGCAATGTGGTCGTACGGTAAATTTGGAATGGTATCGCATCCGAATCCAACCATCAGTTTTATAAAAGGGTTAAGGCTCATGCCTCATCATTTTCATCATCCTAAACCAATTGTGTTTTTCAACACATGTCAAAACATCTCAATAGAATGACTCATCATTCCAAGGTTTTCATAACTCATTTTCACCAAGTGTTCCTGTCACATCCCAAGATTTTCCAAATCTTGTAATGTGAAAAATAAATAAACAAAATAAATTTTTGTTGAAAATCAGGGTGAAAAGAAAACTTTTGTTTCTAAAAGGAAACTTAAAATCCCATCCTGAACAAAGTTTGGTTAAAGTTTGAATTCAACAAATCCAAATCTAGAGAAATGCATTCCTCAATGAATGTATCTGGAAATTTGAACACTTGGAAAATAAATCCAAAACCCTAAGCCCTAATGGAATAAAAACCATTTCCAAGTTATCTCCAAATCCATGGATTTGATCCATACCAAAATTGATCAACAAATATTCACAAAGGATCAAGTAAGACCATAGAGATTGGTTTCACTTAGTTTGGAACCATAAATAAAATCTTAGGAATATAATAAGATAAGGAAATTGAATTTCCAAAGCTAATAAAGCCCTTACCAAAAACCCATACCAATTGGTGAACAAATAATCCTAAAGGGATTTAAAAAGATAAAACATTTAATAAAGGAAAATAAAATATTTTGGAAATACTATTTTGGATCTTTAAATAAAAGATTTTGTTTTCAAATGAAAAGGTGGATTTATAAATAAAGATTATATTTATAAAGCCAAATTAAACCTTGGCCAAGACTTTGAAATAAAAGGTTATTTTGTTTTAAAACAAGTTTCCAAGTATTCCTTATTTTCAAATAAAACCTACTGATTTGGTTTTGAAAAAATTTGGGTTTCAAATGAAGATTTTATTAATTAAATCAAACCCTATTTTATTAAATAACTAAAGATCCATTTTATTTAATTATTGAATGGATCCTAAAATGAATAAAAATATTATTTCATTTTGGACTTTGGTTGATGTCTTAAACAGAACCAAATTCAAATGAAAAGTTTGATTGTTGTTTGAATGCTTGAATAGTTGGTTGAATTTCAAAACAGAAATTAGAAATAGAAAAAGAAAAATGTTTCAGGAAGAAAAAAAAATAGTGCAAAGGAGCAGCCCACTAAGCCATTCCAGCCCAGCTTCCCCTCCCCGAACCGTTTTTTCCTCACTCAGGAACTTACCCGCGAGGAGAATGACCAGTGGACCCTCCCCCTCATTTATTTCCCAGCGACCGTGGACCCTACCCCACATCTCTCACCGAGCCAACCATTTTCTCACCGCGGAAAGAACCCACTCAGTCACAGACAACCGGGACCCACTTCTCCTTCCCCTCTTTCGCTGACAAGACGACCCCACTCCTCCTGTTCTTCTTCTCCACCCACGCGAGGACCGCGCCCTCCCCCGGCCGTTTCCTGCCGTTAACTCCTCGGAGTAATTACCGGTAAATGCTCGACGATTAATCCCCGCGACCACGCCAGTTAAATCACCTCCCTCTCCTCCTCCTTTCCCCTCTGTCACCACACCTCGTCACGCCCCCAGGCCGAAGAATTTTTCCCTACACTCCCTCTGTCTCCGACGACCCTCCTCGCCGATTCCGGCCAACACACGCCCCCTCCTGCCTCCTCGAGCACGCAGCTGTGATCAGCATTCCCCAGCGGAACTTTCTGCAGTCGCAGCTCGCTCGCGCGTGTCCTTGAGCGTCGGCAACATCTACCCCGAGCCAGCACCGCCGTCTGCTCCAACTGCGGCGATGTTCCCCGGTAAAACCAGACCTCCCCGCTCCTCCCCGTGGACACGATGATGATCTCGAAGCTCATACGAACCTAACAGCACTTTCCGTTTGTCTTAGGGTGCCCCTATCCTCGGCTTCGACGACGACCTGCAGCACCGCCGTCTGCCTTTTTCTCCGACGAAGTCCCCAGGTAGTATCCGACCGCCCCTCCTCTTCTCTTTCACGCACACGACCTTGCCTGAGTCCTGCGCATCTAACCGTGTCTTCGCCTTGCCTTTGGGTGAACCACAGCACCGTCCACGACGACCACCTGACGCACCCGACGCCGTCCTCCACTCCGGCGAGCAATCGTAGTCGTACCAGAGCGCCCCTCGCCCGACCAACACCTCCCCGAGCATCGCCGTGACCCCCTGAGCCCCGTGAGCATCTCCCCTTTCTCCCTCACCTCCTGTATCATCGGCAAGTCATTGCCGACCGACAATTACCGCCAGTAGCCACCGCATACCGCTCTTTTAGGTCAAACGCGCAGCGACCGTTAGATGCAGATCCATTGGCTACAATAGTTTCACTTAACGCGAATGGGTACGCTCTCTGGACCATACGATCTATTTAGATCCAACGGTCTGCAGCGTGATCCACCCCGAACCGGTATCAACCAATGAGACAGCGACGCGTGGCCAGTGTTTGATTGAAACAGATTTAGAAACCAGATTTAAATGCCATTTTCAAACCCTTGTAACTTTGAATCCACACGTCCAAAAATTACAAATTTTATGTCGTTGGATTCAGGAGAGCAAGCCCTAGCCAACCCTGCCCTTGGTTTAGCAAATAGTATCTGTTTGTTTGTTTGTTTTTGCAGATTCTTTTGTGTGCTAGTTTAGATTAGAAAAATTGTTTAAAAATGTTTTTAGGGTTAAAACCTTTGCAAAATGTTTTGTTGTGACCTTACTGACCCTAGGAACCAACCCATGTTTTGGAAAAATGAATTTGGAAAAGATTAGAATGGATTAATTGGTTTAATCCATTTCTAGCTAATTAAAACTATTGATTTGTTTATGAAAATGTTTTTGAGTAAAAAAAACTTTGGGAAAATGGTTTAGACCAAACCTACTGACCCAAACACCAAGTTTTGCAATAGCAACTCATTTGGTGAAACAAAATAAGGATTCCTTGATTTAAAACCATTTCTAGTCAAATATAAATGTGGTTTATTTATTAAAATTGATTTTGAAGGAAAATCTTTGAGAAATGTTTTGTTTTAAACTCACTAACTCCAAAACCCAAGTTTTGTGATTTGAAAACATACTTGGTGAACCCTATAGGTTAATGCCTTAGTAAAAATATTTCTAGACCACATAAAATGATACTTTATTTTGAAAATGGTTTATGAAATGAAACCTTTTGCAAATGACTTTGCCACTTTACAAAATGACCAATTAGGTGTTTTCAAATGTCTATGACCCACTAGGAACCACTTTTTCAAACAAAACAAAGCTTGGCATGTTTGCATGCATTACTTTGACTTTGTCATTTTATGTGTGTTGTTTTGCTTGATTGGTAGATTGAGTTTGTACCTTGCTTGATTGAACTGTAGTGACTTGAAGAGTGTGATTGTTGCAAGGACAAGGAGTGAACCTATACCCTCTACCAAAAAGGCAAGTGATGCTTCATATCTTTTGTCCCATTTCTTTCACTATGCATTAGTATTTTTGCTAAGTAAATCTTGCATGGATTTTTGCTAAGTATAGACCTTGCTATGGGAAAACCTAGTAGATGAAGCCTTAGAAGAAATTTCCTAAGTTAAGATTCCTACTACTTTCATGCTTAGCTTAGCTAATAGAAAACAAGGGTGGAATATATATTCATGCTATGGAAAAAATTCTAAGTCTGTGGACTTATGTTTTGTTTAATAAAACAACTAAGTGAATGAATCACCTGGGTGGAATGGAAGGAATGGTTTGTGTTGAGTGGTTCACAAGGCCATGGACTTGGCTTGTGTATCTCACTTGTGGATGGCCACCCAGGAACAAAGAGATTTGAGATGTCAAATGTTGAGAAGCTTCAAGTGCAACCACTTGGCAATATGGGCTCTGCCATGATCATATAGGTTGCTAGAACTTAGTCTCTTGGACAGTTGGTGGTAGAGGGAATGATAGGTTGGAACGCGTCCATTTGACTAAGGAAAGGCTTCTGAAAGATCTTGTCTTGGGAAACCAAGTCTTGTGGGGAAAGTGCACCACCTCTGCAGAGTGTAAAACCTAAGTACTTAGCCATGTCCCTGGAAAAGGACAATTTGAGCATCAAGACATGGAAGCTATCAAGAATCTCCTCATCCCAATTTATAAGTTAAAATCTTGTGGGTGAACAAGGGTTAAAGGATCTTCAGTCTTTGATTGGTAGATGCCTTGGAAAGGATCTTCAGTCTTTGATTGGTAGATACCTTGGGAAAGATTTTGCCAAACAAAAACTTAGTATTTTCAAATGTTAAGGAAAAATCTATTTTGAGCAATGCAAGCCTCAACTCCACTTAGCCAAATGCATATAGATGATAGACTCCACCATACGACCAAAGTATCACTTGCCAATACAATTCAAATGTATTGACCCTTGTGGCTGTAATTTGTAATGTTGCAGGTTTGATTGATTTTAGTGAAGATTGATTGATTAGGATTACAAAGTCTACAACCAACATATGCCTGTGGCACTTTGAAGATGAAGGACCCATATTTATAGTTATTCCGCTGCAATGTAATGTAATAGCCAAATGAGCTATGTATGATGTAATAAAATTATGTTATTCCTGGTTATAAAGTTATATTATGACCTTTGTTTCTTGATATTACATCTAAACTGTGGATGCTAGCTATTGATCCAGGGACTAGCATTGTAAACACAGGGGGCTCAATCTTATTAAAGGTTGGGGACCCTACAGATGGTATCAGAGCATTGTGTTGCCTGTAGGATTTGTAACCCTAGGATTGGACAAAAACCCTTAGAAAAATAGGAGTTGTCTTATTCCAAAAACTTATTTACAAAAACACTTGTAACTCTTTCCTCAACCATTTTGGTTTCAACTCTACATCTCTTCTATTTCAACTTGATGGAAAAACCTACCCTATGACCTAAGACTACACCATGTGCAAAGGACTACTTCAACTTCTTCAACTCTAATGACTTCAACATCTTCAGCATGTACACCAAGGACTTCAATCTTAGATATCACTAAAGACTACAAGTGAGACAAGAAGTATTACTCAAGACTTGAAGACTAAGGAAACACAACTTAGAAGGAGCCATCATCACCTTTGAAGTTTTATAACCAAGGAGTTTTCCCAAGGAAACCATGATCTCAAGTAAAGAAGAATCAACCAAAGAAGTATGGAAAGAATTCAAGTGAACCATGTAGATGGACCACCATTTATAGTTAAAATCAAACACACCAACTTATGTGGTGTAACAAAAATATTTTTGTTTGCCTAAAAATATGCTTGAAACTTGTTGTTTGAGTGGAATGTTTGTTTGTGATTGCCTGCACATTGCTTGTGTGAATTGTGATGTGTGTGATTAGAAGTGATTCCTTAGAAAAAACCTTTTTGCCTATTCTAACCCCAACCCAACCCAAACAGATGACTTCTCCAAGAGACTCCAACATCAAGGATGGTGACAACAACAACATCCAAGAGGTCAACATGAGAGAACTTATAGCAACCCAAAACCATTTGAGCCAAGAGACAACTCAGCTTTTAGCCAACAACAATGGACTAGACCCAGCCATACAAAGGATTTTGAAACTTCAATCCCAATTGATGCAAGTATTGGTTACTCAAATGATCAACATGAGAGAAAACTTTTCCCAAAGAGCTAATGACAACAAGGATGACAAAGATGTTATTCTAGAAGGAACCCAAGCTAGCAATACTTTTGGATACAAGGAACATGCATCCAAGGAACATGAAGACCAATGTCCCAAGAAGAGAGAAAGATCTCCCACTCATGAAGAGCATGAACTAGAAGAACTCCTAGCTTTGGAGAGACCCAAAAAGAAGAAGAAAGACAAAAGCCAGTTACAATGTTACAATTGCAAAGAGATGGAACACTATGCCAGTGAATGCCCAGAAAAGAAGAAGAGCCAAGAAGACAAATAAAAGATAGTGAAACCCAAGATGAGGAAGGATATTAGCCAAGTGATGTGCAAACACTGCAAGGAGTTAGGACATTATGCATCATATTGTCCAGAGAAGCCACCTCAAGACCTCAAACTTATAACCTGTTTCAAATGCAAGGAACTAGGCCATTATGCAAACAATTGTCCAGAAAAGATGATGAACAAGTTGAACAAGCCTATGGAAAATCTCAATCTTGGCCCATGAGTCAAGTGTGGAAACAAGGGCACTATGCAGAAGTTTTCCAAGATTCCAAGAAGGCCAACATGTAGTCTAGTTGGAAAATTTTTTAAGGGTGGTAGTACCCTAGTTGTTTGAGCCTGCTTGTAACCCTAACCTTCCCAAATCTCGAGGACGAGATTTATTTTAAGGGTGGTAGCCTGTCACATCCCAAGATTTTCCAAATCTTGTAATGTGAAAAATAAATAAACAAAATAAAATTTTGTTGAAAATCAGGGTGAAAAGAAAACTTTTGTTTCTAAAAGGAAATTTAAAATCCCATCCTGAACAAACTTTGGTTAAAGTTTGAATTCAACAAATCCAAATCTAGAGAAATTCATTCCTCAATGAATGTATCTGGAAATTTGAACACTTGGAAAATAAATCCAAAACCCTAAGCCCTAATGGAATAAAAACCATTTCCAAGTTATCTCCAAATCCATGGATTTGATCCATACCAAAATTGATCAACAAATATTCACAAAGGATCAAGTAAGACCATAGAGATTGGTTTCACTTAGTTTGGAACCATAAATAAAATCTTATGAATATAATAAGATAAGGAAATTGAATTTCCAAAGCTAATAAAGCCCTTACCAAAAACCCATACCAATTGGTGAACAAATAATCCTAAAGGGATTTAAAAAGATAAAACATTTAATAAAGGAAAATAAAATATTTTGGAAATACTATTTTGGATCTTTAAATAAAAGATTTTGTTTTCAAATGAAAAGGTGGATTTATAAATAAAGATTATATTTTATAAAGCCAAATTAAACCTTGGCCAAGACTTTGAAATAAATGGTTATTTTGTTTTAAAACAAGTTTCCAAGTATTCCTTATTTTCAAATAAAACCTACTGATTTGGTTTTGAAAAAATTTGGGTTTCAAATGAAGATTTTATTAATTAAATCAAACCCTATTTTATTAAATAACTAAAGATCCATTTTATTTAATTATTGAATGGATCCTAAAATGAATAAAAATATTATTTCATTTTGGACTTTGGTTGATGTCTTAAACAGAACCAAATTCAAATGAAAAGTTTGATTGTTGTTTGAATGCTTGAATAGTTGGTTGAATTTCAAAACAGAAATTAGAAATAGAAAAAGAAAAATGTTTCAGGCAGAAAAAAAAAATAGTGCAAAGGCCCAGCCCACTAAGCCATTCCAGCCTAGCTTCCCCTCCCCGAACCGTTTTTTCCTCACTCAGGAACTTACCCGCGAGGAGAATGACCAGTGGACCCTCCCCCTCATTTCTTTCCCACTGACCGGTGGACCCTACCCCACCTCTCTCACCGAGCCAACCATTTTATCACCGCGGAAAGAACCCACTCAGTCACAGACAACCGGGACCCACTTCTCCTTCCCCTCTTTCGCTGACAAGACGACCCCACTCCTCCTGTTCTTCTTCTCCACCCACGCGAGGACCGCGCCCTCCCCCGGCCGTTTCCTGCCGTTAACTCCTCGGAGTAATTACTGGTAAATGCTCGACGATTAATCCCCGCGACCATGCCAGTTAAATCACCTCCCTCTCCTCCATCTTTCCCCTCTGTCACCACACCTCGTCACGCCCCTAGGCCGAAGAATTTTTCCCTACACTCCCTCTGTCTCCGACGACCCTCCTCGCCGATTCCGGCCAACACACGCCCCCTCCTGCCTCCTCGAGCACGCAGTTGTGATCAACATTCCCCAGCGGAACTTTCTGCAGTCGCAGCTCGCTCGCGCGTGTCCTTGAGCGTCGGCAACATCTACCCCGAGCCATTGCTGCGCTCAAGCTGCGGCGACGTTCCCCGGTAAAACCAGACCTCCCCGCTCCTCCCCGTGGACACGATGATGATCTCGAAGCTCATACGAACCTAACAGCACTTTCCGTTTGTCTTAGGGTGCCCCCTATCCTCGGCTTCGACGACGACCTGCAGCACCGTCGTCTGCCTTTTTCTCCGACGAAGTCCCCAGGTAGTATCCGACCGCCCCTCCTCTTCTCTTTCACGCACACGACCTTGCCTGAGTCCTGCGCATCTAACTGTGTCTTCGCCTTGCCTTGGGGTGAACCACAACACCGTCCACGACGACCACCTGACGCACCCGACGCCGTCCTCCACTCCGGCGAGCAATCGTAGTCGTACCGGAGCTCCCCTCGCCCGACCAACACCTCCCCGAGCATCGCCGTGACCCCCTGAGCCCGGTGAGCATCTCCCCTTGTTGGAGATATGCCCTAGAGGTAATAATAAATGTAGTTATTATTATATATCTTTGTGTTTATGATAAATGTTTACATTCATGCTATAATAGTATTAACAAGGAAACCATTAATACTTGTGTGATTTGTAAACTTAATTTGAAGTCCCTAGTATAGCCTCTATACTTCACTAGCTTGTTGGTTGATTGATGATTGTGGTTTCCCTATCATGAACATTGAGATGTTATCAACAACAAGATCATATCGTTAGGAGAATGATATGGTGGACATACTCCTATAGACAAGCGTAGCATAAAGATCAAGTCATTTTAATAGTTCAATTGCTATATGCTTTCTGATACATAGTAACCTAATTCCTTCGACCATGAGATCATGCATATCACCTTTACTGGATGGATGCTTTGATGTCATCAAACACCACACCGTAACAGGGTGGCTATAAAGGTGGCATTGAGTGTTTGGAAAGTATTGGTTGAAACACATGGATCAAGAGTGGGATTTGTCCATCCACATGACGGATAGATATTCTCTGGGCCCTCTCGGTGAAATGTCATCCAATTAGCTTGCAAGCATGTGACTGGGTCACAAGGGATCACATATCACGGGAACGAGAAAAGAGTACTTATCAGTAACGAGGATGAACTAGGTATGCGGAGATACCGACGATCATAACCTCGGGTAAGTAACATATCGTGAGACAAAGGGAAATTGGTATCGTATGTAAGTGGTTCATTCGATCGCAAAGTAATCGTAGAAATATGTGGGAGCCATATGAATTTCCAGATTCCTCTATTGGTTATTGTTCGGAGAAGTGTCTCGATCATGTCTGCATAATTCACGAACCGTAGGGAGACACACTTAAGGATTCGACGTTGTTTTGAGTAGTTATGGTATTATGAGAAAGAAACCGAATGTTGTTCGGAGTCTCGGATGGGATCCGGGATATCACGAGGAGATCCGGAATGGTCCGGAGAATAAGATTCATATAAGGAAAGTCCCGTTTCGGAGTAGCGGAATGATTCCGGTGTTTTCATCGGGAACATTCTAGAAGGTCCCGGAATGTCCGGCACTCGGAGGGAAGGGTACATGAGTGTCATTACATATTGGAATGATTGCATCATGTACTAAGTATTCTTGTTGTCCCAAATAAAGGATTTATTTAAATCCTAAATTGAAAAGTCAAACGGCTAGTTTGAAAGTCAAACGGCTTTTGGGAAGTGGGAAAAGAGGAGGAGGTGGAGGCCGAGTTGGAGGAGGTTCCTCCCTTGGCCGGGCGCACCTCCCTAGGCCGAGTTGGGAGGAACTCCTCCCTTGGCCGGCCAGCCTCCAACCTATATAAGGAGGGCAGGGCTCCCCTCCTAGACACACAAGTTTCCTATCCTCTAAACTAGACCCTAGATCTAGACCCCGGTTTAGAGCTATTCGGTTTAGAGCCTTCTAATTAGTTTAGAGCCTTCTAATTGGTGTGTCTAATTACTAGACCACTAATAGCCTCTCTCATAAGCTCCACCATACTCGCACCGGCTTAAGGCGAAGCCTCATGGATTTCCCCACCTCCTGTACCACGCCGTTGTCTGAATCGCGAGGAGAGTGCTACAACCTCCGCTGCTGGAACAAGGGAGAGGAAGGTCTTCGCCGAGCACCGAACGTGTGACCATGGGAGCGCTGCAGGGAACGCTGGAAGGATCGTCACACGATCTTGAGATCGGAAGAGTAATGACTACATCACCCACGAGAATCGCTCTCGTTAAACACCTTGGAATCTTCGAGGTGAGTTATTCCATCGACTCGTTGCTACAATCTAGTAGATAGATCTTGGCTTGTTTGTTTGTATGCGATAGAAATTTTTGTTTTCCTTGCTACGAACCCCTACAAGGGTATCGAGCCGTGTCTATATGTAGATCTGTTGCAGTAGAACACAATGGTCATTGTGGGCGTTGATGCTTTTATTGTAGATTGCTTTTCGTGTACTTTGCATCTTGCGGTATGTTGGGATGAAGCGGCCTGGGCTAACCTTACATGACATCGTTCATGAGACTTGCTCCACGCTTGACATGCAACTCGTTTTGCATAAGTGGCTTTATGGTGCCTGTTTCTCCTAGCATAGTAAAGATACAATTTACAGGGTGATCAACAATGCTAGTATCAATGTTGTGGTTCTTGTTCGTAAGTTAGAACGACACTTATTGAAAGCCCCAAACCACGTAAAATATGCAAAGAAAGTAGAGGCGTCTAAATTTGTTTTGCAGGGGTGTGCAGTGATGTGATATGGCCATGATTGTGATTATATTTGATGTATGCAATGATCCTTATTGTAAGTTGGCAACCGGCAGGAGCCATATGGTTGTCTTTAATTTCTGTTAAGACCTGCGTGTCTATTCAAAATAGTTGTAATAGTTGAAGCTGGTGGGACAACCATGAAGAAGCGCCATTGACCTTGATGCTATGCGGTGATGATGGAGATCATATTCGTGCTTGAAGATGGAGATCGGAAGCACAAAGAAGAAAGGCCATATCATATCACATATTATGAATTGCATGTGATGTTAATCCTTTATGCATCTTGTATTGCTTAGTAGACGACGGTAGCATTATAAGATGATCCCTCATACACATAAATTTCAAGTTCTAAAGTGTTCACCCTTAGTATGCACTGCTGCCAAAGCTTGTCGCTCAAGCACCACGTGATGATCGGGTGTCTTTGATTCCGCGGTGAATACAACGTAAGCAAGCCAGATTTGCTTATGCGGAAGCTAAGGTTTGATCTTGACGAGCCTAGCATGTACGACATGGCCTCAGGAACACGGATCGCTGAAAGTTAAAGCATGAATCATATAGTAGATATGATGAACATGATGTTTGTTCGCCATTGAAACTATATCAACTCTCGTGATGATGGGTGTTGATGTAGTGGATTTGGTTCGATGTGATCACTAAAACAATGTGAGGGATGTTGTTTTGAGTGGGAGTTCACCTAGTTTAATTTCATTAATTAATTTGAACTCAATTTGTCATAAACTTAGTCTAAACTATTGCAAATATGTTGTAGATCAATGGCAGCCTTACCATCAATTTTAATGCGTTCCTAGAGAAAGAAAAGTTGAAAACAATGGAAGCAACTTCATGGATTGGTTCCGCAATTTGAGGATTGTCCTCACTGGTAATTTGACCTATGTGCTGGATGCACCGCTAGGTGACCCACACGCAATGATGCTACCGATGAAGTAAAGAATGTTTACCTCGCTTCGAAGAATCAGTACTCCATAGTTCAATGTGCTATCTTGTATGGTTTAGAATCGAGCTTGAGAAAAGGTTTGAAGAGTCGATCCATATGATATTGTCGAGGATCTCAAATTAATCTTTGAGACTCATGCGGCAATTGAAAGTTATGAAGCTTCGAAAAGTTCTTTAACTGCAAGATGGAAGAGGGTAGCTCGCCGGTGAGCATGTGCTTAAGATGTCTGGGCACGCAAATAAACTTCAAAGTTTGGGTATAGTGATTCCTAATACTTTGGGAGTTTACGCATCCTCCAATCACTACCACCAAGTTACAAGAACTTTGTGATGAACTACAACATGCGTAACATGAACAAAGAGTTGCGTAACTATTTGCTATGTTAAAATCTGCGAAGTGGAGATCAAGAAAGAGCACCAAGTGTTGATGGTCAATAAGACCACCAAATTCAAGAAAGGCAAGTCTAAGCAAAGGACACTTCAAGAAGGGTGGTAAGAAAGCTGCCACGACGAAGAAGACCAAAGCTGGACCTAAGCCTGAAACCAATGCTTTTTGCAAGGGAGAAGGTCATCGAAGCGGAATTGCCCAAGGTACTTGGCAGATTTGAAGAACGGCAACATCAAGAAGAAAGGTATATCGATATACATGTTATTGATGTGTATCTCACTAGTATTCGTAGTAGTGCACAGGTATTTGATACGTTCGGTTGCTCATATTTGTAACTCAAACAGAGCTGCGAATAAACGGAAGCTAGCGAAGAACGAGGTGACGATGCGCGTAGGAAGCGGATCAAAGGTTGATGTGATCGCGTCGACGCTACCTCTTCATCTACCATCGGGATTAGTTTTATACTTAAATAATTGTTATTTGGTGCCTGCGTTAAGCATGAACATTATATCGTGATCTTGTTTATTGCGAGACGGTTACTTGTTTAAATCCGCGAATAATGGTTGGTCGATTTATATGAGTAAAATGTTTCATGCACATGCACCTTTGATAGATGGTCTATTCATATTGAATCTCGATAGTGGATATACACATATTAATAACATTGAAGCTAAACATTTGAAATCAAGCGATAACTCGACCTATATGTGGCACTGTCGTCTTGGTCACATTGGAGTGAAGCGTATGAAGAAACTCCATTCCGATGGACTTCTTGAATCACTTGATTTTGAATCACTTGAAAGATGCGAGGCATGTCGATGGGTAAAATGACTAAGACTCCATTTTCGGTATGATGGAGCGAGCTGAGACTTATTGGAAATCATACATACCGATGTGTGTGGTCCAATGAGTGTAGCATCGTGATGGTTATCGTTATGTTCTTACCTTCACGGATGACTTGAGTAGATATGGATATATCTATTTCATGAAACATAAGTCCGAAACTTTCGAGAAGTTTAAGGAGTTTCAAAGTGAGGTAGAGAATCAACGTAACAAGAAGATTAAATTTCTACGCTCGATCGTGGAGGTGAATATCTAAGTTACGAGTTTGGCGAGCATTTGAAGAAATGTGGAATACTTTCGCATTGACACCGGGAACACCACAACAGTAATGGTGTGTCCGAACGTCAGAATCGAACTCTCTTAGATATGGTTCGTTCTATGATGTCTCTTACAGATTTACCACTATCATTTTGGGGTTATGCATTAGAAACAGCGCATTCACTTTAAATAGGGCACCGTCTAAATCCGCTGAAACGACACCATATGAATTATGGTTTGGGAAGAAACCTAAATTGTCGCTCCTTAAAGTTTGGGGATGCGAAGCCTATGTAAAGAAGTTACAGGACAAGCTTGAACCCAAAGCGGAAAAATGCGTCTTCATAGGATACCGAAGGAAACTATTGGGTATACCTTCTATCATAGATCCGAAGGCAAAATCTTCGTTGTTAAGAATGGATCCTTTCTAGAGAAGGAATTTCTCTCGAAGAAGTGACTGGAAGGAAAGTAGAACTCGACGAGGTTGTCGAACCTTCTCGAATTGCAGTAGCGCAGCACCGGAAGAAGTTCTGTGGTGCCTGCACCAATAAGAGAGGAAGCTAATGATAGTGATCATGAAACTTGGTTGAAGTTGCTCTGAGCCTCGGAGGTCAACGAGAACTCGTACCACTCCAGATTGGTATGATTCCGTTATGAATGTCATGTTGGTGGACAACACCGATGACCCCGAGACATATGAGGAAGCGATGATGAGCCCAGATTCCAATAAATGGCAAGAAGCCATGAAATCCGAGATTGGATCCATGTACGAAAACCAAGTATGGACTTTGGTGGACTTACCGGATGGCCGAAAGGCTGTCGAGAACAAATGGATTTTCAAGAAGAAAACAGATGCTGATGGTAATGTTACTGTCTATAAAGCTCGACTTGTCGCAAAAGGGTTTCGACAAATTCAAGGAGTTGACTACGATGAGACTTTCTCACCAGTAGCGAAGCTAAAGTCTGTGAGGATTATGTTAGCAATCGCTGCATATTATGATTATGAGATATGGCAGATGGATGTCAAAACAGCATTCCTCAATGGAGACATTGATGAAGAGTTGTATATGATACAACCCAAAGGTTTTGTCGATCCTAAAGATGCTAACAAGGTATGCAAGCTTCAACGGTCCATCTATGGATTGAAGCAAGCATCCCGAAGTTGGAATCAACGTTTTGATAAGGTAATCAAAAGTTTTGGTTTTATACAAACTTATGGAGAAGCTTGTATTTACAAGAAAGTGAGTGGGAGCTCTGTAGCATTCTTAATACTGTATGTGGATGACATATTGTTGATTGGGAATGATGTAGACCTTCTTAATAGTGTCAAGGAATATTTGAATAATAGTTTTTCAATGAAGGATCTTGGCGAAGCAGCTTACATATTAGGCATAAAGATTTATAGAGATAGATCGAAACGCCAAATATCATTGTCACAAAGTACATATTTGGACAAAGTTCTAAAGAGGTTTGGAATGGAAGATAGCAAGAAAGGGTTCTTGCCCATGTTGCCCAATACGACCTTGAGTAAAACTCAAAGTCCGACATCGGCAGAAGATAGAGAAAGAATGAGTAAGACTCCCTATGCCTCAGCCATAGGATCTCTAATGTATGCCATGCTATGTACTAGACCCGACATCGCATATGCTGTTAGTCTAACTAGCAGATATCAAAGTGATCCAGGAGTGGATCATTGGACAGCGGTCAAAAACATCCTTAAGTACTTGAGAAGAACTAAGGATATGGTTCTTTCTTATGGAGGTGATGAACAGCTCGTTGTTAATGGTTACACCGATGCTAGTTGGAACACCGATCCGGATGATTCTAAATCACAATCTGGATACGTATTTATTTTGAATGGTGCAGCAGTTAGCTGGAGGAGTGCAAAGCAAAGCGTTGTGGCGAGATCTTCAACTGAATCGGAATACATGGCTGCTTCGGAGGCTTCACAAGAAGCGATATGGATGAAAGAGTTCATTACAGAGCTGGGTGTGGTTCCAAGTGCGCTAGACCCAATGTCTATCTACTGTGATAACATGGGCGCCATAGCCAATGCGCAAGAACCAAGGTCACACAAGAAGCTGAAGCATATCAAGCTGCGTTTCCACACTATTCGAGAACATATCCAGGATGGGGATATAAAGATTTGCAAAGTACACACAGATCTGAATGTGGCGGATCCGTTGACTAAACCTCTCCCGAGGGCAAAACATGACCAACACCAAACTGCCATGGGTGTTCGGTATATTACCATGTAATCTAGATTGGATGACTCTAGTGCAAGTGGGAGACTGTTGGAGATATGCCCTAGAGGTAATAATAAATGTAGTTATTATTATATATCTTTGTGTTTATGATAAATGTTTACATTCATGCTATAATAGTATTAACAAGGAAACCATTAATACTTGTGTGATTTGTAAACTTAATTTGAAGTCCCTAGTATAGCCTCTATACTTCACTAGCTTGTTGGTTGATTGATGATTGTGGTTTCCCTATCATGAACATTGAGATGTTATCAACAACAAGATCATATCGTTAGGAGAATGATATGGTGGACATACTCCTATAGACAAGCGTAGCATAAAGATCAAGTCATTTTAATAGTTCAATTGCTATATGCTTTCTGATACATAGTAACCTAATTCCTTCGACCATGAGATCATGCATATCACCTTTCTTCGGATGGATGCTTTGATGTCATCAAACACCACACCGTAAATGTGGTGGCTATAAAGGTGGCATTGAGTGTTTGGAAAGTATTGGTTGAAACACATGGATCAAGAGTGGGATTTGTCCATCCACATGACAGATAGATATTCTCTGGGCCCTCTCGGTGAAATGTCATCCAATTAGCTTGCAAGCATGTGACTGGGTCACAAGGGATCACATATCACGGGAACGAGAAAAGAGTACTTATCGATGTGAGGATGAACTAGGTATGCGGAGATACCGAATGATCATAACCTCGGGTAAGTAACATATCGTGAGACAAAGGGAAATTGGTATCGTATGTAAGTGGTTCATTCGATCGCAAAGTAATCGTAGAAATATGTGGGAGCCATATGAATTTCCAGATTCCTCTATTGGTTATTGTTCGGAGAAGTGTCTCGATCATGTCTGCATAATTCACGAACCGTAGGGAGACACACTTAAGGATTCGACGTTGTTTTGAGTAGTTATGGTATTATGAGAAAGAAACCGAATGTTGTTCGGAGTCTCGGATGGGATCCGGGATATCACGAGGAGATCGGAATGGTCCGAGAATAAGATTCATATAAGGAAAGTCCGTTTGAATGGGAATGATTCCGGTGTTTTCATCGGGAACATTCTAGAAGGTCCCGGAATGTCCGGCACTTCGGAGGGGGAAGGGTACATGAGTGTGTCATTACATATTGGAATGATTGCATCATGTACTAAGTATTCTTGCTGTCCCAAATAAAGGATTTATTTAAATCCTAAATTGAAAAGTCAAACGGCTAGTTTGAAAGTCAAACGGCAGTTTTGGGAAGTGGGAAAGAGGAGGAGAGGTGGAGGCCGAGTTGGAGGAGGTTCCTCCCTTGGCCGGCGCACCTCCTAGGCCGAGTTGGGGAGGAACTCCTCCCTTGGCCGCCAGCCTCCAACCTATATAAGGAGGGCAGGGCTCCCCTCCTAGACACACAAGTTTCCTATCCTCTAAACTAGACCCTAGATCTAGACCCCGGTTTAGAGCTATTCGGTTTAGAGCCTTCTAATTAGTTTAGAGCCTTCTAATTGGTGTGTCTAATTACTAGACCACTAATAGCCTCTCTCATAAGCTCCACCATACTTTTGACCGCTTAAGGCGAAGCCTGCGGATTTCCCTCTACCTCCGGTACCACGCCAGTTGTCGGGAATCGCGAGGAGAGTGCTACAACCTCCGTCTGCTGGAACAAGGGAGAGGAAGGTCTTCGCCAAACCGAACGTGTGACCGATCATGGAGCGCTCTTGGGAACGCTGGCGCGGAAGGATCGTCTACACGATCTTGAGATCGGAAGAGTACGACTACATCACCCACGAGAATGCTCTCGTTAAACACCTTGGAATCTTCGAGGTGAGTTATTCCATCGACTCGTTGCTACAATCTAGTAGATAGATCTTGGCTTGTTTGTTTGTATGCGATAGAAAATTTTGTTTTCCTTGCTGAACCCCTACACCCCTTTCTCCTCACCTCTCAGATTATCGGCACCGTCGTCGACCGACAGCTACCATGTGGTAGCCACCGCCGCTCCTTTTAGGTCAAATGCGCAGCGACCGTTAGATGCAGATCCATTGGCTACGATAGTTTCACTTAACGCGAATGGGTATGCTCTCTGGACCATACGATCTACTTAGATCCAACGGTCTGCAGCGTGATCCACCTCGAACCGGTATCAGCCAATGAGACAGCGACGCGTGGCCAGTGTTTGATTGAAACAGATTTAGAAACCAGATTTAAATGCCATTTTCAAACCCTTGTAACTTTGAATCCACACGTCCAAAAATTACAAATTTTATGTCGTTGGATTCAGGAGAGCAAGCCCTAGCCAATCCTGCCCTTGGTTTAGCAAATAGTATCTGTTTGTTTGTTTTTGCAGATTCTTTTGTGTGCTAGTTTAGATTAGAAAAATTGTTTAAAAATGTTTTTAGGGTTAAAACCTTTGCAAAATGTTTTGTTGTGACCTTACTGACCCTAGGAACCAACCCATGTTTTGGAAAAATGAATTTGGAAAAGATTAGAATGGATTAATTGGTTTAATCCATTTCTAGCTAATTAAAACTATTGATTTGTTTATGAAAATGTTTTTGAGTAAAAAAAACTTTGGGAAAATGGTTTAGACCAAACCTACTGACCCAAACACCAAGTTTTGCAATAGCAACTCATTTGGTGAAACAAAATAAGGATTCCTTGATTTAAAACCATTTCTAGTCAAATATAAATGTGGTTTATTTATTAAAATTGATTTTGAAGGAAAATCTTTGAGAAATGTTTTGTTTTAAACTCACTAACTCCAAAACCCAAGTTTTGTGATTTGAAAACATACTTGGTGAACCCTATAGGTTAATGCCTTAGTAAAAATATTTCTACACCACATAAAATGATACTTTATTTTGAAAATGGTTTATGAAATGAAACCTTTTGCAAATGACTTTGCCACTTTACAAAATGACCAATTAGGTGTTTTCAAATGTCTATGACCCACTAGGAACCACTTTTTCAAACAAAACAAAGCTTGGCATGTTTGCATGCATTACTTTGACTTTGTCATTTTATGTGTGTTGTTTTGCTTGGTAGATTGAGTTTGTACCTTGCTTGATTGAACTGTAGTGACTTGAAGAGTGTGATTGTTGCAAGGACAAGGAGTGAACCTATACCTCTACCAAAAGGCAAGTGATGCTTCATATCTTTTGTCCCATTTCTTTCACTATGCATTAGTATTTTGCTAAGTAAATCTTGCATGGATTTTTGCTAAGTATAGACCTTGCTATGGGAAAACCTAGTAGATGAAGCCTTAGAAGAAATTTCCTAAGTTAAGATTCCTACTACTTTCATGCTTAGCTTAGCTAATAGAAAACAAGGGTGGAATATATATTCATGCTATGGAAAATTTCTAAGTCTGTGGACTTATGTTTTGTTTAATAAAACAACTAAGTGAATGAATCACCTGGGTGGAATGGAAGGAATGGTTTGTGTTGAGTGGTTCACAAGGCCATGGACTTGGCTTGTGTATCTCACTTGTGGATGGCCACCCAGGAACAAAGAGATTTGAGATGTCAAATGTTGAGAAGCTTCAAGTGCAACCACTTGGCAATATGGGCTCTGCCATGATCATATAGGTTGCTAGAACTTAGTCTCTTGGACAGTTGGTGGTAGAGGGAATGATAGGTTGGAACGCGTCCATTTGACTAAGGAAAGGCTTCTGAAAGATCTTGTCTTGGGAAACCAAGTCTTGTGGGGAAAGTGCACCACCTCTGCAGAGTGTAAAACCTAAGTACTTAGCCATGTCCCTGGAAAAGGACAATTTGAGCATCAAGACATGGAAGCTATCAAGAATCTCCTCATCCCAATTTCTAAGTTAAAATCTTGTGGGTGAACAAGGGTTAAAGGATCTTCAGTCTTTGATTGGTAGATGCCTTAGAAAGGATATTCAGTCTTTGATTGGTAGATACCTTGGGAAAGATTTTGCCAAACAAAAACTTAGTATTTTCAAATGTTAAGGAAAAATCTATTTTGAGAGCAACTCCACTTAGCCAAATGCATATAGATGATAGACTCCACCATACTACCAAAGTATCACTTGCCAATACAATTCAAATGTATTGACCCTTGTGGCTGTAATTTGTAATGTTGCAGGTTTGATTGATTTTAGTGAAGATTGATTGATTAGGACTACAAAGTCTACAACCAACATCTTCCTGTGGCACTTTGAAGATGAAGGACCCATATTTATAGTTATTCCGCTGCAATGTAATGTAATAGCCAAATGAGCTATGTATGATGTAATAAAATTATGTTATTCCTGGTTATAAAGTTATATTATGACCTTTGTTTCTTGATATTACATCTAAACTATGGATGCTAGCTATTGATCCAGGGACTAGCATTGTAAACACAGGGGGCTCAATCTTATTAAAGGTTGGGGACCCTACAGTTCCCATCTAAAGTGACTCAAGTTTTTGAGCTATTCTAAAATACTAAGTTAAGAGTGTTCACTAAGGTGGAAAGATGGGATCAATCTCATGCCATAGAATGACATCTAAAGGTTTCTATGTAGGTCAAGTTTTATACTCTTTATGCTACCTTCAACATTAATTAAAGAACTTTGTGTAAACTAAGGGAGGTAAAACTTGTCAATAAGACTTGGGGTACTAATAGTTACGGGGTGTGATCAAAGCATGCTTAAGGCATCTTTACTAAACCATCTAGTTTTATTCTAGCTTGCTAACAATAGCTTACTAAAGCATGTTTTGCAAGAGTTAGCTTGCCACTAATAGCTTGCCTTGGTTGGTGCAGTGGTTGAAGTTTTCTTCTTCTTCTTCTTCTTGGTAGAACTCCTCCTCCTCGAAGGCTTGGTCGGTACTATCGTCTAGAAATACATAGGGAGTAGACAATCACCAAACAATACTTAACTAGGTTAAGTAGCATTCTAAAACACACAATTGATGATCTATTATCATCACAAGCATCACAAGTTTAATTTCAATAGTTTCATCCTTTTTATTTTAGAAAAGTAATTTCTACTCATTGAAATATTAACTAAAATTTAATATTCACCACCAAAATATGGGATCATGTGGACCCATGTCCTCACCACATATTCTAACATGTGGGAATGAGCTTTAAGGGTTGGATCAATATTACTTTGGTTTAAGTTCATTATTTAATGATTTAAAGTGACTAGAAATGCCTATATAGCATTATTTTGGTACTAGTCCAAAGTCACTGCATGTAAACCTTAATATTATTACATATTTGGATAGATATGATGAAATGTGATTTTTGAGAGTTGGAATCAACTCAAAAGCTAACTTGGTTGATTTTATAAAAATGTTTCAAGTTGCAAAAGCTTCTGTCTTCTTATTTTTATTAGGAGAAATATATAACTCTAAATGAATTAAATCCAACGGGCTTGGATAGGTCATTTAAATACCTTTCAGACAAAATTAGTTTCATGCAATTTGGATTTGTCAAACTCACAAAATTGAATTTTGAAACACTGGACAGAAACTATATTCTAACTAAAAAGAAAAATCCAGATTTGAATCTACGGGCTCGCGCGGGAAAGGAAATGGGCCGGCCCAGTGGCGCTACGTGGCGCGGGGCTCAGCTGACAGGAGGGGTCCACTTGTTAGCGGCACTTAAAACGCGAAGCGGTACGCGCGCTGTGGGCCGCGTGATTAGAGGCTAGATCTACGGCTGAGGGTCGTCGTCGACGACGAACAGGTCACCGTCGAGCTCGAACCCTAGCGGCTCGGTGGAGGTCTACTGGGGGCATACCAGGGCTCCAGCAGGGTCGGCGATGCGGGCGAACGAAGTGGAAGACGACGGCGAGGCGAGGCGTGGTCGCGGCGGAGCTTGGGGTGGCCGGAATCAACGGCACCCTTCTTCTCCCGAGGCGGCGGCTCCGGCTCCAATTCCGGCGAGCTGCTGCTCCACTTGCTCCGACGAGAGGTGAGTGAGGTTCAGATAGGCGAGGGGAGTGGAATGGCGTGAGTCTTTGGTGCTGGGGAGGGCTCCTTTTATAGGCTCGACGGTGAGACCGAGCGGGATGGGCGGTCGATGGTGGCGACATGGCTACGGCGAGCTAGCGACATGGCTACGGCGAGCTAGCGACATGGCTGGGGATTGCGATCGGTGGGCGGTTCCCTGGCGGTGCTCTAGGACTTCAATGCGGCCGTAGGGGAGGTGGCATGCGGTCGGGGCGAGGTGGCGCTCTGTGTGGCCGAAGCGGCTGTGTCCACGGCGAGCGGTGGTTGTGGGGCTTTGGGCGGCGAACGGGGATGTCTGGGGTGTTCTCTGTGTCGAGGCGTGAGCGCGGGCTGGTGCCAAGGGGCGGTCTGCGAAGGGGACAAGCGCTGGCCTGGGCGGCATCGGCATGGTTCGGTGGCACTGGACGCGGGTTCTTCCCTGTGGTCCATGGCTGCTCTTGGCTCGGCAAGGGATGAGAGGGGCGGTCTTGGCTACCTCCTAGACATGGAGAGGAAAGAGGAGGTGGTCTCACTGCAAGGCAAGTTTGGCCGGCCAGGGTGGTGCTCGGCATGGCATTGCCTTGCCACTAGGGTGTAGGGGATGGGTTGCAAATGTCATGGTTTGATCAGAGGGGGACATAGAGATTAAATGGAGATCAAATGGGGGCAAAACTCTGTTCAAAACAGTGAGCTAGGATTAGAGGTGTGATTCTGCCTACCAAGTGTTTGATGAAATGGCCGGAAGAGAAAAAGTTTTGAATTTTGAGTTCAAAATTTTTGGGTGATCTCCACTAGTGCTAGGTAGTCTCTGGTTGCAAGGGTTTTGAAAATGGTGCTCAAATAGATGGTTCTTGAAATAGGGGTGATCTATGCATATGCATTGGATTCAATTTTAAACTGTCATTTAAAATAGTTTACAAAATGTTTTTAGTAGATCAAAAGGTGGGCCTTGGTACTTCATTATGTGTACTAGCAAGGGGTGCAAAGATCAAGAATTGTTTCTGTTAAGAAATGAGTACTAGGAATAGCCAAAGTAGGCATGAGAGTTAAATTGTCAAAAAGACCATTCCTTCATTTTAATTCTTTTTGATTTGATTTTCTTTAGGAAAAGTTTGGGAATGATGTAGATGATGTTTAAATCACTTAAGAAACATTTTACAAGCATTGGATCAATCAATCATGGCAGTTCAAACAACTCCTATTTTAAATGCACACATATATGAATGCTTTCATTTTTAATATGGAAAAGCTTTTGTTAACCCTATTTTTGGATGATTTGATCTTGATAAGCTTGGATTGAAGTTTTGGGATGTTACATTAACAAAATTCTGAATAAAATAAATAAAAGTGTTTTATTTAGTGAGAGCTTGCATTAAATTTGGTGGAAATTTAATGCATGTGAGTGGACATGAGTGGAGGTGTGTGTTTATGTGAGTGGAAGCTCCACCCACATGAATGAGGGAGAGGTTGGGGCACCCACCATGGCCGGCGCCATGCCCCCTTGGGAAGCCCCCCTCCCCTATATAATGAGCACCTCCTCCTCCTCTCCTCTTGCACCACCTCCTCGTGAAGGTTATCTTCTCCTCTAGTTATTCCCCATGGTCTTGGATTAGCGAGATACATGTTCCTGGTGGCTTTATCTGGACAGGAGTTGCTGCTTCTGCTGCATCGCTAGAGCGAGGAAGCGGAGGTTGTTCGGTGGACCGAACGTGTGTGCGATCACGGATGCACCGCTACTTTGCGGTGCTGGACTTGATGGTGCTGGGCCTGATGGTGCTAGAACTGCTGGACCTGAAGGACTTCATCACGATCTTGAGATCGGCAAGTGTACGACTACATCATCCACAAGTTCCATCTCGTTAAGAAAGCTTTGTTGTCTTCGAGGGTAAGTTCTCTATGGATGCATATCCACCCGTTGCTTGTATCTGGTAGATATCTCTTGGCGTATAGTTCCCATCGTAGGAAATTTTTTGTTTTCTATGTTGCGAACCCAACACCATATGTGGTTAATGAAAAGAACACACATGCAATGACACTGGTGGATCCATATGTGGTTAATGAAAAGAATATACATGCAATGAACACTGGTGGATCCACATGTGGTTTGTGAAAACAACACACATGAAATGACTCTAGCTATTTCCATATGTGGTTTATGAAAAGAACACACATCCAGTGACTCTAGCTATGGTTTATTAAAAGAACACACATGCAATGACATTAGTGGATCCATGTGGTTTATGAATATAACAGACATGCAATGAACTCTGGTGGATCCATATGTGGTTTGTGAGAAGAACAGACATGCAATGACACGGGTGGATCCATATGTGGTTCAAGAAAAGAACACACATGCAATGACTCTGGTAGATCCATATGTGGTTTGTGAGAAGAACAGACATGCAATGACACTAGTGGGTCCATATGTGGTTTGTGAAAAGAACACACATTCAATAACCTTGGTGGATCCATATGTGGTTTTTGAAAAGAACACACATTTCAATGACACTGGTGGATCCATATGTGGTTTGTGAAAAGAACTCACATGCAATGACTCTTGCTGTTTCCATATGTGGTTTATGAAGAGAGCATAAATGCAATGAACTCTGGTGGATCCATATGTGGTTTGTGAAAAGAACAGACATGCAATGACTCTAGCTATGGTTAAGGAAAAGCACACATGCAATGACTCTAGCTATGGTTAAGGAAAAGCACACATGCAATGACTAGTGGATCCATATGTGATTCATGAAAATAACAGACATGCAATGACACTAGTGGATCCATATATGGTTTGTGAAAAGAACACACATCCAATGACTCTAGTTGTGGTTAATGAAAAGAACACACATGCAATGACAATTGGGGATCCTCATGTGGTTTATGAGAAGAACACACATTTCAATGACACTGGTCGATCCATATGTGGTCTGTGAGAACAACACACGTGCAATAACTCTAGATGTTTCCATATGTGGTTTATGAAGAGAACACACATGCAATGAACTCTGGTGGATCCATATGTGGTTTGTGAAAAGAACACACATGAATGACTCTAGCTGTGGTTAATGAAAAGAACACACATGCAATGGCACGGGTGGATCCATATGTGGTTTGTGAAAAGAAAAGAGATCTACTGACTCTAGCTGTGGTTTATTAAAAGAACACACATGCATTAACACTGGTGGATCCATGTGATTTGTGAAAACAACACACATGCAATGACTCTGGTGGATCCATATGTGATTTGTGAAAAGAACACACGTGCAATGACTCTAGCTGTGGTTAATGAAAAGAACATACATGCGATGACTCTGGTGGATCCATATGTGGTTTGTGACAAAAAACACATGTAGTGACACTGGGGGATCCATATGTGGTTTGTGAAAAGAACACACATTTCAATGACACTGGTGGATCCATATGTGGTTTGTGAAAAGAACAGACATGCAATGAACTTTGGTGGATCCATATGTGGTTTGTGAAAAGAACACACATGCAATTACTCTAGTTGTGGTTAATGAAAAGAACACACATGCAATGAAACTAGGGGATCCATATGTGGTTAATGAAAAGAACACACATGCAATGACACTGGTGGATCCATATGTGGTTAATGAAAAGAACACACATGCAATGAACACCGGTGGATCTACATGTGGTTTGTGAAAAGAACACACATGCAATGACTCTAGGTGTGGTTAATGAAAAGAACACACATGCAATGAAACTAGGGGATCCATATGTGGTTAATGAAAAGAACACACATGCAATGACACTGGTGGATCCATATGTGGTTAATGAAAAGAACACACATGCAATGAACACCGGTGGATCCACATGTGGTTTGTGAAAAGAACACACATGCAATGACTCTAGGTGTGGTTAATGAAAAGAACACGCATGCAATGAAACTGGTAGATCCATATGTGGTTTGTGAAAAGGACACACATGCAATGACTCTAGATGGTGGATCCATATGTGGTCTATGAAAAGAACACACATGCTCATGTGGTTTATGAAAAGAACATACATTCACTAACTCTGGTTGATCCATATGTGGTTTGTGAGAAGAACAAGCATGCAATGACTCTAGCTGTCGATCCATATGTGGTATGTGAAAAGAACACACATGCAATGACACTGTTGGATCCATATGTGGTTCATGAAAAGAACACACATGCAATGACTCTAGCTATGGTTAAGGAAAAGCACACATGCAATGACTCTAGTGGATCCAGATGTGATTCATGAAAAGAACAGACATGCAATGACACTGGTGGATCCATATGTGGTTTGTGAAAAGAACACACATCCAATGACTCTAGTTTTGGTTAATGAAAAGAACACACATGCAATGACAATGGAGGATCCTCATGTGGTTTATGAAAAGAACACACATTTCAATGACACTGGTGGATCCATATGTGGTCTGTGAGAACAACACACATGCAATAACTCTAGCTGTGGATCCTTATGTGGTCTGTGAGAAGAACATACATGCAATGACTCTGGTGGATCCTTATGTGGTTTGTGAAAAGAACACACATGCAATGACTCTAGCTGTGGTTAATGAAAAGAACACACATGCAATGACACTGGTGGATCTATAAGTGGTTTATGAAGAGAATAGAGATCTAGTGACTCTAGTTGTGGTTTATTAAAACAACACCCATGCAATGACACTGGTGCTTCCATGTGGTTTGTGAAAAGAGCACACATGCAATGACTCTGGTGGATCCATGTGTGGTTTGTGAAAAGAATAGACATGCAATGACTCTAGCTGTGGTTAATGAAAAGAACAGAGATGCAATGACTCTAACTGTGGTTTATTGAAAGAACAAACATGCAGTGACTCTGGTGGATCCATGTGTGGTTTGTGAAATGAACACACATGCAGACACTGGTGGATCCATATGTGGTTCCTGAAAAGAACACACATGCAATGACACTGGTGGATCCATATGTGGTTCATGAAGAGAACACACATGCAATGACACTGGTGGATCCATATGTGGTCAATGAAATGAACACACATGCTCATGTGGATTATGAAAATAACATACGTTCACTGACTCCAGTTGTGGTTCATGAAAAGAACACACATGGAATGACTCTAGTGGATCCATGTGTGGTTCATGAAAAGAACACAAATGGAATGACACTGGTGGATCCATATGTGGTTTGTGAAAAGAACACACATGCAATGACACCGGTGGATCCGTATGTGGTTAATAAAAAGAACAGACATGCAATGACACTGGTGGATCCACATGTGGTTTGTTAAAGGAACACACATGCAATGACTCTAGCTGTGGTTAATGAAAAGAACACACATGCAATGACAGTGGTGGATCCACATGTGGTTTGTGAAAAGAACAGAGATCCAGTGACTCTAGCTGTGGTTTATTAAAAGAACACACATGCAATGACACTGGTGGATCCATGTGGTTTTTGAAAAGAACAGACATGCAATGACTCTGGTGGATCCATATGTGGTTTGTGAAAAGAACAGACATGCAATGACTCTAGTTGTGGTTAATGAAAAGAACAGAGATACAATGACTCTAGCTATGGTTTATTGAAAGAACACACATGCAATGACTCTAGTGGATACATATGTGGTTTGTGAAAATAACACACATGAAGTGACACTAGGGGATCCATATGTGGTTTGTGAAAAGAACACACATTTCAATGACACTGGTGGGTCAATATGTGGTTTGTGAAAAGAACAAACATGCAATGAAATCTGGTGGATCCATGTGCGGTTCATGAAAATAATAGACATGCAATGAACTCTGGTGGATCCATATGTGGTTTGTGAAAATAACACACATGCAATGACTCTAGTTGTGGATAATGAAAAGAACACACATGCAATGACACTGGTGGATCCACATGTGGTTTGTTAAAGGAACACACATGCAATGACTCTAGTTGTGGTTAATGAAAAGAACACACATGCAATGACAGTGGTGGATCCACATGTGGTTTGTGAAAAGAACACACATGCAATGACTCGAGCTATGGTTAATGAAAAGAACACACATGTAATGACACTGGTGGATCCATATGTGGTTTGTGAAAAGAACAGAGATCTAGTGACTCTAGCTGTGGTTTATTAAAATAACACACATGCAATAACACTGGTGGATCCATGTGGTTTGTGAAAAGAACACACATGCAATGACTCTGGTGGATCCATATGTGGTTTGTGAAAAGAACACACGTGCAATGACTCTAGCTACGGTTAATGAAAAGAACAAATATGCAATGACTCTAGTTGTTGTTTTTTTCAAAGAACATACATGCAATGACTCTGGTGGATCCATATGTGGTTTGTAAAAAAACACACATGTAGTGACACTGGGCGATCCATATGTGGTTTGTGAGAAGAAATCACATGCAATGAATCTAGATGTTTCCATATGTGGTTAATGAAAAGAACAGACATGCAATGACACTAGTGGATCCACATGTGGTTTGTGAAAAGAACACACATGCAATGACTCTAGCTATGGTTAATGAAAGGAACACACATGCAATGACAGTGGTGGATCCTTATGTGGTTTGTGAAAAGAACAGAGATCGAGTGACTCTAGTTGTGGTTTATGAAAAGAACACACATGCAATAACACTCGCGGATCCATGTGGTTTGTGAAAAGAACACACATGCAATGACTCTGGTAGATCCATATGTGGTTTCTGAAAAGAACATACATGCAATGACTCTAGTTGTGGTTAGCGAAAATAACAGAGATGCAATAACTCTAGCTATGGTTTATTGAAAGAACACACGTGCAATGACTCTGGTGGATCCATATGTGGTTTGTGAAAAGAACACACATGCAGTGACACTAGGGGATCCATATGTGGTTTGTGAAAAGAACACACATTTCAATGACACTGGTGGATCCATATGTGGTTTGTGAAAAGAACAAACATGCAATGAACTCTGGTGGATCCATGTGTGGTTCATGAAAATAATAGACATGCAATGAACTCTGGTGGATCCATATGTGGTTTGTGAAAATAACACACATGCAATGACTCTAGTTGTGGATAATGAAAAGAACACACATGCAATGACACTAGGGGATCCCTATGTGGTTAATGAAAAGAACACACATGCAATGACACTAGTGGATCCATATGTGGTTAATGAAAAGAACAGACATGTAATGAACACTGGTGGATCCACATGTGGTTTGTGAAAAGAACACACATGCAATGACTCTAGCTGTGGTTAATGAAAACAACATGCATGCAATGAAACTAGTGGATCCATATGTGGTTTGTGAAAAGGACACAGATGCAATGACTCTAGCTGGTGGATCCATATGTGGTCTATGAAAATAACAGACATGCTCATGTGGTTTATGAAAAGAACAGACATTCACTAACTCTGGTGGATCCATATGTGGTTTGTGAGAAGAACAGACATGCAATAACTCTAGCTATGGATCCATATGTGGTATGTGACAAGAACACACGTGCAAAGACATTGGTGGATCCATATGTGGTTCTTGAAAAGAACACACATGCAATGACTCTGGTGGATCCACATGTGGTATGTGAAAAGAACACACATGCAATGACACTGGTGGATCCATGTGGTTTATGACAATAACACACATCCAGTGACTCTAGCTGTGATTTATTAAAAGAACACACATGCAATGAGATTTGTGGATCCATGTGGTTTATGAAAATAATAAACATGCAAAGAACTCTGTTGGATCCATATGTGCTTTGTCAGAAGAACATACATGCAATGACACTGGTGGATCCATATGTGGTTCATGAAAAGAACACACATGCAATGACTCAAGTGGATCCATGTGTGGTTTGTGAGAAGAACAGACATGCAATGACTCTAGTGGATCCATATGTGGTTTGTGAAAAGAACACAAATTCAATGACACTGGTGGATCCATATGCGGTTTGTGAAAATAATACACATTTCAGTGACACTGGTGGATCCATATGTGGTTTGTGAGAAGAACTCACATGTAATGACTCTAGAGTTTTCCATATGTGGTTTATGAAGAGAACACACATGCAATGAACTCTGGTGGATCCATATGTGGTTTGTGAAAAGAACACACATGAATGACTCTAGCTGTGGTTAATGAAAAGAACACACATGCAATGACACGGGTGGATCCATATGTGGTTTGTGAAAAGAATAGAGATCTACTGACTCTAGCTGTGGTTTATTAAAAGAACACACATGCATTAACACTGGTGGATCCATGTGGTTTGTGAAAACAACACACATGCAATGACTATGGTGGATCCATATGTGGTTTGTGAAAAGAACACACGTGCAATGACTCTAGCTGTGGTTAATGAAAAGAACATACATGCGATGACTCTGGTGGATCCATATGTGGTTTGTGACAAAAAACACATGTAGTGACACTGGGGGATCCATATGTGGTTTGTGAAAAGAACACACATTTCAATGACACTGGTGGATCCATATGTGGTTTGTGAAAAGAAGAGACATGCAATGAACTTTGGTGGATCCATATGTGGTTTGTGAAAATAATAGACATGCAATGAACTCTTGTGGATCCATATGTGGTTTGTGAAAAGAACACACATGCAATGACTCTAGTTGTGGTTAATGAAAAGAACACACATGCAATGAAACTAGGGGATCCATATGTGGTTAATGAAAAGAACACACATGCAATGACACTGGTGGATCCATATGTGGTTAATGAAAAGAACACACATGCAATGAACACCGGTGGATCCACATGTGGTTTGTGAAAAGAACACACATGCAATGACTCTAGGTGTGGTTAATGAAAAGAACACGCATGCAATGAAACTGGTGGATCCATATGTGGTTTGTGAAAAGGACACACATGCAATGACTCTAGATGGTGGATCCATATGTGGTCTATGAAAAGAACACACATGCTCATGTGGTTTATGAAAAGAACATACATTCACTAACTCTGGTTGATCCATATGTGGTTTGTGAGAAGAACAAGCATGCAATGACTCTAGCTGTCGATCCATATGTGGTATGTGAAAAGAACACACATGCAATGACACTGTTGGATCCATATGTGGTTCATGAAAAGAACACACATGCAATGACTCTAGCTATGGTTAAGGAAAAGCACACATGCAATGACTCTAGTGGATCCAGATGTGATTCATGAAAAGAACAGACATGCAATGACACTGGTGGATCCATATGTGGTTTGTGAAAAGAACACACATCCAATGACTCTAGTTTTGGTTAATGAAAAGAACACACATGCAATGACAATCGAGGATCCTCATGTGGTTTATGAAAAGAACACACATTTCAATGACACTGGTGGATCCATATGTGGTCTGTGAGAACAACACACATGCAATAACTCTAGCTGTGGATCCTTATGTGGTCTGTGAGAAGAACATACATGCAATGACTCTGGTGGATCCTTATGTGGTTTGTGAAAAGAACACACATGCAATGACTCTAGCTGTGGTTAATGAAAAGAACACACATGCAATGACACTGGTGGATCTATAAGTGGTTTATGAAGAGAATAGAGATCTAGTGACTCTAGTTGTGGTTTATTAAAACAACACCCATGCAATGACACTGGTGCTTCCATGTGGTTTGTGAAAAGAGCACACATGCAATGACTCTGGTGGATCCATGTGTGGTTTGTGAAAAGAATAGACATGCAATGACTCTAGCTGTGGTTAATGAAAAGAACAGAGATGCAATGACTCTAACTGTGGTTTATTGAAAGAACAAACATGCAAAGGACTCCGGTGGATCCATGTGTGGTTTGTGAAATGAACACACATGCAGACACTGGTGGATCCATATGTGGTTCCTGAAAAGAACACACATGCAATGACACTGGTGGATCCATATGTGGTTCATGAAGAGAACACACATGCAATGACACTGGTGGATCCATATGTGGTCTATGAAATGAACACACATGCTCATGTGGATTATGAAAATAACATACATTCACTGACTCCAGTTGTGGTTCATGAAAAGAACACACATGGAATGACTCTAGTGGATCCATGTGTGGTTCATGAAAAGAACACAAATGGAATGACACTGGTGGATCCATATGTGGTTTGTGAAAAGAACACACATGCAATGACACCGGTGGATCCGTATGTGGTTAATAAAAAGAACAGACATGCAATGACACTGGTGGATCCACATGTGGTTTGTTAAAGGAACACACATGCAATGACTCTAGCTGTGGTTAATGAAAAGAACACACATGCAATGACAGTGGTGGATCCACATGTGGTTTGTGAAAAGAACAGAGATCCAGTGACTCTAGCTGTGGTTTATTAAAAGAACACACATGCAATAACACTGGTGGATCCATGTGGTTTTTGAAAAGAACAGACATGCAATGACTCTGGTGGATCCATATGTGGTTTGTGAAAAGAACAGACATGCAATGACTCTAGTTGTGGTTAATGAAAAGAACAGAGATACAATGACTCTAGCTATGGTTTATTGAAAGAACACACATGCAATGACTCTAGTGGATACATATGTGGTTTGTGAAAATAACACACATGAAGTGACACTAGGGGATCCATATGTGGTTTGTGAAAAGAACACACATTTCAATGACACTGGTGGGTCAATATGTGGTTTGTGAAAAGAACAAACATGCAATGAAATCTGGTGGATCCATGTGCGGTTCATGAAAATAATAGACATGCAATGAACTCTGGTGGATCCATATGTGGTTTGTGAAAATAACACACATGCAATAACTCTAGTTGTGGATAATGAAAAGAACACACATGCAATGACACTAGGGGATCCATATGTGGTTAATGAAAAGAACACACATGCAATGACACTGGTGGATCCTTATGTGGTTAATGAAAAGAACAGACATGTAATGAACACTGGTGGATCCACATGTGGTTTGTGAAAATAACACACATGCAATGACTCTAGCTGTGGTTAATGAAAACAACATGCATGCAATGAAACTGGTGGATCCATATGTGGTTTGTGAAAAGGACACACATGCAATGACTCTAGCTGGTGGATCCATATGTGGTATATGAAAATAACACACATGCTCATGTGGTTTATGAAAAGAACAGACATTCACTGACTCTAGTGGATCCATATGTGGTTTGTGAGAAGAACAGACATGCAATAACTCTAGGTATGGATCCATATGTGGTATGTTACAAGAACACACATGCAAACACACTAGTGGATCCATATGTGGTTCATGAAAAGAACACACATGCAATGACTCTGGTGGATCCACATTTGGTTTGTGAAAAGAACACACATGCAATGACACTGGTGGATCCATGTGGTTTATGACAATAACACACATCTAGTGACTCTAGATGTGATTTATTAAAAGAACACACATGCAATGAGATTGGTGGATCCATGTGGTTTATGAAAATAATAAACATGCAAAGAACTCTGGTGGATCCATATGTGGTTTGTGAGAAGAACATACATGCAATGACACTGGTGGATCCATATGTGGTTCATGAAAAGAACACACATGCAATGACTCTAGTGGATCCATATGTGGTTTGTGAGAAGAACATACATGCAATGACTCTAGTGGATCCATATGTGGTTTGTGAAAATAACACACATTCAATGACACTGGTGGATCCATATGTGGTTTGTGAAAAGAATACACATTTCAATGACACTGGTGGATCCATATGTGGTTTGTGAGAAGAACTCACATGCCATGACTCTAGATGTTTCCATATGTGGTTTATGAAGAGAACACACATGCAATGAACTCTGGTGGATCCATATTTGGTTTGTGAAAATAATACACATGCAATGACTCTAGCTGTGGTTAATGAAAAGAACACACATGCAATGACACTGGTGGATCCATATGTAGTTTGTGAAAAGAACAGAGATCTAGTGAGTCTAGCAGTGGTTTATTAAAAGAACGCGCATGCAATAACACTGGTGGATCCATGTGGTTTGTGAAAACAACACACATGCAATGACTCTAGTGGATCCATATGTGGTTTGTGAAAAGAACACACGTGCAATGAATCTAGCTGTGGTTAATGAAAAGAACAAATATGCAATGACTCTAGCTGTGGTTTATTGAAAGAACACACAAGCAATGACTCTGGTGGATCCATATGTGGTTTGTGAAAAAAAACACATGTAGTGACACTGGGGGATCCATATGTGGTTTGTGAAAAGAACACACATTTCAATGACATTGGTGGATCCAGATGTGGTTTGTGAAAAGAACAGACATGCAATGAACTCTGGTGGATCCATATGTGGTTTGTGAAAATAATAGACATGCAATGAACTCTTGTGGATCCATATGTGGTTTGTGAAAAAAACACACATGCAATGACTCTAGTTGTGGTTAATGCAAAGAACACACATGCAATGACACTAGGGGATCCATATGTGGTTAATGAAAAGAACACACATGCAATGACACTGGTGGATCCATATGTGGTTAATGAAAAGAACAGACATGCAATGAACACCGGTGGATCCACATGTGGTTTGTGAAAAGAATACACATGCAATGACTCTAGTTGTTGTTAATGAAAAGAACACGCATGCAATGAAACTGGTGGATCCATATGTGGTTTGTGAAAACAACACACATGTAATTACTCTAGATGGTGGATCCATATGAGGTCTATGAAAGAACACACATGCTCATGTGGTTTATGAAAAGAACATATATTCACTAGCTCTGGTGGATCCATATGTGGTTTGTGAGAAGAACAGGCATGCAATGACTCTAGCTGTCGATCCATATGTGGTATGTGAAAAGAACACACATGCAATGACACTGCTGGATCCATATGTGGTTCATGAAAAGAACACACATGCAATGAGTCTGGTGGATCCTCATGTGGTTTGTGAAAAGAACACACATGCAATGATACTGGTGGATCCATGTGGTTTATGACAATAACACACATCCAGTGACTCTAGCTGTTGTTTATTAAAAGAACACACATGCAATGACATTGGTGGATCAATGTGGTTTATGAAAATACCAGACATGCAATGAATTCTGCTGGATCCATATGTGGTTTGTGAGAAGAACATACATGCAATGACACTGGTGGATCCATATGTGGTTCATGAAAAGAACACACATGCAATGACTCTGGTGGATCCATATGTGGTTTGTGAGAAGAACAAACATGCAATGACTCTAGTGGATTCATATGTGGTTTGTGAAAAGAACACATATTTAATGACACTGGTGGATCCATATGTGGTTTGTGAAAAGAACACACATTTAAATCACACTAGTGGATCTATATGTCGTTTGTGAGAAAAAGTCACATGCAATGACTCTAGATGTTTCCATATGTGGTTAATGAAAAGAACAGACATGCAATGACACAGGTGGATCCACATGTGGTTTGTGAAAAGAACACACATGAATGACTCTAGTTGTGGTTAATGAAAAGAACACACATGCAATGACATTGGTGGATCCATATATGGTTTGTGAAAATAACAGAGATCCAATGACTCTAGCTATGGTTTATTAAAAGAACACACATGCAAAAACACTGGTGGATCGATGTGGTTTGTGAAAAGAACACACATGCAATGACTCTGGTGGATCCATATGTGGTTTGTGAGAAGAACTCACATGCAATGACTCTAGCTGATTTCATATGTGATTTGTGAAGAGAACAGACATGCAGTGACTCTGGTGGATCTATATGTGGTTTGTGAAAAGAACACACATGCAGTGACTCTAGATGTGGTTAATGAAAAGAACACACATGCAATGACACTAGTGGATCCATATGTGGTTTGTGAAAAGAACACACATGCAATGACACTGGTGGATCCATATGTGGTTAATGAAAAGAACAGGCATGCAATGACATTGGTGGATACATATGTGGTTAATGAAAAGAACAGACATGAAATGGCACTTGTGGATCCACATGTGGTTTGTGAAAAGAACACACATGCAATGACTCTAGTTGTTGTTAATGAAAAGAACACACGTGCAATGACAATGGTGGATCCATATGTGGTTTGTGAAAAGAACAGAGATCCAGTGACTCTAGTTGTGGTTTATTAAAAGAACACACATGCAATAACACTGTGGAACCATGTGGTTTGTGAAAAGAACACACATGCAATGACTCTGGTGGATCCATATGTGGTTTGTGAAAAGAACATACATGCAATGACTCTAGCTGTGGTTAATGAAAAGAAGAGAGATGCAATGATTCTAGCTGTGGTTTATTGAAAGAACACACATGCAATGACTCTGGTGGATTCATATGTGGTTTGTAAAAAGAACACACATGAAGTGACACTGGGGGATCAATATGTGGTTTGTGAAAAGAACACACATTTCAATGACACTGGTGGATCCATATGTGGTTTGTGAAAAGAACAAACATGCAATGAACTCTGGTGGATCCATATGTGGTTTGTGAAAAGAACAGACATGCAATGAACTCTTGTGGATCCATATATGGTTTGTGAAAAGAACACACATGCAATGACTCTAGTTGTGGTTAATTAAAAGAACACACATGCAATGACCCTAGGGGATCCATATGTGGTTAATGAAAAGAACACACATGCAATGACACTGGTGGATCCATATGTGGTTAATGAAAAGAACACACATGCAATGAACACTGGTGGATGCACATGTGGTTTGTGAAAAGAACAGACATGCAATGACTCTAGCTATGGTTAATGAAAAGAACACGCATGCAATGAAAATGGTGGATCCATATGTGGTTTGTGAAAAGAACACACATGCAATGACTCTAGTTGGTGGATCCATATGTGGTCTATGAAAAGAACACCGATACTCATGTGGTTTATGAAAATAACATACATTCACTAACTCTGGTGGATTCATATGTGGTTTGTGAGAAGAACACACATGCAATGACTCTAGTTGTGGGTCCATATGTGGTATTGAAAAGAACACGCATGCAATGAACTCTGGTGGATCCATATGTGATTTGTGAGAAGAAAAGACATGCAATGAACTCTGGTGGATCCATATGTCGTTTGTGAAAAGAACAAACATGCAGTGACTCTAGTTGTGGTTAATGAAAAGAACACACATGCAATGACACTAGGGAATCCATATGTGGTTTGTGAAAAGAACACACATGCAGTGACACTAGGGGATCCATATGTGGTTTGTGAAAATAACACACATGCAATTACTCTGGTGGATCCATATGTGGTTTGTGAGAAGAACAGACATGCAATGACTCTAGATGTGGATCCATATGTGGTCTGTGAAAAGAACACACATGCAATGACTCTCGTGGATCCTTATGTGGACTATGAGAAGAAAATACATGAAATGACTCTAGTGGATCTATATGTGGTTTGTGAAAAGAACACACATGCAGTGACTCTAGCTGTCGTTAATGAAAAGAACACACATGCAATGACACTGGTGGATCCATATGTGGTTTGTGAAAAGAACACACATGCAATGACACTAGGGGATCCATATGTGGTTAATGAAAAGAATAGACATGCAATGACACTAGTGGATCCATATGTGGTTAATGAAAAGAACACACATGCAATGGCACTAGTGGATCCACATGTGGTTTGTGAAAATTACACACATGCAATGACTCTAGCTGTGGTTAATGAAAAGAACACACATGCAATGAAACTGGTGGATCCATATGTGGTTTGTGAAAAGAACAGAGATACAGTGTCTAGCTCTATGATACATTGCAAATGTATCTATAATTTTTGATGCTCCATGCTTGGTTTTATCCACTTGTGTTTTGTCCACACTTTGGAGTACATTTCATATGATATCTTGGACTAACCTATTAACAAGAGCCACAGTGCCAGCTGCTAGTTTTCTGCTGTTTTTGGTTCCAAGAAAGTCAGAAAATGAATATTCTCGGAATTGGACGGGACAAAAGCCAAAGTGCCTATTTTTCCAGAAGACTCCAGGAGCCAGAATACAAGACGGAGGAGGGCTGGCCACACCCCCCAGCGCTGGGCTGGCCAGCGCTTAGGGCATGGTGTGGTGGCCCCAAGCACCCCCTCGGTCTCCCTCTTCGCCTATAAGAAGCCTTCTGACCTAAAAACATTGGGGGTTCGATGTTTTTCCAGAAGAAGCTCCGCAGTGCCACCACCACCAAAGGGGAGATTCGGGGGACAGAAAGTCTCTGTTCCGGCACCCTGCCGGGATAGGGAAGTGCCCCCGGAGCCATCTCCATCGATCTCCACCATCATCTCCATCGACCATCCATGTTTCCCCCATCTATGAGTGAGTAATCCCCCGCTGTAGGCTATGGGGATGGTAGGGATTGGATGAGATCGTTCATGTAATGGCATCAGATTGTTAGGGCATGGTGCCTAGTATCTTTTATTAGTGCTTTATGACTTTGTTGCGACTTGTTGTGCTTAATGCTTGTCACTAGGGCCTGAGTGCCATGATTTCAGATCTGAACATGTTATTGATTCATTATGATAGTATTGTTTTTGGTCTTATCTGAAGTTGTATACACACGTTGTTGTCCGGAACCTATGGCCCCGATGTAAATCGGGATAACCGAAGGAATGGCTTTGATGTGAGGATCACATGTGTTCATGGAGTGTTAATGCTTTGCTCGTGCTCTATTAAAAGGAGCACCTTAATTGCCGATAGTTCCCTAGAGACCCGCTGCAAGCAACGGGCAGGACAAAAGATGTTGTGCAAGTTCTCATTGCGAGCACGTATGACTATATATGGAACACATGCGTAGGATTGTCTAGTACTTGGATGCTTTATCTTATTTATCTGCAATTGCCCTATGTTCCGATTGCTATGTGAATTGTCTTGTCCATGCAATGCCCGTCCATCCATCCCTATGCCTACCGCACTCGAATCCCACTATTTACTGCTTTTGTTACTACTGTCTTTGCTTTACTACTACTATTACTTTCCTATTCCTACTACAAAATTGTTGCTACTGATAAACTGCTGTGAGCAAGATTGTTTCCAGGTGCAGCTGAATTGACAACTCAGTTGTTAAGGCTGATAAATATTCTTTGGATCCCCTTGTGTCGAATCAATAAATTGGGTTTCACTTCCCTCGAAAATACTGCGATACACCCCCTATACTTGTGGGTCATCAAGACTATTTTCTGGCGCCGTTACCGGGGAGAATAGCTTTATTTATCAAGTTCACTTGGATTCACTATTGTTTAAGCTAAGTTTATTTCTGCCTTGTTTGCTTCTTTCTTTATCGAAAATACAAAAAATAGTTCCTACTCTAGTTGTTATCTTCGTTGGTCTATTATTGTCTTGCTTTATCATGCTTGTTGTCAATGGTTGGTTTCTTTGAAACTGAAGCTTATTGGAAAGGTGGGTTCACGGAAGATCAAAAATATTATTATAAGGAACACCACTTGTCACAAAAAGGGAAACACTTATGGAAACAAATTGATAGATTATATACCATTGCTAGAAACGTGTGCTCTACTTATAATGTTACTTATTGCTGTGATGAGTCTTGTTGCAGAAAGAGGTATAAACACCTCCCTTTTCAATCTGAGTATAGTGATAATGATACCATATCTTCCTATCCTAAAGGAATTTATGACTTTTGTGATGCGGAACAAATTGAAGAATTTATTGCTTGGAAGGGTGCTTTTGAACTTGCTACTTTGCTTGAAAATATTGATGATTTACCTTACAAATATGAGGTTTATGGTATACTTAAATTCTGCTTTGATAATTACAAGGATGAAAATGGCTATATCCTTATATATTTTAATAGATGCTTTCCACAAATGGAAGAGAGTAATGCCTTGTAGGATCCTATGGAAGAAGAAATTGATGAACTTGAAATCTCATTAGATGAAAAAGAGGAGGAGAGTGATGAACAAAAGGAGGAAGCATGGATTAGCTACCCATGCCTACCTTCTAATGAGAGTAACTCTTTATCCCTTACATTATTTGATTGCCCTCCATGCTTACTAAAGGAGGATGAATGTTATGTTCCTAAGGATTCTTTTGAAGATGTTTATGATAAAGCTCTAGTGCTTGTAGATCATGAAGAGCATGCTTTATGTGATAGTTATATTGTTGAGTTTATTCATCAGGCTACTGAAAATTATTTTGAGAGAGGAAAATATGGTGGTAGAAGTTTTCCTGGTATTGAAACACCTCTCTATGTGCTGAAAGTTTTGAAGTCACTCTTGTTTTATCTTCCTATGCCTGTCACTTTGTTCTTTGCGAATTTATTTGCATACACGATTCCTATGCATAGGAAGTGGGTTAGACTTAAATGTGTTTTGAATTTGCTTCTTGATGCTCTCTTTTACTTCAACTCTTATTTCTTATGAGAGCATCCTCTCAAACTTTTATGACCGAAGATGATAATATGTCTATTATTCTTGGGAGACCTTTTCTTAAATACTGCAGGAGCTGTTATTTATTGTCATCAAGGGAAGGTGACCTTCAATGTTAATGACAAGGAACATACTGTCTATCTCCCCAAGAAGATTGAAAGGACTTATGGTTTGAATTCAATTGAACATGTTGAGGGCATTCAAGTTGGAGAGATATATTGTCCCATACCAAGAGAAAAATTTGAAACTATTATGATTGGGACCATTGCTATCAAGGTTGAGGTAACATAATCATTAGTGGAATACAAAGTTTTGTCTCATATGAAATTGTTTTGGTAACAAGACCTGATCAACCTTGCTAACAAAAGGATTTCATTGAACAAAACAATGTTTTCACCATGATTATCTCCGCTTACTTCTATTCTATCCATTTTTAGTTTTTAGTTATGCCTAACTTAAAGGCATTAAAGAAAAGTACTTATTGGGAGATAACCCAAAAGTTTTAGATGAGTCTTGGAAGTTATTACTTCAGTAATAACCGCTCCTTATCCTTTTTATTTGCTTTTTGTGCCAAGAGTAACCTCTAATGAGAGAGAAGTAATGATTGGGAAAGTTGCTATCCCGAAACAGATTTCTGTGCTTTACCGTAAAAATTCGTGTAAAATCTCTGAACGTCTTTTTGAGGTGTGAATTTTTTTGCTTCTGCCCCAGGTTGTTATGTAACTTTCTTTAGTTCAACACTTTTTGATTTGAGCAACATAAGGTCTTCGAAACAATTCGTCTTTACTTGCTGGTCTGTTTTGACAGATTTCTGCCATTTTCTGCATTTGCTTCTTGTTGGTTCCTTTTTGAGTTCTTTTGGGGAATTGAGCTTTTTGAGGGAAGTGCTACAGTAGCTAGTGTTCTAATGGAAGTTTATTTGGTGTTAGAACTGAACCTTAAGACCTATTATCTTGAGTGCACTAATGTTGCTAATAAAGATTGTGTGAAGTTTTGTATGAAGGTAAATTTTCAGGTGTATGGAAGGAATGAGTAATGAGATGAAGGATGGACTAAATCTCAAGCTTGGGGATGATACGCGTGTCACCCCAAGAAATATCCAAGAAGTATAAGCTTCAAATCTTGGGGATGCCCAAGGCATCCCCTTCTTCATCAATAAAAATCCCAGGTTTCTTCCAAACGCTTCATTTTTATTGTTTCATGCACAGTTGTGTTGTTCTTGGAGCGTCTTATTTTTCGTTTTCGTTTTGGTTTTTAGTTTGCGTGGTTTGCTTAGTTTGCTGAATAAATTGGTTGGACCTCCTCTTTCATACATTGGTGTTCAAATAGTTTGGTTTGGATTGGAAAAGAGTAGGAAACTTAAGTGGTAAAGAGAGCTTGTTTTTGACTGTGGCCTATGCTTTGTCATGCCATGCTTGATATTGTTTTGGCTTTATGCTTAGTATTCTTTGCTGTAGCATGACTTGTTATAAATAATTGAGATTGCTTAATGTTCTTTGGAAGAATCATGCGTTGTTTTAGCATATTAAAGCATAGTATTGTGGTATTCTCCTTTGATGCTTTATTTGGGTTGACTTGGAACATGCTCACACCATGTTACGACTATCCCAAGTCACCATAATACTTTATGATCCTTTAGTTTTCAACTTGTAGTATCACCTTATGCTTTGATCAATGATGTTTTGTCGCTTTGCATGATTTTGGCCATTATTGCTCTCTCGTTTGTCGCTCCCTTACTATTGCTAGCCTTCACTTACACTGAGTGTTTTACTCTTGTTTCCAACTCCCTTAAACCAAATATTTCCAAAGTGTCCACCATACCTACCTATTAGCATCATTTGCTACTTCCGTGCATATTCAATATGCCTTGTTTTCTTCCGAATAAAATGTTTGCTTGTTATGAGAAAGTTAGTTAGTAATGCTCTCACGAACTTGATGGCACACTTTTTTTCCTGCATTTAATAAACCTGAACCATTGCGTCCTTCTTTGTTGCGTATATGTTTGCGCTTTATGAGTTGAAGTTAGCAGAACCATGTATCATGGGGACCGCTTTCAACATTTCACTGGTACTTAGTACCTCGTTGATATCATGTTCTTTTACTTATGGATCCCGGCGGTGTGAAATAAAAGTGGAACTTGTAAGATCATGGAGTTTGTATGTATGTTAGAGAAACGCCTGGGCCGCTAGCCTAAGCCATGCCTAATCGTGGTGGAATCTTGTAGCATAACCATAATGAGCATTATATGAAGCATCCTCAATAAAAATCTATGCATATAGTAAATAAAAAGATCGCCGAGATGCTCATTGTCTGCTTGCCTTGTTATTTTGATTATGGGATAGCTCCCGTGTCATGTGCAAGGGGTACCCCGTTGGCGGTTCTCTATGATACGTATATACTTACAATGACAAGAGCTTACTTGTGATTGAAGTTGAGTAGCATGAGGATCAGTCTTCGTAAGTAAGGGGCATGAGACTTCGACTTATAACTTGTCAAGCATATCCTCTTAGTTGTGTCACTTTAACCTTAACCATTTAAAGATGCTTATGATAGGGGCAATGAGAGCTCAAAGCTAACGAGTATCATACTTTAAGCATTTGGAAGCCTTTCAAACTTTTCAAAACCTGTTCATTTCCTTGTTGAGTCTCCACACATTCTATGAGCACTTTCTTGAGAGCATAGTGGCCATTCTTAGTTCTATGTGCATTGTCCCAAGACTTGTTGATTGATGCATACCTTGATATTGCTTGTTTTAAACTATTTGTATCTAGTCACTCTTGTAAACTTTGAAGGTGTCCTATGCATTTATGTTTGCTACTCTATGAGGGACAAGCTGAGTGCCACTATGCTATGTTTTCTTTATGTGAAACAAATAAACGTCTTGCAAAGCATTGTTATTCATGAATATTTTGTTTGTGCCTTTTCTTGTTGCATCATAGTTTCTTTGTCTTATTGCTAGAACTTTGTCTTTCATGTTATGATTGAAGTACTATGATCCCAGCTTTGAATGTTTTACAAGTACTTTGGTCAAGTCTTTGATGGTGCATGTCACCTCAAAAATTATTCTTTCTTTTTATCACTTACCTACTCGAGGACGAGCAGGAGTTAAGCTTGGGGATGTTGATACATTGCAAATGTATCTATAATTTTTGATGCTCCATGCTTGGTTTTATCCACTTTCTTGTGTTTTGTCCACACTTTGGAGTACTTTTCATATGATTTCTTGGACTAACCTATTAATAAGAGCCACGATTGCATACTGCTTTTCTGCTATTTTTGGTTCCGGAAAGTCAGAAAATGAATATTCTCGAATTGGGCGGGACAAAAGCCAAAGTGCCTATTTTCCGAAGACTCAGGAGCAGAATCACGAGGCGGAGGAGGGCAGGCTGGCCACACCCAGGCGTGGGCTGGGCCTGGCGTGCGAGGCATGGTGGTGGCCCAGGCACCCCTCGGTCTCCCTCGCCTATAAAGTCTTGACCTAAAAACTCGGGGGTTCGGCGTTTTTCGAAGAAGCTCATGATGCCGCCACCACCGAAGGGGAGATTTAGGGGACAGAAAGTCTCTGTTTCGGCACCCTGCCGGGATGGGGAAGTGCCCCCGGAGCCATCTCTATCGATCTCCACCATCATCTCCATCGACCATCCATGTTTCCCCCATCTATGAGTGAGTAATCCCCCGCTGTAGGCTATGGGGATGGTAGGGATTGGATGAGATCGTTCATGTAATGACATCAGATTGTTAGGGCATGGTGCCTAGTATCTTTTATTAGTGCTTTATGACTTTGTTGCGACTTGTTGTGCTTAATGCTTGTCACTAGGGCCTGAGTGCCATGATTTCAGATCTGAACATGTTATTGATTCATTATGATAGTATTGTTTTTGGTCTTATCTGAAGTTGTATACACACGTTGTTGTCCGGAACCTATGGCCCAGTGGCAATCGGGATAACCGGAAGGGAATGGCTTTGATGTGAGGATCACATGTGTTCACGGAGTGTTAATGCTTTGCTCCGGTTCTCTATTAAAAGGAGCACCTTAATTGCCACTAGTTCCCTAGAGGCCCCGCTGCAAACGGGCTGGCAGGACAAAAGATGTTGTGCAAGTTCTCATTGCGAGCACGCATGCCTATATATGGAACACATGCCTAGGATTGTCTAGTACTTGGATGCTTTATCTTATTTATCTGCAATTTCCCTATGTTCTGATTGCTATGTGAATTGTCTTGTCCATGCAACGCCCGTCCATCCATCCCTATGCCTACCGCACTCGAATCCCACTGTTTACTGCTTTTGTTACTACTGTCTTTGCTTTACTACTGATGTTACTTTGCTATTCCTACTACAAAACTATTGCTACTGATAAACTGCTATGAGCAAGATTGTTTCCAGGTGCAGCTGAATTGACAACTCAGTTGTTAAGGCTGATAAATATTCTTTGGCTCCCCTTGTGTCGAATCAATAAATTGGGTTTCACTTCCCTCGAAAATACTGCGATACACCCCCTATACTTGTGGGTCATCACTGTGGTTTATTAAAAGAACACACATGCAATAACACTGGTGGATCCATGTGGTTTGTGAAAAGAACACACATGCAATGACTCTAGTGGATCCATATGTGGTTTGTGAAAATAACAGACATGCAATGACTCTATCTATGGTTAATGAAAAGAATAGGGATGCAATGACTCTAGCTGTGGTTTATTGAAAGAACACACATGCAATGACTCTGGTGGATCCATATGTGGTTTGTGAAAAGAACACACATTCAATGACACTGGTGGATCCATATGTGTTTCATGGAAAGAACACACATGCAATGACACTGGTGGATCCATATGTGGTTTGTGAAAAGAACACACATGCAATGACACTGGTAGATCCATGTGGTTTATGACAATAACTCACATGCAATGAACTCTAGTGGATCCATGTGGTTTATGAGAAGAACACACATCCCATGAACTCTAGTGGATCTATCTTCGAATAATTTGATGTATGCCATGATGTATTTCATTGTACAAGACACTCACTTTCTATTTTTATACTACTCAGTTTTGCCCTTGGTTTTTTGATACTACTTAGTTTTGCCTCCTCTCTCTCTCTTTCGTAGAAGCCCAAACATGTGCTCACTCTGTCTGCTATGCCCTGATTGGTTGTCACAGTTGTCACGCGGATTGTGCGCACCAACCGTTGATCCTGTGTGATCCAACAAGGATCGTCGCACACGTCGTGCCCTTCACAGTACAACGTGAGACAGCATGGACGTCTCCCTCAGCGAGACTTCTACAAGAAGGAACACGAAGTCGTCCATGGAAAAAGTCGTCGACTGGTCGTGTCATGTTTGATCAAGTCTATAAAGCCTACTACTGCTACTACTACGCCACAACACATGCGTCATCGAGTGCACAGTCGTCGATGGGCAGCTGCAATTTATTGCCACTTGATTTTAATAAGACATATCCTATTTTTTACGCAGCGGCTCTCAATCTCAATTCCAACTGGGCCCCACCATAAGAAACTTCCACACATTAGCCGGATGCCAGAGAGCTGATCTTGATGAGACCTAACGTCTCTGCCTTCATCGAGTCACTCGCAGTCATCAACACATCCCTCTACCCGATCTAGCACAACCCCACAAATCTCGTCGTATAGCTACCTACCTTCTCCTCTACATTTCCCTTTTAATTATCGCCAATTTTATGGCCGTGTAAAAATTCGTACATAGAAATTGTGTATGCGCCCTTTGCATGCGGCTCAATACAGAACTGCCATGCATGGTCCGGAAAAAAAATGTGACATACCATGCACGTGTCGCAGTGCACGGTGCAGTAGCCTGCACGGCGTGTTGCATGGTGGTGCAACGAAACGTGCCTTGCTTCCATTCACCTTAACTATAGAGCCCCTCTCCGCACACCCACTCTTACTCTCGCTCACTCTCCTCACGCAACCCTCTCCACTATCCCACCAGCTTCTACAAACTCCCGAGAAACCCCGTCCGCGCCGACGATGGCGGAGGAGGATATGGTGGCCATTGTCGCCTCCAAGACCGCCGGCGAGGAGGCCCCCGTCTCCGTCTCGGTCCCCATTGACGCGTTGAAAGCAGCCGCCATCCCCGTCCAGGCCCCTGTCGAGGCATCGATGGCAGCCGTCGTTCCCGTCCAGGCCCCCATCCCCGCTACCGACGTAGCCGCTGGCAAGGAGCCCCCTGCCAGTCACGAGCAGATCCAGCTCTTCTGGGACCCCTATGATCCAGAGGAGTACATTGCTCCGGAGAACCCCTACGACACCAGCATCAACAACCCATGGTCGGAGGTAACTAGGGTTTGCTCCCCTTCCCTGGTTCTTCTCCCGTTCCCATCGTTGGATGCTAGGAAAAATGTACTCTTTCAAACTGCCAGTTAACGAGCTACCATCTTGACAATACCAGACACATACATAAACATAACACAAAGAAGTAAAATTTATTTTACTACTCTCACTTGAGGCGCTAGCCATCTTGACAAGCTAACTGAGTTCCACAAAACAGAAACATAACACAAAGGAGTAAAATTTAATTCACTTCTCATCAGACCACTTGAGGCGCTTGCCATCGTTCCTAGGTGACCAACTGCGATCATTCCAGGTGGATATTACATTATTGGCACTCCACGGGTCACGGAATGCAAGTTCGTCCCACCTAGGATCTGACTTGGCTTCCCTATCTTCAGCATCCTGCGGCACAATTAGCGGTGCATCACATGCATGATTGTTGCCGCTAGAAGATGCTGCATCTCTATTTGCTTCTTCAGCTGCAGCCTCTCTGTCAGCTGCTTCTGCTTCAGCTCCAAGCTCTCTGTCAGTTGCTTCTATAGCCTCTCTGTCAGCTGCTTCATATGTAGCCATTTTCTTTGCATATGCAGCTTCAAACTCAGCTATTCTGCATTTTCTACAAAGGGCTCCCCTAAGCTCGCATTTCCTCTTGCAAATAGGGCAAAACACGAGGTAACATAGAAAGAAATGGCTCTTCTTGTACAGCTGGTAGGTCACGTAAGCATCTATAGCTTCATACTTTAGGTTTATATCAGACAACGGCCACTCCTCCTAGAAATCGTGACTATCCACAGGGAAATCTGCCTTCATTCTGTCGTACGAATCATCGAGGATTCTAGTTGCGAGTGATGCCATTCCATCCTTCCTCGAGCCCCCTATGATCTTGATAAGACTCTGAATATCGATCCAGTTGTGCACAGGAATTGTAATTCCCTCTTGATGAAATTTCAAAAAATCAGTTGTATTGTCGACAATGCAGAAAACAATTCCCTTTTCTACAAGGAACTGGCGCAGCGCCGGACAATTCTTGTCACTCCTGAAAGTATGTAGTTTGTCATCACAAAAATTTGTAACTACAAATATTTTGTCAATGCAAGACCATCATCTGAATATAATTTTTAAAAGTTTAGTAAATGCAAGATCAAGACTCTCAATATTGTCTTGTCATAATTTATTTGGTCCTAAATAAAATTAGTTGCAATATGAGCAAATGGATAAATAACAAGAGGAGAAAACCCTAAAAGCGGTTAACTACAGAGAGCAGATCTACAAACCGGGAGAAGTGGTAGACGAGGACATGTTTCCTCATGGCCAGTTGAACGACGGCGACTTCATTCCCTTCATATGGGTGCTCCAGGGTGTACTCGAGGTCCACTCCCACAAACTTGTCCTCGCCTTTCTCAAGCCAACCCTCGTACATCCTCAGGACTCACACCACTGTCTCCTCCTCATTGGTGTAGACAACGTCTATCTTCTTATTATCATGGGTAGTGAAGCTTGTCTCTAGAGTGCGACGACCTTCCATGGCGGCAAGGAGAAGACAGGAAGAAGACAGATGATAGGAAGAAGAAGAGTGGTTTCTGCGAGACAGGGGAATGGTGGAACCGTCAATGCGTTTCTAAGGTAGTGGTTAATGACGGGGACGGAAGTCCAAAGGTGAGACGCATGGCGGTGGCCGTTCCAGCTTCTGAGTAAACAAAAAATAATTATAACGACAATATATGTGCCCTGTTTTATCACGTCAATACACTGGGCCGGTCGTGTTGTCCTATCCACTACGCCAGTGCTGCAAGCCTACATGACAGCCACCACGCCTAAGCGACGGGAGCGACATAATGGCGAAAACTGACAGGGGGGCAACTTGATGGTCGTTAGCCTGATATTTTGTATTGAAATGTAAAGTTGAATTCGTGCCGAAAAAGACCCTCTGAGTATTTGGCACGCCAACTGTAGTCATCGCGGCTGATTACAAGCAACTTGGGTACCGCGTTTCCTGGGCGCATCAACTTTCGGGCCGCAAAATGATATTCTCCTTCTCAGCCACCTCCTTTGGATCTCCCCATGAGAGCGCCGCCGCAGAGGGAAAAGGGACTACATCGAGCAGGGGGAGGCCCGACTCCTCCCACTTGAAGCACCCATGGCACGCCTTATTCAGAGGGATGCTCGCCCTCAACCAGCCTCTCCTCTCCTCAACTTGTCATCGTCGGGGGGCATCGGGGCAGGGGAGGCTCTAGGTGTGGTGGATTTGGCCGCCGGAATCCACCAACCTACCCTCAATCGCCACAGGGGGACAAACCACAAGGGAGAACCCTAAAACTACTATAGTACAAAGGGGTGGGACCCTCACCCAGTCTCGACGCCGGCCATCACCGGAGAAGAGAGGGGGAGGGGCCGGGTAGCCCGGGAAGGAGGAGGAGGCTTTGGGTGGGGGATAGGGGAGAGGAGAGCGGTGGGAGGAAGAGGGGAAGAAAAATCCAAGACCCTATCAAATTTTATATGAACCCATGATACAAATTGTTGAGGCCTCGTATATACTTCAAGCCGATACCTCCAAATGGCTAGTTCACTTGTTTCTTTCAAAGTATTATTCCCACTGGCCTAAACTAATAAAGTAATGTTATTTAAATAATTAGATTATCTTGCAAGTCAAAATATTTGCTCTTCTGCTCATCATAAATCATGAAGTTGTGTGTCGATATGATTTATATTTTAGTATAAGAGTGAGAATGCATAATATGGGTTTGTTTATAGAATACTAGAGGTACCACGATATGTATCTGATACGTATGACTAAAGACGCTTCCATCAATCGTAATTTTTTCTAAGTAGCAAAAATTAGCTAGTACCTCTAAATGCCTAGTTCACCGCTCGTGGAATCTTAATTTTCCTGAGTAATAAAAATAAACTCAGCTGGAGATTCATCATGCAGACCACGGTACAAACTGATAAAACACTCCACCTTATAAGGTAGTGTAACTATTCTCCAACTTTCTACCTGGCATGCCACATCGTCCAAAGAGTAGCGACGACCCTAGTAAGCCCTCATGTGTTAGTGCCTCGACTACTGCTGCTAGCCATGCCTGTGCATGAGGCTCTCAAATATTAGCTAACAAGTCGACTATCTTGTCCGGCGCTAGTGCCCATACGCTGCGCGCCATGTTGAACCCCAACAAAGAGTGTATCCATGAGTCCAACTCTCCAAAAATTGAGCAGGCTCTCTGAGACGCCATGTGACGATGGTGAAGAACGTCGGCAGTTGGGAGTCTTTTTTCTCGAATCAGGCTTTCTCTCCGCTATATTAATATAGCACCACACCATACAACTAATCAACAATACAAGAGGAGATGCTGGGGCGATAGCAAAAACAAGCCCAAAGGAAAAGAAGAAACAAAACAAAGACTAAGGCAGATCAACAAAGCGACAGTGACCCGCATCCGTGCGCCCTCCTAGGATGTTCCACCATGCTCCTAGCAACGAATCATCAAGTGTCAAACAACACCTTCAAGAAGGAAATCGACCCGCTTGCTATCCGTACCATTGATCCTAAGGTTTCCCCCGGCACACGGGGGAAAGTGGAAGCCAGGTAGCTACGACGCCCTCCAAGAAGGAATGGTGTCACCCGCAGGCGGCACCGCGTCGGAGTCGGGCGCGCCGACAAGGATTTTTCCTAAAAAACCCCTCCACAACCCCGGACGATCCGATGCATAGGAGCCCTACAAGGTTGAAGCCTTGCCACCACCAAACTCGCCGCCTAGCAGCATGCGCTAGCACGGACATGAAGTCGTCGCTGTCATCTCCTCGAAGCTCCGTCACGAGGCCTGCACGACGGAGGCGAAGGTAAATCGAACTGTGATCTATAGCACTACGCCCCAGTGAGAGGGAACAACCTCCACCACAGGGGGTAGTCGACCGGATACAGCAGCTAAGCAAACCAGTCCCAGATGGGCCCAACCGGGTCTAGCAAGCCCGTAAAGCCTCATCGGAGGTAAACCAGTCCCACAGGGTCCAGTTGGGCCTAGATTGGGCCCGCAAAGCTTGCCGTCATGCTGCAACTTACCAGCCACCGACGCCATCGTCCCCAGCTTCGAACTCACCATCACCTCCCCCTCAGGATGCGTTGCTATTGCCGCAAGAAGGACGGCCCGCCACCACCCATATTGGGCCCATATGGCCCAGATATGAGGCAAGCGGGGCGCCCAACCACGCTCCCCTGCCGCGCCGCTGTGTCGCCGGCACCATGACGACGTCACTCCCAGCCGAGACCGACCCTAGGCTTCCTAGCAACACCTCCCACAGACATAGAGCTCCGTGTGTGCCGCCACGAGAGGGGAGAGGCCGGTTCCTTCTGTCGCCAGCTCCTCGCGGGCCACACCCGACGGGGACTGCCGGTGATGGCATGGGAGGAGATGGGAGGGAGGTGGTGTGGAGGGGCGGAGGGGGTGGCGGCTCCATCGCCCGCGCGGGGGTGAGGGGAGCCGCGGGTTTTTTCTGGGCCACCTAGAGAAGTTTGGATGACGAGCTTCCCCTCTTCCCTAAAGCTTCAACTTACGGTCGATGAATGACTTGAGTCTTTTCGCCAAACTCCATAAATAACCCGGATTTTTTATGGTACCTGCACTTACCAAAGTGAGCACCACTCTTTCTCCTTCCTCTGTGTCCTTGAGCTTCCATCTAATTCATCCAGCCAGACCATCCTTCTCTTGCGTGTCTAGACAAGCATACGGTAAGCCGAGTTCACCGAAAATACGCCCTTCCTCTCATAATGCCAAGCCCAAATGTCCTCTTGCCTCCAAGTGGTCAGCGGGATGTTCCTGTTCATATCTTTGTCCATCGGTAAGAAAAAGGTCTCAAGTTTCTCCTTGTTCCATGTCGCAGCATTTGTGTTAATCACTTCACTAACTAGATTTTTTTGAATGGTAAATGGGTCTAGAAGACCCCAGATGATGCAATAAGTCACATGTGGTGGGTACAATATACAAGGAGGCCCCTAGCACTAAGCACTCTAGCAAAACTAGACAAAACAGATAAGGGCCTCCTAAATACAGAAAACACCTCAGGACTAGAAGAAAAGATGCAAACAAGTCCGTGGGTGTCGCTGCCACCAATCTCCGGTGACCTCCAGCCGACGGGATCGACGAGATCAAGGAATTCTCTTGCCTTTGACGCTTCACTGACCAGCGAGGAAGAAAAGCCACCGGCCATCTTGCGATCGATAGGGACAAACAACTTGTCGAGGACGAGATGTCGAGCTCCAGCGTGATGCTTCGAGAAAGGGCCTCCGATGGAGGTTGAATCCCCAGGTCGCCATTCGACCAGAAAGGGCAGCGACCCAGCAGCATCAACGCCACCATCCGACCCCTGCGATTGATCTCACGATACTAGCAAGTTGAGCATCGTCTTTAGCTTCCTGCTACCCCCCTTCTCTCCCTCACCGCCACCGCAGGCCGACAGAAGGGCGAAGAACGAGTCACCGTCAACGCTGCACAGTGAACCCCAAGCTTTATTCTCGAGTCGTCAAATCCCACCCCCTCACTACAGGCTCCAACCATTGAAGCATGAAGAATGAGGGAGCTCGGTGACCTCCCGACACCGCTCACACACGCCGCGGAATAACTCGGAGGCGCACCGTCTACAACCGCTCGCCAGGATCTGACCGCCTCTCCTCGCCGCCACGGCCGGCCAGAGGAAGGACGGGACCTTGCCACTGCTGCTGAAAGCTAGCACCCAAAGAAGGCAATGTCTGACTGACGAACAAAGCCCCCCGTTCTTCCCCGGCCACCATGGCCAGCCGAAGAAGGGGAGGGCCTCCGAACAATAGAGCATCCCCTAGGAAGGACCTTATTAAGAGGCTCCAAAGACCTTCCTCCACCGGGCAAGGGAGAGGAGATCCCGCCATCAGTGGCCATGGCCCGGAGGGCACGCCAAAAACTTGGCACCTCAATCTATGTGTCATCCTGTATGCATGCCACTAGACATAGGAGTCCATCTCACAAAATCAAGTTTAAATACTAAAAAGGCTTACATTTTCGAACGGAGGTAGTACCAAATTTCAGTCTCCTCTCAGGTTCCAATACGTTAGACCAACCCCTATTTTAAAGCATCCTTCCCATCACAAATTACACACCATATCCTCGATGGATTTGCACCCAAATCAGCATTGAAAAAATCACTATTAGGGAAGTACGCTGCCTTTAGGATCTTAGCACTCAGCGAATTAGGCTCCTGCAGAATACGCCATGCTTGGCGAGCAAGATGTGTTGGAAATATGCCCTAGAGGCAATCATGTATGATGATATTTATCAAAGTATTCATAAAGTAATAAAGTTGTCCTTGTATGAACATCATATATATATCGTTGAATACGTGATTCGGTTGTGGAACTATATATTCATGATTGTTCATACTAGTTTGTCTTTGTTCATTGAGGTTGTGTTGGACACAAAACTTAGACCAATGTGCAAGTCGGCTAATGACATGGTTTCACTTTTCATGGGCATGGTGATTCTTTTCCGACTTACACGGACTCAACTAAAGAGTTTAGTGAGTTGGACTGACCCACAGTTGAGATGCCACGAGCATGTTGTCATTTGTAGTCTCAAGCAATGGAATCCTTTACCTAAGGTGATTGCATGATCCGAGTTGTGGATCACCAACTTAGGTTCTATCAAACTATTGTCTGTAAATAGGAAGTTATAAAGGTAGAGTTCGGGTTGGTTGTGAATCAAGCTGTGTGACATGGATTACTAATGTCCGCAAGTGCACAGATCGATTGTAGCTAGTTTCAAAGTATAGATATCGATCCCATAGGGAGCCCAAAGGTAAGTGTTTATGAATGAAGTCTCTGTCACACCCAAAGTTGTCACAGGTCTTCGAGTGAATTGACTACAAGTGTGGAAATAAGAATGAAATTTGGATTAAATTGTATGTATTTAAATAAAACTAAAATGTAAACTTCAGAAATAAAAAGCATAAAAGTAAAGAACGATTTGATTGTTTGTGGTTTTCTGTAGATGACAAAGAAGGCACGGCGAGATACAGGTCGTGGTGATAGTGACTGTGCCAGGTGGACAAATGATAAGTGTAACAATTATAATCTTATAAGTATGTGTGTAGGCGAGCAACCCATAATTAGCCGGAACTCCTCTTGGTAGATTTCATCCCAACTTCAATAATCCTACTAGTCTGTTACCAAAACCATGGTTAGTCACTAGACGATTAAGATCCTTTAGATCGCTTACCAATTAAGCTCCTTGGATCAGACTAATGAAATAAGCACAATGGTTCCTCGTGATCCTCGAGTCAAACTAGTTTCCCATTGATATCCCTGTGACACTCAGGGGTCGCCGGTCTGCTAGCGAACAAGATCCTATCTATGCAGAATAAAACATCATGTTGTCTGGGCCCTTAATTGGACAACAAGCATTAGGCATCCCACAGATAATGAAGCACACATAATATAGTAATTAAAATCAATCACAAACTAATGGAAAATACATGGAGGCACATCACATCTCACCAATCCCTTACATCTCCCACGCCCAAGGAACTTACTCACACATGAGAGAAGAAAGCACCATCGATATAATTAATTAAAGGGAGTTCTTCTCGATATTACCATGGAGATCCACAATAAGAATAGAAAAGTAATCCAACACAACTCAAGATATGAAGAAACAATCTCAAACCCTAATCTTGCAAAGTGAAGATCTCTCTCTCTCTCAAGTACAAGTAATGGCTATGCGGGTGTGATGGCTAGGAGGTCGAAGATCGTGGAGTGAGATGAAGAACGTCTTATCCTCCTTCTCCGGAGATCTTCTTTATCCTTTCTGGATGGTATGACGGCTGTTGTGTTATGATTTCGTCCCCGGCCTCTTCACAAAAGTTGCCCCTTTTGACAAGACGGAGGCAGCGGCAACTATATGGTGGGAACTATACGGCTGGAAAAATATTCCTGCCATATAGTTGCTTGTTAAAGCTTTTGCCTCCCTTGCTTGCTTCCAAAAAGAGACTTGCTTGTTTTTTCCTGAATATTGTGTTTCTCATGTTAAAACCTTCTGTTGATGTTCAGAACCTGAAACACACATTAAAAACCAAGTTTTCTTCGCTACCAAAGTATTAGCATTAGGTAAAGCTAGAAAATGATCAAATACATAAGAAAATCATCAATAAAAACCATCAAAAATATGTCGAATCTTACAGCTATCAACTTCCCTAAGGTTAGATATTGCTCACCCTCGAGTGACAAGAAAATTAGGAAGAATAGCGGAGATTCTAGACTGAAATAAAAGAACTTACAAGCTCGAATTGGTGTCAAATTCTTTTCTTCACAATTCCCGCAATCTTAAACATGATCATACAAATATTCACAAGATTGTACTGAGTCCACTTCCTAACCACGTATATCTTGCTAGCAAATAAATCATATGCCCGAGCAAGTGTCAAAAGTTTAGCTAAGAAAGTGAAACAAATTATTTTGGTGTCTCTCTTTGTTGAGAGGTGAAAACTTTTTGCTCTTGTTTCTTTAATCAATTAAGAGTACTCAAGTTGGCACCAAAAACATTCAATTTAAGAACAACTCATCTATTCCCATGTCAAAATTTCAAGACTCTCAAAGCACCTTTTTCCTTTCATTGTTTTTCAAAAATTTCAGCCCTTTCATAGAGAAATCATGCCACTGTTTTTAACTTGTTAATTGCGACTGTGTTGCACACTCGTGACCATGCCAATAGATAATTATTGAGCAATAGTGGGTCAGAGGAGTACTACAACTTCGCTTGGAACGTGAAACCACGAGGAGACTAAAATTTTACCCGTCATAGCATTGCAGCTACTGACGCTTACATAACTCAATAGCTAAAATCAAGTGGTTTCCCACATGTAGATCGTTCGTTGGCCAGCGGAGTTAATAGTTCCCCATGGAGCACGACAGTGTTGTAATGACACGCGTAAAGCAATATATTACGGTAATTATTAGAAAAAGCAGTGGCGTAATCTTTACTAGTTCGAAGCATCCATTTTATCAGACAATTTCATTCAAGAGTGCTATCGAGTCTATTTACATTAAGCTCAAATGGGGTTTAGTAGTTCTAAAATCAAATCCTTTGGGCTAAACATGGACTCAAGTCATCTTTTGGATGCTTTTTCTTGCTATAAAAATGTCGGAAATATTTTTAACCAAGTTCATTGCTCATTATTTCAAAGCTAAAAAGGAGACACTAGCAAAGGAATATAATTTATAGGATAACAAGCTAAGTGGGGAGTGGCTCGAGTGCAAGCGAGTAAATAATTGTAGGGTCAATTTAAAATTGCATAAAAGGTGATGAAAAGAATGTGGTACCTCCTCTTGCTTGCTTCATTTTCGTACTTGATTTGAACCCCCTCTATATTTTCCTATTGCTAAGTCACCTGAAATTGAGAAATCTCCGAGAGAAACAAAGAAACAAATTTGCAATAAAGGTTACAGCTAATGTTTTTGTGTTTTTGGTTTAGGAATGCAAACTGAAAGTAAACATGAAGAAGTAAAATAAATCTAAATAGAAAATAAAAATATGAATGCAAAGTTTGGAGTTTTTTAAACCTCCCCCAAGCTTAGGCTGTTGCCAGGCTTAGTTGTTGCCATCGTTCGGTGGCTGGTGCGGATACTGCTGGTAGTAGTCGGGGAAGTGGGTCATGAAGTGACTGAAGTTGTGAGTTAAGGCACTAACATCCTCATTCACTCCTTGTAGCGTGTTGTAAATCTCCCCGACGCGTTGGTTGAGCTGTTGAAATTCTTGATAGGGGACATAGTTGAACCCCTGCTGCTGCCGATTGGGCCATGGGTCCCAGGATCCCCCCTGTCGCTGCTGCTGTCCCTCCCAAGCAGGATTGTATTCCTGCTCCTTCTCCTTCTCATCCTCATCCTGCTGCTCTCCTTCTTCATCTTCTTCTTGGAACGTGAAACCATTAGGAGACTAAAATTTTACCCGTCATAGCATTGCTGCTACAGACACTTACATAAGTCAATAGCCGAAATCAAGTTCTTTCCCATATTTTGATCGTTCGTTGGCCAACGGACTTAATAGTTGCCCATGGAGTATGATAGTGTTGTAATGACACGCGTAAAGCAATATCTTATGGTAATTATTAGAAAAAGCAGTGGCATAATCTCTACTACTTCAAAGCATCCATTTTATCAGACAATTTCATTCAAGAGTGTTATCGAGTCTATCTATAGTAAGCTCAAATGGGGTTGTGTAGTTCTAAAATCATTTATTTGGGCTAAACATGGACTCAAGTCATCTTTTGGATGCTTTTTATTGTTGTCAAAATGTCGGAAATATTTTTAACCAAGTTCATTTCTCATTATTTCAAATCTAAAAAGGAGACACTAGCAAAGGAATAGAATTTATAGGATAACAAGCTAAGTGGGGAGTGGCTCAAGTGCAAACGAGTAAATAATTGTAGGGTCAATTTAAAGTTTTAAAAAAGGTGATGAAAGGAATGTGATACCTCCTCTTACTTGCTTCATTATCATACTTGAGCCGATACCCTCTATATTTCCCTATTGCCAAGCCACCTAAAATTGAGCAATCTCCGAGAGAAACAAAGAAAAAATTGCAATAAAGGTTACAACTAATTTTTGTGTGATTTGGTTTAGGAATGCGAACTAAAAGTAAACATGCAATTTTGAAGAAGTAAAATAAATCAAAAGAAGAAATAAAAATATGAATGCAAGGTTTGGAGGTTTTCAAACCTCCCCCAAGCTTAGGTTGTTGCCAGGCTCAGTTGTTGCTGTCGTTCGGAGGAGGGTATGGATACTACTGGTAGTAGTCGGGGAAGTGGGTCATGAAGTGACTGAAGTTGTGAGTTAAGGCACTAACATCCTCATTCACTCCTTATAGCGTGTGGTCAATCTCTCCAACACGCTGGTTGCGCTGCTGAAAATCTTGATAGGGGACATTGTTAAACCCCTGCTGCTGCTGATTGGGCCAGGGGTCCCAGGATCCCTCCTGTTGCTGCCGTTGTCCCTCCCAAGCAGGGTTGTATTCGTGCTCCTACTTCCGATCATGCTCATCCTGCTGCTCTCCTTCTTCATCTTATTCTTGACCAGGCAGGAATTCAGCCATGATCTCCACCACTTGAGCCTTGGTGAGGATCCAGTTGTCCTTCTCCACAATCGTGAAGGCTTCTGGGCTGGGCAACGGAACCTGCTCAACCTGTCCATCATCAAGATAACAAAACTGATATGCTCGGAGCCTCTTGTCAGCTCGGGAAGCACCGAGGAAACCACAAGCAGTTATATATTTGACATCCATAAGTTTGGAGTCGTCAACAGGTTGCATCACCTTTCTTTTTGTTGCTCTGGTGGTGAAGGTGCTGGAGGAGTAGAACCACAGGATTGGGGCTTTGCGGTGCATTGGGGAAGCGTGCCTTGGTGATCATGGCCATGTCCGCATTGGCCATGGAACCGACATCTCCTCTTCCCAACAGTGTATTGGCGAGGAACAAGGCGTAGTAGCGAATTGTTGGGCTCTGAATGGTGGACATCTTCTTCTAGTAGAAGTCCCTGCCACCGTTAACAAAAATAATCTCACAAGGTTCTCCACTTGAGACGCTATATAAATTTGTAACAGTTGACTCCCCACCATCAAGGAGGCCAAAAGCATTGCAAAATTGTTGGAAAGTTATTTCATATGGCTGTTGGTTTATGGTGAAGCTTACATGTACGCATTACCTTTCTCCTTGTGGTCATCGTAGAAACAGGCGAGGAACTCATAGGTGAGCTCGGTGTAAGTATTGTGGCCTGCGTAGGCGAGTAGTGATAACCCTACTTTTTCACACATGAGGTTGAAGTCCGCCCTCAACCCTGCCGCGGTGAGAAATCTATCATCGGCCTAACGTGTGGGCATCACCCTCCTTGGTGAAACCATGGCCAACTTGCTGTTGAGCTCGGCCCGGAGCCCTGAGCTCTCGCCATGTTGGAGCTTGCTCTTGTGAAAAATGCTACCAATTTTGTTCATCTTCATGCACTGAATTTTTTTACCATGAAACCTTAGGAATATAGTTTCTACCTTATATATGAAAAATTCTACGTGGAAAAATTTAATCCTAACATGAGAAATCAAAAGGAAAAACAAAATAAGCTTGAGTTAATCCACTAGATCAATGTGAGAGTTTCAACCATGGAATTCTGAAAATAAAGCATGGATAGGGAGAGAAACATACTGATCTGTTGATTCCCCAACTCAAACGAACGAAATCCGCGAAGAATCAAGAATTCTAGGTGGGTTTTGAGGGGTTAGGAGAGAGAATATGAGAGAAAAAGTGAGGAGGAGGAGGAACCCTAGTCGCCCCGGTGCGATTAAGTGGTCGTGCCGAACTATATAGCCGCAACTATACAGGAAGGATAAGTAGTTCCTGTTGGGTCCGCAACATAGAAAACAAAAAATTTCCTACGATGAGAACTACACGCCAAGATCTATCTACTAGGTACAAAGCAACGGGTGTACATACATCCATTGAGAACTTACCCTCGAAGACAATGAGTTTTGTTAAAGAGTAGGAACTCGTGGTTGATGTAGTCGTACACTTGCCGATCTCAAGATCATGAGGAAGTCCGAGCGCCGCAACTCAGCAGCGCATCAGACCGTACACGTTCAAGCCACCGGACAACCTCCACCTCCTCGGTCCAGTGATCCAGCGGAAGCAGCAACTCCTTCTAGACGAAATGCCACCGGGAACATGTATCTCGCTAATCCGAGACCATGGGGGAATAATTCTAGAGGGGGAGAGAGATCCTTCACAAGGAGGTGTGTGGAAGAAGGAAAGTGAGGGGGCCTTTTATAGGAGGAGGGAGGGTGCCCCTCCTTCATGGGCGGCGCATGGGGGAGGTGACCCTTCACCTCCTCCATTCATGTGGTGGTAACCCCTCCACATTAAAATGCCTCTTCACATTCCCTTTTAAAGTCCCCACTTTAAATGCATTAAAATTCTCCAAGTTTAATGCTCTCTCATTTAATAAAACTCTTTTATTAAATTTATTCAGAATTTTGTTAATTACTTCAATTAACAAACATTCACATATAATCCCTTGCAATATTTCAATATCACATGCAGAACCACTTTCTACAATTTCACCCAAAACAATTTCTGGTTTCTATCGAAACAATTCCTGCGCTTTGCAATTCTTTCGTCTGAAACATATGTGCTCCAAAATGGTGTCCGGTAACTCTTAAGTGTGTCAGCCTACGGTTCACGAATAATGCAGACATGATTGAGACTCCTCTCAGATCAATAATCAGAAGCAGGACCTGGAGATCCATACTGACTCCCACACATTCAACGATGACTTCTGTGATCGTGAGAACCTTTATCGCTAGTAACTAAATCCCTTTGTCCCGCGACATATTACATGTCCGAGATTCGATCATTGGTATCTCCATACCTAGTTTGATCTCGTTACCGACATGCACACTTTTCTCGTTCCCGTGATATAACATTCTAGTGATCACATCACTTGCTTACAAGCTATCTCAATGTGATATCACCGAGAGGGCCTAGAGTATATCTATCCGTCATCGGGATTGACAAATTCCACTCTTGATCCATGAGCCTCAACATAACACCTTCGTAGCACTGAACCCATCTTTATAGTCACCCTGTTACGGTGTGACGTTTGATGTTATCAAGATACTCTTCAGGTGTTAGCAATTAACATGATCTCATGGTCTAAGGATAAAGATTACTTCGTATGATGTTATAGCAATATAAACATAATGACTTTGATCGTAATGCTATACTTCGGATGAATGTTCATCACATCATTCAAATAATGTTGTGACCTTGTTATTAACAACATCCAATGTCCATGATCAGGAAACCTTGATCATCTTGTTAATCAACAAGCTAGTCTATAAGAGAGGCATAACTAGGAAACCTTTTTTGTTTATTAAACACACATGTATTGATGTTTCCGATCAATACAATTATAGCATGCAAAATAAATATTTATCATAAACATGGAATAAGATAATAACCACTTTATTATTGCCTCTCGGGCATATTCCCTTCAGTCTCCCACTTGCACTAGAGTCAATAATCTAGTTTAAAAAACTTTGCGTATTGAACACCTATGGCTTTCTGGTGTTGCATATATGCTATTGCTAGTGGTTAACATAATCTCCAGATCTGACAGTTTCAGGTCCGTGTGTATTTGCATGTCTTTGCGTCTCTACGCATCACTCATTCTCAAATGAGATGGCATTGTAAAAATTTGGTCCTTTGGTGAGACCTTTAGTTCGTTCCGGTTAAAATATGTTGATATTATTGTCACACAATATATCTTCATAGTATTATCCCACTTTGAACCGCACCTAGTTTGATAACAAACTACTTAACACAAATGCCCTCCTTTGCTGCTACTATAGCAGTTATATACTTAGCCTTTTGTTGTAGTATCCGTCACAATGTCTCAACTTTGAAACTCATCCAAATCCATCATGGAACATCCTTTCCGTTACATTGTGCCACCCATAGTCTAAATTGAGATAAATTTAATTTGTATCTTGTGACAAAACTAGTATCAATGTAACACTTTACAATGAACTACCTGTAACTATTTGTCACTTATACATGATATATTCTTAGTTCTTCCAAAGATCATAAGAATATCTTTACTATTGTCCAATGATCATCTTATGAATCATTCTGGTATGTGCTCATAACATTTAGAGCATAGGACATTCTGGATATATACATATCATGGTATAATCGATCAAAATCTTCATTTGATTTTACTCACCAAGTGTTGAAACACTTGAATTTTGATACAATCCTTTCCATGCAGCAAGAACCTTTCTTGTTGTTTCCATATTGAACCCTTTCAATATCTCATATATGTATGTCTGGCATAACCATATTAGTGCCTCAATCTATCCATATAGATATTGATGCCAAATATTCCGGTTTGGCCCAAGTCTTTCATCGAAATCTAATTTTAATGAAATTCTTAACTTGTGTCAATACAAGATACATCATTTCCAATCAACAATATGTCCTCTACATAATGTATTAGAAATATGTCTCAGTGCTCCCACTTAATTTCTTGCAAATGCAAGCATCTTCATCATCTCTGATGAATCTAAACTCTTTTAACAGTTTCATCATGGTGAAGATTCCAACTCCGCTATGCTTACTTCAACTATTGAAGTTTGCATGCCCTTTTAGCACCCTTTGAATTAACAAAACTCTTCGGACCATGTCATGTACATGTCCTAGGTAACCGTTCTATTTGAAGAACCTTGTTTTGTTTATTCAACTACCATATACCAAATTATATGTAGTGGTTGCTACATTAATCCGTCAAGACTATATATCGCTATGAAAGATCAAACCTTGTCATAGTCAACTCCTTGAACATTGCCGTAAAATTCTTTCCGACATGTCGACTATTTCATAGATGTTAAACATCCATGTCTATTTCTTTATAGATCCAAACACGACCGATAGGCTTCACGCCTTTCCGGAGGGTCTTCCAAGTTCAGAAACTTGATTTCTCGTGTATGGATACTATCACGGATTCTATGACTTCTAGTCATTTTATGGAGTCAGGGCCCATCATCGCTTCTTTGCATGTAGTCGGTTCATCATTGTCAAAACAATAACGACTTGCTTATCAAATCACACTATTTGATTCTTACCGACCCACACGGTTCAAATATGAACTCTAATCTCCGAGATCACAACCTTTGTAATCACGGGAGCCATGAGCATTGTGGCTGCCACCGGGACACTTTCCGGTGCTGTGCTACTTAGCACATATAGCTAAGGTTCAACAACCTTATCCAAGTTCTATTGTCCTCCCACTTAACTTTTCGCGAAAAGTTCCTTCTCAAGAAAATGTTTGGTGTTCTTTCAAAAATCATTCTTTAGTAATCTATTAGTGTACTAAACATTTTACTTACATCTTATATTCATCCTTATCATGACAACTTTCATGATCAAGCTACTATATCCTGTAAGGAAGAATCTCGAGTATAATGTTAGTTTCCAAAAACCTTTTTGGGAGATCCAGATGCCTAACATCTCCATCCTTCACAAATTCTCATACAATATGAGAACATGTATTTTGCTAAATTATACTCTATCATATTGCAACCATAAACATTGTTTCAGATATCACAATATCTTTCACACATGATGGTTTCTGAAACAATTTTCAGCTCCTATATAATCTTGATATAAAAACAACTTTTGAATATCAATAATCATGGAGGCAAACATGATACTTTAGATAATAACATTGGAATTCTTACTCTTGATTTAATACAACTTATTAAACTTCACGGAGTAAATAGAGTTTGCTGAAAGTTTGCAATAGGACTTATAAACTTTAAATTGACATTCAAAACAATACGATACCAGTTCGTAAAGTAAATATCCAGAATTCTGTAGTTCTATTATCTCAATTAAAACTAAGCATAAGGTAGTGAATAGACGCCAATGACTACAACAAATTATGCAAATTCACTTCGATTTAGTTTATGACAAATTGAGTTTGACTAATCCAAATTAGAAATGAACCCCCACTCAAAAACGAAATCCCTCGTGCCTTTTTGGTGATTACATGAACCAAATCCACTACACCAAGTCCGATCATCACATGAGTCGGTGTAGCTTCAAAGGCGAGCATCAATATGGGCATCATATCAACTATATGACTCATGCTTAACCTTTCGGTCCGTGTTCCGAGGCCATGTCTGTACATGCTAGGCTCGCCAAGTAAGAACCTTAATACTCGCGTGTGTAAAACTGTCTTACACCCGTTGTATGAAAGCGTAGAGTCGAGTACACCCGATCATCACGTGATGTCTCGAAACACGATCCATAGAACGGTGCATACTTAAGGAAGAATACGTTTTTATCTTGATATCTAAATGAGGGATCATCTTACAATGCTACAGAAAGCGCCAAACTAGCATTATAAGATGCTAACATCTAATGTGTAAAGTGAGATGATATGGTCCATGCATTTGATCTCTATCATTTGCATCGTGGTATGATCTCTATCATTCCTTTGTGTGTAAGGCCAGGGTCTACGGAACTCACATGTTGAATGTGTTGTAAGTGTATCTATCATACATCTACTTACAACAATACCATATCAATACACTAGCCCAGCAACGATCTAAACTAGACGCCTCTAATTTATCAATTGCAAGTTTTATGTGGCTTAGGGCTTTTGGAGATAGAACCGTTCTTACCTACGAACATGAACCACAACGAGGATAACCAAGTTATTAGCAACTCGTTGTAAATCAGATATTGACTATAGTAGGAGAGACAGACACCCGCCAGCCACTTATGCAAAACTAGTTGCATGTCAGTTGTGGAACCGTTCTCATGTACGATGACATGTAAGGTTGGTCCGGGCCGCTTCATCCCACTATGCCACCAATATGCAAAATACATAGAAGATGCAATAACGTAATCATCATCGCCCACATATAAACATATGTGTACTACCCGTGCAAAGCACCTACGTATATATCAGGCTCTAATACCACTGTTGGGTCCGCAACATAGAAAACAAAAATTTTCCTACGATGAGAACTACACGCCAAGATCTATCTACTAGGTACAAAGCAACGGGTGGACATCCATCCATCGAGAACTTACCCTCGAAGACAACAAGTTTTGTTAACGAGTAGGAACTCGTGGTTGATGTTGTCGTACACTTGCCGATCTCAAGATTGTGAGGAAGTCTGAGCGCCGCAACTCAGCAGCGCATCTGTACTCACACACACGTTCAAGCCACCGGACAACCTCCACCTCCTCGCTCCAGCGATCCAGCGGAAGCAGCAACTCCTTCCAGACAAAATGCCACCGGGAACATGTATCTCGCTAATCCGAGACAATGGGGGAATAATTCTAGAGGGGGAGAGAGATCCTTCACAAGGAGGTGTGTGGAAGAAGGGAAGTGAGGGGGGCCTTTTATAGGAGGAAGGGGGGTGCCCCTCCTTCATGGCCGCCGCATGGGGGAGGTGACCCTTCACCTCCTCCATTCATGTGGTGGTAACCCCTCCACATGAAGAATCCCTTGCAATATTTCAATATCACATGCAGAACCACTTTCTACAATTTCACCCAAAACAATTTCTGGTTTCTATCGAAACAATTCCTACGCTTTGCAATTCTTTCGTCTGAAACATATGTGCTCCAAAATGGTGTCCGGTAACTCTTAAGTGTGTCAGCCTACGGTTCACGAATAATGCAGACATGATTGAGACTCCTCTCAGATCAATAATCAGAAGCGGGACCTGGAGATCCGTACTGACTCCCACACATTCAACGATGACTTCAGTGATCGTGAGAACCTTTAACGCTAGTAACTAAATCCCTTTGTCCCGCGATATATTACATGTCCGAGATTCGATCATTGGTATCTCCATACCTAGTTTGATCTCGTTACCGACATGCACTCTTTTCTCGTTCCCGTGATATAACATTCTAGTGATCACATCACTTGCTTGCAAGCTATCTCAATGTGATATCACCGAGAGGGCCCAGAGTATATCTATCCGTCATCGGGATTGACAAATTCCACTCTTGATCCATGAGCCTCAACATAACACCTTCATAGCACTGAACCCATCTTTATAGTCACCCTGTTATGGTGTGACGTTTGATGTTATCAAGATACTCTTCAGGTGTTAGCAATTAACATGATCTCATGGTCTAAGGATAAAGATTACTTCGTATGATGTTATAGCAATATAAACATAATGACTTTGATCGTAATGCTATACTTTGGATGAATGTTCATCACATCATTCAACTAATGTTGTGACCTTGTTATGAACAACATCCAATGTCCATGATCAGGAAACCTTGATCATCTTGTCAATCAACAAGCTAGTTTATAAGTGAGGCATAACTAGGAACCCTTTTTTGTTTATTAAACACACATGTATTGATGTTTCCGATCAATACAATTATAGCATGCAAAATAAACATTTATCATAAACATGGAATAAGATAATAACCACTTTATTATTGCCTCTCGGGCATATTCCCTTCAGTTCCCACCGTATATTTGCGGCGGCATCGACAATTAGGGATTCTTTATGCCAGGTCACAGCTATACGGGCGCAACTATACGGCCGGATCAAAATGGTCCTGCTGTATAGTTGGTCATCGAACCTTCTGGATCCTCGAGATAAATTTTCTGAAACAGGCATCGATAACTATATGGCCAAACTATACGGCTGGAATTTTTATTCTCGCCGTATAGTTGGTCGTCAAACCTTCAGTATCCTAGAACACAAATTTGACAAAGGCATCGATATCTATACGGGCACAACTATACGGCCGGATCAAAATGGTCCCGCCGTATAGTTGGTCGTTAAACCTTCTGTATCTAAGAAAGAAAATTTGTCGACAGGAAAGATATATATACGGCCAGACTATATGGCTGGAATTTTTATTCCCGCCATATAGTTGGTCGTTAAACCTTTAGTAGACATCAAAAAAATTCTATTTCTTAGAAAATTATTTCTTATCCTGAAACTTAGCGAAACACCTTGTTTTTGACAAAAAAACAGTAAAAATTGTCAACCAACAACAACATGTATAGAGCAGGATTTTTAGTACTACCGAACTTCTTATCCTCAACTGGAGATTCACTTCTTAATCTGGACAAAATGATTAAGCCAGTTTTTGTAAATAAAACTCAAACTTTTATTTTTATACTTATTCTACGCTTGTTCAATCGATATTTCTACTACTTTTTGATAGCCGCATCTTCACGAGCTCGCTTCCGCAAGAATGCCTGTAAAAAAGTTGTAGGAATGCGATGAACATTTTATTCTTTAATTTATTTAATTAATGTGATGGGTTGACTCCCATTAAGCATTTTATTAAGAATGGTTGAATAATTCAACCCCTTCTCTATTCTCGAATTCTTACCTTGGGTTGCCCCTTATCAAAGGCACTTACCACATGAACTTGTTTTACCGGTGGAATATATCTTTCTCCTGCTTCTAGCTTCTTTGGAAAATACCGGATGATTTCAGCATCATAAACATTGAAGATTATTTTCCTCTCAGCACAATCAATTGACGCTCCTGCAGTACTAAGGAAAGGTCTTCCAAGTATTATGGATAATTTTTCATCCTCTGGCATTTCAAGAATAATAAAATCAGTGGGAATAACATGCTCATCTATTATAAGTAGAACATCCTCAATCATATCAATGGGTTGTTTAGTGGGCTTGTTAGCCATCTATAAAGTGATAGTAATAGGGGAATATTCCCCTAATCCTAACCTTTTATAGAGGGAATATGGCATTACACTAACTCCTGCACCTAAATCACACAAGGCATTCTAAATATCTGTTTTGCCAATTGACCATGAAATAGTTGATATTCTAGGATCTCCCAATTTAGATAATAGCTTCCCATTAGCAGGATAACTAGTCAGCATGGCAACAGTTTCAGTTATTTCTTTCTTTCTACTAAGAATATCACGGAGGAATTTAGAATAGGTAGGAGCTTTTATTGCATCCGCAAATGGAATTTCTAGACGAAGATCACTGATGGCCCACAAGTATAGGGGGTGTATCGTAGTATTTTCGATAAGTAAGAGTGTCGAACCCAACGAGGAGCAGAAGGTGCTGGCTAGTGCTATAGATCAGGAATTCTCTGCAAATACTTAGCAAACGGATTTTTAGGGTTTTTTGATAATGCAAGTAAATAAAGTACGAGTAAATAAAAGACAATAAGAATAAATGCAGCAAGTGGCCCAATCCTTTATTCAGCAAAGGACAAGCCGGTTGTATTACTTAAGATGACCAAACATTCTCGAGGACACACGGGAATATCATCAAGTGCTTTTGCTTCATATAGTTGATAAATCTTCTTTAGTTTGCTAAGTGTTATGTGGAACCTGTGCTAATGTACCAACCTTCCTAGGACTAATACATACTTGTGATTATACCCCTTGCAAGCATCCTCAAGTACAAGAAAGTAATTAAGGTAGAAACCTAACCACAACTTTAAACTCTTAGACCCTGACATCCCTTGTGCAATGGTTTCCTAACGGGGGTTCAGGTTTCTGTCACTCTGGCAACCCCTACGATTAGTAGCCAAATACACAATGCATTCCCCTAGGCCCATATAGGTGAAGTGTCATGTAGTCGGTGTTCACATGACACCACTAGAAGAAGTACACCACAACTTAAATATCAAACCATTGAATCTTTCTCAACACAATTCCACTACTAACAACATGACTTCTCCCATGTCCTCAAGAACAAAACAAACTACTCACAAGACATCATATGGATCATGATCAGAGATGAAATAATGATGTATAACAATCTGAACATAAACAATAATTCAACGATTCACTCAATAACATCAACTACAAGGAGTAATTAACACCGAGAAAGTTTCCCCTAAGAACTATGCAAGATTCAACCCAATTGTTACAGCAGTATGGAGATGGTGATGATGATGATGATGATGACCCCGATGAAGTCCATCTTGATGGTGGTGTTGATGGCGTGAATACCCCCCTCTGAAGGAAGGAATTCCAGAATTCTCATACGCTGAGAGATCTTTCTCTCTCGGTGTTTTCCACCCCACAGAGGTGGCGGAATCTTTCTGTGGTCGCTCCCTGAATCTTAGGGTTTTAGGAGGATAATATACGCCAGAGGGGAGAGCTAGGGGTGGACCAGGGCAGCCACACCACCTGGTGGTGCGGCCTAGGGTGGCCCACACCAGGGGGTGGTGTGGGCCTCCTGTGGCCCATCTCCGCTTTCCCTTCTGGCTTTCTTCTTCTTCTATAAAAATAGGTTTTTCCATGTATTTTCCTGGATTTTCTGATCTTCATGAATTTCGCCTCCAAACAGCACCTTTTCCATCAGAATCCTGACTGCAGTGGTCCATGCTCCAAAAGTCATCAACCATGCAAAAATAGATGAAATAACATAAGTATCATCACTTAATATGAAATATATCAATGAATAACAGTAAATTATGATATAGAATAGTGATGCAAAATGGACGTATCAATCACCATGTGCCTTTTTGAAAGAATCATAGATTACCTGATCCGGTGCTTTATTTTTTCGATCGGGATAAGGAAGATTTTGCTCACCTTTATTTTTCTCGTCTTTTACCTTTTGTGTGGGATCAGGATCTTTTGTTGCTTTATTTTGTTGCTGCTTATCACTCTTCTTATTTTCTATTACAACAACTTCATCTTCATTGCTTATCTCTTTTTCTTCTCTTGGATCAACTATCTTTGCATCAGAATCATAACAGTCATCATGTGCATCATTTTGTTCCTCTGTAGTTTGATCTTGTGTTTCTTGAGCAGTTTCATCTTGAGGATCCACCAGTGTATCATCTTCTTGGCTTGCTTTGAGCAAGGCTTTTTTTCCTTTCAATCTTTTTCATCTTCATATGTCGGTGGTCTAATGGTCATGTAACAACTGCACCTCCCCTTGTAACAATGTTAGTAGAAACAGGAATATCTATATCATCTTGAAGAAATATTTGATAACCAGATGCTGTTTGTTCACATTGGGTTTCAATCATACTAAGGTACTTGTGAAATAATTTTATTTCTTGGCCAATCTCATCATAATTTTCCGTGAGTTCCGCCAAAATCTTCTTATGTCTTTGAAATTGCTTATGCAGGATATTATGAGATTTTGCTTGTCGATGTTTTAATTCTTGAAAAACATTTCTAGTTTCATCTTTTTAAGTAAAAACTTGTAACAAGTCTACTATGTTTTCCTTAGCAAGTTCAGAAGGAATACCTTTTTCTTTCATTGTTTTCCGTACTTCAGGAATAAGATCAGGAGTTATACAAAGTATCCGTTTTTCCAGCTTAGTACCAAAATCAAGATTTTATATATAATAATTCTTAGCCCTAGTAGACATCAATTCCAAACATGCTTTAACAGTTAAAGTATTTATTGATCCTCCTGCTGAGGAGTCAAGCAACTCTCTACATTGAGTATTAAGACCATGGTAAAATAAACGGCAAATAGTTTATTCAGAATAGCCATGATTAGGAATACTATTGATCATTCCAAAGAATCTATCTCAGGCTTGTGGGTAGTTTTCTCCCATGTTCTGACTAAAGTTGCCTATATTCTTTCTAATTTCAGTTACCTTTTTTAAAAGGATTAAACCTGTTTATAAATTTAACGATGCAGTTTTCCCAACAATTAATGTAATGATGAGGGAGAGAATATAACCAGTCTAGAGCCTTACCTTTAAGAGACCAACAAAATAATTTTAGACGAGAGAAGTCTCTTGGCAAACCTTTTGGTCCAAGTGATGTTATCACATAATCGAACTCTCTAAGATGTCTTCATGGGTCTTCATCTTCCCTTCCACTGAAAGCTTTTTCCTGCAAAATTTTAATAATCCCACTATCAAACCGATATTCTCTAACTCCAGAATTAGGAAATTCTATTGGTTGTTTAAGAAAATCAAAACTTGGATCACTATATTCTCTGAGAGTTTTCTCAGTTTCTTGGGAGTTGTCCTGTAAATGGACATGATTTCCATAAATTCACTCAGGTTTTCAACTTCAATATTATTTGATCTTAATAGTTTTTCAATAATTTCCTCGTGCTTTTGAATAGGCACGCGCTCAATATAATCTGGTAAATAGGTCCTACCAGAGTGTGTAAACCCTTTGTCTCCTAGGGAGACCATTTTGTAGTAGTAACACCTGAAATGTCAAGAGAAAAACACTTATCAGTTAGCTCCCTGACAACAGCGTCAAAAAATAGCTTGATGTCTGCAAATTGCACAGATCGATTATAGCTAGTTTCGAAGTACATATATCAATCCCATAGGGAGCCTAAAGGTAAGTGTTCATGAATGAAGCCTCTATCACACCCAAAGTTGTCACAGGTCTTCGAGTGAATTGACTACAAGTGTGGAAATAAGAATGAAATTTGGATTAAATTGGATGTATTTAAATAAAACTAAAATTTAAACTTCAGAAATAAAAAGCATAAAAGTAAAGAATAATTTATCTGTTTGTGGTTTTCTGAAGATGACAAAGAAGGCATGGTGAGATATAGTTCATGGTGATAGTGACTGTGCCAGGTGGACGAACGATAAGTGTAACAATTATAATCTTATAAGTATGTGTGTAGGCGAGCAACCCATAATTAGCTGGAGCTCCTATTGGTAGATTTCGTCCCAACTTCAATAATCCTACTAGTCTATTACCAAAACCATGGTCAGTCACTAGACGATTAAGATCCTTCAGGTTGCAAGCAATTAAGCTCCTTGGATCAGACTAATGCAATAAGCACAGTGGTTCCTCGTGATCCTCGAGTCAAACTAGTTTCCTATTGATATCCCTGTGTCGCTCGGGGGTCGCCGGTCTGCTAGCGAACAAGATCATATCTATGTAGAATAAAGCATCTTGTTGTCTTGGCCCTTAATTGGACAACAAGCATTAGGCATCCCACAGATAATCAAGCACACATAATATAGTAATTAAAATCAATCACAAACTAATGGAAAATATATGGAGGCACATCACATCTCACCAATCCCTTACATGTCCCACGCCCAAGGAACTTACTCACACATGAGAGAAGAAAGCATCAGCGATATAATTAAATAAAGGGAGTTCTTCTCGATATTACCGTGGAGATCCACAATAAGAATAGAAAAGTAATCCAACACAACTCAAGATAGGAAGAAACAATCTCAAACCCTAATTTTGCAAAGTGAAGATCTCTCTCTCTCAAGTACAAGTAATGGCTATGAGGGTGTGATTGCTAGGAGGTCGAAGATCATGGAGCGAGATGAAGAACGTCTTCTCCTTCTCGAGATCTCTTCTTTCTCCATTCTGGATGGGATGGTGGCTGCTGTGTTATGATTTCGTCCCCAGCCTCTTCATGAAAGTTGTCCCTTTGACAATACGGAGGCGGCGACAACTATACGGCGGGAACTATACGGCCGAAAAATATTCCCGCCATATAGTTGCTCGTTAAAGCTTTTGTTTGCCTCCCTTGCTTGCTTCCAAAAAGAGACTTTCTTGTTTTTGCCTAAATATTGTGTTTCTCATGTTAAAACCTTCTGTTGATGTTCAGAACCTGAAACACACATTAAAAACCAAGTTTTCTTTGCCACCGAAGTATTAGCGTTAGGTAAAGCTAGAAAATGATCAAATCCAGAAGAAAACAATCAATAAAAACCATCAAAAATATGTCCTGCAAGGTTGAAGCCTTGCCACCACCAAACTCGCCGCCTAGCAGCATGCGCTAGCACGGAAATGAAGTCGCCATCCTCATCTCCTCGAAGCTCCATCACGAGGCCTGCACGATGGAGGCAGAAGGTAAATCGAATCAGGATCTATAACACTGCAGCCCGGTGGGAGGGAACAACCTCCACCATAGGAGGTAGTCGACAAGACACAATAGCTAAGCAAACCAGTCCCAAATGGGTCCAACTGGGTCCAGCACGCCCGTAAAGCCTCCTCAGAGGCAAACCAGTCCCACGGGGTCCGGTTGGGCCTAGATCGGGCCTACAAATCCCGCCGTCGTGTTGCAACTTACCAGCCATTGACACCATCATCCCCAGCTACGAACTCACCATCACTGCCCCCTCAGGATGCGTCGCCATTGCCGCAAGCAGGACGACCCACCGCCACCCATATTGGGCCCATATGGACCAGATCTGAGGCAAACGGGGTGCCCAACCGCCCTCGTGCCATGCCGCTGTGTCACCGGCACCACGACAACGTCACTCCCGGCCGAGACCGACCCTAGGCTTCCCAGCAACACCTCCCGCAGACGGAGAGCTCCGTGCACGCTTCCATGAGAGGGGAGAGGCCGGTTCCTGCCACCACCAGCTCCTCGCAGGCCACACCTGGCGGGGACTGCCAGTGATGGCAGGGGAGGAGATGGGAGGGAGGAAGGTGGTGTGGACGGACGGAGGGGTGGCGGCTCCATCGCCCGTGCGGGGGTGAGGGGAGCCACGGGTTTTTTCTGGGCCACCTAGAGAAGTTTGGATGACGAGCTTCCCCTCTTCCCTAAAGCTTCAACTTAGGGTCGATGAATGACTTGAATCTTTTCGCTAAACTCCATAAAAAACTCGGATTTTTTATGGTACCTGCACTTACCAAAGTGAGCACCACTCTTTCTCCTTCCTCTGTGTCCTTGAGCTTCCATCTAATTCATCCAGCCAGACCATCCTTCTCTTGCATGTCTAGACAAGCATACACTAAGCCGAGCGCACCGAAAATACGCCCTTCCTCTCATAATGCCAAGCCCAATGTCCTCTTTCCTCCGAGTGGTTAGTGGAATGTTCCTGGTCATGTCTTTGTCCATCGGTAAGAAAAAGGTCTCAAGTTTCTCCTTGTTCCATGTCGCAGCATTTGTGTTAATCATTTCACTAACTAGATTTTTTTGAATGGTAAATGGGTCTAGAAGACCCTAGATGCTGCAATAAGTCACACGTGGCGGGTACAATATACAAGGAAGGCCCTAGCACTAAGCACTCTAGCAAAACTAGACAAAACATATAAGGGCCTTCTAAATACAGAAAACACCTCAGGGCTAGAAGATAAGATGCAAACAAGTCCCTGGGTGTCACCGCCAACAATCTCCGGCGACCTCCAGCCGACGGGATCAATGAGATCAAGGAAGTCTCTTGCTTGTGACGCTTCACTGATCGGAGAGGAAGCAAAGCAACCGGCCATCTTGCCATCGACGGGGACAAACCACTTGTCGAGGACGCGATATCGAGCTCCGGTGCGATGCTTCGAGAAAGGGCCTCCGATGGAGGTTGAATCCCCAGGTCGCCATTCAACCAGAAAGGGCAGCAGCCCAACAGCATCAACGCCACTATCCAACCACTGCGATTGATCTCATGATAGCAGCAAGCTGAGCATCGTCTTTAGCTTCCTGCTACCCTCCTTCTCTCCCTCACCGCCATGGCAGGCCGAGAGAAGGGCGAAGAATGAGTTTCTGTCAATGCTACACAGCGAACCCCAAGCTTTATTCTCGATCTGCTGAAGCCCACCCCCTTGCTACAGGATCCAACCATTGAAGTGTGAAGAAGGAGGGAGCCAGATGACCTCCCGATGCCGCTCACACACACACCAAAGAGTAACTCGGAGGCGCACCGTCTTGCAGCCGCCCGCCAGGCTTCGACCACCTCTCCCCGCTACCATGGACGGCCAGAGGAAGGACGGTACCTTTCCGCTGCTACTGAAAGCCAGCACCCAAAGAGAGGCGATGGACTGACTGACGAACAAAGCCCACCGTTCTTCCCCTGCCACCACGGCCGGCTGAAGATGGGGAGGGCCTCCGAACAGCAGAGCATCCCCCAGTAAGGACCTTATTAAGAGGCTCCGAGGACCTTCCTCCACCGGGAAAGGGAGAGGAGATCCCGCCATCAGCGTCCATGGCCCGGAGGGCACACCGAAAACCTTGGCGCCTCAATCTTTGTGTCATCCTGTATGCATTCCACTAGACGTAGGATTTAGTCTCATGGAATCCAGTTTAAATACTAAAAAGGCTTACATTTTGGAACGGAAGTAGTACCAAATTTCAGTCTCCTCTCAGGTTCCAGTATGTCGGACCAACCCCTATTTTAAAGCATCCTTCCCATCGAAAATTGAACACCATATCCTCGATGGATTTGCACCCAAATCAGCATTAAAAAATCACCGTTAGGGAAGTACACTGCCTTTAGGATCTTAACCCTCAGCAAATTAGGCTCCTGTAGAATACGCCATGCTTGGCGAGCAAGAAGTGTTGGAAATATGCCCTAGAGGAAATCATGTAATATGATATTTCTCAAATTATTCATAGAGTAATAAAGTTTTCCTTGCATGAACATCATATATTTATCATTGAATTCGTGATTCAGTTGTGGAACTATATATTCATGATTGTTCATACTAGTTTGTCTTTGGTCATTGAGGTTGTGTTGGACACAAAACTTAGAACAATGTGCAAGTCGGCTAATGACATGGTTCCACTTTTCATGGGTATGGTGATGCTATTCCGACTTACACGGACTCAGCTAAAGAGTTTAGTGAGTTAGACTGACCCACATTTGAGATGCCACGAGCATGTTGTCATTTGTAGTCTCAAGCAATGGAATCCTTTCACCTAAGGTGATCGCATGATCCGAGTTGTGGATCACCAACTTAGGTTCTATCAAACTATTGTCCGTAAATAGGTAGTTATAAAGGTAGAGTTTGGGTTGGTTGTGAATCAAGTTGTGTGACATGGATTACTGATGCCTGCAAGTGCACAGATCGATTGTACCTAGTTTCAAAGTATAGATATCGATCCCACAGGGAGCCCAAAGGTAAGTGTTTATGAATGAAGTCTCTGTCACACCCAAAGTTGTCACAGGTCTCCGAGTGAATTGACTGCAAGTGTGGAAATAAGAATAAAATTTGAATTAAATTGGATGTATTTAAATAAAACTAAAATGTAAACTTCAGAAATAAAAACCATAAAAGTAAAGAAGGCATGGGGAGATACGGTTCATGGTGATAGTGGCTATGCCAGGTGGACGAATGATAAGTGTAACAATTATAATCTTATAAGTATGTGTGTAGGCAAGCAACCCATAATTAGCCGGAACTCGTCTTGATAGATTTCATCCCAACCTCAATAATCCTACTAGTCTGCTACCAAAACCATGGTCAGTCACTAGACGATTAAGATCCTTCAGGTCGCTTAGCAATTAAGCTCCTTGGATTGGACTAATGCATTAAGCACAGTGGTTCCTCGTGATCCTCGAGTCAAACTAGTTTCCCAATGATATCCCCGTGCCACTCAGGGGTAGCCAGTTTGGTAGCGAACAAGATCCTATCTATGTAGAACAAAGCATCATGTTGTCTGGGCTCTTAATTGGACAACAAGCATTAGGCATCCCACAGATAACCAAGCAAACATAATGTAGTAATTAAAATCAATCACAAACTAATGGAAAATTTATGGAGGCGCATCACATCTCACTAATCCATTACATCTCCCACGCCCAAGGAACTTACTCACACATGAGAGAAGAAAGCATCATCGATATAATTAAATAAAGGGAGTTCTTCTCAGTATTACCGTGGAGATACACAATAAGAATAGAAAAGTAATCCAACACAACTCAAGATAGGAAGAAACAATCTCAAACCCTAATCTTTCAAAGTGAAGATATCTCTCTCTCTCAAGTACAAGTAATGGCTATGAGGGTGTGATGGCTAGGAGGTCAAAGATCGTGGAGCGAGATGAAGAACGTCTTCTCCTCCTTCTTCAGATCTCTTCTTTCTCCTTTATGGATGGTATGGCGGCTGCTATGTTATGATTTCGTCCCTTGCCTCTCAACAAAAGTTGTCCCTTTTGACAATACGGAGGCGGCGGCAACTATATGGCGGGAACTATACGACTAGAAAAATATTCCCGTCGTATAGTTGCTCGTTAAAGCTTCTGTTTGCCTCCCTTGCTTGCTTCCAAAAAGAGACTTGCTTGTTTTCGCCTGAATATTGTGTTTCACGTGTTAAAACCTTCTGTTGATGTTTAGAACCTGAAACACACATTAAAAACCAAGTTTTCTTTGCTACCAAAGTATTAGAGTTAGGTAAAGCTCGAAAACAATCAAATCCAGAAGAAAACCATCAATAAAAAACATCAAAACTATGTCGAATCTCATAGCTATCAATTACCAAGATGGGATTTGCCCTTCGTAATGGAGAGATATTCTTTGTGCCTCTCGTGTGATATGATTCGGAAGCATGGTCATGCGCTACTCAGTTAAGCATTAACTGAGGAGTCAGACTAAGTGTTAGTCCAGTGAATCACATATCACGGAACGATAAGAGAGTTAAGCTATTAAAGGGATGGCAACTACTCGCCTATAGCTTGACAAGGTATATAGTGTGACAAAGGGACTTGGACAAAAGTCACATTGAAGGTTCATCTTCTGACTTACGGTACTTGGGAGTTGGCATGTCTTGCTAGAGGCTCCTATCATCTATCTGTTACCGTCTATCGACATGAGACCGAGTGTTCATGGGAGCGGGTTAGACTCAAAGCCATGAAGGGATACTTGGAGTAGTAGCTCATGTCGTGTCCAGGTGTACGTGAACCTACATAGTCACACACTTAAGGGATAGGAGCCCATGTGGATTAGATCCATGTGGAGATTGGGATATGGCCTATATGGGACTCAAGCGTTGAGCCCATCTAGGAGGGTATATAAGTGGAGTGATAAGGGATAGTCCCAGACCAAGCCATCACTTTATCCACTCCCATTTCGGGCTAGACAGGATCTAGCAATACTCTGCCCAGAGCTCCTTCCTATACGCGTGGATACCGGTAGAGGCGTTGCACGTGCACGCTGGAGACAAAGAAGCTCGTGGGTATCCAACGATTGAGTTCGCGGGATCGTTCGGCAATGCTTCGACGTGCTACATCAAGTTCCACATCTGTGCATCTAGCAGTAATCTCGTGGCCTATCACCTGAGCTAAATCTTAGGTGTTCCACGTAGGGTAAAAAGTTTTGTTTATCTCTGTGTGGCCCAACAAGAAGGGCAAGATTAAGTTCTCCCCGGTTCAAACCTCTCTTCTCTCTCCCTTATCCAACCACCCCCTTGAGAGTCTCCTTTTGCGCCTTGGCTTCTCTCCCCACGTCTCCAGGGGCCTCATCGGCCGGAGAGGAGAGGGAGAGGATGTCGGCCCTCTCTTGTAAATACTAGTTGTAGGTGGCGTGCCCTTGTGGTGCTTGACCTCGTACCGGTGATGGATGCGAAATATAGCCATCTACGTCCACATTTAAACTGGATATTATTCATATTTTTGATGAAATATCTCTCTAAACCCTGCCACTAATGCATGATGATAAAAGGGGTATGCAATCCTTTATTTCTATTTCTCCCTGCGCAGATAATGACGTTTGATGATGGGAATCACAACATTGAAGTCAAAGATATGATATTTCCAACAACCCGAAGAAAATAGGTGTAAGATCTCACCATAATAAGGTAAGATCTCTGTGATTGCAATGCTAGTCCCTGGATCGAAAATGCTAGCACCGACAGTTTAAGATGAAGTACACAGAAACAAAGGTCATTATTACATCGCATCTCCAGGAATATAATGGTTCTTACAACTCACTTAGCCCAAGGCTAAGACACTTCAAGTTCACATTACATAGCATAATAATAATAATAGAGTCTTTAGTCTTCATGCGCCACAGGCAAGCATGTCGAGTGTAGACCCGCAACCCTACTCATCATCAGAGTAACCTGCAACATAATAAGTTACAGCCACAAGGGTCAATACATTTGGAATTGTATTGGCAAGTGATACCAGAGATACTTAGTATAATCCAACAACTACATGAATATATGGCTAAGTGGGGTTATGGCTGGCTTTGCTAAAAGCTGGTTTAACTTATAGTTTTTGAGGAGTAAGTTTTTCTCATTCAACACTAAGGTACCAATGATAGACATCACTGAACCTCTACCCTTGTTCAACCACAAGTTTTAACTTAGAGAAATTTGGATGAGGAGATTATTGAACTACTTCACTGTCTTGAGGCTCAGGAATGTCCATAACCGGGGACACGGCTAAGTACTTAGTTTTACCCTCTCGAGAGGTGGCGCACTTTCCCCACAAGACTCGACATGCATCAAGACAAGACTTTTCAGAAGCAATCCCTCAGACCACCATGGACGCGTTCCATCCTATCATATCTACCACCTTCTGTCCGTCTGGCTGAGTTCTTGCAACTTAGTTGGTCAAGGCAGAGCCCATATGCCATGTGGTTGCACTAGAAGCTTCATGACAAGAATGTCTCCAATCTCTTTGTTCCTGGTTGGCCATCCACAAGTATGATACACCAGCTGACCATAGACATGGCCCCTGGGTAACCACTCAACATAATCCAAGCAAGCCCCATTCCACCCAGGTGTTTCATTAACATTAGTTGTTTTCTTAGTTAAACAAAATAATATCTTTCCATACTATCTTATGTGTATATTCCACCCATGAATTCTAATAGCATGGCTAAGCACTCTAGCATACGAAGTCTTTCAACTAGGAGATGCTACCAAGATATAATCTATAGGGTAGTATAGCATAATATGGAACATGTCAATAATCTTATCATGTTAAGATCTACCAAAATAACACTAGTGCAATAGTGAAAAATAATAGGACATGAGATGAAATATCACTTGCCTTGATAACTAGGGGAATAGGTACAATCCTCACAGCAACAAACTTCACAATCCACACAAGATCAATACAACAATAATAATTCAATCAATAAAACATTACAAAAACATGAATGCATGCAAAATGCAATGATATGATCACAACTCTATAATTTACAGAGTCTACAGTACTGAGGATATAATACCTCATCTAAATGCATAAGAAATACCCAAAAATAATTTATAGAACAATTTTTGTGAGCAAAATACTCCTAAAAAGGTTCTGCTTATAATTCCAATTTTTCAGAGGCAAAAGTGTGAAACAAGGCCTCCATAATAAAGGTCTCATTTTTCTGAATCCATAGACACCAAATTTGTATTTTTCTGATTTGTGGATCAAAAGTTATTGAATTTCTAAGTTAAATACTAAATCTGTCTATTTTTCTATTTAAATGAAATAGCCTGGCGACGTTGCGCTTTCCTATTGGCTGGTACCGATTCGGCCAGATCGATCGCTGTGGGCCGTCAGATCTTAAGTAACTATGGACGGATCTGATTAGCCCGTACCCTTTCCTTTAGTGATCTAATCCTAGCCGCTAAAACTTGATCGAGCAGTGCTTTCAGTAGCCAATTTGATGGCTGGCTCTCTGTGCACGGCGGAGGCTCGTCGGACGATGGTGTTCCGGTGGTCCTAAAGGGGCAGGGGGTCCATGGACTCTCACCAGAGGTCGAGGCGATCGTGGCGGTCTCGATGGAGGTCATGGTGGAGGGTGGGGTGCTCTTCCTCAATCCCGATTCCTCGCCGGAGCTCTGTCGATGGCGGAGCTCATGTCCCCGCGTCGGTGACGATGATCTGGGGCTCGAACAGGCAAGGAGAGGGGTTAGTGAGGAGCGCCTGGGTCAGCATGATCTAGCAGAGGCTAAAAAGGGGTGGCGGGAACCTTAACCTCACCGGAGAACTCGACGGACGGCGGCGTCAGAGGGAGTTTCACGGAGTAAATGTCGTCGACACAGGGCAAGAGAAAGCACGCGGCCAGAATTAAAAGATGCGCCAGGACATGGCAAGGGTGATAGGGCAGAGAGGAGGGCACGGCGCGGCCGAAGCTCACCGGAATCATCGCCGGAGTAGCGTCGAACAGTGGCGGTTTGAGCTTGTAATTGGGGAGCCTGGGGGCTCTCCAGGGGAAGTGGCTGAGGGGAAACGGTCGGGGAGAAGGAGGGGATTAAGAAGGGGTGATCACGGTGGAGGTTTAATCGGTAACGCCTTCGAGACGATTTGAAGCAGAGAAGGGGGTGGTGTTCGTCGCTTTGTTTTGAAGACGAGGCAGCGTGGCGTGCACAGGGCCCAGTGGTAAGTGGGAGGGGGTGGGTTGAGGGGGTGTGCAGAAAAACAGAGAGGGGGAGAGTTGGCCCGGGTGGGCTGGTTGGGCCGACTTGGGCCGAAAGGCCAGAAGCTGTCTGCTACTCTATTTTTTTCTTCCTTATTCTTTTTCTTTTTTTCTAATTCTGTTTTCTCCAAAACTTTTGATTTAAGGATTCAATTTGATTCAAACCAATTTGTGAACATTTGTAAAAACTCAAATTAGGTTTTTAGGGTATTATAAAACATATTTATCTTCTATTTTAATCCAAAGTATTTTTACTTGGACTTAATAGATAATATAGCATTTTCTTTGATTCTATTTTCAAAATAATTCATACCTTTTTATTCATGGCTCAAAATTGCACCAAATTTTTGGAGGACATTCTAAATGCAATGCAATTACATGCTATGATGATATGAGTGCAATGATGATGATTTCAGATGAAATTTTGGGATGTTACAAATCTAACCCCCTTAAGATGAATCTCGCCCTCGAGATTCGGGTTGGCTAGCAAATAGGTGAGGGTGATCTCTCCGAAGTTCATCCTCTCGCTCCCATGTTGCTTCTGATTTAGGATGATGGTTCCACTGCACCTTGCAAAATTTAATGGTCTTGGTACGGGTAATTCTTTCTGCTGTATCCAGAATCTTAATAGGTTTCTCTTCATAAGTAAGATCATTCTCTAGTTGAACTTCCTCTAATGGTATAGTGTCTTTCAACGAAGTTTCTTCCATCTCTGGGTGACACTTTTTCAGCTGACTGACATGGAATACGTTATGAACTGCTGACAGAGATTCTGGTAATTCTATCTCATATGCCACTTCTCCTTTGTGGCTCAAAATTTTGAAAGGCCCTACATAGCGTGGTGCTAATTTTCCTTTGATTCCAAATCTCTTCACACCACGAAGTGGTGATACCCTGAGATAAGCTCTATCACCAACCTCATAGGTAACCTCTCTACGTTTTGGATCGGCATAGCTCTTCTGCCGAGATTGGGCTACCTTTAGCCTATCCCTTACCATCTTGACTTTCTCTTCAGCTTCTTGGATTAGGTCTGGCCCGAACAAATTTCTTTCTCCTACTCCATTCCACAACAATGGTGTAGTACACTTCCTTCCATAAAGGAATTCAAATGGAGCCATTTCTATGCTTGATTGATAGCTATTATTGTAGGAAAACTCTTCGTATGGTAGACTTTCATCCCAACTGGATCCATAATCTAACACACATGCTCTTAGCATATCCTCTAATATTTGATTGGTCCTTTCAGTCTGCCCATCAGTTTGCGGGTGAAATGCAGTGCTGAATTCTAACCGAGTTCCCAGTGACTCGTGAATTTATCGCCAAAAGTGCGAAGTGAACTGAGTTCCTCTGTCGGACACGATACTTTTAGGTACCCCATGCAAACATACAATTCTAGTCATGTATATCTTGGCTAGCTTTGCACTTGTATAAGTGGTTTTCACTGGTATGAAATGGGCCACTTTTGTCAAGCGGTCAACGATAACCCATATGGAATCGTATCTAGATTTAGTCCTGGGTAGTCCGGTGATAAAATCCATACCAATTTTATCCCATTTCCAATCAGGTATTGGCAGTGGTTGTAATAATCCTGCCGGTTTCTGATGTTCTGCCTTTACACGACTGCACACGTCGCACAAGGCAATGTGCTCTGCTATGTCCTTCTTTAAATTATTCCACCAAAACCTCTCCTTAACATCCATATACATCTTGGTGTTGCCAGGATGAATTGAATATGGTGAGTTGTGCGCTTCTTGTAAGATCAACTTCTTAAGTTCAAGATCCTGCGGAACACAGATACATTTTTCATACCATAAGATTCCTTGATCATCTACATGGAATCCTTTTGCCTTGCCTTCACTAACCTTACTTTTGATTTCTTCTATTTCTTTGTCCAACTTTTGGGCTTCTTGAATTCTGTCCATCAGTGTGGGTTGCACTTCCAAGGATGCAAGGTACCCTTCAGGCACTATTTCAAGTCTCAGCTCTCTAAATTGGGCGCATAACTCCTCCGGCAATTCTCCTTTATTGAGGCCATTTACATGAGCCTTGCGGCTTAATGCATCGGCTACGACATTTGCCTTTCCAGGGTGGTATTGCAAACTTAAGTCATAATCTTTGATAAGTTCTAGCCATCTTCTTTGTCTCATGTTGAGTTCTTTCTGTGTAAAAATGTATTTCAGACTCTTGTGATCAGTGAACATCTCACAACGTTTTCCCATAAGATAATGCCTCCATGTTTTTAGGGCATGCACAACTAATGCCAATTCTAGATCATGAGTAGGGTAGCTTATTTCATGATTTTTGAGTTGTCTTGATGCATAAGCTACAACTCTACCTTCCTACATCAGTACACCTCCTAATCCTTGGTGAGATGCATCACAGTATACTTGAAAGTTTTTCTCAAGATCTGGCAAACATAACACTAGGGCTGACACTAGCCTCTTTTTCAATTCCTGAAAGCTGGTTTCGCAAGCTTCTGTCCAATTAAACTTATTCTCCTTCTTCAGCATATTAGTCATGGGCTTTGCAATCTTAGAGAAATTTTCAATGAACCTCCGATAGTACCCTGCTAGGCAAAGGAAGCTACGGATTTCTTTAATTGATTTAGGAGGTTCCCATTCTGTCACAGCTGCCACTTTTGCTGGATCAACAGCTATACCATTTCCAGATACTATATGTCCAAGAAAACCCACTTCATTCAGCCAGAATTCACATTTGCTAAACTTGGCATAAAGTTTATGTTCTCTAAGTTTCTCTAGAATCAGGCGTAGATGTTCTTCAAGTTCTTTGCTTCTCTTGGAATATACCAATATATCATCGATGAATACCACTACGAACTATTCAAGGAATTCCATGAATACCTTATTCATCATGTTCATGAAGTAGGCCGGTGCATTAGTCAATCCAAACGGCATCACTGTATATTCATACAAACCATATCTAGTGGTGAATGCGGTCTTGGGTATGTCATGTTCTCTAATCTTTAGTTGGAAGTATCCTAATCGAAGATCAATTTTTGAGAACACACATGCTCCCACTAGCTGATCGAAGAGATCATTTATTCTAGGTAGGGGATATTTGTTCTTTATGGTCACTTCATTGAGTGAACGATAATCTATGCATAGCCTTTGACTTCGGTCCTTCTTCTCAACAAACAAGACTGGTGCTCCCCAAGACGATGAACTTGGTTGGATAAATCCCTTTTTCAACTATTCTCCTAGCTGTTTCTTGAGTTCTTTTAATTCGTCCACCGACATTTTATAAGGTCTCTTCGCTATAGGCCCCGTTCCTGGTAGTAGGTCTATCAGAAACTCCACATCCCTATCTGGTGGCATGCCAGGTAATTCCTCGGGGAACACATCTGGATATTCCCTCACTATTGGCACATTATCTAGGCTAACCCCCTTAAGAGAATTAACCTTGCTCCCCTTGGGTTCAAAGTTAGACTTGAACCTGATCCTTTTCTTTTCTGGGGTGGTGAGCATAATAGTTAAGCAGCACAATCAATCACCCCTTCATAACGGGTCAACCAGTCCATCCCTAATATTACATCTAATCCTTGGGACTCTAGGATTATTAAACTAACCGGGAACTTGTGCTTTCCAATTTCTAGGATGATATGTCGGCACCCTGAATTTACTATCATTTCTCCACCCGAAGAACTTACCTTTATAGGACATCCAATAGTTTCAGTGGAGAGTTTGTTTTTGATTACAAATTCTCTTGAAATGAATGAATGCGATGCGCCAGTATCGAAAAGGATAAGTGCAGGAAAGGAATTAATCTTGAACTTACCGATCACGGCATCAGATCCTTCTTGAATTTCCTCCACATTAATGTGATTCACATGACCCTTTTGGAATGGGTTTGGCTTAGCCCCATCAGTCTTCTTTTCTTGGCATTCATTAGCATAGTGTCCTGTCTTCTTACACTTGAAACATTCCACCTGACTGATGTCTTTCTTCGCTGGCTGACTATAACGGTTCTGACCATTTTGGTTCCCATGGCCATGATTATTGTGATTGTTCCCGAATCCACTTTTGTTATGTCCACGATGATTGTTTCCATCATGGTGGTGGTTGTTGTTATGATGGTTATTATGATTCCCATTCTTGTGGAATCATGAACTCCCACTTCCTTCACCATGAGAGCGCTTGTGAGGAGATCTTGATCCAAACTTATCAAAATGGTGCTTCCTCTTTCTACCCTCCACTTGTTTCATCTTGTTTTCCAGGATGGTAGCTTTATCACACAAGGATTGATAAGTTGGAACATATGCAACAGATAGTTGCATAGAAATTTCATCATCCAGCCCATCTAGGAACTTCTCCTTCCTCTTCGCATCAGTGTCAACATCATCGGGTGCATAACGTGACAAATTATTGAACTCCTCGATGTATTCAGAAATACTGCGGTGGCGTTGCTTGAGGTTATGAAACTCCTTTTTCTTCAACCCCATTATTCTAGCAGAGATGTGAGTGGTGTGAAACCCATCTTCAAACATTGCCCAAGTCACTTGCTCAATAGGGTGAGTAATTTGGAAATTGTCCCACCAAGCAGCTGCATGACCTTCCAATAAGTGTGCTGCGAATCTGACTTTTTCTGCATCCGTGCATCCAACCGTAACTAGGTCCTTATTAACAGAACATAGCCAATCGTTTGCTACCATGGGGTCAGAGGTACCCGAGAACTTAGCAGGTCTCAGCCTTAGAAATCTGGTCAGCATATCCAGAGGTGGTGGATTGTTCTGGTTGTTGTTATTGTTATTATTGTTGTTCTGATTCTGGTTTGCCATAAATTGAGTCATCATTTGCATCAATTGGGTCTGTACAGCCATCATCTGCTGCATTCCATTGCGATTGTCATTGTTATCCTTGTTGTTGCGTCGGGGAGGCATCTGTGGGTTTAGTAAGGGTAAGTAACGATAGATAACCCAAATAAAACAACAATCAGACAAACAAGTTCCAACATCACAACAATAACAGAGTTTGCAAAAATAACATACTAGCATAGTCACCCACAAGTCGGTATGACCTATGCAACTCAATAATAATAAAACGATAGGTAGATGGAATAGTATCACTACTCCTCCATGTCAACTTCCTCCTCCACTAGAGCAAGTCCTGCTGCGAATCACCCCGCCTTGTATTCCTCTAAGCTTGTAGTCAAAGCATCGATCTTTGTTTGTAACTCTCTCTTCTGTGTGCGTAGCCTCTCTATCACCTCGTGATCTGCTTCCAGCTCTATGTTCTCTAGCTCTAACTCGGTCTCCAAGTCTCTAATCTTCTTGTTCTTCTCCTGAACTCTCTTCTCTTGGCTCTTGAATTTCTTCTCTTGGTCTTCAAACTTCTTCTCCATTTCCTTGATTCGATTTCCCTGTTCCTGGAAGGCCTTGTCCTTCTCCTTGAGTTGGACTCATAGTTCATCATTGCTAAGCATCACGTTAGTCCTATCAGTATCAAGGTGTCTGATAAGGCTCTCTAAGTCCTGGAGGTAGTGACGCATGGGCTTGATAGACTCCTTAGTGGCCTTGTCCAACACAATAGGCTCTCCATCCTCGTCGCGCCTCCCAAAGAAGTGGAAATAGTGGCTCTTGATCTCAGAAGAGTGACGTCCACATAGGCGTCCCAACAGCCCCTGCATAGCGACATCGAGGCCCCTCTCCATGTCATCATGGAGAATCATGAAGGTAATCTACCCCGTTTGGGGCTCTCTCTCACGCCCTGGCTGGGTATCTCTAAATCCCCATAAGTCCTTCCTCTGAAACTTCCTCGGCTGAAGTCCCTGAATAGTGGGGATTGGAAGGGCGAGCACTTGGACTAGCTCCAACATACGAGTCCCAAAGCGAGTCCCCTTGAAATCCTCGGCCGTGCTGTAGACAAAGTTCGGCATCTTTTGCATAGTATGGAGAAAATTAGTAACACACAATAGAGAAAGAAAATACAAGTCACAAAATAAGAGAGAATTCAACCAACAAAACATTCCAAGTAGCAATACATTAATTCAACTCAAGCACTCAAGGTTCCAGACATAACTTATTTTTGCCATACCACATAGGTTGGTATGGTCGAAATACTAACGTGATAAAACGCCAAGGGTGGTGGTCCAACTAATATCTCACTCCTTCTTAACCAAGGTGGCAATCTGGGCATCCTTGGCAGAAATCTGCTTGTCTTGGTCACATAGCTCCAAAGCTAGGCCTATGATATCCTTACTTAGGCGTTTCACAGTGGCCTTTGAGTCTTGGACAAGACGCTTCTCCTCCTTGAGATCCTCCTGAGTATTGAGCATTCTATACTTGAGTCTCTCCCCAAGTTCCTCAATAGCTTTCCATGCAGCATTCCTTGCAGAGTCAAAGAATGACGGGTGCATTTCAGAGTTGGTGAACATGCAGAATCCCGTACTCTTGGGATCGTCTTCCTTGTTCTTGTACAAGTGGAGTTGCACCCACCAATACTCTTTTCCTTCATCTATCACAGGAAATCCCTTGTACACAGCTTCACCATTCATCCCCAAGCCGAGCATGAGGTTCTTGAGTACATTGGGAAATTCTGTCTCACACTCCAGGGTCATAGTCATCAGTGGTCCCTTCTTGATAGATTCATTGATGGTGGACATCTACAAAAATAGATGAGAAGGATAATTAGGGAAAGCTTTACGAGATGAAAAGACAAGTGTAAAGTTGAAATATAGAGTTATTTTTCCTAAGGGTTTTCCTTAGTCTAATCCATTCTAGGGTCACGAACCTACAGGCAACACAATGCTCTGATACCATCTGTAAGATCTCAACATAATAAGGTAAGATCCATGTGATTGCAGTGCTAGTCCCTGGATCGAAAATGCTAGCACCCACAGTTTAAGATGAAGTGCACAGAAACAAAGGTCATTATTACATCGCATATCCAGGAATATAATGGTTCTTACAACTCACTTAGCCCAAGGCTAAGACACTTCAAGTTCACATTACATAGCATAATAATAATAATAATAATAGAGTCTTTAGCCTTCATGCGCCACAGGCAAGCATGTCGAGTGTAGACCCGCAACCCTACTCATCATCAGAGTAACCTGCAACATAATAAGTTACAGCCACAAGGGTCAATACATTTGGAATTGTATTGGCAAGTGATACCAGAGATACTTAGCATAATCCAACAACTACATGAATATATGGCTAAGTGGGGTTATGGCTGGCTTTGCTAAAAGCTGGTTTAACTTATAGTTTTTGAGGAGTAAGTTTTTCTCATTCAACACTAAGGTACCAATGATAGACATCACTAAACCTCTACCCTTGTTCACCCACAAGTTTTAACTTAGAGAAATTTGGATGAGGAGATTATTGAACTACTTCACTGTCTTGAGGCTCAGGAATGTCCATAACCGGGGACACGGCTAAGTACTTAGTTTTACCCTCTCGAGAGGTGGTGCACTTTCCCCACAATACTCGACATGCATCGAGACAAGACTTTTCAGAAGCAATCCCTCATACCACCATGGACGCGTTCCATCCTATCATATCTACCACCTTCTGTCCATCTGGCTGAGTTCTTGCAACTTAGTTGGTCAAGGCAGAGCCCATATGCCATGTGGTTGCACTGGAAGCTTCATGACAAGAATGTCTCCAATCTCTTTGTTCCTGGGTGGCCATCCACAAGTGTGATACACCAGCTGACCATAGACATGGCCCCTGGGTAACCACTCAACATAATCCAAGCAAGCCCCATTCCACCCAGGTGTTTCATTAACATTAGTTGTTTTCTTAGTTAAACAAAATAATATCTTTTCATACTATCTTATGTGTATATTCCACCCACGAATTCTAATAGCATGGCTAAGCACTCTGGCATACGAAGTCTTTCAACTAGGAGATGCTACCAAGATATAATCTATAGGGTAGTATAGCATAATATGGAACATGTAAATAATCCTATCATGTTAAGATCTACCAAAATAACACTAGTGCAATAGTGAAAAATAATAGGACATGAGATGAAATATCACTTGCCTTGATAGCTAGGGGAATAGGTACAATCCTCACAGCAACAAACTTCACAATCCACACAAGATCAATACAACAATAATAATTCAATCAATAAAACATTACAAAAACATGAATGCATGCAAAATGCAATGATATGATCACAACTCTATAATTTACAGAGTCTACAGTACTGAGGATAGAATACCTCATCTAAATGCATAAGAAATACCCAAAAATAATTTATAGAACAATTTTTGTGAGCAAAATACTCCGAAAAAGGTTCTAACTATAATTCCAATTTTTCAGAGGCAAAAGTGTGAAACAAGTCCTCCATAATAAAGGTCTCATGTTTCTGAATCCATAGACACCAAATTTGTATTTTTCTGATTTGTGGATCAAAAGTTATTGAATTTCTAAGTCAAATACTAAATCTGTCTATTTTTCTATTTAAACGAAATAGCCTGGCGACGTGGCGCTTTCCTATTGGCTGGTACCGATTCGGCCGGATCGAGCGCTGTGCGCCGTCAGATCTTAAGTAACTATGGATGGATCTGATTAGCCCGTACCCTTTCGTTTAGTGATCTAATCCTAGCCGCTAAAACTTGATCGAACGGTGCTCAGCGCGCAGCCACGAACTGGCGGCGCTGGCTCTCTGTGCACGGCGGAGGCTCGTCGGACGATGGTGTTCCGGTGGTCCTAAAGGGGCAGGGGGTCCGTGGACTCTCACCAGAGGTCGAGGTGGTTGTGGCAGTCTCGATGGAGGTCACGGTGGAGGGTGGGGTGCTCTGCCTTGATCCCGATTCCTCGCCGGAGCTCTGTCGACGATGGAGCTCGTGTCCCCGCGTCGGTGACAATGATCTGGGGCTCGAACATGCAAGGAGAGGGGTTAGTGAGGGGCGCCCAGGTCAGCATGATCTAGCAGAGGCTACAAAGGGGTGGTGGGAACCTTAACCTCATCGGAGAACTCGACGGACGGCGGCAGCAGAGGGAGTTTCGCCGGAGTAGACCGTGTCGTCGACCTGGGGCAAGAGAAAGCACGTGTCCGGAATTAAAAGATGCGCCAGGACATGGCAAGGGTGATAGGGCAGAGAGGAGGGCACGGCACGGCCGAAGCTCACCGGAATCGTCGCCGGAGTAGCGTCGGACAGTGGCGGTTCGAGCTTGTAATTGGGGAGCCTGGGGGCTCTCCGAGGGAAGTGGCTGAGGGGAAATGGTCAGGGAGAAGGAGGGGATTAAGAAGGGGTGATCACGGTGCAGGTTTAATGCGGGTAACGCTCGACTTCGAGCCGATTTCGAAACGGCAGAGAAGGGGGGAGGTGTTCGTCGCTTGGGTTTGAAGACGACGAGGTAGCGATGACGTGGCACAGGGCCCAGTGGTAAGTGGGAGGGGGTGGGTTGAGGGGGTGTGCAGAAAAATAGAGAGGGGGAGAGTTGGCCCGGGTGGGCTGGTTGGGCCGACTTGGGCCGAAAGGCCAGAAGCTGTCTGCTGCTCTATTTTTTTCTCCCTTATTCTTTTTCTTTTTTTCTAATTCTGTTTTCTCCAAAACTTTTGATATAAGGATTCAATTTGATTCAAACCAATTTGTGAACATTTGTAAAAACTCAAATTAGGTTTTTAGGGTATTATAAAACATATTTATCTTCTATTTTAATCCAAAGTATTTACTTGGACTTAATAGGTAATATAGCATTTTCTTTGATTCTATTTTCAAAATAATTCATACCTTTTTATTCATGGCTCAAAATTGCACCAAATTTTTGGAGGACATTCTAAATGCAATGCAATTACATGCTATTATGATATGAGTGCAATGATGATGATTTCAGATGAAATTTTGGGATGTTATACTAGGGGTCGTAAAGTGGAGACAGGTGCTTTAATGACCAACTATACAGCGGGAATAAAATTCCAGCTGTATAGTTCCTGTCATATAGTTGCCATCAACACCGTTAGGTCAAATAGAACAACTTTCTTGAAGGTACCTCTATATAAAGAGGCTTCGGGCAATGAGAAACAGGCTCTCGCCAGATCGCCAGTAGCCCCTAGAAACCTGCATCCACCATACCGAAGAGCCGCCAGAGGAATAGACTCACATCTAATCTCCAAATCCTTCTCCACCACCATAGCCAAATTCCACCACTTGTAATAGTAGATCTCATATTCGATTGGCGACATTGTAAGACTATTCGATATCAATTTCATGATTTTAATTGCAATGTTTATGATTGTTAATTTCATCTCTATGCGTGAGTAATTCTCCTTGGGCTAAGGGCTTCGGCCTAGCCATGTAGCTTTTGTGCATGTTATTTATCATAGATGGGATCATGTATTAGTTTGTATGACATGATGATTATTGTATCCTCTCTTGCCTCAATCCAAGGACTTTTCAGGTACCCAAGACCCCGAGGATTGAGCCAGGTATAGGGAGTATGAGTAATGACTAATCTGTAGGTTGGGAACCCCAGTGATAGAAGGTGTAGTACGGCTATATGTGAGGGATTTACTTGGTATTAACGGTGACGTCACTATGCATATCATTAGTTCTCTTTCTTCTACGGATGAGACTAGTACGTTATTGCTATAAGAGGTTGTGGATGCAATAACAATTATGGATGCACTGCCCACATATAATTATCTTCCTCTAATAATTACATGCATACTTTATTATTATCTTTTATTCCCATTAGATGTTTTGCATAGCTACAGGTGAAACCGAAAGCCCTAGGCCCTCTCTCTCCATCATTGACAACAACAAAAGGCAGCAAACTCTTGGTCCGATAAAACACAAAAAGAATTCTAAAACTCCCGAAGGTCCATTAAAGTAACTTCACTATGCTTTCTGCTTCCCGAGGATTCGATAACCTAGGTCTACTAGGGAAAAATAGCTATACTACATATGTAATACAGAACGAAGGTATCAACCCTTTTTCTGGCGCCGTTTCCGGGAAAGCAATAGCTACCCTGGTGAGGTTAGTAGAAACCATGCTAGTTTTAATTCTTGTTTTCTATTTTTGTTTGCTTTCAATCTTTATTTGAAAAACCCAAAAAATTAGTTAGCCTTTAAATTATTGTTTTTACTATCATAAGTCTTTGTTTAAGAAAACCCAAAAACATAGGAAATATGGCTGAAAAGAAGCTTGGAGAGTTTGCAACTCCCAACAATGATTATTTGCGTACTCGTATTACCCAGCCAACGATTGCTACTGATGATTATGAAATTAAGCCTCATTATTTAAGTTTGGTTCAACAAAATCAATTTGGAGGCTCCGATGTTGAGGACGCAGGTATGCACTTGAACACTTTCACTAAAATATGTGACATGATGCGCATAAAATATGTTGACCCTGATGCGGTCAAATTGCGCTTATTTACTTTCTCTCTTAGAGGAAGAGCAAAAGAATGGTTGCTATATTTGCCTAGAAATACTATTACACCATGGGTGGAGTGTACTACTTTATTTATGACTAAATTTTTCCCACCTGCAAAGACTATGCAACTAAGATCTAATGTTACTGGTTTTAGACAGGAATAGCGTGAACCACTAGCGCTTGCATGGGAGAGAAGGAAAGAATGCATGAGAAACTGTCCCAGTCATGGGATGGAAGATTGGTTAATTCTCCATTTATTTTATAGTGCTCTTAACCCTGTGTCTAAGTCTATGCTTGATACTGCAGCTGGAGGAACATTCATGGGCAAACATATTACCGAAGCAAAGCAACTACTAGACAATATGCAAGATAACCATGCTCAATGGCATGTGGATAGATCAAACACAAAGAAGGTGAACTCCGTCTCACCACAAGAAAATGAAGAACTCAATGCTAAGCTGGATAACCTCAGATTAGCCGTAAAAGGTAAGGAAACCTAGGTAAGAGCTATCCCAAAATCAAATATTGAAGAAATAGTCTTCAAAGCTCGTAATGATTATAACCCTGCTTGGAAGAAGAATTATAATCCCAATTTTCAGAAACATTATTCTAGTCCTACAGGTAACTATAATAATAGTATGGGAACAAGTAATGGTAGTCTCCAAGAAACACTTAAGTCCTTTATAGACTCAAAAAATGAGCAAAACAATATCCTTGTTAAAATAACGGAGAATCATGATGCTATGCTTGGTAAAATATCTAACCAAGTTGTAAGTTTGAGGAATGATTTGCAGGCCCTCCAAGAAAGAACGGGGATTGTTGAGGCACATCTAGGTAAGATAACCGAGAGTCAAACTCTCATTCTAGCTAAATTTGCAGGTAAAGCTAAGCCCAATCCTGTTGAAGACCTCAAGATGATGAGAATCCAAAGGGAGGAGCATGAAGAACTTGATTATAGTAATGCTCCTTCACCAAGTTACACCGTTGAAGATCTTGTAAAGAGGATCAACATCAAGATTCCGGTAAGTGAAGGAAATGAGGAAGTTATGTATCAACACTTTGTTAATCAGGTGGCAATAAAGGTACGTGAGATCTTGAGGAAGAATATAAGAAAATTGCTGAAAAATTACCTGTGAAGCTTGATGATATATTTGAGCCTACTATTAAGATTAAGATTGGGACCAATGAGATAGCTGCACTTTGTGATCTAGGTGCAAGCGTTTCAAAAATTCCAAAAAGTCTTTTTAATAAGTTAAATCTTGGCCCATTTGAAATCATTGAGTTAAAATTACATCTAGCAGATTCTACCTACAAACAAGCTATAGAGATTAAAGAAAATACTTTAGTATACATTAAAGGCTGTCCTGCTCTTATTGATTTTGTTATTGTTGACATGCCTGAAGATGCTACTGCTCCTATTATATTAGGCCATCCATTTTTAAGAACTAGTAAGGCTTTGATTAATCTACATGAAGGGAACGTGAAGCTTCAATTGCCTTCGTGGGATCCTTTTGTTATTCATTTTCCCAGGAAGAAGAAAGCCAAGCATGATGAAAAGGAATCCATCGCTTTGAAGGCCAACTATTTTGGAGTGGGTGTTCCACTCATCTGGCCTAAGTGAGCAACATTGAGGTCAAGCTATTAACCATAAAAGAGCGCTTCATGGGAGGCAACCCATGTGAAATAAATGTTTGAGTAAAGTTTTTAAGTTTTAGTTTAAGTTTTATGTTGAATAAAGAGTGCTAGAAAACTCCAGTTGAGGAGAAGAAGTTTGGTAGTACTAAAAATCCTACTTTATACATGCTGATGTTGGTCGACGATTTTTACTGTCATTTTTCTGTAAAAAACAAGGTGTTTCACTAAGTTTCGGGATAAGAAATAATTCTCGAAGAAACAAAATTTTTTTGATGACTACATAAGGTTTAACGACCAACTATATGGCAGGAATAAAAATTCCGGCTGTATAGTTTAGCCTTATAGATATCTTTGCCATCGACAAATTTCTCTTCAAAAGTACTAAAGGTTTAACAACCAGCTATACGGCGGGAATACAAATTGGGTTAATTATTGGTTTGCCACTAGAGGCTGCCATATGCTCAGTTTTGCCACTAGCATGGAATGGTGCTCAGTTTTGCCACTATTTCGAGCGCAACTGCTATGGCGACGCCAACCGGCCATTTTAAATGAGCATAAGAAATTCAAAAAAATCAAAAAAATGAAAAACATGCGCACATAGTCTTCTTATATCTTATACTAACGATTCAAGTTGATAAACAAGGTCTATATACATTCAAACGAAAATTTCATGTATTCTTGTATGTAGACCTTGTTTATCACGTATTCATGAATTTTGTGTTTGAATGTATGTAAACCTTGTTTATCAACTTGAATCATTAGTATATGACATAAGAAGACTATGTGTGCAGGTTTTTCATTTTTATGATTCCTTTTGAATTTGTTATGCTCATTTAAACTGGTCGGTTGGCGTCGCCATAACAGTTGCGCCGAAAATAGTGGCAAAACTAAGCACCATTCCACGCTAGTGGAAAAACTAAGCATATGGCAACCTCTAGTGGAAAACCAATAATTAACCCATAAAAATTCCGGCCATATAGTTCCGGTCATATAGATATCGATGCCTTTGTAAAATTTCTTTTCTAGGTACAAAAAGTTTGACGACCAACTATACGGCGGGAACAAATTGTTCTGGTTGTATAGTTCTGGCCGTATAGCTGCACCGCCAGGTGAAAACCCTAATTTTTTTTACAACAGACTAACTATATGGCGGGAACAAATTGTTCCGGCCGTATAGTTTGGCCGTATAGTTGCGTCCGACCGCAAAATCACCACGGGAGGTACTTCCAACTCCCAAACTTCAATCCTTTTTCTTTCTTCTACCTCCAAACTCTCTCAAAACCTCAAGAGATCTTCATCTCTACTCAATTTTGTTCGATTTCCTCGCACACAAGTGATCTATGGTATGTTTCTCCTCCGATCCTCTCACTACTATTTGCAATTTCATCTTCAATATGTTATCATTAGCAATCTAGGGTGAGACCTACTATGAACTAATTGCCATGATTCTCTTGCCTACATTATTATTTTGAGGAGACTCTTTAGTGTGCTATGATGAGGAATATGTTATGCTTATTATTGTTGGATCAAAAAGTTTTATTTTTGTCTTTTCTTATTATTTTAGATGATGAACACAAGGAGCCAAACTCGTGCTCATGCCGCTGCTAGTGCTTCTTAGGCTGCCGCTCAAGAACGCATGGGGATACAGTTCAGGGGTGAGCTCCAACGTGATCGCTTCAACAAGATCAAGAACAGAGAAGTGAAGGCAACCAAGTGGTCTTGCCCCATTATATTGAATCAACTCAGTATTTCTAATGACTTCGATTTACTTTGCAATAGGGTTGGCCTGCAAAACTTTGTATTCAATGATGTGCCTACTTATCGCCGGTTAACTCTTAAATTTCTATGTTCTTTGCAAAGCACCGTTAAAGCATGGCATGGAGAGGACATGATTTCTTTCTGACTTATGAACAACAATTATGCTTTATCACTAGATGAATGGTGCACCTATTTTAATTTTCCACACAATAATGATAATGACTTACATGCATCCTTTACTGGATTAGACCCTTCCCTGGAACAATATTACAATGGAATGAGTTTCACTACTAGAGTAAGCAAGGGGAAGAATATTCAACATCCTGCAATTCGCTATTTGTTGTATGTTATTGCTAACACCTTGCAGGCACAAAATGAGTTCACGAGACTCAATGAGGAGGACATCTTAGTCCTTGCAAAAGCTGCTTTCAACAAATACGACTTGTCACTCAACTTGGGCGCAATTCTTGTGCGCTACCTAGAGCACCAATCCTCCCAAAGCCAAGGATCAAACATAGGTGGAGGTGTCATCACCATGCTTGCCATTACCCTAGGAATCGACTTAGGTGAGTTGCAACCGGTGCAAGGTGAGCGACGTGTTGGTTTCTCTACTTTAAAAGATTGTTGAATGCTCACTAGGAGAGGTGGTGTTTATTACCTGCATATTGTTGGAGCTAGGCGTCTCTACCCCATTCCTTTGCCTAATGGTCTTTTCTCTATCGAGGAAGGATGTTTGCTATATGACTTGTAGGTTGAGCAACACCAATCCGAGGAGGAGATTCCAGATGAGGATGAGGAGCAAGAAGAGGAGCAAGAAGTTCCTTATCAAGAGGAGCAGCCACCAGCCTGGTTTGCTACATACCAAGACTTCCAAGAACTTGGAGGAACTGTGGAGAGAATAAAACCTCTCTTTGAACCTCCGAGAAACAACTAGTAATTTATCAACTCAATTTGAACTCGAGTTATGACTTTTCCCGCCACCACAATGATTTGAAGGGCTTGCAAAATCCTAAGCTTGGGGAAGTTTCCTCATTATTTTTTTGTGTTCATTTTTTTTTATTTCGAGGTTATGTTTTAATTTGATTTTATAAGAACTCGTGTTGGTTTACCCAACACTTTATCTTTAGTTATTTCTATTTGTTTTCAAGATTTTCTAGCCGATCTTTGCCGCCAATTTTCTATTCTTTAATTCCCTCTCTCAAAAACAACAAAAATATTTCTCCATTTATCTTTATTTTCCCTCTTCCTTCCTTTCTATTCTCCTTGTGGCTTTCAAATATTTGCAGGAGAGTGATCGACTTCGAGTTTCCAAGAAGCAAATCAAAAAGGAAGAGAGAAGTGGAACCAATCATGAGAGGTATGTCTTAGGACTCCCTACTTTTGAAGTTTGAGAAACCCTTGCTAGTTAGTAGTAAATGTTAAGAAGTTATATTGGTGGAGTGAGTCTTTATATTGTAGTAAAATTTTGTTTGCATGGGTATTTAGTTGGGTACATTTTGTTCCAGCTCTTGTAGTTAACCAAGTCTTGCCTAAAAATTTGCTAAACAATTGTAGTAAGAAAAAGTCTCACAATTGAAGGCTTGGGTGTTGTAGTGTTTAGTCTTTAAGGCTTATTTCCAGAGACACTCAACACCACAGAAAATAATGATTGACTTGATAGCTCTCTTTAAAAGGATTTGTTCAATTGAATTAATGTTTAGTGGTTTTTGTGAGCATGCCAAAGTTTGACTTGTGAATCATCAGAATGATATAGCTTTATGCGTGTCAAACTTCATGGGATGCCAACAAATCCCCTAGCCTATGAACGATTTTCATGGAGGAAACTCCTAGATTTTGGCTATGACTTGTTTAAAGATATGTAGCAGCAATGCTATAATGGGTACGATTCTTGGCAATCTCGGGTAGCTGTGTTCATGATGGAATCACTCCTCTGGCTGAAATGAGTAATCATTGTGCAAAAGGAACAAAAACCTTGGTGATGCCATGAGTGTCCATTACAACCCGATAAACTAACTAAAATCTTTGGCATGCTCTCAATTACTTAAGAACTGAAATTCTTAAAGGACAATGAATAGAAAGGTAGTGCTTGAAATGTATTGACTTATTAATGTGGGAGAATTGAGATACTCTAGTATATATGTTTTTCATGACAACTCTCACACTCTAAATTTTACATGATTATATTTCATTGTTCAAAGGCAAGCCTATGAGTTGATTACATGACATGGAATAAGGTTTACTCATTTGATTCATCCATGTTAACAATAATTTTGCTGCGCTATAAGGATGCATAAAAACCCGTATGATATGCTTGCCATTACTCTATCTATGCTGAAGTTTTTTAGATTTATAAAGTGGAGGAAACATGAGACTACCAATCATGAGTAAGATCACCATCTTGTTATTTCAGTTTAAATGCTGAGTTCCTTTTTGATTTTGGTTTTATTGCTCGAGGACGATCAAGTTTAAGCTTGGGGAGGTTGATGGCTGTGAAATATAGCCATCTATGTCCACATTTAAACTAGACATTATTCATATTTTTGATGAAATAGCTCTCTAAACCCTCCCACTAATGCCTAATGATCAAAGAGGTATGCAATCCTTTCTTTCTGTTTTTTCCAGCGTAGATAATGACGTTTGATGATGGGAATCACAACATTAAAGTCAAAGATACGAGATTTCCAAAAACCCAAAGAAACCAGGGGTCATGAAGTGGAGACAGACGCTTTAACGACCAACTATACGGTGGGAATAAAACTCCGGCCGTATAGTTCCAGTCGTATAGTTGCCATCGACACTGCTTGGTCAAACAGAACAACTTTCGTGAAGGGACCCCTATATAAAGAGGTTTCGGGCGACGAGAAATAGGCTCTCGCTAGATCGCCAGCAGCCCCCAAAAACCTGCATCCACCATACCGAAGAGCCACTGGAGGAATAGACTTAGATCTAATCTCCAATCCCTTATCCACCACCATAGCCATATTCCACCACTTGTAATAGTAGATCTCATCTTTGATTGGCAACATTGTAAGACTATTCGATATCAATCTCATGATTTCCATTGCAATATTTATGATTGTTGATTTCATCTCTATGCGTGAGTAATTCTCCTTGGGCTAAGGGCTTCGGCCTAGCCATGTAGCTTTTGTGCATGTTATTTATCATAGATGGGATCATGTATTAGTTTGTATGACATGATGATTATTGTATCCTCTCTTGCCTCAATCCAAGGACTTGTCAGGTACCCAAGACCCCGAGGATTGAGCTAGGTATAGGGAGTATGAGTAATGACTAATCTGCAGGTTGGGAACCCCAGTGACAGAAAGGGTAGTACGGCTGTATGTGAGGGATTTACTTGGGATTAATGGTGATGTCACTATGCATATCACTAGTTCTCTTTCTTCTATGGATGAGACTAGTAGGTTATTGCTATAAGCGGTTGCAGAGGAAATAGCAATTATGGATGCACTACCCACATATAATTATCTTGCTCTAACAATTACATGCAAACTTTATTATTATCTTTTATTCCCATTAGATGTTTTGCACAGCTATAGGTGAAACCGAAAGCCCTAGAACCTCTCTCTCCATCATCGACAACAACAAAAGACAGCAAACTGTTGGTCCGCTAAAACACAAAAAGAATTCTAAAACTCCCGAAGGTCCGTTAAAGTTACTTCACTATGCTTTCTGCCTCCCGAGGACTCAATAACCTAGGTCTACTAGGGGAAAAGAGCTATACTACATCCGTAATCCATATTGAAGGTATCAGCCGGTGTGGAGCTCCTCCATGGTGCCTACAAGCGGCGCATGGGGGTGGCCAAATCCTCCTCCTAGTGGTTTTCCATGGTGGCCAGTGTTGGTGAGGATGGGATCTGGTGGAGTCTCAACAAATAAGCTTGCTTGTGCTGGGGTTGGGCTGCAGCTACCAGGTCCGTGTTCTCCGCTGGCTGGCCATGGAGGCGGGGGGAGGAGGACTAATGCTGGTGTTCTGTAGGTCACCCTTGCACCTCCGAGCTACTCTTGCACCCGAAGGTTGCTCTCCACTCTGTCACATGGTGCTCTATTGGTGGGAGCGAGTGGTGGGAGTTTGGATGTCAGCAGCTCGGGATATAAGCTCGTGTTTTTGGGCCATCGCATTGATTAGAGCAGTGGTGCTGGCGTGCTTCCCTTGGCCGGCCGTGGTGGCGAGGGAGGGGAGTGTGCTGGTAGAACTGCTGCTAATTCTAGGCGAAGGCGGATAAGGGTTGCGCAACTCTAGGCTGCATGCTCTATTGATGTTCATCCACAATGATCTTATGGCGGAGGTGCGTCTGCCGGGCTACTGCCTTTTCTGGTTGAATGGCGGCCTGTGGGTTTAACCTCCTTCGGAGGCCCTGAACGAACCATGTTCCGGAGCTCGCCGCCCCTTTGCCGCCAAGTGGTTCATCCCGGAGGCATCAAGGTGGCCAGTTGTAGCAATTCTTCACCGGAAGTGAGAGCACGAGGACCTTCCTCCAAGACCTGGACATCTTTGCCTTGAAGTCGCTGCCGACTGATGGTGGAGAAGAACTAGGACCTGCTTGCTTTTTTTAGGTTTTGTCCTAGGGTCTTTTTTTGTATTGTTCGTGGCCTCTTCTTCAAATTCTAGGTTTGTCTGGGAAATAGATGAAAAGGTCCTCAATGTAATTTGTACCCACCTGATTAAGTAATGTGCAGCTCTGGGTCCTTCTGGACCCTTCCCCGTTCAAAAAAATAAGGGAAAGATTAAAAGGTTGATGTCCCTAAATCCTAAACCTCTCATGTACTTCGTATTTGTCGTCTCTACCCAAGAAACCCAATAAGCACGTATTTTCCCATCTTGCTTTCCCACAAAAAGTGTCCACCGTGTCAAAAACAGACTCCAAAACAGTCCAGGGTATAATTTTCCCGGTTTTTAATACAATAATTATAGGTGTTAGAGCATCTCCACTCGCCCCAAGGACCAAAACCACTAAAATAGGGGCGTAGAGAGAGAAAATCGAGCCCACTCCTCTATTAGACACCTGTAGTGTTCTAGTTCTATCTTGCTTGTTTTATGTAACCTCAAAAGGGGTCATTTTGTAATAACAAACTACCTTAAGGGCCTAAGTGCCAATTATTTTAACTAAGACAACATCACGGCTCGAACTACCTCTTTATAAGCTAGAGAGTGGGTGGTTGGGCAACATGATAAGAAATATAACCTAAATCCTCAGTTCCTCTTCCTTATGTTCTTACTTGTTCCAGCTGTAGGATTTATCTTATCTTGCCCAATTACAAGCTTTGTCTAGTTTTCCTTGCTTAGTCTGATAGGGATCCTGACACCCTCTCCCTCAAATAACGTGTCGGAATTACATCTCCAGCGCCCCATGGCCACACCCTTTAAAAAGGGAAGAAAGCAAGGGCTCCGGCTAAACAGAATCTGGCTATAATCGTGCCACGCGTCTTCTAGGACTACTAATCTCTCCTTTCTCTTTCCCCACCTCCGCCGCCCAACCACCACACCTCCTGCACCAAGAACCACACCTCCCGTCATCGGCCTCGCCCTTCTCCGGCCTCCTATCTTCCATGCACGGCCTCACCCTTCTCTGGCCACCTCTCCTCCATGCCCGGCCGCACGTCGCCCTTTGATGACCCACAAGTATAGGGGGTGTATCACAGTATTTTCGATAAGTAAGAGTGTCGAACCCAACGAGGAGCAGAAGGTGTTTACGAGTGATGACCCACAAGTATAGGGGGTGTATCGCAGTATTTTCGATAAGTAAGAGTGTCGAACCCAATGAGGAGAAGAAGGTGTTGACGAGTTGCTTGGAGCAGGAATTCTCTGTAAATACTTAGCAAACGGATTTTTAGGGGTTTTTGATAATGCAAGTAAATAAAGTACGAATTGAAAACTAAAATAAGATATGCAAAAGAGTAAATGATAGAACTTCTCATTAATATTCCATAACGTCAACTCACACCAAGGGATACATATCTAACGAGAGAGGGGACACTTCCATAATGCAAACCATCCTACATGCTAACTTTTCTATTCAGGATATGACTCTACTAAAAAGGTAAAAAGATAGAAGATAGTGATGTGATACCGCGGTCCCCCAAGCTTGGAACAAACCAAGGGGATGCCAAAACCTGATGACGAATTACTCCTTCGGTGGTGGTATTCTCTCGGTTGGCACGAGGAAATCTTCCAGCATCTTGCGGAGTCTGTTATTCTCCTCTTGAAGCACATCCACCTTCCTCCTAAGGACTCGATACTTGTCGCAGAACTCATCAGTTACTCGTAGAGCTTCCACTACTACAGGACATGAACTGAGGTCTAGAGTTGGAGGTATCAGCCCCTTCATGTCTGATGTCATGTCCTTTACCTAGTTGCGATCCTTTCTTGTTTCACCCGTCCCACGAGAGTCTCCTGCTCAAGATTGTGATGGAGCTCTCGATGGTGCAGTAGCTCGTAATCCTTTGAAGACGAACCCCTAAAAGACATCTGAACAGAACCTATCGAAACAAAAACACGATGAAAACACGATATACGAACCTCGGGGGATCCAGGGGATTATATATTACGAAGTTTTACAACAAAAGGAAGGTACTGGGAGAAAACAGGTTGGAGACCGACTCCGGGGCAGCCACACCACCTGGTGGCGCGGCCAGGAGGGGCCCGTGCCACAGGGTGGTGTGATCCACCCTGGTTCCGTTTCCGTCCCTCTTTCGCTTCGTTGCTTTCCTTGTTAGATAAAAACTGCAAAAATATAACTAGATAGATTTTTCGTGGACTTTTCCTTACCAGGACTGTTACCTAATCAAAAACAGACTCTGCAGGTCTCTGAACTTGGTCTTTGATAATTTTTCCAGAGTTACCATTTGAATAGCATCAATATCTTCATCTTCATACACTTATTTCTTGAGTCATGAAACCTTTCACTTTCTTATTACACCATTTTCTCCACTAACCTGGAAATTTCTTTCACACAAAACTTCACACAATTCTCATTACCAAAATTAGTGTAAGCAGGGTAATAAACCTTTTAAGTTTGATTTTAACTGAAATCCATCAAAACATAAGCTACTATAACTACTCCTTCTAAAAACCCAAAAAGAATTCAAAAAGGAAATCGATTTAAGAGGCAAATGCAAGAGTGGTAAAAATCTGTCAAAACAGACCAGCAGGTAAAGATCAGTTTTTAAAAAAATCTTATGTTGCTCAAATCAAAAAGTGAAAAACTAACGAAAGTTAAATAACAACCTGTGGCAGAAGCACAAAAAATTACAGCTCAATCCGACGTACAGGGATCTTTCACGAATTTTTACAATGAAGCACAAAAAATCTGTTTCAGGAAAGCAACTTCCCCAAATCTTACTTCTCTCTCATTAGAGGTTGATCTTGACACAAAAACCCAACAAAAAGGATAAGGAGAGGTTATTACCAAAGTCATAACTTCCAAGACTCAAATAAACAAAAAAAACTTAAAGCAAAAATATTGGGTTGTCTCCCAAAAAGTTCTTTCTTTATAGCCATTAAGATGTGCATGATAATTTCAATGACGCTCACATAAGAATATGAATTGAAGAAAAACAGAGCATCAAGAAGCAAAAATACACATGTTTTAAGTCTAACCCACTTCCTATGCAAGGGAATTTGTAAGAAAATAAGTTGTTGAAACCAAAGACTACTAGCATAGGAAGGCAAAACAAGTGCAACATAAAGACTTTCAGCATAAAGCGAGGAAACTTAATATTATTGAGATGCAAAAGAACACTTTTCCCTCTCTCATAGTAACTTTCAGTATCATGCATAAATTTAACGATATAACTATCCTAAGAACCATTGTAGCAATGATCATTTATTTTAACAGAAAACACAGGAATACTAGTTCTTATAACACTACTTTGTGAAACATTTTTTGAAGTATCCTTACAAAGAATAGTGTGTCCATCTTCTACATATTTAGTGACAAAGTCTTTCACATTTGCTACCATAGGTTCAACAGCTACTTGCTCATCAAGTTCAACAACTTTATTTGTACTTTCATTAACCATACTAGCTATCATAGAATGTTCCTTTATCTTAACTGGGAAAGACATTTTCTCAATGTAAGGTTCAGGTAAACCATGATTAGCAGTATAAACTTCAGTATTTCTTGCAGGAAAACTATTAACAATATCTTTATAAGGGTCATGATACTTATTCCACTTCTTTTTAGGAACTTCAATATAGGAAGCAAAAGCCTTAAAATAAGTTGCAATAGCTTGAGAGTCTAGACCATAAGCATTTTTAATATTTTGAAAGTCACCAGTTCCCATAAAAGATTCAATGCATTCATAATCATAATTTATACCTGACTTTCTTCCTTTATCATTCTCCCATGCTTCAACATTGTCTTGAATACGGTCTAGAAGATCCCATTTACCTCCTTCCATGCGTGAAAATGATCCAGCGCAAGAAGCATCCAATAAATCCTTATCATGAAGAGAAAGCCTTGCATAAAAGTTATTGATAATAATATTTTTGGGGAGCTCATGAATGGGACATTTGAGCATTAGTAACTTCAATCTCCCCCAAGCTTGAGTTGTACTCTCTCCATCAAGAGGCCAAAAATTATATATTTGATTCCGATCTTTATGAATCTCACTAGGAGGATAAAATTTTGAATAAAAGAGAGGCACAATTTCCTCCCATTCAAGAGATTGGCCATTCTTCAGTAGCTTATACCATTCCTCAGCTCTTCCTTTTAGTGATAATGAGAATAACTTCTTCTTGACTTGATCTGTTGTAATACCTGCACATTTGAACAACACGCATAATTCATGTATAAAGATAAAATGATCACCAGGATGGACAGTTCCATCCCCAACATAGTAGTTATCCATAACATGATCAACAATTCTTGTAGGTATTTTGAAAGTATCATTTTCAGCAGGTGTAGGTTCATCTACTACCTTAGTAGTGGTAGTAGCATTACGAAATAAGAAACTCAGCGAATTATCCATATTGAAAATAAAGTAACTAACAGAAGTAAACAATACTCACAGTAAAAGTTTCCTTTACCAGTTCCACTCTCCAATAGCGCTTCACTCCCCGGCAATGGCGCCAGAAAATAGTCTTGGTGACCCATAAGTATAGGGGGTGTATCGCAGTATTTTCGATAAGTAAGAATGTCGAACCCAACAAGGAGCAGAAGGTGTTGACGAGTGGCTTGGACTAGGAATTCTCTGTAAATACTTAGCAAACAGATTTTTAGGGTTTTTTGATAATGCAGATAAATAAAGTGCGAGTAAACGAAAGACAATAATAATAAATGTAGCAAGTGGCCCAATCCTTTCTTCATCAAAGGACAAGCCGGTTGTATTACTTAAGATGACCAAACGTTCTCGAGGACACACAGGAATATCGTCAAGGGCTTTTGCTTCATATAGTTGATTAATCTTCTTTAGTTTGCTAAGTGTTGTGTGGGTGAACCTGTGCTAATGTACCGACCTTCCTAGGACTAATACATACTTGTGATTATACCCCTTGCAATCATCCGCAAGTACAAGAAAGTAATTAAGATAGAAACCTAACCACAACTTTAAACTCTAAGATCCTGACATCCCTTGTGCAAAGGTTTCCTAACGGGGGTTCAGGTTTCTGTCACTCCGGCAACCCCTACGATTAATATCTAAATACACAATGCACCCCCAAGTCCCATATAGGTGAAGTGTCATGTAGTCGGCGTTCACATGACACCACTATAAGAATAACATCACAACTTAATTAACAAACCATTGAATCTTTCTCAACACAATTCCACTACTAACAACATGACTTCTCCCATGTCCTCAAGAACTAAACGAACTACTCACAAGAAATCATATGGATCAAGATCAGAGATGAAATAATGATAAGTAACAATATGAACATGAACGATAATTCAATGGTTCACTCAATAGCATCAACTACAAAGAGTAATCAACACCGGGAAAGTTTTCCCTAAGAACTATGGAAGATTCAACCCAATTGTTACAACGGTATGGAGTGGTGATGATGGTGCTGGTGGAGATCATGGTGGTGATGATGATGATGATCCCGATGAAGTCCAGCTTGATGGTGGTGTTGATGACGACGGTCTCCCCTCTTCGGGAAGGAATTCCCCCAGTAGAATTCTGTCTGCCGGAGAGATCTTTCTCTCTTTGTAGTTTTCTGTCCCGTAGAGGCGGCGGAATCTTTCTGTAGTCCCTCCCCCGGTATTAGGGTTTTGCGGGGATAATGTATGCCAAAGGCGAGAGCCAGGAGTGGGCAGGTGGCCCACACCACTGAGTGGCACCGCCGAGAAGTGGTGTGGGCCCCCTGTGGACCATCTCCACTCCCTCTTCTGGCATCCTTTGTCTTCTACAAAAATAGAATTTTCCATGTATTTTCCCTGATTTTCTGATCTTCGCGAATTTCGCCTCCAAACAGCCTCTTTTCCATCAGAATCCTGACTGCAGCGGTCCATGCTCCAAAAGTCATCAACCATGCAAAAACAGATGAAATAACATAAGTATCATCTCTTAATACGAAATATATCAATGAATAATAGTAAATCATGATATAGAATAGTGATGCAAAATGGACGTATCACCCTTCTCCGACCGCCTCTCCTCCATGCCCGGCCACACGTCGCCCTTCTCTAGCCGTGGGCAGTCGTAGGTGCAAGAGCATCTCCATGCAGTAGCAGGTGCAAGAGCATATCCATCAGTGGGCAGTAGCAGCCACAAGAGCATCTCCATCGCCCAACCGCCTTGCTGCACCGCCACCTTGCTACCGCCCAGACGCCTTGCCGTGCGTGTCGTGTCGTCGCCCAGCTGCCTTGCCGCGCCGCTGCCTTGTCGTGCTCTTCATGTTGTCTCCGAGCTACCTTGCCGTGCACGCCGCATTGTCGCCTTGCCTCTCTTCCATTTTCCTGATGCCGCTTGGCTTGCCTTACCGTGTCTAGCTTGCCTCGCCTGCCAGAGCTCACCCTTTCTCATGCCGCTGTCGCACATCCTTCCAGCACGACCGAGATCCGGTGGAGTTGATCGAACTTCCATGACAAAATGCTAGTTTCATACACTGGAGGTCCCACCGACGAAGGACACTATACGTGTGAGCTCCACCTCAACCCCTCCTCCACGACCTCGGTAGGGCATCAGGCAGGATGATGACGAAACGACGCTCAACTCGCCCACAAGGTGTTTGTGAAAATGCTAAAGCAATGTGTATTTTGGTTTTGGGGGTGTGACTGGTGATATGTGATATACACACCCTATGATAACAAATTAGCCATGCGCCTCCCCATATGGTCCAAAAATGCTTCCGCCCAAACACAATACAGGGGACTAGTGGAGATGCTCTTAAATGACCCAATTAATGTCTAGGAGTGGTAGGTGACCCAAATCCAATACTCGTGGGGGTGATCTGTAATTTTTTTTGTAGGGAGGCGGTGATATGTACTTATTTCTTCCAAGAAAACAAAAAACTACAGCCGACGCCCTAGCTCGAACTCGAGAGGCGACAGCCATGGCTTCCCAACTAGGGCTATAAGATCCCAGCTATTCAATAGTGGAATTGACAAGGAATTGAGGTGTGTAATTAGGGTTCTAGCCCAATCCACCCTTCCACCCTCCGGGCTAGTTCAGGATCCACGGCACCACCGTCCTTTCTACGGCACCGCCGTCCAGTGTTCAGTTACAAGCCGAGTCAATCTCTCATATTCTCTAGTCTCATATAGGAAAGATGGAGCGCTATTCCTATTACAAGGCCTTAGACGACCCATTCAGGGCCTGCAAGCCAACTAGGCTTCTTGGTGATTATCTTGGGCTGCTCTTGGTTTCTCTCCTGGCTTGTCGAGCTCTTGTTAGTCACATGTGTAGGCTGGTCGTTGACAATCCCCCCTTCTTGGAAATCTGCTTGCCCCCAAGCAGGCGAGTAGGGAAATTGCTGACGAAGGGCTTCAAAATCCTCCCAAGTGGCCATTTCTTCTGGGGCGCCACTCCATTGCACGAGCACTTGGACAATGGTACATAGGCCTTGTTGGCGCACTCGCCTCTGTAACACACAAACAGGAACCTGTATGACAGCTGATGGCTCTGATTTTTGCCATCTTCCGCTGCATTTAAATGTTGTTTTGGTCAAGCAATTGCCAAATAAACTCTCAACCTTGCAACTAATGACTAATAATTGCAAAGATATGCAAATCCCTTCTTTGATTTATGTTGTGCAGGAAATCACTTCTTTTAAGGCAAAATAAGGAGTCATAATGAAGGATTTTGAGGAAGTACACTGATGGCTGTGATATACAACACTTTTTAGCAATATAAATTGTGTCATTTTCTTATCATATCATGCTCCATCTAACTATTGCTATGCCTAATATGCATGATTACTTGTTTTTATTAAATTCAATATGAGCTTTGGAAATTTAGTAGTTTAGGTAGAATTTTATCCCTCTTCCTTGTCTTTGACATGTGTGTAGGTGTTGATGATGATTACTGTAACTACCTCGGTGAATTACGCTCCTAGTTACAAGCCTGGATGAGCGGAAATGGTTAAAATAGTACGGTGGGGCCCAAATGCCACTCACAGGTAGACCTTTCGGCCGTCCTAACCATTTCCAATCATCGGGACAAGAACGGACGGCGTGTCGGCAGCAAAGGATCAACTACATACACAAATGAGTATGTATGCAAGCCACCATACAACGGTACATGAGCCATTCCATCTAAAAGAAAGGAAATATATAGCATATCGGCAAGATCTAAATATCCTAGATAGAAATAATAGTTTAGGATATCTCCTCATACATCAAACATCAGAGTATCAGGCGGAAGCGGAAGACAAAATCCGAGTACGGATAAGAAGCAAATCGGCATAAGATGCCCCCATAAATAAGCACATCCCGCCCACAGATCTCACGGATCCCCGTTCCCGGAATCTCTACACCGAATGATCGTTGCCCACATCGTCCGTCTCCTCCAACCAGTATCCATCTTGCGTGTTTAACTGATCATCTGAATGAAAAAATTTATCTTGTGAAACCATAGGGGTACTCAAAGTCTTTATGCCTCTAAAGGGACACAACACAGGGTGGCGCAATTGCAGCAAAAGATAAACCCTAACAATTCTATAGATACTACGCTAACCATCGCCTAACGAAGATGAGCGGATGTCCGTGAATTAATAACAATGATTATAGCAGTTATAACGGTAATATCAACAGATCCATCCTCCTCCTAAACACCGGCGAGGAAGCGAGCGAACAACCCCCATCCGTTGGCAGTTTATTATCCATTCCATGAGTGTTGCACTATTTACTAGTCGGTACTTAGTCAAATTAAAAGCGGTACTTTAGTTATACTTGTCTATGATCGAAAGCGTGCTCCAAGTCGTCCATAACCGCGGACACGGCTTTGAAAGTTTACCTGCGGTGCACAAATAACAACACACACTCGATCAACCTCGGAAAAACCAAATCAAAACCAACGAGGCAGTCCGACAGCGATCACAGATTCGAAATATTTGAGGCCACCCATTAAGCTACCAGCGACGAAGTTGGCCGACTCGAGGCGGACTCAAGGTTTTGCGCCAATGGTATGCATGTTGGGAACCGAAAATGTGGCGGGCTTGTCGATCGCGAAAACACTCCGCTTTCCTAAGCGATGCGATTACCTCGCACAATTTAAATAAAGCAGTAAAGCATGGCATAAGTACAGGATAGTAAAAAAACCTCAAACTAGTTTGTGGCCCTAAGAAATAAGAATGAATCAAGCTCTGGCTCAGGGGGGTTCATAAGCCTCCCGGATGTGGATAGCGCGAATATTCAAGGAACAGGAATCAAGTACTCGGGGTCTTACGGGACACAAGTGAGCCTGAAAAACCAAATAGCGAATATGGCTCACCGATGCCACTTTCATTAGTTATCCCATTACTACTCAGGTTAAGTTGTTTAGGTACCTCGTTATCCATCAGACACTCACATACCCTACACATGCTGTGCTACGACTCGCATGGCTCAAACAACTCCTGTAGTAATGGCTCATGGGATGGAGGAACAAGCTTCGGTGGGGTTTAAAAGTAAAGGCTATGCAATACTTGGGATTCAATTTAATGCAATCGCGACTCAACGATGCAAGAATAAGAAAGAGTCAATAGGTACTATATGTATGCAAGCATGTGGTAGTGCTTGCCTGGCAGCTCAGTTGAAGCGAGAGAAGGATCTGGGTAGTGCTCCTGGGTATCTTGATATGTCCCCTGCTCAGCGTCTATTCGAAGAAGAACCAAACAAACAAGGGACAACATAAATAAAGTGCGCAAGCATATGAATTAAATGCGACAAGCAAACAATCATGCCATGATGAATGATGCACAATTTGCATGGCAATAAAGTAGCATGGCATGGGTGAGGTGTGTAATACAATAATAAAGCATTTAATTGAGTTTTGACCACATTTTAACCTCAAAATAGTTGCTGTACCCATTTTATTTATATGATGCATGCTGCAAAATAGATGATGGAATGCATAAACAGAAAGGTCTCGTCGAGCTAATCATTTTAGACATATCATTTGTTAAATTTGGAGTTATAAGACAAAAGTTATTAATTAATTAGGAAAAAGGGCATTTTATTGTAATTTAAATCAACTTGAAATTTTAAGTTTCCAAAATATATTTTGAATGGCATAATTGAATTCCTCATATTTTTCTGGTTTGGAAAACATATATTATTTGTATTATTTGGAAATATATTTTAAAAGATATTTAAAAACAGAATTATATTTGAATTTGAATTAAATTTAAAAAGATTTGAATTAAAACAGATACAGAAAAATACTTTTTCTACACAGGATTAGCTAGCCACAGACTATGACAGGTGGGTCCAACACTGACTCAGCCAACCTGTAGATAAAATTTCTCACTGTTCTTGGCCGCCACCACAGTGAGTGGTGGGGGGCCCAAGCGGACCCTGCGCCCGATGCAGTGTGGGGCTGCCACGCTGCTCGGCGGGGCTGAGTTGATGGGCAATCTCAGGAGCCTTTTGCAAAACGCCACGAAGGTGACCTGTGGGCCTAGAGGAGCGCGGTTTAGGAATAAAAAGCTAGAGGGTTTTAGTAAAGCGACTCGGCCTGCTTGCTTCTTCTCTCGCCTTATGACAGTCGATGCACGCCAGCAGAGCTGGCCTTGTGAGCTCGAACCGATGGCGTTCTTGGCCTTGTATGAACCACTGCGGTGGCTTGGGCTTGGTGTCGAGGTGGCGTGGCCTCGATAGGGTGCTATCTTGGCGGAAGTGGCGGACAGAAAGCAGCGTGCTGAGAGGTGCTCGAAGAAACTAACAGCGAGCACGATGGATGGGGAAAACGGAGGTGTCGGGAGGTTGGCCAGCTCACCGTGAGTGCGTCGGTCGGTTGGATCGACTCGGTATGATGGATTGGCGGCAGACGCAGCGAACCGGAGACTAGGGTTTAGGCTCGGCCTTGGCGTCGATCTGGTGGCTCTGGCGCTTCTCCTTGCGATCTGAGGAGACGATCTGAGGGACCCTCCTTGTACTCCTCGATCACCTCCACGTCGTGCCGTCGCTTGATGGTGTAGCCGAGAGAGGCCGAGGGTTTGCCAAGCCGGTGTGTAGTGGTAGGAGAGGCGGGGAAAAGGGGGCTGGCCTTGGGGTAGATCTCTGGGGTAGCGAGGCGGAGAGGTGGTGGGGTGGAGGATAAAGCGAGGATAGGGAGGAGGTACCGTGGGAGGTGGTAGATGAAAAAGGTGGCTCGCCACTTTCCTCTCCTCCCTCCTCACGTGCTCGGTCTGGGCGGCCGAGGCGGTGGGGGAGGCTTCCAGGTGGGGCAAGGCAGGAGGAGAGAGGCCAGGCTCGGGTGGGGCCGAGCTGCAGCGAGAGAGAGCTAGAGAGGGAGAGGGAGATGGGTGGAATGGAGCTCGGGTTGTAGCTAGGCTCGGGTAGGGTTTGGTTTGGGGTAGCTAGGGTTGGGGTGGTCAGGTGGGCTAGCTGGGTGGGGCCAGGGGACCATGTGGTGAGAGAGGAGAGAGAGGCCGAGAGAGAGAGAGGTGGTGTAACATGCTAGGGTTAGGGTTTAGCTTAGATGGGGGGTATGGTTAGATGGGTAGGTGATGGTCTAGGGTTTAGAGAGAGAGAGAGATGGAGTGGTCCTTTATGACAAGACCAAGCATGCTCTAGACAAGCTCCAACAAGATCAAGTCAAGAAAAAGAGAGGGAGAGAGAGATGGGAGATGAACCACTCAAGAATTCAAATAAACTCCAAAAGACTTAAATGTGGTGGTGCTTGCATGGCCCATGCAGAATAATTAATGCCATGCTTAATCTTGTGAGAACAATAATATTAACATAGCATTATTATTATGCATTCCCAAAATTGGATTAAAGGCCAAGCAAAAAGAATTAAAAGGATGCTCCATGTGGAGTAGATGGAGATGACCATGTTTGAATAGAAATGGGACTTGCTAGTGTGTATGTGCCACTAGGTATTTAGTAAGCCCAAAAATATCCAAACATGAAAATAACCCCAAAGCAACACACATGGGAACTTAGAAAAGGGTTCCACTCACAAGGCATGCAAAGATGGCCATGTGGCTCTCATGAACCAATAATGTGAAAACAATATGATGCTAAGATGAGAGCATGTGGAACAATAGAATTGGATCCATCCCAAACCATATGAGCTAGAGGTAAAACCAAATAAAGTGCAAAGCTCATATTTAGTTGGATGGTGGAATTATGGGGTGATGACAAGAAAGGTGGTGGAGATTAATAAAATATATGCCCCCAACTCAACTTGGGCATTTACACAATATATCAAGAACCAAATACAATATCAAGAGGAAAATACAATTAACAATGCATATGAGATAAGAACCAAATGAAGAAGGGTTTTATATGATGCTCAAATGCAAGGAGGCATGATGACATGAGCATGATATAATTATGATGCAACAATTATATATAGGAAGGTAGCATATATATAGACTAGGCTAGTAGCATTGCAATTGTTAGACAATTGGGATGCTACAATTACGGACAAAACAAAGGCAAAAGGAACCAAGAGAGCATAGTATGGAGGAGCTGCAGAGACCATACGTAGCCATTTGAGATATTGGAAAAGTGAATTTTTCCAACTTCTCCAAATATAGATCTAAGACCACAGGGTTGTAGCCCTCGATGATACAAACTCAACGAGCCCAAGAACATCCAAAACAGAGTTCGTATGAAGAAATGGCGGCCAAAATACTAAAGCATGCAGAGAATTTAATGAGCAACTATAGGACCAGAGCTATATTTTTGGTAGTATAGCTCCGCCCGTATAGTTGCCAAAAAGGTCCGAAATGACGGGATTTCAGCCTAGAAAAGCTTCAAAACCTTCCCTAAGTCATATGACGGTATTGGGAGAACCCTAGGGCACCCCTAAGGCCTATATAAAGGAGGGAGGGCCCAAGGAAGCCACCACAATATACATAATACACCATATACAAGATCTAGATCTCATCTACCGCCTCCACGGTAGCGCCCTGCCGCTGTGCCATCTCCATAGCCTCTACAGCTCCACCATGATCTAGATGTCTATCAACACCATCAAGCCATCTAAGCAAGACGAAGAGGAGGAGAAGGAGGACGTCGCCATCACCATGCCAACGCCACCATCACCACGCCGCCATCACCATCTCCATCGCCGCTACTCCTTCATCCTTCCCCATCATGATCTTCGTGATGGGTTGTAACATGGCTTGAACCCCCTTTTATTAATCTTATGATGATTTGAGTAATTGAAGTGTGGTGTGTTCTTGTTAATTAATATGTTTGTGCTTTTTATTTACATTGTTCTATTCATGATATTATTCTAGTGATTGGAGATGTCCAATCCATTGTTGAGGAATTTATTAGGGATTCACGGAGTGTCACAAAACTTATCATTAGTCTCTACTCGTTCCATGGACCTGACAAGTCCGTGACTAGAACTAATAGGCTATTTGCTATAAGTGATTTGTGGAGGCAATAGTAGCTTAGGATGCACCGCCCATAAAGATTTAATTTCCTCAAGATCACTCATGATATAGATAGGTATAGTGTTGCAAATTGCTTGACCCCAAAATGACATACGGTATATCTTGTGACTAACACACTTGCTTAGGAGTACGGTTGTCCATAGAATTTAATGCCTTTGCTCTAGTTTACCTTGATTGGCCTTGTTACCTTAATACACTATTCTATTACGGATGACCCATGTCCGGAGAGGGTGTGGACAATTGAGTTGTCTAGTTACCACTTAGCAATGATGGGAGACAACGATATATGAGTGACCGCCACAATTATAGTTAATAGCTATTCCATAAGCTATTCCAAACCATGGTTTTTGGTGCGTACGTGGTCGCATTGATAACGCGGCTGCGAGGGTCGTGTTCGCCAAGCTCCCATCAGGACAAACTCTTAAATATTTGCTGCTACAGGTACTGCAATAATCCTGTTTTGGTATAGGAACCCTGTCCATCAAATTGGCGCCGTTGCCGGGGAGCAAAGCGTTCGATTATCTACTCGCACATAGTTTATTTCCGTTTGTTGCTATTATGTTACTACTTTCTTTTATACTGAAAACAATAAAACAATTACAAAACCAAAAATTTATAAAAACGGTTGCTACTAATCATGTCTTCCGAGATAAATTGTGTTCAAGAGATAATACGAGCATTGGAGGAGATAAAGGATTCAAGTTCATCAAGCCTGGTTGCTAGACATGAGTTGATAAAGAAATTGTTGGACCAATTGGAAAGGCATTCATTATGGTTGCACGCTAATGATGGATCTTATTGCACAATTTGTATAACAGATGACCACCTTAATTTTCAATGTAATTATTCCAACAATCCTACTCTAGCAAATTATAATAGAGATAAATCCTATGCTAGTTTGGAAGTACTAGAATACATTCTTTTCAAAGGTGCATCTAAAATGGTATTTAGACTAGGAGTATTGATGTTGAAAGTGAAGCACTAGATGGAGTTTTTAATTTAGTATACCTCATATTCCTCTTTTGTGAAAATAATTTAAGTGGAGAGGAAAAGAAGCACAAGGAAGATGAGGAAGAACAGATTGATCACCCGCTCACACCTTCGACTCCTACATTTGATTCTAACTTTGCTATTGAAACACTAGTCAATGAAAATGAGGAACAAAAAGGTGAGGTTGACAAAGAGTCATACTATAACTTTTGTTTGTGATGCCTCTCACTCTAGTAGTGATTTTTATGATGCTAAAACTGTTGATAATTGTTCTGCGGATGCCTTGTGCCTAGACACTCATATGGAGAGCATTAATAATAATGAACTAGAGATAGAACCTTGCCATACTAACATTCAGGGTCCTGAACTCCCTGCTATGAAGGAAGAATACTATGAAGTCTTTCCCAACACAGGTAACCAAGGTAAAGACTTACGAATTTTATATGAATCTCAAATTCTCTCATTGCATCTATAAACGGAGGCATGTTCACCAAGCTTGGTGCATCAACACTCTCTTGAAAGCGAGAACTTGTTCATCTACATGATGTCAATGCACCGTAAGCGGGTACGACTCTGACCAAACTCTACTTCAAGATGCTCCAAGATGGTATGTACAACCTCACCTCGAGTCGATATCCCTTGGGATCCAGGTGGGTAATGTATGGAGCATCCTAGCCTGGCTTTATGGCTTTAAAGACAGCACTTCCCAGGAGGCAACCCGGAAGTCATTAGGCATCTTTCTTAGTTTTATGTCTTGAGTCTAGTTGCATTCATGTTGCATTGGCACATTTATTCTTCGCATGTCTTGCCATTAGAGTAATCTTGTTGAAGTTTTCAAAAGGTAGAATTTATTGTCACTATATTATGTGTTGCAAAAAGGAAGAGAAAATCAGTTTCAGGTGAATCCTTGAATTATATGTATTTGTTGGTCGAAAATTAAAGTTGTTATTTTACCATCTAAACAAAGTATTTCACTAAGTTACATGATAAGAAAGAATTCACGAAGAAATAGAATTTTTTTATGTATACAGAAGGTTTAACGACCAATTATACGGCGGGAATAAAAATTCTGGCAGTATAGTTCCGGTCGTATAGATATCTTTGCCATCAACAATTTTTATTTCATAAGTACAGAGAGTTTAACAACCAACTATGCGGCAGGAATAAAAATTCCGGCTGTATAGTTCCGGTCGTATAGATATCTATGCCTTTGTATATTTTCTTTCCCAGGGACAGACAGTTTGACGACCAACTATACGGTAGGAACATTTTGTTCCGGTCGTATAGTTGTGCCCGTATAGTTGGGAAAACCCCTCAAACGCCAACTGAAAGGTAACCATTGCTCAAAATTTCATTCTTTCTTTTTCCTTCTTCTTCTAAAACCCTCAAAGTACCACCTGGGGGCTTCTCCCATGTTTTAGAGAAGCCGAGCGTATGTAAACAATAAAGTTCTATCTCAGAAATTCCTTAAGTTGTAATTCTCTTTAGTAGTTCATGTTTTCTTTTCGTTTTTTCATTATTTGGGTGAACAGACTTTGTTCGTACACCAAACCGTTGTATTTTATTTTGTGTGTTATTTTTGCAGGGACTTGAACCTTGTGTGACGACGTGTACGATAGTGCCAACCATGCAAACACTCGCATGAGCCACCTGGTTGCTTCAATTCAACGTTTCAACAATCAGAGTCTGGTAAAACCTTCTAACTTGAACCCTTTTTTTAAGCACATAGGGGTTGCACACTCGTGTCTCGTATCCTGTTTCACTTGCACCTCATCACAATCTAGGAAAGGCCAGTTCTAGAACTAGTTGGTTGACTTAGACGTGGTTCTTAGGTTGATGAACTGACTCAGTGGGACTTGTATTTTTATCACTTGTGAGCTAAACCCGTGTCTTCAAAAACACAAAAATATTTTGTCTTCTTTCTAGTCTTGTTCCTACCAGGTTCTTAAGGAAGGCATACACCGGATCGTGAAGCATTCATTGAAGCAAAGGTTCTTTGTCCATCAAAGTAGAGGTTGAAAGCACCTCAACGTTAAAGTGCGTCACCCTTTCTTTAACTTAAGCTTGGGTAGGTAACCACTTCTTATACTCTCTTTTCATAACTACATTTTATCTTTTGTTTTCATGATCTTCTCAAGTGGATAATTGGAAAATTCTTAGCTTGGGGAGGTTATTTTGCATGCGTATAGTCTTGTGCAAAGTTATTTATCTTAAAAAGTTTTCATGCTATTGTGTATCTCTTTGTTTTTGAATGCTTGCTTAGGTGAGATTTTGTTCACATTTATATAAGGGATATACTTGCTCATGTTAGGCCCCATAGGAGACAAGCCATAGATTTGATGCACCTTGTTCAACTTTTATCTAGCTTGTAAAAAATATTGTGATCCTCTAAATATACATTGCCATGTTCTCTACATTTTGAAAATAATAAAAAAAAATATAATAAAGAAGTTCTTCAAAACTTGCTAGTTATTACTGTTCAGAATTGTCTTAAGTGAATGGTTATGGAGTAGCACGACCCCGTATGGCTGGAAATGATGGTCTTAATAGATGCTTACTGAGTGAGTTGTCAAATAAGAAATGATGTTTCAAAGTTCCGAGATTACATATGCCAAAATTTTGTCTTGGAAATCAAAGTGCGATATTGCTTTACGCGTGTCTTGCACCACTGTCGCATAACATGGGATGCTAATAACTTCGCTGGCCTTTAAACAATCCAAAAAGGTGGAAATCTTGGAGTTGGCTATGAGTTGCCCAACATATGTAGCAAAATGCTCTATTTGGGTATGCATTGGTATTCTCATGGGCCTGCGTTAAAAGCAAAAGTAGGAATACTCCTCTGACCATTATTAGAAATCATTATACCGAAAAGGGAAACCTTTGTAGTGGTCACGAGTGTCCTTCCTAGCCTGCACAGTCTCGATTGAACATATACCACTCTTTTGGCATGGTCTAGTTACTAAGAAATATGTTTTCTATGAGCTCAACAATCGAAGTTTGCACTTGAGAGACTTTAATAGATGGCATGCATGGGCAGTATTGGAAAATTCTATCTCTATTTATGATTGACAACTAACCATGTTCAGCTTTGCCTTATACAAATAAAAACACAAAAATATAATAAAGTGTGTATAGAAGGATCACAAGTTTACTTGCAAGCTAGATTTAACTTTGACATGGGGCATAGAAGTTTTTGACTAATCTCTAGTGGTTTGGAATAATATAACTGAGCTTATATTGCCTTGTATGATTATGTGCTATCTTGCTTTGAGCTTGCAGGAAAAACAAGGATACGGTGCATTGATTTTCAATGATAAGCAAGATCACATCCATTAAGTTATCGATCCCTTTTGCTCGAGGACGAGAAAGATCTAGCTTGGGGAAGTTGATGGCTGTGATATACAACACTTTTTAGCAATATAAATTGTGTCATTTTCTTATCATATCATGCTCCATCTAACTATTGCTATGCCTAATATGCATGATTACTTGTTTTTATTAAATTCAATATGAGCTTTGGAAATTTACTAGTTTAGGTAGAATTGTATCCCTCTTCCTTGTCTTTGACATGTGTGTAGGTGTTGATGATTATTATGGCTAAAACAAAGGCAAAAGGAACCAAGAGAGCATGGTATGGAGGAGGTGCAGGGAGCAGACTTAGCCATTTGAGGTATTGGAAAAGTGAATTTTTCCAACTTCTCAAAATAAAGATCCAAGACCGCAGGGTTGTATCCCTCGATGATAGGAAATCAACAAGCCCAAGAATATCCAAAATGGAGTTCGTATGAAGAAATGGCGACCAAAATACTAAAGCATGTAGATAATTTAACAAGCAACTATACGGTCGGAGCTATATTTTTGGTCGTATAGCTCCGCCCGTATAGTTGCCAAAAAGGTCGGAAACAACGGGATTTCGCCCCAAAAAGCTACAAAACCTTCCCTAAGTCATATGACGGTATTGGGGGAACCCTAGGGCACCCCCAAGGCCTATATAAAGGAGGGAGGGCCCATGGAAGCCACCACAATATACACAATACACCATATACAAGATCTAGATCTCATCTACCGCCTCCATGGCGGTGCCCTGCCGCCGTGCCGTCTCCATAGCCTCTACAGCTCCACCAAGATCTAGATCTCCATCAACACCATCAAGCCATCCAAGCAAGAAGAGGAGGAGAAGGAGGACGCCACCATCACCACGCCAACGCCACCATCACCGCGTCGTCATCACCATCTCCATTGCTGCTACTCCTTCATCCTTCCCCATCATGATCTCCGTGATGGGTTATAACATGGCTTGAACCCCCTTTTATTAATCTTATGATGATTTGAGTAACTGAAGTGTGGTATGTTCTTGTTAATTAATATGTTTGTGGTTTTTCTTTACATTGTTCTATTCATGATATTATTCTAGTGATTGGAGACGTCCAATCCATTGTTGAGGAATTTACTAGGGATTCACGGAGTGTCACAAACCTTATCATTAGTCTCTACTCGTTCCATGGGCCTGACAAGTCCGTGGCTAGAACTAATAGGCTATCTGCTATAAGTGATTTGCGGAGGCAATAGCAACTTAGGATGCACCTCCCATTAAGATTTAATTTCCTCAAGATCACTCATGATATAGATACGTATAGTGTTGCGAATTGTTTGACCCCAAAGTGAGATACGGTATATCTTGTGACTAACACACTTTCTTAGGAGTACGGTTGTCCATAGAATGTAATGCCTTTGCTCTGGTTTACCTTGATTGGTCTTGTTACCTTAATACACTATTCTATTACGAATGACCCATGTCCGGAGAAGGTGTGGACGATTGAGTTGTCTAGTTGCCACTTACCTACGGTGGGAGACAACGATATATGAGGGACCGCCACAATTATAGTTAATAGCTATTCCATAAGAACTTATCATGCACACCGGTATACACAACATTACTTGAGGAATCATTGCATTAATATTCCATCTCATTGCATTCACCTATTTTCAGTTTTACTTTTGTTCTAGTTTTCTTCTAGTCTTAGTAGTAGTTATTACAAAACATCTTAAATTCATTTTTCCTAGCAACTTATAGAGTAGGATATTTCCAAACCACGGTTTGGGTGCGTACGTGCTCGCATTGACAACGCGGCTGCGAGGGTTGTGTTTGCTGAGCTCCCATTGGGACAAACTCTTAAATATTTACTACTACAGGTACTGTAATAACCCTGTTTTGGTGCAGGAACCCAATCCATCATACACACGGCCAAGTAATTGGAGAAGCCAACCAAGGCATCAGTGTGCATAATGACCACTTGTACGGGCGTGGTCCGCCCGTACTGTTGGAAATATGCCCTAGAGACAAATAGTAGTAAGGACTATTATCATATTTCATATAGTTTATGATTAAGTTTTATATCATGCTATAACTGTGTTGAGTGGAAACATGAATACACATGTGATATACAAACAACCAGGGGTTCCTAGTGAAACTCTAGTCACTAGTTCATTGGTCAATAGATTATCAAGTTTCCTGATCATGTGGCATGTATGCCAGTTGGAAGTGAAGTCATCTCATTCCGAGAATGAGATGATGAACCAATACCCAACCTAAACATCATGACCCGATCATGTCACGAAGTTCAAGTTACGATGATTAGAAATGGATCCTCGTAGACTATTCCTTAGACCGTGAGGCTATATCAATCACTGTCTCCTGAGAGTGCTTAGATAGCATCAAACGCCACTCGGTAATACAGTGGTTATAAAGGTGTGTTCAAGTACTCAGAGGAAACTGTAGAGGCAATATATGTCAAGAGAGGGATTTGTCCGTCCATGTGACGGGAAGATACTCAAAGGGCCCACTCGGAGAAGTTATATCCAATAGCTGTGCAGCGTGTGATTTGATCACGGGGATATCACTTGTCGGAACGAGTCAAGTAGCGTTGTTCGGTAACGAGATTGAACACGACATGGTGATGTCATTGATCAGATCTCGGGCAATGCAAGTATAGAGTGACAAAGGGAATAAGACACGACTGTCCCGGTTAAAACGACAAAAGATCTTCGCGGAACGCACAGGGGTCACATGGCTATCCAGGTCCCTCTATCGATCATTGGTGCGGGAGTGTCCCAACCATGTCTGGAGTGTTCCTGAACCATGGGGTATCACGCTTAAGGGCTTGATAATGCTTAGAGAGTGTTTATAGGATCCGTAGAATCGCCGAAGAATAGTAGAGAGAAAATCAGAAGGGTTTCGGTAAGTCCGGAGGATGTCCGGAGTGGAGGTGGAAGGTGTTCCATGGCCACGGAGATTGAATAATGTGTGAATGAATGTTAAATGTTGATTTAATCATTTATTCATAATTATTTAATAAAGATAAAATCAATTAAAATGGTCAAAGGCTTAATGGGCCAATTTCCGGAGGGAGAGGGCCCATTAGGGGAAAGGAGAGAGGAAGAAGGGGCAAGGGGGCTGGGCCTAGCCCCCCGCGTGGGGCCCTCTAGGGGCTGGCCGGCGGCCTCCCCTCCCCCTCCTCTCCTTTAGTCCCACCCCGGGACTTTGAGGGCGGTAGTACCTCCCCTCCACCTATATATAGTGGGGGTATTTGGCGAGATAAATACACCAATAATCAATAAAGGTCTTCTCACTTTTGCGAGGACCTCCATTTGATATTTTCTCTCTACCCCTCTCTCTCGTGACCGTGGTCGCAAGTCTGGACTGCACGAGCGAGAGACATCTTCATCGCGGAGCGCCGTCGTGCTGCGGGATTTGGATCCTGGAGCTCTACTTCTGCAACTGCTACTGGATCGGGGAAGCGGGAGTCATCGTTAGGCACCGGACATGTGTAACTCCCCGCTAGGTGTCGCACTTGAGGCACTCAAGTCGTTGGAGCCAAGGAGCGCAAGGACTTCATCACGACCTTGAGGTCGGCTTCGGCTCGTCTACATCAACCACGCTCTCCTAAGCGTTGACAACGCTTTTTGGTCTTCAAGGGTAAGTTCGCGAAAAGCCCCTCCCGTTATTGTATTACCAATAGATAGGTCCTAGCAGCTTCAGGGGTTCAGGGGCGTAGGGTAAAATTTTATTGTTTTCATACGCGGAACCCCTACAGTGGTATCCGAGCTAGATCTATGCATAGTAATGCTAGTATGGGTAGAACACACGAGATGTAGCGTGTGGGCATTGATCTTTTAGTTGTTACCCTCCCACATGTACTTGTGTATACCGCAGTAATGCTTGATGAAGTGGCCCCCAACCGACTTTACGTGTTCATTCGCGAGACTGGTCCACGCTTGACATACGGCTTGTGCCGTATAAAGTGGCTTAGGGGGTGTCTGTCTCTCTCGCATTAGTTGGTATGCAATTTGCAACGGAGGGCCCCAAAAGGGGTGTAGTAGAGACAACTACTTGATCAGCGTTGTGCTGAAAGTTCGTAGGTAAGAACGGTTCTTGTGCGAAAGCCCATTCGGCCACGTAAAACATGCAAAGATAAAGTAGAGGCGTCTAACTTTGTTTTACAGGGGGGCGTTGCTTTGTGATATGGTTGTGGCAAAGGTAAAGTGATTACCTTTTTTATGTAGTAGTAGATAGTCACGGAGGTGATGGACTACCATGTCGGAATGACACCGGTACCCTGGTGTCTACGACGCCAGAACCCGGTGACGGCGGATGGAGATCACGACGTGAAGGACCATATCACATAGCATTTACATTCAATGTTATTGTTTGTATATCTTATTGTGTGCTAGTATTAGATACTCAACAGTAGCCTAATAAGATGATCCCTGTTAAAATTACCAAATATTGTGTTCCCCCTTAGTGTGCACCACCAAGAAAGTTCTTCGGTATGAGGCGATCTAGGGTACATGCCTGGGTGTCAGACATATCTATGTTCGCATACAGTGGGTGTAAGCCATGTTGCACAGCGAATACACTAAGGTTGAGTTGTTGAGCCTAGCATGTGCAGACATGGCCTTGGAACACGGATGGTCGAAAGATCGATCACGAGTCGCATGAATGATGTGACCGACGTTTAGCGTCCACCCTTGAACCCACATTGATGGCCGTGACGATCGGGGGAGATGTGGCTGATAGGGGTCGTGTTATCACTAGGAACCCTTTTGGGGATAGGTGTTTCTGAGGGGAGTTATTATTAACTCATTTAATTATAAACTTAGTCTAAATTCCTTTTTGCAATTATAAATGTAGAAAATCGTTCTCCCCGAGATTACCTTCCCTATCGACAATTGGTTAAAACGAGAAAAGCTCAAGTTAGATGGATCCAACTTTTCTGCATGGGCCATACGCCTGTTTGATCTCCTTGGTGAGAACAGTGTAGCTGACTACATGACCTACGAGATGTATTTGGAGACACCCTATTCTCATGAGACCCACGAGCAGCAGGATCTGCGTTGCCGTCATCGTGTGATGGCCACATTCATATCAGTGACGATGCGCCTCGGAATGGAGGATGGGCTATGGCCAATGGTGGGAAGTCTTAAACCCCGAGTGGTCATGGCACATCTGAGATCGCATTTCGTGGAACAAGTGCGCATGTGGGAGTATGAGCTGATGGGGGACTTCCTCTCCATAAAGATGGAGGAGGGCTCCTCACTAGACGAACACTTGTTGAGCATATATGATGCATACATGAGTCTGGCATACTACCTGGACAACTGGTTCTCAAGCTCTTTTGTGATGGGAGTTGTGCTGCATTCGCTGCCACCAAGCTTCCAAGAACAAGTCAGGATCTGCATTATGAGAGGCGACATGGAAACATTGGATTTCCTCGAGTTCATGTCACATTTTAGAAATGTGGTGGATGAACCCAACGTCGCTAGGGTCGTCAATGACAAAGGTATATATTTGATATACAGTTCTTATAAATGTTATAATCTTGCAAACACATTTGCAGTGTTAAGTATATTTGATACTTGTTCTGTTTTGCTGAAAACAGGTCCTTCTCCATGAGAGGTGATTGCTGGAGTGGAGGTGACGTTGCGTGTTGATGGCGAGCATGATGATGATGGACGACGACACTCTCCCTCGACATTTATCATTTAGTTTGTGTTTAGGATGATTATTGTAATCAAAATATTGTGAACTTCTTTAGTGTGTCTCACACTTTGTGAGAAGGTTATTCATATGAGTTTGTAACAAACAGTTGTTCCACTTTTATGAATGATTTCTATTTGTGTTCATAACTTGTTTGATTATGTGTGAATTATCCTTGTTGTTTGAAACTAATTGATAATGCATGAACATTTGTAAAATATTAAAATGCCTTAAAATACCCAACTTAAATTATATTTCATTACGGAATGAAAAAACATTGTTTAAATTCAAAGTTATGTGATAATATGTGAAAGTCATTCGATTTCTTATCACATATAAATCATGCCTAAGTTCAGAAAAATAACTTAAACACTGTGTATTACTTGAATATAAAGTGTTGAATGAATTGTTAAAAGTTAATACATATTCGATGTATTGTATTTTAACGAAAATGGTAATTATCATTAAATGATTGTTTAACTACGTAAAGAAGTTTACCAAAGGAAACATGAATATGAAACTATTTGATTTGATCAAAATGTTTCATCACTAAAAGGGGTATAAATATAAAAGGGAATCTAATTACTATGATTTGATCAATAGTAATGAAATTCGACTTTATAAGAATGGCATAAAAGAAATTGTGGAATGCAAAGCGTTTTGAAACGTCAAAATGCAAAGCATCACAATGTGATATTAGATATCAAAGGGGGTGAATAGAAGGCACCAAATAAATCGTTGTAGTGTAGATGTAGAGACCATTAGTTAGAAATAGTTACCACTCAATTAGAATGTAGTGAACCATTTGAATTCGTGAAAGTTTTGGGGTTATTAGATATAACCAAAACAATAGCGAATAAGTCCTTGTAGAGTATTCATTGAAAACTTTGAATACGAAATCCATAGCTAAACCAAAAGAGAAGCAAAACAAGTATTGCTTGGATTTTGGTGCATTCTTGAGAAAACTCACTTTTGGTGATGTTTCTTGATTATGGAGCAAATGGAAAATAGTGAAAAACACGATGAGGATTCAAAACCCTGTATCAGATTGTTGAGAAGCGCAATGGACAATGTTCCTGAACGATTCTCTTCACAAAGGAAAAGATTCAATGATAATGATCATTGTGTTTTCCCCACTTGTGTTTTCACTACATGAAGTAGGATTCAAAATGTAACCCATATCTTGTATGGAGACATTTGTGGATCATTTGTCATGATTCTTGGAATATGACATACCTACAAACTACAAAGGAAATAATGGAAAACTAGAATTATGAGAAATCCTAAAAGCAAAATTCCCTTGAGATTAGAAAGCAATTAGTTACTAAATCTCACAAGTAAGAGGGGTTACTTGAATTTTCCCAAATGACTGCAAAGCCATAGTGGAAAAGGGGATGAATGACAAAAGCACAAATTTGTCAACTATTGGACGAATTCTAATGAATTTGATTCAATTGTGCTGAATGTCTAGAGGATTTAAAACTAGTAATAGTACTAGCATCTCATAGTAAATCTCTTAGTTTGATATTTGATCAAAGAATTTTGAAGTTGTTCAAAATAGTGAGTGGATGTGCAATTTTCATAAAATTGAGTGGGAGCTATGTAAGTCTTCCTAAAACGATATGTTGGCAACATATTTTTGAGTGGGCGCTTATACAGTGATTCTTAAGGGTGTTAAGAATAAAGGCGCAAATACTTATAAATAATGATTTATAAGATGTCTAAGTTGATAATAGGTGTATTATTCCTTAAGGGGTTCTAGAAAGGGTTTCCAGAATAGGAGTTAATTAAGGAACTGGTCCTTAATAACTCAAATTAGCAATAGTATTAAGTTTAAGAATCAATGGTTGAAAGAAAGAAAAGGATGATCATCATCCACTATGTTGAGACATAGGTTCTGTCCTAGTAAACCATGATGATAACTTAGCATAATATGTGATCCAAATAAGGAACGTTTAAAAGTGATTAAGTTCAAATCACAGAATGTTGAGTTGAGTTTGTCCGTAGTGTCTAGTAGAGAACTGCAGACATATTTTCCAAATCCATAAAGGATGACATATCTCAAAGCATAAAGGGTTATGTTATAAGGGAATATGTTGGAAACTCCCGTAAATACCGATTAGAGTCAAGTAGGAAGCGAGGTGAACCAAAACATCGAAAGTTGCACAGAGTGCACTAGTGTTTCGATGAATACATTTGTAATAATAGATAAGGGTACCATTTAAAGTGTTGTATACTGTTATGGCGGGGTTAGTTCGCTTTTAACATAGAATGCTGTGTCCCAGGGCACAGTGCCCATGAGAAAGCCTTCGAGGTTGATCTAACGTCACTGTAGGCTCCTGGAATCAGGCCTCGTTCTGCTGCCATAACGACGATGCATACACACAGATGCTATCATGTGATGATAAAGTAGTAATATCAATCAAGGTGACATTAGTAAGTTGCAAAGGATTTGGGACTGTAGAGTACAGACCCAAGACTCAACGTCTTCCATGAGCAAGCATGTTCAGGGTACCGATATATGGTGCCAAAGATTATGAACAAATGCAGCTAGTGTATTTGTACTCTAGTGCAAGTGGGAGACTGTTGGAAATATGCCCTAGAGACAAATAGTAGTAAGGACTATTATCATATTTCATATAGTTTATGATTAAGTTTTATATAATGCTATAACTATGTTGAGTGGAAACATCAATACACATGTGATATACAAACAACCAAGGGTTCCCAATTGTAAGATCCCTCCTTTGTAAAGGAAAAGATCCCTGTGATTGCAATGCTAATCCCTGGATCAATGCTAGCATCCACAGTTTAAGATGAAGTACACAGATACAAAGGTCGTTTATTACAGTCATTCCAGAGATAAAACATAGTCTTTTACAACTCATGGCCAAAGGCCTAATACAAGAGTTTATGGAATAAGTAAATAAACATAAGTCTTCATCTTCATGTGCCTCAGGCAAGCATGTTGAGTGTAGACTCATGACTCCTAATCATCATCGGAGTAACCTGCAACAATACAAGTTACAGCCACAGAGGGTTAATACTTTGGAATAGTATTGGCAAGTGATACCTTAGTATATATTTAAGTGGACTATAATACTATATGCATTTGGCTGGTGGAGCTTAGGCTTGCATTGCTCAAAATAGATTTTTCCCTACATTTTTGAAAATACTAAGTTTTTGTAAGGCACAAAACACCCAAGGCATCTACCAATCAAAGACTGAAGATCCACTCAGGGCATCTACCAATCAAGGACTGAAGATCCTTTTAACCCTTGTTCACCCACAAGTTTTATTTAGAAATTGGAGTGATGAGATTCTTGAAGTTTCCATGTCTTGATGCTCAAATTGTCCTTTACCAGGGACATGGCTAAGTACTTAGGTTTTACACTCTGCAGAGGTGGTGCACTTTCCCCACAAGACTTGGTTTCCCAAGACAAGATCCTTCAGTAGCCTTTCCTTAGTCAAATGGACGCGCTCCAACCTATCATCCCATCTACCACCCACTGTCCAAGAGACTAAGTTCTAGCATCCTAAGATCATGGCGAGCCCATAATGCCAAGTGGTTGCACTTGAAGCTCCTCAACATTTGACATCTCAAATCTCTTTGTTCCTGGGTGGCCATCCACAAGTGAGATACACAAGCCAAGTCCATGGCCTTGTGAACCACTCAATATAAACCATTCCTTCCATTCCACCCAGGTGATTCATTAACTTAGTTGTTTTGTTAAAATAAAACACAAGTCCAAAGACTTAGAATAATTTTTCAAAATGTGAATATATAAACCACCCTTGTTTTCTAGTAGCTAGGCTAAGCATGATAGTATTAGGATTCTTGACTTAGGTAATTTTCACTAAGGTTTCACCTAATAGGTTTTCCCATAGCATAGTTTATACTTAGCAAAACCCATGCAAGTCCTATAATTGGAAAAATAATACTAATGCATAGATAAAATATAGGAATGGAATATTCATGAAGATATCACTTGCCTTGGTAGTGTGGAGAGTAGCACTCGTCACAATCACAATCACTAGCAAAATCTACACACAAAGTTGTAGCACAATTACACACAAATATATACAAACAAAGATATTATGAATGCATGCATGCATGAATCTACTAAGTGGTGATTTTTTGAAAATTCTACCAAGCAAGTGCATGTTTACAGAATCTAAACAAGTCACAAAGTAACCAATACAAACTTATTTAACCCTAAAACAAAATACTAAACTAAATCTATACTCAAAAAGGCCTCAAACAAGTTTCTGCAATTTAAGCCAAACTAATGGTTACTATTTGCTAAAAAAAAGGATAGGCAGATAGGTCTTGTTTTACTGAATCCAACGGTATAAAGTTTGCAAAATCCAACGTGGAATTCAAAAGATATAGGCATTTGAATTTGGATCAAATTTCTGGTTTTAAATCTATTTTCAGACCTAACCCTAGCCACGCGTCCTTTGTAATTGGTTTGGTACCGGTTAAATGCGGATCGGTGATACAGACCGCTGGATTTAAAGGGGCAGGTGCGGCTCAGATCGCGTACCCTTCGATTAGTCATTCTATCCAAGCCATCGATCTGATCTAACCGTTCCTATTGCCTGGCCAAAATCTGGCGGCGGGCGGTGGCTACCGGTGGAGCAGTCGGTCGACGGAGGCGACGATGCAGAGGCGAGTGAGAAGAGGTAGCTCACCGGGCTCGGGGGTCACGGTGATGCTCGTCGTACTTCATGGTTGGTCAAGGCGCTCGAGTTCAGCGATTCCTCGGCGGAGTGGAGGACAGCGTCGATCGTCGTGGTCGTCGTGGGCGTCGCGTGAATCACCCCAAGGCAAGGCGAAGACACGGTTAGATTCACGAGTCGAGGCAGTCGGTGTGTGATCTAGAAGGCGCGGGCGATCTGGGCTTACCACTAGAGCTCGCCGGAGTTCGTGACAGAAGACGGTGGCGGCGATCGGCGATCTTTGCGGAGCTACGGTTCATGCGAGGGCAAACGAAATGTGTTAAAGAAGCGTAGAGATTCACGGAACCAGTTTGCAGAAACGATAGGCGAGAGAGCTCAGAACTCACCGGAATTCGCGGCGATCGTCGGAGGCGGGCTCTGAGAGTAATGCTCGTAGCTGGTGGCGCTCTGGGTTCGGGGTTTGAGGGAGAAGAGAGAGGAAGAGGATTCTTTAGCCTGGTCACGGCGAGAATTACTCGGACATTTAATCGAATTAACGCCATGGATTAAACCTGAAACGCCGCGTTGATTTGGGGATGAACTGGTCGCGGGGAGGCGATCTTGGCGTGGAGGAGGCCCGCTTGTCAGCCGAGGTGCGCGGTGGAAGTGGGGCTGGCTATCGGCGTCTGTTTGCGTGTGCTTGCGCGTGAGAGAAGAAAAGGAAGGTCCCCGGGTGGGCTTGCTGGGCTCGATTTGCTGTTGGGCCAGAACTCTGCCGCGCGGCCTTTTTCTTTTGAGAACTCCTTTTCTTTTTCTAATTCCATTTTTCTGAATTGATTTTGATATGAATTCAAATCCTTTTGAATACAAACTGCTTTGGGAATTTTTGCAGGGTTTTGTGGGTTCAAGTCATTTTAACTAAGTGGTTACCTTGCAAGGCTTGGTCAAGCTTGGGTTTTGAAATAAACAGAGACTTTGTCTCTAGTTTGAAAATGTTTGGAATAGGGTTTGAAAATATTTCTAAAATGGAAACTTGGGTTTAAATGCTATACCTAATCATTCCAACCATGGAGGCAAGCAAACAAGTTCATAGACAATCAAATCTCAAATGGTGATGGCCAATTGAGACAATTTGCCCACATGAAATCATAGCCTAAGTTTATGCATCTAAATGATTTTGAGAAAAACCCTATATGAATGAAAGATGCAAGGATGATATGAATGAGTTTTGAAACATGATTTTGGGATGTTACAAATCTAACCCCTAAAATGAATCTAGCCCTCGAGATTCGGATTAACTAACAAATAGGTGTGGGTGGTCTTTCAAGATCATCTTCTCTTTCCCATGTTGCTTCTTCTTGAATGATGGTTCCATTGTACTTTACAAAACTTGATAGTTTTGTCCTTGTGACTCTTCGTGGTCTCAAGAATCTTGACAGGCTTTTCTTCATAGGTGAGATCACTTTCTAGTTGAACTTCTTCCAAAGGTATGGTATCCTTCAAAGATGATTCTTCCATTTGGGTGACATTTCTTGAGGCTCACATGAAAAACATTATGAATTGCTGATAAAGATCTTTGGCGGTTCTATTTCATCATAACTTCTCCTTTGCGACTTAGAATGTTAAATGGTCCAACATATCTTGGTGCTAACTTTCCTTTGACTCCAAATCTTTTCACTCCACAGTGGTGATACTCTAAGGTAAGCTCTATCCCCAACTTCGTAAGTGACTTCTCTACGCTTAGCATCTGCGTAGCTTTTACATCGAGGCATGCTATCTTCAACCTGTCCCTAACCAATTTGACCTTTTCTTCGGCGTCTTTGATAAGATCTGGTCCAAACAAACTTCTTTATCCCACACCATTCCATTGCAATGGGGTGGTACACTTCCTTCCGTAGAGAAACTCGAATGGTGCCATCCCAATACGAGATTGGTGATATTGTTGTAAGAGAACTGCGTAAGGCGGACTTTCATCCCAACTTGCTCCATAGTCTAGGGCACATGCCCTCAACATGTCTTCAAGAATTTGATTAGTCCTTTCTGTTTGTCCATCGGTTTCGGGATGAAAAGCGTCTGAATTCCAATCTCGTCCCTAAAGATTCATGAAGTTGTCTCCAAAAGTGAGAAGTGAACTGAGTTCCTCTATCAGACACAATACTCTTAGGTACACCGTGAAGGCATACAATTCTGCTCATGTAAATTTTGGCTAACTTTGCACTAGTATAAGTTGTCTTTACGGGTATAAAATGAGCCACTTTAGTTAGGCGATCCACTACTACCCATATGGAATCATACCCTGACCTGGTCCTTGGTAATCCGGTAATGAAATCCATACCAATATTTTCCCACTTCCATTCAGGAATAGGCATTGGTTGAAGCAAACCTGCTGGTTTCTGATGCTCCGCTTTCACTCTACTACACACATCACACAAAGCAATGTGTTCGGCGATGTCTCTTTTGAGATTGTTCCACCAAAATCTTTCTTTCATATCCATGTACATTTTGGTGTTTCCCGGGTGAATAGAATATGGAGAGTTATGGGCCTCTTGTAGAATCAGTTTCCGCAATTCCGGATCTTGTGGAACACAAATACGTTTCCCGTGCCATAAAGTGCCTTGTTCGTCCTTATGGAAACTTTGAGCTTTCCCCTGGCTAATCTTTTCCTTAATCTCTTCTATATCTTTATCCGTCTTTTGAGCTTCTTTAATCTTATCCAACAGTGGGTTGAACATCCAAAGACATAAGATGTCCTTCTGGCACAATCTCCAACCTGAGTTCCTTGAATTGCCTACACAAGTCATCTGGCAATTTACCTTTGGTAAGACCATTTACAAACGCTTTACGACTTAGAGCATCTGCTACTACATTTGCTTTACCGGGGTGGTATTGCAAACTCAAGTCGTAATCCTTGATAAGTTCTAGCCATCTCCTTTGCCTCATATTGATTTCCTTCTGGGTGAAGATATACTTCAAACTCTTATGATCGGTGAATACTTCACAACGTTTTCCCAAAAGGTAATGTCTCCATGTTTTGAGTGCATGGACAACAGCGGCTAACTCTAAATCATGAGTAGGATAGTTTACTTCATGAGTTTTGAGTTGTCTCGAGGCGTAAGCCACAACTTTCCCGCCTTGCATAAGTACGGCACCTAATCCTTGATGCGAAGCATCACAATACACTTGGAAATCCTTTTCTAAATCTGGTAGGCACAAAACTGGTGCTGACACAAGTCTCTTCTTTAATTCTTGAAAGCTGAGTTCACAACCTTCAGACCAAGCAAATTTCTTATCTTTCTTTAACAATTCATCATTGGTTTAGCAACCTTTGAAAAAATTCTATGAACCTTCGTAGTAACCAGCTAAACCAAGGAAACTACGAACCTCTTTTACGTTCTTAGGAGATTCCCATTCATCACGGTGATACTTTAGCGGGATCAACTGCTACACCATCCTTTGTCATAACATGACCAAGAAATCCAACGTCCTCTAACCAAAACTCACACTTGCTGAATTTGGCATAAAGCTTATGTTCCCTTAGTTTCTCAAGTATCAGGCGTAGATGTCTTTCATGCTCTTCCTTGCTCTTGGAGTAGACCAAGATGGTCATCGATGAAAACGACAACGAACTTGTCGAGAAATTCCATGAACACTTTGTTCATCATATTCATGAAGTATCTTTGTAGCGTTGGTTAAACCAAAAGGCATCACTGTACTCATACAATCCATACCTTGTGGTGCTGTTTTAGGTATGTCTTGCTCTCTTATCTTGAGTTGAAAATAGCTCCCGATCAAGATCAATCTTGAGAACACACATGCTCCTTCTAGCTGATCAAACAAGTCATTTATTCTTGGCAAAGGATATTTGTTCTTGATGGTTACCTCGTTGAGAAGCGGTAATCTATGCATAATCTTTGAGTTCGTCTCTCTTTCTCTGAACAAAGCTGGAGCTCCCAAGGTGAAGAACTTGGCTGGATGAATCCTTTCGCAATTGTTCTCCAAGTTGTTTCTTGAGTTCCTTAAGTTCGTCAGACATTTTATAAGGCCTCTTTGCTCTTGGTCGAACCTGGTACCAAATCTATTATAAACTCCACATCTCTATCTGGTGGCATTCTGCAACTCTTAAAGCACATCGGATATTCACACACAATTGGCACCTTGTCCATGCTAACCCCTTAAGAGAATTTAGCTTACTTCCTTTAGATTTAAAATTGGACTTAAATTTTATCCTCTTACCTTCGGGGTTGTGAGTGAGGTATGATTGGCACAATCTAGTACTCCCTCATACTTAGCCATCCAATCCATTCCCAAAATCACATCCAATCCTTGGGAATTCAGGATTATTAAGTTCTTTGAAACTTATGTTTTCCAAACTCTAAGACTAGATCCCGGCATCCAAGACTCACTATCATATCTCCTCCGGAGAGCTAACTTTTATCGGACACCCAATGTTTCAGATGCAAACCCATTTCTATCAACAAATGCTTTTGATATGAATGAATGAGATGCACCAAAGATCAAAGAGTACAAATGCTGAGATGGAATTTAGTCCGAACTTACCAGCAACGACATCGGGCTCTTCATAGACCTCTTCCACATTGATGTGGTTGACCTGTCCTTCCGAAAAGGGTTTGGCTTGTTAGGTCCTTCAACTTTCTTTTCGGGACACTCATTAGCATAATGCTGACTTCTTGCATTTGTAGCACTCAACTTTGGTGATGTCCGTCTTAGGCTGACTTCTACTTCCACTTCCACCTCCACTATGGTGGCTCTTATGTCCACTCTTGTGGTTCTTGTACTTATCATTTTCATGACTGCGATGATGCTTGTTGTCATGACGGTTGTGGTTGTGGTGCTTGTTAAATTTCCCATGCTTGGGGATCTGGTGACACTATCATCATAGTGAGATCGTTTAAGAGGCGATCGAGCTGTGCTTGTCGGAGTGTTTCCTCTTCCTACTCTCAACTTGCTTCATTTTATTCTCCACAATAACAGCCTTGTCACCAATGACCCGATAAGTTGGAACATATGCCACGGACAACTGCAAATTCAGCTCATCATTTAAGCCTTCCAGAAACTTTTCCTTTCTTTTGGCATCAGTGTCAACCTCATCCGGTGCATAGCGCGCCAGATTGTTGAATTCTTCAATATATTCAGCCACCTTGTGGTGGCGCTTCAGTTGTGAAACTCCTTCTTTTTCAGGCTCATCATACCTGGTGAGATATGATTAGTACGAAAGCCATCTTCAAAGATATCCCAAGTCACCTCATCAATAGGTGTGGTGATCTGGAAATTGTCCCACCATGCGGCGGCTGGTCCTTCCAACAAATGTGCCACGAACCTGACTTTTTCGGCATCCGTGCATCCCACGGTCACTAAGTCTTTGTTCACAGAATGTAGCCAATCATTGGCCACCATGGGATCAGTCGTTCCCGAAAACTTAGCTGGCCTCAGACGCAGAAATCTGGTGAGCATATCAAAACACGGAGGTTGTTGTTGTTATTGTTGTTGTTGTTGGTGGGGTTGTTGTTGTTGTTCAGTTACGGATGAATGTCGTCATCATTTGCATAAGTCGTGTCTGCGCATTCATCATTTGTTGCATTCGGTAATGTTGGGGTTGGGGTTTTGTGACGGGGAGGCATCATGGTTTATTCATATAGAGATAAGAATGAGATACCCTTAAATGATTTATGCACAATACATTGCACAAGCAAAAACAAAGCATGCAAAACAGGATAAAAGTTAACAACGAGATAACAAAAGTCTCAAAGTAAAAACACACAAGTGGCAAGCCATCCACATGTCGGATGGTCCAATAATAAGTTCACAAATAACAAGTGCGGTAAATAAAGATAACTGAGTAGTCAAATCTACTCGTCAGCCTCAATCTCCTCCTCGACAAAGGTAAGACCTGCGTTCTCCATTGCGGTCTTGTTCTCCTCGATGGTAGTGGTCAAAGAGTCAATCTTGGCCTTGAGAGCCCTCTTCTAGGAACGAAGCCTCTCAATCACTGTCTGCTGCTGCTCTAACTCGAAGTCCTTGGACTGCAATTCCTCGGTCATATCACGAATCCTCTTGTTCCTATCCTGGACACGCTTCTCTTGACTCTTGAACTTACGGTCTTGGGTCTCGAACTTTGCCTCCATCTCCTTGACTATCTCGTCCTGCTGCGCGAAGAGCTTGTCCTTCTCGCGAAGCTGCACCTGGAGCTCGTCATTACTAAGCATGACGTTGGTCCTATCGGTATCCACGTGCCTAATAAGAGTCTCTAAGTCCTGGAGAATGCAGGCGTATCGGCTCTGCTGTGACCCTCGAGTCGTCCTCAAAGTCGATGGACTCTCCGTCATCATCACGCCTTCCGAAGGCGTGGAAGTGAGTGCCTCTAACCTGTCAGGAGTGACGGCCTAACAGTCGTCCTATCAGATCCTGCATGACAACCTCCATGCCTCTCTCCCTGTCATCGTGCATAAGCTTGAAGACGATGGCCTCCGTAGTAGGCTCGGTCTGGCGTCCTGGCTGGTTCACCTTGAAGCCCCAGAGGTCCTTCCTCTCAAACTTGGTGAGTGGGTGCACCGTAATGATAGGAAGAGGGAGATCGAGTAAAGTAGTAAGCTCTACGATACGAGGACCAAAAGCAGGTAACTGGAACTCCTCAACAGTGCTGATGGTAATAGGCATCTATTTATAAGATTGAAAAAGTTAGAACAACACAATTTAAGATAATCAAGTCAACATTCAAACACATTCTTGGAACACACAAAAAAAACATACAAGTCATGCATACAAGAATCCATTACATCAACCAAGGTTCAAACTTATTAAGGTATCATTTTGGAAAATAAGGTGATAGGTGGTGGTCCAACTAACGAAGTGCGCTTACAATCCTATCTCACTGGATCTGGTGGCTAACACAATGTTCCTAGTGGCAATCACCCTATCTTGTTCACATGCTTCTATCACTAAGTCTATAATATCTCCTCTTAAGTTTTGGTTGGTGACTTCCAACTCTTTGGTATGTTCCTTCTCTTTCTCTAAGTCTTTTTGGAGGTTGAGCATCCTGCACTTGACTCTAGCACTTAGTTCTTTGATAGTTTTCCAAGCTGCTTCTTTTGCTGACTCAAAGAATGTGGTGTGCATAAAAGTGTTGGTGTATATGCAGAAGCCCTTTTCTTTGTGGTTGTCTTCCTTGTTCTTGTACAAGTGAAGTTGCACCCACCAATACTCCACTCCTTACTCCATCACTGGAAAGCCCTTGTACCTTCTTTGCACCATGTACTCCCATGGTCTCCATGAGGTCCTTGAGAATCTTGGGAAACTCAGTCTCACACTCCAAGGTCATGGTCATGAGTGGTCCTTTCTTCACGGCTTCGTTGATGGAGTTCATCTACAAATAGAGATGAGAATGAGAAGATTAGAAAAGTTCTGAGAAGAATAGACAAGTGTAGAAGAAGTTAAAAAAATTCCTTAGTGGTTTCCAATCCTAGGGTCATAATCCTCTGAGGCAACACGTGCTACGATACCATCTGTAAGATCCCTCCTTTGTAAAGCAAAAGATCCCTGTGATTGCAATGCTAGTCCCTGGATCAATGCTAGCATCCACAGTTTAAGATGAAGTACACAGATACAAAGGTCGTTTATTACAGTCATTCCAGAGATAAAACATAGTCTTTTACAACTCATGGCCAAAGGCCTAATACAAGAGTTTATGGAATAAGTAAATAAACATAAGTCTTCATCTTCATGTGCCTCAGGCAAGCATGTTGAGTGTAGCCTCATGACTCCTAATCATCATCGGAGTAACCTGCAACATTACAAGTTACAGCCACAGAGGGTCAATACTTTGGAATAGTATTGGCAAGTGATACCTTAGTATATATTTAAGTGGACTATAATACTATATGCATTTGGATGGTGGAGCTTAGGCTTGCATTGCTCAAAATAGATTTTTCCCTACATTTTTGAAAATACTAAGTTTTTGTAAGGCACAAAACACCCAAGGCATCTACCAATCAAAGACTGAAGATCCACTCAGGGCATCTACCAATCAAGGACTGAAGATCCTTTTAACCCTTGTTCACCCACAAGTTTTATTTAGAAATTGGAGTGATGAGATTCTTGAAGTTTCCATGTCTTGATGCTCAAATTGTCCTTTACCAGGGACATGGCTAAGTACTTAGGTTTTACACTCTGCGGAGGTGGTGCACTTTCCCCACAAGACTTGGTTTCCCAAGACAAGATCCTTGATAGCCTTTCCTTAGTCAAATGGGCCAGCTCCAACCTATCATCCCATCTACCACCCACTGTCCAAGAGACTAAGTTCTAGCATCCTAAGATCATGGCGAGCCCATAATGCCAAGTGGTTTCACTTGAAGCTCCTCAACATTTGACATCTCAAATCTCTTTGTTCCTGGGTGGCCATCCACAAGTGAGATACACAAGCCAAGTCCATGGCCTTGTGAACCACTCAATATAAACCATTCCTTCCATTCCACCGGTGATTCATTAACTTAGTTGTTTTGTTAAAATAAAACACAAGTCCAAAGACTTAGAATAATTTTTCAAAATGTGAATATATAAACCACCCTTGTTTTCTAGTAGCTAGGCTAAGCATGATAGTATTAGGATTCTTGACTTAGGTAATTTTCACTAAGGTTTCACCTAATAGGTTTTCCCATAGCATAGTTTATACTTAGCAAAAACCATGCAAGTCCTATAATTGGAAAAATAATACTAATGCATAGATAAAATATAGGAATGGAATATTCATGAAGATATCACTTGCCTTGGTAGTGTGGAGTAGCACTTCGTCACAATCACAATCACTAGCAAAATCTACACACAAAGTTGTAGCACACAATTACACACAAATATATACAAACAAAGATATTATGAATGCATGCATGCATGAATCTACTAAGTGGTGATTTTTGAAAATTCTACCAAGCAAGTGCATGTTTACAGAATCTAAACAAGTCACAAAGTAACCAAGACAAACTTATTTAACCCTAAAACAAAATACTAAACTAAATCTATACTCAAAAGGCCTCAAACAAGTTTCTGCAATTTAAGCCAAACTAATGGTTACTATTTGCTAAAAAAAGGATAGGCAGATAGGTCTTGTTTTACTGAATCCAACGGTATAAAGTTTGCAAAAATCAACGTGGAATTCAAAAGATATAGGCATTTGAATTTGGATCAAATTTCTGGTTTTAAATCTATTTTCAGACCTAACCCTAGCCACGTCCTGTCTAATTGGTCGGTACGGTTAAATGCGGATCGAGTGATACAGACCGCTGGATTTAAAGGGCAGGTGCGGCTCAGATCAACGCGTACCCTTCGATTAGTCATTCTATCCAAGCCATCGATGCAGATCTAACGTTCCTATTGCTCGCCAAAATCTGGCGGCGGCGGAGCGGTGGCTACCGGCGGAAGCAGTCGGTCGGCGACGGAGGCGGCGAACGAGGCGAGTGAGAAGAGGAGTAGCTCACCGGGCTCGAGGTCACGGTGATGCTCGTCATACTCGCGGTTGGTCAAGGCGCCGGGTTCACCGCGATTCCTCGGCCGGAGTGGAGGACAGCGTCGATGCGTCGGGTGGTCGTCGTGGACGTCGCTGTGAATCACCCCAAGGCAAGGCGAAGACACGGTTAGATTTTTAGAGTCGAGACAGAGTCGTGTGCGTGATCTAGAAAGGCGTGGGCGATGCAGGCTTACCACTAGAGCTTCGCGGAGTTAAGTTCGAAGAAGATGGTGGCGGCCGGCGATCGGCGCTGAGCTACGGTTCATGCGAGGGCAAGCGAAATGTGTTAAAGAAGCGCAGATTCACGGAACCAGTTTGCAAGAACGATAGGCGAGGAGCTCAGAACTCACCGGAATTCGCCGGCGCAATCGGAGGTGAGAGACTCTGAGTAATGCTCGTGACTGGTGGCGCTCTGGGTTCAGGGTTTGAGGAGAAGAGAGAGGGAAGAGGGATTCTTATAGCCTGGTCACGGCGAGAATTACTCGGCCATTTAATCGAATTAACGCCATGGATTAAACAGAAACCAGCGTTGATTTGGGGATGAACTGGTCGTGGGGGGAGCGATCTTGGCGTGGAGGAGGCCCGCTTGTCGGCCGAGTGCTGTGAGTGGAAGGGGGGCCTGGCTGTCAGCGTCGGTTTGCGGGTGCTTGCGCGTGAGAGAAGAAAAGGAAGGTCCCCGGGTGGGCTTGCTGGGCTCGATTTGCTGCTGGGCGAACTACGCATGTGACCTTTTTCTTTGAGAATTCCTTTTCTTTTCTAATTCCATTTTCTGAATTGATTTTGATATGAATTCAAATCCTTTTGAATACAAACTGCTTTGGGAATTTTTAGGGTTTGTGGGTTCAAAAACAGTCATTTTAACTAAGTGGTTACCTTGCAAGGCTTGGTCAAGCTTGGGTTTTGAAATAAACAGAGACTTTGTCTCTAGTTTGAAAATGTTTGGAATAGGGTTTGAAAATATTTCTAAAATGGAAACTTGGGTTTAAATGCTATACCTAATCATTCCAACCATGGAGGCAAGCAAACAAGTTCATAGACAATCAAATCTCAAATGGTGATGGCCAATTGAGACAATTTGCCCACATGAAATCATAGCCTAAGTTTATGCATCTAAATGATTTTGAGAAAAACCCTATATGAATGAAAGATGCAAGGATGATATGAATGAGTTTTGAAACATGATTTTTGGGATGTTACACCAATGAAACTCTAGTCATTGGTTCATTGGTCAACAGATGATCAAGTTTCCTAATCATGTGGCATTTATGCCAGTTGGAAGTGAAGGCATATCATTCCGAGAATGAGATGATGAACCAATACCCAACCTAAACATCGTGACCCGATCATGTCACGAAGTTCAAGTTATGATGATTAGAAATGGATCCTCATAGACTATTCCTTAGACCGTGAGGCTATATCAATCACTGTCTCCCAGGAGATCTTAGATAGCATCAAACGCCACTCGGTAATATAGTGGTTATAAAGGTGTGTTCAGGTACTCGGAGGAAACCGTAGAGGCAATATATGTCAAGAGCGGGATTTTTCCGTCCATGTGATGGGAAGATACTCAAAGGGCCCACTCGGAGAAGTTATATCCAATAGTTGCGCAGCATGTGATTTGATCACAGGGATATCACTTGTCGGAACGAGTCAAGTAGCGTTGTTCGGCAACAAGATTGAACACGACATGGTGATTTCATTGATCAGATCTCGGGCAATGCAAGTATCGAGTGACAAAGGGAATAAGACACGACTGTCCCGGTTCAAATGACAAAAGATCTTCGTGGAACGCACAGGGGTCACATGGCCATCCAGGTCCCTCTGTTGATCGTTGGTGCGGGAGTGTCCCGGCCATGTCTAGAGTGTTCCCGAACCATGGGGTATCACCCTTAAGGGCTTGATGATTCTTAGAGAGTGTTTATAGCATCGGTAGAATCGCCGAAGAATAGTAGAGAGAAAACCGGAAGGGTTTCGGTAAGTCCGGAGGATGTCCGGAGTGGAGGTGCAAGGTGTTCCATGGCCACGGAGATTGAATAATGTGTGAATGAATGTTAAATGTTGATTTAATCATTTATTCATAATTATTTAATAAAGAGAAAATCAATTAAAATGGTCAAAGGCTTAATGGGCCAATTTCTGGAGGGAGAGGGCCCATTAGGGGAAAGGAGAGAGGGAGAAGGGGCAAGGGGGCTGGCTGGCTAGGCCTAGCCCCCCGCGCGGGGCCCACTATGGGCTGGCTAGCGGCCTCCCCTCCCCCTCCTCTCCTTTAGTCTCACCTCGGGACTTTGAGGGAGGTAGTACCTCCCCTCCCCTTATATATAGTGGGGGTATTTGGCGAGATAAATACACCAATAATCAATAAAGGTCTTCTCACTTTTGGGAGGACCTCCAGTTGATATTTTCTCTCTCCCCTTCTCTCTCTCGTGACCGTGGTCCCAAGTCTGGACTGTGCGAGCAAGAGACATCTTCACCGCAGAGCACCGTCGCGCTGCGGGATTCGGATCCGGGAGCTCTACTTCCGCAACTTCTGCTGGATCGGGGAAGCTAGAGTCATCGTCAGGCACCGGACGTGTGTAACTCCCCGCGAGGTGTCGCACTTGAGGCACTCAAGTCGTTGGAGCCAAGGAGCGCAAGGACTTCATCACGACCTTGAGGTCGGCTTCGACTCATCTACATCAACCATTCTCTCTTGAGCGTTGACAATGCTTTTCGGTCTTCAAGGGTAAGTTCGTGAAAAGCCTCTCCCGTTACTGTATTACTAATAGATAGGTCCTGGCAGCTTCAGGGGTTCAGGGGCGTAGGGTAAAATTTTATTGTTTTCACACGCGGAACCCCTACACGTACCGCCCGCCTGTAGTAGGTGGTGACGGCTTTGTCTCGTTAAACCCTACAACTTTCGTGAAGATGCCTATATATTTTGAGGCTCCAATCACCGGCCAGAGAGCCGCCATTCTCAGATTGCATCACAACACCTCCAAAGGAGATCCACACCATTGTTCATCCATAGTTCATCCATTGTTCATCACTTCCACCATCCATCCCTCAACTAGCCATAGCCATTGCTTTTGTACTTTTAGATCTCCTTGTGATTTGGCGACCATTGTAAGAATATTTGATTTCAATCTAAGTATTTGCATGATTTGTTATGAGTGAGTAGTCCTCACGGGCTATAGGTTGGAGAGAAACCTCGCAACAATTATGTGCATCTAGATCATGGGAGAATTGTATTTTGTTTGGATTCATGATATGTATCTTTTGTTTCTTCGTCTCTCGCCTCGATCTATGGACTTGTAGGTACCAAAGATCCCATAGATTGATAAAGGCTTGAGGTGAGATACTTGGCTAGCAGTGATCTCATAGGAAACTCAGTGAAAGAAAGGGAAGTATGGTCTTCGCTTAGCGCCCCATTCAGGATCAACAACAACATCACCACTTAAAGCTTTAATCTGTGTTTACACTTAATAATTGTTTGCAACCCGTGGCTTTGGTGTGTTCTCGGTTGGATTAAAAGTCTACTGATATGCCCGCTGCATCACGGGGGCTCTAGAATATTAGGATGTGTTACCCACAAAAGATTATCTCATTACAAACACTACACATGATTATGCTTATTATTATCTTTCATCCCATTTGATGTCCAGCCGTGGGTCGATCTTCAACCCTGGCCTATCTCCATCCATTGATTCAACCCCATTATAAAGTAAACTAGATTGGTCTGGCCAAAGTTTTCGCCTAGCTATGAAAAGTGAGATGAGAGCTTTGTGCTCTAAGGTAAAATTAATAAACAAAGTCTTGTAGATGCGTCCTTTCTTATTACCTCTTAGCAGTGATTTCCAAGGTTCGATTAAACCTAGGTCTTCTAGGGAAAAGCTACTATACTACATCTGTGAATCCGGATCGAAGGTATCAACCCTTTTTCTAGCGTCGTTGTTGGGGAAGCAATTTCACTATCCTGGTGAGGTCATTAGAGACCTTGTTTTTAGTTTTGTTATTAGTTGTAGTTTAATTCTTGTTATTAGTTTACTTTCTTGTTATCTATTTGAAAACCCAAAAAAATTAGTTACTTGTTATTTGTTTTCATTACTTAAAAATTACCAAAAAGATAAGAGCCATGGCTCAAAAGACATTAGGGGGTATGCTACTCCCACCGATGATTTTATTCGTCCACCCATCACTCAACCCGCAGTTGATGCGGAAACTTATGAGATAAAACCTAACCTCTAATGTTTGGTTCAACAAAACCAATTTGGGGGTTCATCTTCTGAGGATTCAGGATTGTACTTAAATACTTGGGATTTCTATTTTCGTGCCCTCAGTTCATTAGTTGTACTCAGTTTTCCTCAACCGCTTAGTTTTTCCTCACTTTTTCCCATCTCCTTGCACGAAACTCTCACATGGTACGAAACTCGCCGTCCATCAGCCTTGCCGTTACGTGTTTACAAGTGGGGCCGCATTCAGTATTATCCTGTAGTGGACCCTCAGCATTACGTGCTGACGAGTAGGGACGCGTTCTGTCGGGTCCCGTAGTGTACCCTTGTTGTTACATGCTGACAAGTAGGGCCACGTTCAGTCGATTCCCATAGTGGACACCTCTCTCAACTTATCTAGATCAGCATCGACCCCACAGCTTATCCACGTGAGCACCGGACTCACATCTTACCCAGGTTGGCGCTACAAGATGGGACCCCGATCCTGCCCCGCGCCCGTGTCGTTGCTTCATTTTCATATAGTGAAATGTAATGCATATACAGAAATTATACACCTGTGAACTCTTTTAAATCGCACTTAGAACATGATAATATTGTGCTAATAAAATCCATGGAGTGAAATATAATGCATAAACTTGCGTATACAAAAATTATACACCTTTGAACTCTTTGAAATCGCACTTAATACGTGATAATGTCATGCTAAGAAAATCTTGAGAGAATATCATTTTCATAGAGTGGAATGTAATGCACAAACTTGCATATGCAAAAATTATAAACCTTTTAACACTTTTAAATCTCACTTAATACGTGATAATGATGTGCTAACAAAATTTTGAGAGATTGTTATTTTCTCCCCTATTTTCATAGAGTGGAATATAATGCATAAACTTGCATATACGAAGTTTATACACCTTTGAACTCTTTGAAATCGCACTTAATACGTGATAATGTTGTGCTAAGAAAATCTTGAGAGATTATCATTGCCATGGAGTTAAATATAATGCATAAACTTGCGTATACAAAAATTATACACCTTTGAACTCTTTGAAATCGCACTTAATACGTGATATTGTTCTAAGAAAATCTTGAGAGATTATCATTTTCATATAGTGGAATGTAATGCATAAACTAGTATATACGAAAATTATACACCTTTGGACTCTTTGAAATCGCACTTAGATCATAATAATGTTGTGCTAATAAAATCCTGATCATTTATTATTTCCATGGAGTAAAATATAATGCATAAACTTGCGTATACGAAAATTTTAAACCTTTGAACACTGTGAAATCGCACTTACTAACGAGATAATGATGTGCTAGCAAAATTTTGAGAGATTATCATTTTATCTCCCCATTTTCATAGAGTGGAATGTAATGCATAAACTTGCATATACGAAAATTATACACATTTGAACTCTTTGAAATCGCACTTAATACATGACAATATTGTGCTAATAAAATCTTGAGAGATTATCATTTTCATAAAGTGGAATGTAATGCACAAATTATACACCTTTGAACATGTTCCCTTCAAATTATATTAAAGTTCATTTGTTTATGGAGTTAAAGTACCGGTGGCATACTCGTTATTTTGCATGGATAGAGGGGTGTCTGATGACCCACAAGTATAGGGGGTGTATCGCAGTATTTTCGATAAGTAAGAGCGTCGAACCCAACAAGGAGCAGAAGGTGTTGACGAGTGGTATGGATCAGGAATTCTCTGCAAATACTTAGCAAACCGATTTTTAGGGTTTTTTGATAATGCAAGTAAATAAAGTACGAGTAAATAAAAGACAATAAGAATAAATGCAGCAAGTGTCCCAATCCTTTCTTCAGCAAAGGACAAGCCGGTTGTATTACTTAAGATGACCAAACGTTCTCGAGGACACATGGGAATATCGTCAAGTGTTTCTGTCACTCCGGCAACCCCTACGATTAGTAGCCAAATACATAATGCATTCCCATAGGCCCATATAGGTGAAGTGTCATGTAGTCGACGTTCACATGACACCACTAGAAGAATTACACCACAACTTAATTAAAAAACCATTGAATCTTTCTCAACACAATTCCACTACTAACAACATGACTTCTCTCATGTCCTTAAGAACTAAAAAACTACTCACAAGACATCATATGGATCAAGATCAGAGATGAAATAACGATATGTAACAATCTGAACATAGACAATAATTCAATGGTTCACTCAATAGCATCAACTACAAGGAGTAATCAACACCGGGAAAGTTTCCCCTAAGAACTATGCAAGATTCAACCCAATTGTTATAGTGGTATGATGGTGGTGATGATGGTGCTAGTGAAGATGATGGTGGTGATGATGATGATGATGATCCCGATGAAGTCCAGCTTGATGGTGGTGTTGATGGCGACGATTACATCCATAAATGTTGCAACATGTGACTTGGTCACGAGGATGTAATATCACGGTAACAAGAAAATAGAACTTGTTGTTAACGAGATTGAACAAGGTATGTGATACCAATGATCGGATCTCGGACAAGTCATATCAAGAAACAAAAGGAACTGGATGCTACATTTAGCGGTTCAAACGACATTGTCATCAGGAATGCATAGGGGTCACATGGATATCCCTGGTCCCTCTGTTGATCATTGATACAGATCATGTCTAGAGCATTCCTGAGCCGTGAGAGGATACACTTAAGGGTACGATGAGAGCGATCATTCGTAAGACGGAATCAGAGTAGAGAATGAGAAAGCCGGAATCGTTCCGCGGAGAGATCCGAAGTTGTTCGGAGAAAGAATAAAGGAAAAGACCCGGAAAATTATTTTCGGATAAATGGGAATTTGCATATACATTTAGTATATGTTAAATATGAATTAATATATTCTAAATAATATTTAAATTAAGATTTATAAAGGCAACTTTTATATTAGGCCAAATCCCCGGAGGGAAATAGCGTAGAAGAAAAGCTGCAGAAAAAGAAAAAGGTGAAAGAAAAAATAATGCCGCTTACGCCACAAGGGCCAAAGGCGGCACTTAGGGTAAGCAAGTGCTAAACCCGTGCATGGCGGGTGGTACCGGCTGCTGGCGGGTTGCTGCCTTTGACCGAAAGTGACATCGTGGGTAGCCACAAAGTGGCGGGCGAGGGATGGCGCCCACCCGCATCTGCTACTAGTCACGAGACCCTAGGAGCTGGGTCACGGTAGCGCCGCCCACCAGTGCCGCCACTGTTCTTGCTGGTGTGCTGGGCTGTGGTGGGCAGGTCGGCCCACCCGGTCAGCTATTGCCACCGCCGGCTGTTGTAGCCAGCTGGGCCACTACGGGATGGGCCTATTCGGTTGTCCCAGTTGGCCCATCCGGCTGGGACGTTTTCCCCCTTTATTTCCTGTTTACTATTAGTCCCACATGGCTAACCTAATGGGGAGGGCACCCCCCCCCCCCCCCCGCCTATATAAAGGGGTGCCCATGGGTGGGATTAAACACACCAATATTTGGAGAAGTCCTTTGGTTAACTTCCTCCTTCCCTCTCTCTCTATACCTTGTGACCATGGCCCCTGTCTGTCTCTGTGAGAACGAACACGCAAAGACACACTGCTATACCGCAGGATTCCTAGCCGGATATCAACTTCCGCACTCCCGGCGGGATCGGGGAGCCGGAGGTCTCATCGTGCACCGGATGTATATGAAGACACGAGGCGCAACACTTGGGGCGCTTAAATGTCATGAGCCGGAGCTGCTGCACGATGAAGATGAAGAAGGAGCAAGGGGTGACCTGCGAGGAGCTTCGCGACCTTCAGGTTGGCTACGAGTACGACTACTTCAACCATGTTCCCCGTGGAACGTTAGCCGCGTACGGTCTACAGGGGTATGTATTCTCTACGCATCGGCCGTTACCGCATTACTACATAGATAGATCCTAGGCAGTTTTTGGGGTTCTAATGTAGGAATTTTTTGTTTTCTATTGCGGATCCCCTTCAGTGATATCAGAGCTGATGTATGCGTAGGAGTGTTATGCATGACGCCAAGACTTTATGTATTGTGCGGGCATTGATCCCTTAGTTGTTACCCTCTAACGTGTACTTGTTTATATCGCGGTATTGTTTGATGAAGCGGCCCGGACCGACCTTACGCGTATTCGTACGCGAGTCTGGTTCCATGCTCAACATACGGCTTGTATCGTATAAGTGGCTAGCGGGTGTCTGTCTCTCATTCAATAGTTGATATAGCATTTACAACGGAGGGCACGAAAGGGGTTTAATAGAGACAACTGTTGGATCCATGTTGTGGTTGGAAAGTTCATAGACTAGAAGCGGTTCTATTGCGAAAGCCCTAACAACCACGTAAAACTTGCAATAGATAAAGTAGAGGCGTCTAACTTTATTTTGCAGGGGGCATGTGATTATGATATGGCATTGGTCGTTGCAAAGGTAAAAGTAGTTTACTTTTCTGTTACTAAGTAGTATAGTAATAGTCATCGTTCTGATGGATGACCTGGTGGAGGCGTCATGGACTAGGTGTCAAACCAAGGGCAAGATGGAGATCATGCCGGAGCGCTCGATGCAGATCAAGGCGCAAGAAGCACCATATAATATCACATTATACATATGATGTTGATACCTGTTTTACATCTTATTGTGTTCTAGTATTTAGATACTCAACGGTAGCAAATAAGATAATCCCTATTTAATTCCAGTGTTCCGTGTTCCCCTTGTGTGTGCACCACCAAGAAAGTTCTTCGTTATGAGGTGCCCTGCGGTGAGTAGGGGTCAGACATATCTACGTTCGCATACAGTGGGTGTAAGCCATGTTGCACTGTTGGGGTTCCGCATATGAAAACAATAAATTTTACTCTATGCCCCTAAACCACTGAAGCTGCCAGGACCTATCTATTAGTAATACAGTAACCGGAGGGGATTTTCATGAACTTACCCTTGAAGACCGAAAATCATTGTCAACGCTCAGGAGGACGTGGTTGATGTAGACGAGTCAAAGCCGACCTCAAGGTCGTGATGAAGTCCTTGCGCTCCTTGGCTCCAACGACTTGAGTGCCTCAAGTGTGACACCTCGCGGGGAGTTACACACGTCCGGTGCCTGATGATGACTCCGCTTCCCGATCCAAAGAAGGCTATGCGAAGTAGAGCTCCGATCCGAATCAAGACGCGACTCATGGTGAAGATGTCACTTTCGTCAAGAGTCCAGACTTGGGACCATGGTCACGAGAGAGAGAGGGGGAGAGAGAAAATATCAACTGGAGGTCCTCCCAAAAGGGAGAAGACCTTTATTGATTATTGGTGTGTTTAATTTGGCCAAATACCCCCACTATATATAGGGGGGGGAGGTACTAGCTCCGTCAAAGTCCCGGGGTGGGACTAAAGGAGAGGAGGGGGAGGGGAGGCCATCGTCCCCCTAGTGGGCCTCGCGCAGGGGGCAAGGCCCATCTGGACACCCCCTCGGCCCCTTCTATCTCTCTCCTTTCCCTAATGGGCCCTCTCCCTCCGGAAATTGGCCCATTAAGCCTTTGACCATTTTAATTGATTTTATCTTTATTAAATAATTATAAATAAATGATTAAATCAATATTTAACATTCATTCACACATTATTCAACCTCCGTGGCCATGGAACACCTTCCACCTCCACTCCGGACATCTTCCGGACTTATCGAAACCCTTCTAGTTTTCTCTCTACAACTCTTCGGTGATTCCACCGATCCTATAAACACTCTCTAAGCATCAGCAATCCCTTAAGCGTGATACCCCACGGTTCGGGAACACTCTAGACATGGTTGGGACACTCCCGCACCAATGATCGATAGAGGGACCTGGATGGCCATGTGACCCTTGTGCGTTCCACGAAGATCTTTCGTCGTTTGAACCGGGACAGTCGTGTCTTATTCCCTTTGTCACTCGATACTTGCATTTCCCGAGATCTGATCAATGACATCACTATGTCGTCTTCAATCTTGTTACTGAACAATGCTACTTGACTCGTTCCGACAAGTGATATCCCCATGATCAAATCACACGCTGCGCAACTATTGGATATAACTTCTCCGAGTGGGTCCTTGAGTATCTTCCCGTCACATGGACAGACAAATCCTGCTCTTGACATATATTGCCTCTACGGTTTCCTCCAAGTACCTGAACACACCTTTATAACCACCGTATTACCAGATGGCGTTTGATGATATTTAAGCACTCTCGGGAGACAGTGATTGATATAGCCTCACGGTCTAAGGTATAGTCTACGAGGATCCATTTCTAATCATTGTAACTTGAACTTCGTGACATGATCAGGTCACGATGTTTAGGTTGGGTATTGATTCATCATCTCATTCTCGGAATGAGATGACCTCATTTCCAACTAGCATAAATGCCACATGATCAGGAAACTTGATCATCTGTTGACCAGTGAACCAGTGACTAGAGTTTCACTGGGAACTCCTGGTTGTTTGTATATCACACGTGTATTGATGTTTCCATTCAACATAGTTATAGCATGATATAAAACTTAATCATAAACTATATTAAATATGATAATAGTCCTTACTACTATTTGTCTCTAGGGCATATTCCCAACAGTCTCCCACTTGCACTAGAGTACAAATACACTAGCTGCATTTGTTCTCAATCATTGGCACCATATATCCGGTACCCTGAACATGCTTGCTCATGGAAGAGGTTGAGTCTCGGGTTTGTACTTTACAATCCCAAATCCTTTGCAACTTACTAATGTCACCTTGAATGACATTAACACTTTATCATCACATGATAGCATCTGTGTGTATGCATCGTCGTTATGGCAGCAGAACGAGGCCTGATTCCAAGAGCCTACAGTGACTTTAGATCAACCTCGAGGGCTTTCTCATGGGCACTGTGCCCTGGGACACATCATTCTACGTTAAAAGCGAACTAGCCCCGCCATAACATTATACAACACTTTATATGGTACCCTTATCTATTATTATAAATGTATTCATTGAAACACTAATGCACTCTATGAAACTTTCGATGTTTTTGTTCACCTCGTGTCCTACTTGACTTTAATCGGTATTTACATGAGTTTCCAACATATTCCCTTATAACATAACCCTTTATGTTTTAAGATATGTCATCCTTTATGGATTTGGAAAATATATCCACAGTTCTCTACCAGACAATACGGACAAACTCAGATCAACGTTCTGTGCTTCGAACTTAATCACTTTTAAACGTTCCTTATTGGATCACATATTATGTTAAGTTATCATCATGGTTTACTAAGATAGAACATATGTCTCAACATAGTGGACGATGATCCTCCTTTTCTTTCTATCAACCATAATTTAAGTTATTAAGGACCAGTTCCTTAATTAATCTTCTATTCTGAAACCCTTTTCAGAACCCCTTAAGGAATACTGCATAATATCATAATACACCTATTATCAACTTCTACATCTTATAAATCATTATTTATAAGTATTTGCGCTTTTATTTTTAACACACTTAAGAATTTCTCCTATAAGCTCCCACTCAAAAATATGTCAATCACATATTGTTTCAGGAAGACTTTCATAACTCCCACTCAAAAATATGTCAATCACATATTGTTTCAGGAAGACTTTCGTAGCTCCCACTCAATTTTATTCAAATTTCATATCCACTCACTATTTTGAACAACTTCAAAATCCTTTGATCAAATATTAAACTTGGAGTTTTACTATGAGATACTAGTACTGTTACTAGTTTTAAATCCACTAGACATTTAGCACACATGAATCAAATTCATTTGAAATTTGTCCAAAACTTGACAAATTGTGCTTTTCTCATTCACCCCCTTTTTCCACTATGGCTTTGTAGTCATTTGGGAAAATTCCAAGTAACCCCTTTTACTTGTGAGATTCAGCAATGAATTGCTTTCTAATCTCAAGGGAATTTTGCTTTTAGGATTTCTCATAATTCTAGTTTGCCATCATTTCCTTAGTAGTTCGTAGGTATGTCATATTCCAAGAATCATGACAAATGATTCACAAATGTCTCCATACTAGATATGGATTTCATTTTGAATCCTACTTCATGTAGTGAAAACACTAGTGGGGAAAATACAATGATCAATATCATTGATTCTTTCCTTCTGTGAAGAGAATCGTTCAGGAACGTTGTCCGTTGCGATTCTCAACACTCTGATGCAGGGTTTTGAATCCTCATCGTGTTTTACACTATTTTCCATTTGCCTCATAATTGAGAAACACCACTAGAAGTGAGCTTTCTCAAGAATGCACCAAAATCAAAGAAGTACGAATCTTGCTTTCCTTTTGGTTTCAGCTATGGATTTCGTATTCAAAGTTTCCAATGAATATGCTACAAGGAGTTATTCACTATTGTTTTGGTTATATCGAATAACCCCAAAACTTTCATGAATTCAAATGGTTCACTATAAATTCTAATTGAGTGCTAACTATTTCTAACTAATGGTCTCTACATGTACACTACAACGATTTATTTGGTGCCTTCTATTCACCCACTTTGATATCTAATATCACATTGTGATGCTTTGCATTTTGATGTTTTCAAAACGCTTTGCATTCCACAATTTCTTTTATGCCATTCTTATAATGTTGAATTTCATTACTATTGATCAAATCATAGCAATTAGATTCTCTTTTATATTTATACCCTTTTATTGCTGAAACTCTTTGATCAAATCAAATAGTTTCATACTCATGTTTCCTTTGGTAAACTTCTTTACACATTTAAACAATCATATCATGATAATTACCATTTTTGTTAAAACGCAATACGTCGAATATGTATTTACTTTTAACAATTCATCAAACACTTTGTATTCAAGTAATACACGGTGTTCAAGTTATTTTGCTGAACTTAGGCATGATATATATGTGATAAGAAATCGAATGATGTTCACATATTATCACATAACTTTGAATTTAAACAATGGTTTTCATTCATTAATGAAACATCATTAAGATGGGTATTTTAAGGCATTTCAATATTTTACAAATGTTCATGCAGTATCAATTAGTTTCAAGCAACAAGGATAATTCACAAGTAATCAAACAAGATATGAACACGAATATAAATCATTCATAAAAGTGGAACAACTGTTTGTTACAAACTCATATGAATAACCGTCTCACAAAGTGTGAGACACACTAAAGAAGTTCACAATCTCTTGATTACAATAATCATCCTAAACATAAACTAAATGATAAATGTCGAGGGAGAGTGTCGTCGGCCATCATTATCATGCTCGCCATCAACACGCAACGTCACCTCCTCTCCAGCAAGCACCTCTCATGCAAAAGGACCTGTTTTCCGCAAAACAGAACAAGTATCAGATATACTTAACACTGCAAATGTATTTGCAAGATTATAACATTTATAAAACTATATATCAAATATATACCTTTGTCATTAATGACCCGAGCGACATCTGTTTCAACCAACACATTCCTGAGATGTGTCATGAACCAGTGGAACTCCATTGATTCCGCGTCGCCCCTCATTACGCAAGTCCTGACTTATGCTTGGTAGCTTGGTGGTAGCGACCGCAACACAACTTTGTTTGTGAAAGAGCCCGTCATCCAGCTATCCAGGAAGTATGCAGGCATCATGTACACATCATGCATGCGCTCCAAGTGGTCGTCCAGTGATGAGTTCTCCTCCATCTTAATGGAGAGGAAGTATCCCATCAGCTCATGCTCCCATATGCGTACTTGTTCCACAAAATGTGTCCTAAGTTGTAGCATCACCAAACGAGGGTCGACATCACCCAAGAAAGGCCACATCTCATCCACCATTCTGAAACGCATGGTAACTAAAATGAAGGAGGCCATCTCACGACGGAGATAGCGGTATTTCTGCTCCTCTGGGGTCTCTAGGTCAGTGGGCTGATCCAAATCCATCCTGTCGAGTATGTAGTCGACCACGTCGTTCTTGCTAAGGAGAACGTGGAGACATGCAACCCATATGGAGAAGTTTGATCCATCTAATCTGAGCTTCTCTCCTTCTAGCCAATCAATCATCAACAGGAAAGGTGCCATCTACATTTATAATTACAAAAGGAATTTATACTAAGTTTATAATTAAATGAGTTAATAATAACTCCACTCAGAAACACCTATCCCCAAAAGGGTTCCTAGTGATAACACGACCCCTATCAGCCACATCTCCCCCAATTGAACATGGCCATCGATGTGGGTTCAAAGGTGGACGCTAAACGTCGGTGACATCATTCATGCGACTCGTGCTCGATCTTTCGACCATCCGTGTTCCGAGGCCACGCTTCTGTGGCGTGCTAGGCTCGCCAACTCAACCTTAGTGTATTCGCTGTGCAACATGGCTTACACCCACTATATGCGGACGTAGATATGTCTAACACCCAGGCCTGTAACCCTGGATCGCCTCATACCGAAGAACTTTCTTGGTGGTGCACACTAAGGGGGAACACAATCGTTGGTAATTTTAATAGGGATCATCTTATTAGGCTACTGTCGAGTATCTAAGACTAGCACACAATAAGACATACAAACAATAACATTGAATGTAAATGCTATGTGATATGGTCCTTCACGTCGTGATCTCCATCCGTAGACACCAGGGTTCCGGCGCCGTAGACACCAGGGTACCGGTGTCATTCCGGCATGGTAGTCCGTCACCTTCGTGACTATCTACTACTACGTAACAAAAGGTAATCACTTTACCTTTGCCACAACCATATCACAAAGCAACGCCCCCTGTAAAACAAAGTTAGACGCCTCTACTTTATCTTTGCATGTTTTACGTGGCTGAATAGGCTTTCGCACAAGAACCGTTCTTACCTACGAGCTTTCAGCACAACGCTGATCAGGTAGTTGTCTCTAGTACACCCCTTTCGGGGTCCTCCATTGCAAATGGCATACCAACTAATGTGAGAGAGACAGACACCCCCCCTAAGCCACTTTATACGGTACAAGCCGTATGTCAAGCGTGAACCAATCTCGCGAATGAACACGTAAAGTCGGTTGGGGGCCGCTTCATCAAGCATTACTACGGTATGCATAAGTACACGTGGGAGGGTAACAACTAAAAGATCAACGCCCACACGCTACATCTCGTGTGTTCTACCCGTACTAGCATTACTACGCATAGATCTAGCTCTGATGCCACTGTTGGGGTCCCGCGTATGAAAAGAATAAATTTTACTCTATGCCCCTGAACCCCTGAAGCTGCAAGGACCTATCTATTAGTAATACAGTAATGGGAGGGGATTTTTGTGAACTTACCCTTGAAGACCGAAAAGCGTTGTCAATTCTCAGGAGAACGTGGTTGATGTAAACGAGTCGAAGCCGACCTCAAGGTCGTGATGAAGTCCTTGCGCTCCTTGGCTCCAACAACTTGAGTGCCTCAAGTGTGACACCTCGCGGGGAGTTACACACGTCTGGTGCCTGACGATGACTCCCGCTTCCCCGATCCAGTAGCAGTTGCGGAAGTAGAGCTCTCGAATCCGAATCCCGCAGTGCGATGGCGCTCCGCAGTGAAGATGTCTCTCGCTCGCGCAGTCCAAACTTGGGACCTCGGTCACGAGAGAGAGAGAGGGGGAGAGAGAAAATATCAACTAGAGGTCCTCCCAAAAGTGAGAAGACCTTTATTGATTATTGGTGTGTTTAATTTGGCTAAATACCCCCACTATATATAAGGGGAGGGGAGGTACTACCTCCCTCAAAGTCTCGGGGTGGGACTAAAGGATAGGAGCGGGAGGGGAGGCTGCCGGCCCCCTAGTGGGCCCCATGCAGGGAGGCAAGGCCCATCCGGCCACCCCCTTGGCCCCTTCTCCCTCTCTCCTTTCCCTAATGGGCCCTCTCCCTCCAGAAATTGGCCCATTAAGCCTTTGACCATTTTAATTGATTTTCTATTTTTTAAATAATTATGAATAAATGATTAAATCAATATTTAACATTCATTCACATATTATTCAACCTCCATGGCCATGGAACACCTTCCGGTTTTCTCTCTACAACTCTTCGGTGATTCCACCGATCCTATAAACACTATCTAAGCATAATCAATCCCTTAAGTGTGATACCCCACGGTTCGAGAACACTCCAGACATGGTCGGGACACTCCCGCACCAATGATCGATAGAGGGACCTGGATGGCCATGTGACCCCTGTGCGTTCCACGAAGATCTTTTGTCGTTTGAACCGGGACAGTCGTGTCTTATTCCCTTTGTCACTCGGTACTTGCATTGCCCGAGATCTGATCAATGACATCACTATGTCGTCTTCAATCTCGTTACCGAACAACGCTACTTGACTCGTTTCGACAAGTGATATCCCCGTGATCAAATCACACGCTGCGCAGCTATTGGATATAACTTCTCCGAGTGGGCCCTTGAGTATCTTCCCGTCACATGGACGGACAAATACCGCTCTTGACATATATTGCCTCTACGGTTTCCTCCGAGTACCTGAACACACCTTTATAACCACCGTATTACCATATGGCGTTTGATGATATCTAAGCACTCTCGGGAGACAATGATTGATATAGCCTCACGGTCTAAGGAATAGTCTATGCGGATCCATTTCTAATCATCGTAACTTGAACTTCGTGACATGATCGGGTCATGATGTTTAGGTTGGGTATTGATTCATCATCTCATTCTCGGAATGAGATGACCTCATTTCCAACTGGCATAAATGCCACATGATCAGGAAACTTGATCATCTGTTGACCAATGAACAAGTGACTAGAGTTTCACTGGGAACCCTTGGTTGTTTGTATATCACACGTGTATTGATGTTTCCACTCAATATACTTATAGCATGATATAAAACTTAATCAACTATATGAAATATGATAATAGTCCTTACTACTATTTGTCTCTAGGGCATATTTCCAACATGCACAGCAAATACACACAAGTTAGATTTGGCGAGCCTAGGATGTTACAGAGACGTGGCCTCGGAACATAAGAGATCAAAAGATCGAGCATGATTCACATGGATGATGTGATTGGCATTATTGAATGCCTACCTTTGATACTGCACTGATGGCCGTGATGATTGGGGGAGGTGCAGAAGATAGGGAACATGCGATCACTAAAATCATCCAGGGGATGACAATTTTAACTCATTTTCAATTATCCCATGGTAACTCTCTACGGCAACATGGGTATCAAAAGTCATTTTCAATTCTCCCATGGTATCAAAGGCATTGCCGTTTTCAAAACGCTTTCGAAGTTCTGGATCTAGCCCATACAGTATGTCGCAATGAACTAAGTTGTGGTCCTCCTGACAAGTCACACAGACATTCTTTTCCTCGTTAGGGGCATCAGGAGCTGGTGGTGGGCCTAGCGGCGCATCTAGCACATATTGCTTTTGTGCAGCAGCGAGGAGAATCCTCAAATTCATAGCCTAGTTGGTGAAGTTGCTACCATTCGTAGCAAGTTTCTCTTTCTCCATGAACACATTGCAATTAAAAGCAGGTGGTGCCATCTACAACAGAATTTGTAAAGTTTATTTAGACTAAGTTTATGATAGAGTGAGTTCAACTAATCCAAATTACTAATGAACTCCCACTCAAAAACGACATCCCTCGTGTCCTTTTGGTGATTACATGAACCAAATCCACTACACCAAGTCCGATCATCACGTGAGTTGATGTAGCTTCAAAGGTGAGCATCTATATGGGAATCACATCAACTATATGATTCATGCTTAACCTTTTCGGTTTGTGTTCCGAGGCCATGTCTGTACATGCTAGGCTTGCCAAGTAAGAACCTTAGTATTCGCGTGTGTAAAACCGTCTTACACCCGTTCATATGAAAGCGTAGATTCGAGTACACCAGATCATCACGTGATGTCTCGAAACACGATCCACATAATGGTGCATACTCAAGGAAGAACACATTTTTATCTTGATATCTAAATGAGGGATCATCTTACAATGCTACAGAAAGCCCAAACTAGCAATATCCAGAACACATTTTCATCCCACTATGCCACCAATATCCAAAATACATAGAAGATGCAATAACATGATCATCATCGCCCACATATAAACATATGTGTACTACCCGTGCAAAGTACCTACGCATAGATCAGGCTCTGATACCACTGTTGGGTCCGCAGCATAGAAAACAAAAAATTTCCTACGATGAGAACTACACGCCAAGATCTATCTACTAGGTACAGAGCAACGGGTGGACATACATCCATCGAGAACTTACCATCGAAGACAACGAGTTTTGTTAATGAGTAGGAACTCGTGGTTGATGTAGTCGTACACTTGCCGATCTCAAGATCGTGAGGAAGTCCGAGCGCTGCAACTCAGCAGCGCATCCATACTCGCACACACGTTCAAGCCACCGGACAACATCCACCTCCTTGCTCTAGCGATCCAGCGGAAGCAATAACTCCTTCCAGACGAAATGCCACCGGGAACATGTATCTCGCTAATCCGAGACCATGGGGGAATAATTCTAGAGGGGAAGAGAGATCCTTCATGAGGAGGTGTGAGGAAGAAGGAGGAAGAGGGGGGCCTTTTATAGGAGGAGGGGGGTGCCCCTCCCCATGGCCTGCGCATGGGGGAGGTGACCCTTCACCTCCTCCATTCATGTGGTGGTAACCCCTCCACAATAAAATGCCTCTTCACATTCCCTTTTAAAGTCCCCACTTTAAATGCATTAAATTCTCTAAGTTTAATGCTCTCTCATTTAATAAAACTCTTTTATTAAATTTATTCAGAATTTTGTTAATTACTTTAATTAACAAAAATTCACACATAACCCCTTGCAATATTTCAATATCACATGCAGAACCACTTTCTGCAATTTCATCCGAAACAATTTCCGGTTTCTATCGAAACAATTCTTGTGCTTTGCAATTCTTTCGTCTGAAACATATGTGCTCCAAAATGGTGCCCGGTAACTCTTAAGTGTGTCACCCTATGGTTCGCGAATAATGCAGACATGATTGAGACTCCTCTCAGATTAATAATCAGAAGCGGGACCTGGAGGTCCATACTGACTCCTGCATATTCAACGATGACTTATGTGATCGTGAGAACCTTTAACGCTTGTAATTTAATCCCTTTGTCTCTTGATATAATACATGTCCGAGATTCGATCATCGGTATCCAAATACCTAGTTTGATCTCGTTACCGACATGCACTCTTTTCTCGTTCCCGTGATATAACATTCTAGTGATCACATCACTTGCTTGCAAGCTATCTTAATGTGATATCACGGAGAGGGCCCAAAGTATATATATCCGTCATCGGGATTGACAAATTCCACTCTTGATCCATGAGCCTCAACATAACACCTTCGTAGCACTGAACCCATCTTTATAGTCACCCTGTTACGGTGTGACGTTTGATGTTATCAAGATACTCTTCCAGTGTTAGCAATTAACATGATCTCATGGTCTAATGATAAAGATTACTTCGTATGATGTTATAGCAATGTAAACATAATGACTTGATCGTAATTCTATACTTCGGATGAATGTTCATCACATCATTTCACAAATGACGTGACCTTGTTATTAACAACATCCAATGTCCATGATCAGGAAACTTTGATCATCTTGTTAATCAACAAGCTAGTCTATAAGAGAGGCATAACTAGGAACCCTTTTTTTATTAAACACACATGTATTGATGTTTCCGATCAATACAATTCTAGCATGCAAAATAAACATCTATCATATATAAGGAATACATAATAACAACTTTATTATTGCCTCTCAGGGCATATTTCCTTCATTTGCGACCATGGGAATATATTGCTTAATGTGGAACTTAGCAAAAGGGTCCAACTTCATAGATTAATACCCACGCCTGAGGGATATCCTCGTAAAAGGTGATCTTCTATTCTTGATACAATAACCATTAGGAGATAATTCGATGACTCCAGAATGTTTGTGTTTTCCTCATAATCATCCAATAAGCCATTCCCCATTCCATGGAAAGTTGGGCTACATTTTCTATTCTACAGAATAAGACACATAGAGTATGAGCCATTGGATGGGTTTTCCTCCATCATGGATGAAAAGAGAATGTTTGGAAAAACACTTAGTGACCTTGCATTAGAGTTGAGAACTCTTAGAAGCACTTGATTGCAAATGGAGGTCATGAATGAAAAAAAAGGTATATGTAAGATATACAAATTATAAATGTAATTCTTGCAAAACTCGTTGCAGTTTACAAAGTATTTGATACTTGTCCCATTTTGTGAAAACAAGATGGTCTGCTTGAGAATTGCTGGATTTGAGGCAATGTGACTCGATGACGGCAAGCAAAATAGTTGATGGCCGACATCACCTCTTTCCTCAAAGTTTATCATTTGGATTGGTGGACTTGAATATAATTTTGTAATCCTCGTTTGTGTGTCTTGATTTTAGCGAGACGATTATTCATATGAACAAGTTACAAGCCAGTTTGTACTATTCTTATTAACAATACCTTATGGTCACATTACGATTACAAATAAGTTATTCGCATCACTATGTTAATGATAATAGTTTAAACATTTATAAAAGGATTAAGAATGCTAAAAGATATCCAAACTTTAATAATGAAATGACACTATAGTTTAAGTCATTTTGGTTATCGCATGTTCTTAATGAAGATCGTGGTCCTAGATGCTTAATCTAGAGACTTTGCAAAACCATGCCTCTTGGGCAAAATGACTAAAACTCCGCATTCTGGTAAAATGGTGATATGCAAAGAAATGTTGAATCTTATACATAGTGATGTATCGTATTTTCAACAAATAGTGGAAATCATTAGTTGTGGACTTAAGAGAATAAGTGTATTTACTTAATGAAACATGAAATTTGAAATGATTTGAATTGTTCAAATGAGTTCACATTAAAAAGGATATTGAATTAACAAGTCTTTTCGATTTGATCGACATGACTAAAGTATTCAAGTTAAGTTTAGCATAAAAGGCACTTGTGAAAGATGTTTCACAAATTATGATAATTGGACGAATTCAAACTATGTTGAAATCTCAGAGCATCATAATCATTTTGTATTGGATACATATGGTATAATATTATCTCTTATCGGGGTTATAATTGTCGTTTAGAGTTAGAGATCGAAATAAGCAAAACACTCGTTTGAAATACAAAGGAACATCTAAAGATTCATGTAAACAACACCATAAGTGTTATGGCAAGTTCGAGTTTCTGGATATTTTGACAAGTTGAAATCGTGGCGAATAAACAAGTCTTTGTAGAGCATTCTTAGGAAGCTATGAATGCATCATCCACAAGGGGCAAACCTGCTGTTGTCCAAAGTTGATGTGTCTTGATGAAGATACATGTGGAAGAAAGTAAAATATCAAACAAGGTATTTGACCTTACCTCTGAATTGTTGAGTGGCGCAGCGGAATTTGTTTCGTGAACACAAACTCTACAAATAGAGGAGAAACTAATGATAATGATCATAAAGTTTTAGCGAATACTCTTACTAAAGAAAGTAGGATTCAACATATATTCTACAAGTTCGTGGAATTATATTGTTGATTCACTTGTCATGTTTTGAACAAGACATACCTACGAATTACAAAGAAGCATGATGGACATAAGTGCGAGAAATGAATGGTCATTGAAATCTCGTTAGTGGAATTTTCGATTTGATGATGATCAAAGAAATTTGGAATGTCCAATATTATCAAGAGGACCTAGATTTAAGTGGGAGCAAATCGGCTTAGCTAATTCATAATATGTAGCTGGCATATTTTGAGTGGGATCTAAGTGAAATCCCTAGATCTCAAACATGAATGTCATATTTGAGTGGGAACGTGAAATCATTCTAGGATATGTGGACGACATATATGAATGATGTGATTGGTGTTAAAAAAATCAAATAGGTAAATAAGGATGAAGTTGAAGTTATTAAACAAGAAAATCTATCGAGATAGATTAGTGAGTTTAATAAACACTAAATGTCGAATGCTTACTGGACTTAATTCTGAAAGATGTTCAGAATATCCTGAGACAAGATTCTGAAGAAGCTCATAATGGAACAAGGTAAGAAAAGAAGTTCTTACTGTATGAAGCATTGAGTTAGTATTGCAACTATGGTTGAAAGAAAGAGATGCATTGCATCTCCTATGCCTTAGTCATAGGTTCTTCCATATAACCATGTTGTATACTCAACGTAATGTGACCCGAAGTTCTGGTTGGTAAGACAAAGTCTTAACTGTAAGAACGTGTCTTTAAGTGATTCCTAAGTTGATCACTGAACCAGAATTAAGTTTGTACCTAGATAGCAAGAAGGAAAGTAAATGGCATAGTTGCATTCCATGCACTAGGATCTACATAGATATAGGAGTATAAAGGCTCCATCTGATGTGATCTATAATGTTATGGCGGGGCTAGTTCGCTTTTAACGTAGAATGATGTGTCCCAGGGCCCTGTGCCCATGAGAAAGCCCTCGAGGTTGATCTAAAGTCACTATAAGCTCCAGGAAACCGGCCTTGTTCTGCTGCCATGACTACAGTATATACACAAAGGATAGCAAAGTGTGTTTCGAAGTTTAGATGACAATAGTGAAAATGACCGTCATTATAAACACTAGAAACAAAGTCTCACTTTGTTGCCAAACAAATGCTTCGACCCATTTTACGATAATGGTGTGAATGTCAAAATTAGGAAGACATTAACGATTTGCAAAAGACATAATGATCTGGTAAAACAGAACATGGACATGACATTTCCCATGAGCATGCATGATCTGTAAACGTATATGTTATATGGTTTATATGAGTAAAATGTGAGCTAGATTATTTGTACTCTAGTGCAAGTGGGATACTGAAGGAGATATGCCCTAGAGGCAAATAATAAATAGGTTTTTATTGTCATATCTCAATTAGTTTATAATAGTTTCATATTGTGTTATAACTGTGCCAAGTAGAAACATTGGTACAAGTGTGGTATGAAACAACCAAGTCCCTGGTAGCCTCTATTCATACTAGTTCGTTGGTCATGAGGATGATCTAGGTTTCAAGATCATGGGCATTTATGCCAATTGCCAATGGGGTCATATCATTGGAGAATGATGTGATGGACATTCCTCGAAGGATTGCAACACGGTCAAGTCATATAAGTTCATTGTTGCAACACCTATACCTAGACTCCTTTTCCTTAGACCGTGAGCTCATATTACTCACTGTTTCCCGAGGCTGCTTTGACTGCATCAACCGTCATCTGGTAATACGGTGGCCATAAAGGTGTACATTGGGTATTCCAAAGGAACAGTGGATGACATGTGACTGCAAGACCAGGATTTTTTCAAACCACATGATGGGTAAAGATACATACGGCCGACTTGGTGAGATTACATCCATAAATGTTGCAACATGTGACTTGGTCACGAGGATGTAATATCATGATAACAAGAAAACAAGACTTGTTATTAACGAGATTGAACAAGATATGTGATACCAATGATCAGATCTCGGACAAGTCGTATCAAGAAACAAAAGGAATTGGATGCTACATTTAGCGGTTCAAACGACATTGTCATCAGGAATGCATAGGGGTCACATGGATATCCCTGGTCCCTCTGTTGATCATTGATATAGATCATGTCTAGAGCATTCCCGAGCCGTGAGAGGATACACTTAAGGGTACGATGAGAGCGATCATTCGTAAGACGGAATCATAGTAGAGAAAGAGATAGCCGGAATCGTTTCGCAGAGAGATCCGAAGTTGTTCGGAGAAAGAATAAAGGAAAAGACCCGGAAAAGTGTTTTTGGATAAATGAGAATTTTGAATATACATTTAGTATATGTTAATTATGAATTAATATATTCTAAATAATATTTAAATTAAGATTAAAAAGGAAACTTTTATATTAGGCCAAATCCCCGGAGGTAAATAGCCTAGAAGAAAAGCTGCAGAAAAAGAAAAAGGGGAAAGAAAAATACTGAAACGCCGCGAACCATGGCGGGTATTAACCCATTGGCGTATGTGCATAATGTATTAGCGGTGGCCTGCAGGCACCAATTGTTGTGGCGTCAAGGGTCAGTTGGCTGGGCCCTACCGAGGCTTAGCTACTGCCACAAGGCGAAGCCGGGCCAAGAAGCGGGTTGTCACGGCCCGTGATGCATGACTACGGCCACCTTGCCTAGTGTGCTGGGTCGTGGTGGGCAGGTTGGCCCACCCGGTCAACTATTGCCACCGCCGGCTGCTGTAGCCAGCTGGGCCACTACGGGATGGGCCTATTGGGCTATCCCAGTTGGCCCATCCGGCTGGGACGTTTTTCCCCTTTATTTCCTGTTTACTATTAGTCCCACATGGCTAACCTAATGGGGAGGGCACACCCCCTCCGCCTATATAAAGAGGTGCCAATGGGTGGGATTAAACACACCAATATTTGGAGAAGTCCTTTGGTTGACTTCCTCCTTCCCTCTCTCTCTATACCTTGTGACCATGGCCCCAAGTCTGGGCTGTGCGAACGAGGCACACCTGTAGCATGCCATTGTGCTGCAGGGATTCCTAGCTGGATATGAACTTTCGCACTCCCGGCAGGATCGGGGACCCGGAGGTCTCATCGTGCACAGGATGTGTATGAAGACATGAGGCGCAACACTTGGGGTACTTAAATATCGTGAGCTGGAGCTGCTGCATGATAAAGATGAAGAAGGAGCAAGGGGTGACCTGCGAGGAGCTTCGCGACCTTGAGGTCGGCTACGAGTACGACTACTTCAACCACGTTCCCCGCGGAACGTTAGCCACGTACGGTCTACAAGGGTATGTATTCTCTAAGCATCGGTCGTTACCGCATTACTACATAGATAGATCCTAGGCAGTTTTTGGGGTTCCAACATAGGAATTTTTTTGTTTTCTGCTGCGGATCCCCTTCAAGTAGGTGATTTGAGAAGTGGTGATTTAGGTTAAAACTTGGTTTATATACATTTCTTATGGTGGCAGGTCACATAATAAGACTCCCTGGGTAGATGCCACTATGTTTTGCTCTTTTTAAATTTGTTGTGCATAAAATGACTCAATTAGCTAGCTAAAACCTATTCGTTGACTCTCTGTTGACCAGCCACAGGAGGGTAAAACTGAGTATATTTCACATGGCAGTGTTAGTAATGGAGGAACTAAGTACAACCAAACTTCCAGTGTTACACTCGAGGGCAAAACTGAGTACAACTAAGTCGCTAGGGTTAGACACGAGGGAAAAAACGTGACTCACGGTATGCGTGTGTGGTGCACGTGGCGGTAGCGGACATGTGTGGCCGTGCACGGTGCAGTAGCATACGTGGTTACGCGGTGCACGGTAGTGCAACAAAACATCGCTTCCTTTCTCCTTTAGTAGAGGCCTCCCCACTCTCACTCATCACTCACTCGCTCACTCAACCGTCTCCATTGTCCATCACCTTCTACAAACCCCCAAGAAAACCCCAACCACGTCGATGATGGAGAAGAACGACGCGGTGACCATTGGCGCCTCCAAGGCCACCAGCGAGGAGGCCCCCATCCCCGTACAGGCCCCCGTCCCCATCCCCGCATCCGCCGTAGCCGCCGGCAAGGAGGCCCCCGCCGGTCTCGGGCAGACCCCGCTCGGCTAGGACCCCTATGAGGAGGTTGATTACATAAGGCCAGAGAACCCCTACGACACCAGCATCGCCAACCCATGGTCGGAGGTAATCAGGGTTTTCTCCCCTTCCCTTGTTCTTCCCCCATTCCCATCGTTGGATGCTAGATCGTATGTTATTAGGGCTCGGTTGTTCGTATTTTTATAGTAGCTAATCCTCTTGTGTTAGATCTCATATTTCGATAAATCTCCCTGTTTGATTTGAACCCCCTGGTCGTAGTTGGGATCAGTATTCGATTTGGTTTGAGATTTGGGGAATAATCAGGAGATCTAATTAGTTAATATATGCAAATAATCAATCCCGATAATCAAAGTATCTCAATCATGTCCTTATTGAACTCTACTGTTTTTCCAACAGGAGAATAGCAGCGACGTTCGCAGCGACAACGAGTCCAAGGACACCAAGACTCGTCATGTGCTGAGGAGGCTAAAGTCCGGCCAGTACAACAACTTCTTCGCAGGTGACGTGTACAAGTGCCCCTTCTGCCCCACCAGGAGGCTCCGCGCCACGATCTTCAACTCCCTCGTGAAGCATGCCGAGGACATGAGGACCTGCGGCGAGTCCGTGAACGTCCATGGCTTCATAGCCAAGCACCAGGCGCTCGGTCTCCACCTCCACAACCTCTAGAAGGTGGCTATCGAGGAGGGTCGCGTGCCCTCGATCAAGCCCAAGGCACCCTAGGTCAAGGGACTGGGCAGCAAGAAGCGGAGGAGGCGCCAGAGGGAGGAGGCGGAGACCCTCCTGGCAGAGGCCATGAGGGGCCACTAATCTGCTGTTGCTGTAAAGAAACTTCTTTTGTCTTGTCTGTGTTGAACTTGTCCGCTGCTGCTGCTGAGCAGCCTAATTGTCGAACCTACTGTAAGTGAACTCCTATTCTTGTTGTTTCAAGTTTAAACGCTGAATTCCTTATAGTTATTTTGGTTCTTCTTGCTCGAGGACGATCAAGGTTTGAGCTTTGGGGAAGTTGATGGATCTGCTTTTTGCCATCTTCTACTACGTTTAAACGTTGTTTTTGGTCAAGCAATTTCCAAATAAACTCTCAACCTTGCCACTAATGACTAATAATTGCAAAGATATGCAAATCCCTTCTTTGATTTATGTTGTGCAGGAAATCATAGCTTTTAAGGCGAAATAAGGAGTCATAATGAAGGATTTTGAGGAAGTACACACAGCCAAGTAATTGGAGAAGCCAACTAAGGCGTCAGTGCGTGTAATGACCACTGGTACGGGCGCGGTCCGCCCGTACCGCCCGCTCGTACCAGGCGGCGATGGCTTCGTCTCGTCAAACCCTACAACTTTTGTGAAGACGCCTATATATTTTGAGGCTCCAGCCGCCGGCTAGAGAGCCACCATTCTCAGATTGCATCACAACACCCCCCAAAGGAGATCCACACCATTGTTCATCCATAGTTCATCCAGTGTTCACCACTTACACCATCCCTCCACTAGCCATAGCCATTGCTTTGTACTTTTAGATCTCCTTGTGATTCGGCGACCATTGTAAGAATATTTGATTTCAATCTAAGTAATTGCATGATGTTTTCTATCTCCTGTCTATTTGTTATGAGTGAGTAGTCCTCACGGGATGCGGGTTGGAGAGAAACCTCGCAACAATTATGTGCATCTAGAACATGGGAGAATTGTATTTTGTTTGGATTTGTGATTTGTATCTTTTGTTTCTTCGTCTCTCGCCTCGATCTGTGGACTTGTAGGTACCCAAGATCCCATAAATTGATAAAGGCTTGAGGTGAGATACTTGGCTAGCGGCGATCTCATAGGAAACTCAGTGAAAGAAAGGGAAGTATGGTCTTCGCTTAGCGCCCCATTCAGGATCAACAACATCACCACTTAAAGCTTTAATCTGTGTTTACACTTAATAATTGTTTGCAACCCGTGGCTTTGGTGTGTTCTCGGTTGGATTAAAAGTCTATTGCTATGCCCGCTGCATCACAGGGGCTCTAGAATATTAGGATGTGTTGCCCATAAAATATTATCTCATTACAAACACTATACATGATTATGCTTATTATTATCTTTCATCCCATTTGATGTGCAGCTGCAGGTGGATCTTCAACCCTGGCCTATCTCCATCCATTGATTCAACCCCATTATAAAGTAAACTAGATTGGTCCGGCCAACTAAGGTAAAATGAACAAACAAAGTCTTGTAGATGCGTCCTTTCTTATTACCTTTTAGCAGTGATTTTCAAGGTTCGATTAAACCTAGGTTTTCTAGGGAAAACGCTATTATACTACATCTGTGAATCCGGGTCGAAGGTATCAACCCTTTTTCTGGCGCCGTTGTCGGGGAAGCAATTTCGCTATCCTGGTGAGGTCATTAGAGACCTTGTTTTTAGTTTTATTATTAGTTGTAGTTTAATTCTTGTTATTAGTTTACTTTCTTGTTATCTATTTGAAAACCCAAAAAAAATAGTTACTTGTTATTTGTTTTCATTACTTAAAAATTACCAAAAAGATAAGAGCCATGGCTCAAAAGAGATTAGGGGAGTATGCTACTCCCACTGATGATTTTATTCATGCACCCATCACTCAACCCGCAGTTGACGGAAACTTATGAGATAAAACCTAACCTCTAATGTTTGTTCAACAAAACCAATTTGGGGGTTCATCGTCTGAGGATTTAGGATTGTACTTAAATACTTGGGTTTTCTATTTTCGTGCCCTCAGTTCATTAGTTGTACTCAGTTTTTCTCAACCGCTTAGTTTTTCCTCACTTTTGCCCATCTCCTTGTACTTAAATACTAGGTCTTGTAGGGAAAAAGCTATTATACTACATCTGTGTATCTGGATCGATGGTATCAACAACATAGGAGGAAGGCAAGTGAGGCAATACATGTTGTCAGCGTCCCAGACCTTGCTCTACACACTCGTGTCACATTTAGGCGTTTATGCGCATACAAACCAACTATAAGTGGAAAGCCCACTCCATCCCAAAAGTCTGAACTGAAAGGAGGAGGGAAACTCTCCCTTATAAGTTGGTTGTAGCCCCCTCCTGCTAGCGAGGTGGGACTAAATGTTGCTGGCAACGCTTGGTATCTAACACCATATCCCCCTAGGAAGCCCCTAGGCGGACATGTCAGTGCTGGCTCTAATACCAATTGTCAGATTTCAGCTGGGTTTTAGCCCGATCCACCCTTCCACCCTCCGGGCTAGTTTAGGATCCACGACACCGCCGTCCTTTCTATGGCACCGCCGTCCAGTGTTCAGTTACAAGCCGAGTCAATCTCTCATATTCTCTAGTCTCATGTAGGAAAGATGACGCGCTATTCCTATTACAAGGCCTTAGGCGGCCCATTCAGGGCCTGCAAGCCAACTAGGCTTCTTGGAGATTCTCATGGGCCGTTCTTGGTTTCTCTCCTGGCTTGTCGAGCTCTTGTTAGGGCATCACCTATGTATAAGGTGAACTTTTGCTATAAGATGGGACCCACACAGCTTATGAAAATAGCTACAATGTATGAGGTCAAGTTCACCATAAGCTGGGACCCACTTATCTGTTAAAAGTACACACAAGCAAGAGAGAGGAGAGAGTAAAATAATTGTTTATTGCTTATGGACAACCCACAAGCTTGTAGGTCATCTTTAAAATAAAGTGAACCTCCACTATGTATATGGATAGGCTTGTGGACTACTTTTTGTCTTGTGGATAGCCTTATGGACAACATAGTGGATGCCCTTAGTCGTAGGTGTAGGCTGGTCGTTGACAAGGGCCACCTACTCCTGCACTAGCGAAATATTCGACACGGGCTCCCAGCACCATCAGATCACTTCTATCGGCGACGACCTTCTCCTCGAGATCTTCATCCGCCTCCCCTCCCTCCCGAGCCTCGTCTGCGCTGCCCTCGCCTGCCGCACCTTCCTCCACGCTGTCCGTTCATCCCCCTCCTTTCACAGCCGCTTCCGGTCGCTCCACCCATCCCCATTCCTCGGCCTTTTTATCGATTCCTACAGCTCTTCCATCCCTTTGTTCGTCCCCCTCCGCCGCCGCTCCGACCCAGATCTCGTCGCAGCAATCCGCGGCGCCGATCTCTTCCTCACCCGACTCCCAGAAGACACCGACGATCCCTCTGCCGGATGGAAGATCCAACGCTGCCACGAAGGCTACGTCGTCCTCTTCAACCGGGGCACCGAGCAGATTGCTGTCTACAAACCTCTCACACAGGCACTGGATCTCTTCCCCCAACCGCCCCATGAGATCTCCGGTGCTCCCTTCATGGAGTTCCACCTCATATTCTCCCAAGAGGACCAAGGGTCGTTCCGTGTGGTCTGTGTCCGCCACACCACCCCTATTGTTTAGTAATTTGGCGTCCCATCTTTTGATTGACTGTTGTCAACTAATTTTTTCCATGTGCAATTCTACTCTATGTTAGAACATTTCTATGAATGCTATTTCGATCTAAGTGGTCCTATTCTCTGTCCCGTGCTAGGAAGCATTACTTCTCTTTTCATTCCAAATTCTTCAATAAGTCCGATACGATTGATTGGTCTGTGCGTTTCTCTTATTACTTTTTTGTTCCTCGGATACAATTCGATCCTTCTACGGCCAAATCTCAATTTGTGGAAAGCCTTCGATGGCTTCCTTATGAACACATCCATTAAGTCGCAGCTGCGGGCGCGTTTACGCACTGCTGTCTTCTCATCAGACACCAGGGAGTGGCTGGATGCTGCGACAGCACAGCCTGGGGATGGTGATGGAGACGACAAGCCCGAGCTCAGGTTTCTCATCGGTAGTCTGGTAAATGGATTCATCTATTGGAAACGCGTGGGGCAAGCCTACACGCTCGTGCTCAACACCGCCACACTGCACTTCTCTAAAATGGATTTGCCACTACTACCCATAAAAAAGAAAGACTCCGGAGGATTTAGGTTTGGTCAGACCAAGGATGGCAATCTGTGTATTGTTTGTGGAGCTGACTCCAGTGCAAAGGAATGCACGCTTGTTGTTTGGTTTCGGAGAGCTGATGGTGATGGTGTTGAGAGATGGATGGAAAAGAGGTTTCCCCTGCACACAATTACTGAGGTCACTAAGTGTTCAGCAGAGGATCATATCGTGCTGACTATTGTGGCGGTTATCGACGGCGTTGTGTACCTGTCTAGTCACTATGAGAATGAAACTGATTCGCTTGAGTGCTTCCTATCCTTCTGCCTAGAAACAGCAGAGCTCAACAAACTCTTTCCGGATATATATGACATACCTCTTCATCCTTACATCATGGCGTGGCCGCCTTCTTTCGTATGAAACAAGGCGAGCCCTGACTTGAAGATGCTGGTAAACATTCTTCCTGCATCTATAATTACAGATAGATTACTTGACAGCATTTGGGTGACTTCATTATTGTGTAAATCAGCTACCGACTCTTCAAATTTCATCATTTTGGTCAACTGTTATTGAATTTCTTACAGAGCAATGACTTGATTCTAAGTCTATATGAAGTAACATGTCTGGTTTGCGCATCGTATAGTACACACTCCAGTTGCAAACTGTATATTAGTACAAGGATGCAGTATTTAAATGTTTTATCATGCGGCTTTATACAGATTATATGATAGCACATGGATATGAAGTGCTGAATTGCTGCCAGTATATGAGGCTTGAAATTTCTCTGCACTCTTCAGTAAAGTGCTGTCTAGACAAAAATTTGTAATGCTAATTACTAACCACTATGTGATGGCATTGGAATCTATAGGTTGCATAATTTCGCTACACATATACTCAATTGAAACCTTACTTGCAGTGAAATTTGTTTATGTCTCAGGAGGAATCAGAAATAAAAGTTATGACCGGGCTCACTTTATACCCGGAGGAGGTCCAATGGGCAGGCTTAGTTAAGGGATTAGCCCACAAGTTATCTTATTTTTATTATATAAACAGTTGTAAACGTACGTGGAGAATTAAGCAATAAGAATATTTCTGTTGCCCGGGCTCCCTGAGGAGCCGGAACCCTAACCCTAGCCGCCTCCTCTCCCTGCGCCGCCTTCCTCCCCTCGCGCACGACGGCGCCCAGCCGCCGATGACCACGTTCCCGTCCGCACTCTGCGGCCCTCTTCCCCTACAACCTCCGCCCTAGACCTGGTAGAACCCTAACTTCTACCACCTTGGTATTAGATTGCTCTTGTTCGATCATGTCTTTACCGCCGCCCACCACCGACACCTCGCTGCCCCTCACCATGCCACAACTCCACCCATCCGCGCCGCTGGCCTCTACTGCGGCCGCCGCCACCACGTCGGTCTCCCCCCATGCGCCGGTCGCTGTCGTCTACAACCCCGCGGAGATGAGCGGGGTCCTCAACGACCTCGTCACCGCGGTCGAGGGGATCCGGCTGTACTTGCTCGGCCCCCACGGGCCGCCGCAACCCCCGCCGCCACCCGCCATCACCGGTCCGCCAGCCATGCCGTGGCCATCGCCATTTTCAGCGGCCTCCGCGGCGTTTCTAGGGGTGCAGCTGCAGCCGCCGCCCACGTCTTCCCTGCCGTGGCAGCAATGGCAGTCGTCTCTCAGCACCGGGCCGGTTTCAACCACCCTGGATGGCGTCCCAATCCAGCAGATTCGCTTCCCATCGTCGCCATCTCCGCTACCGGCCTGGCTGTCCGGGTCGTCACCCTCGCCGGCCTACACTACGGCTAGGGACCAGCCGTCGCCCACCCTTCTGGACGCCACCGCGTCGGGTTTCGCGGGTCCACACGCGGGCCGCGCCGAGCTATCCGGCCATGGCGGCCATACACCGACGCCACCACGGTTCGCCAAGATCGACTTCGCCACCTACGAAGGTACGGCGAACCCTCTCAACTGGCTCAACTAGTGCGAGCAGTTCTTTCGCGGGCAGCGCACCCTCGTGTCGGACCGCACCTGGCTCACCTCCTACCACCTCCGGGGCGCCGCACAGACGTGGTACTACTCCCTCGAGCAGGACGAGGGCGGCATGCCCTCTTGGGAGCGTTTTCACGAGTTATGTCTCCTCCGTTTCGGGCCGCCGATCCACGGGAGCCGATTGGCGGAGCTTGGCCGCCTCCCCTTCAACTCCATGGTATAGGACTTCGCCGACCGTTTCTAGGCCCTCGCATGCCACGCACCTGGGGTAACGGGGCAGCAGCGAGCCGAGCTCTTCGTTGGCGGTCTCCCGGACCACATCCTGGTGGACGTGGAGCTTCAGGCCCCCCAGGACCTCCAGACGGCTATGCACTACGCCCGTGCCTACGAGCACCGCACCCAAGCATTGCAGCAGGCGACACCGGGCCGAGGGGGCCGCCAGCCCGCCCGGCCACCCCCGCCCGCACTAGTGCCTGGCCGGCCAAACCCGGCCACCCCGACAACCACCGCCCCGACCACGACGCGGACTTTTCGCCGGCTCACACCTACCGAGCAACTCGAGCGTCATCGCCTAGGGCTTTGCTTCAACTGCGACGAGCCCTACGTACCCGGCCATGTCTGCCCGTGCCTCTTCTACTTGGAGACGGTCGACTACACCGAGGTGGACACACCCGTCGAAGCACTCGGCGAGTTGCCACCACCAGCGATTGCGGAGGCCGCCCCCGTGACCACTACTGTGATAGCGCTCATGGTTTCTCTTCATGCGATTGCTGATATCCGTCATGAGCGCATGATGCTCTTGCCAGTGACGATTCACGGCGAGCGCCTGGTGGCCCTCCTGGACACGGGCTCCACACATAACTTCCTGCCCGCGGCTACCATGCGCTGCTTAGCGCTTCAGCCGACGGGCGGGGATCACCTTCGGGTCATGGTGGCAAACGGCGACCGCCTCTAGTGCCATGGACTGGCGCAGCATGTGCCCATCACTATCGGCGGCGAGCACTTCTCTATCACATGCGCCGACATCAACTTGGGCTGTTTCGACTTCATCCTCGGTGTCGACTTTTTGCGGACCTCGGTCCCATCCTGTGGGACTTCGACACCTTGACGATGACCTTCTGGCGTCTAGGTCGCCGCATCCGGTGGGAGGGCCTCGGGGGCACCTCTCTGGCCCCGCAGCTTCATCTTGCCACGACCGACCCCGAGCCCGAGCTCCCACGGTTGGCACACCTCCTGCAGCAGCACGGAGACATCTTCGACGAGCCTCAGGGCCTTCCGCCCGTCCGGGTGTACGATCACCTCATCCATCTCTTGCCGGACACGATGCCGATGGAAGTGCGGCCCTACCGCTATCCCCACCTGCAAAAGGATGAGCTGGAGCGATAGTGCGCACTCATGCTCGCCGCGGGCATCATCCGCATCTCCATGTCGCCGTTCTCGGCGCCGGTCCTCCTCGTCTGCAAGTCGGACGGCACATGGCGCTTCTGCATCGACTACCGCGGACTTAATGTCGTGACGCTCAAGGACAAGTTTCCTATTCCGGTGGTCAACGAGCTCTTCGACGAGCTACATGGGGCACGCTTCTTCACCAAGCTCGACCTTCGGTCGGGCTACCACTAGGTGCGGATGCATCCGGATGATGTCGCCAAGACGGTGTTTCGGACTCATCATGGCCACTTCGAGTTCTTGGTGATGCCTTTTGGCCTCTTCAACGCCCTGGCGACCTTTCAAGCTTTGATGAACGATGTCCTCCGCCCCTACTTGCGCCGGTTTGTGCTCGTTTTCTTTGATGACATTCTTATCTACAGCACCTCGTGGGCGGAGCACCTCCAGCATATCGCCATCGTCTTCCACGAGATTCGAGCGCGCCATCTTCACCTTAAGAGCTCGAAGTGCTCGTTCGAGACGCCTTCGGTCGCCTACCTCGGCCACGTCATCTTGGCCTAGGGGGTGTCTATGGATGCCAACAAGGTGGTGGCCGTCGCGGGTTGGCCGACGCCATACTCGCTGTGAGCCCTTCACGGTTTCCTGGGGCTCGTGGGGTGTTGGAGATATGCCCAAGAGGCAATAATAAAAGAGATTATTATTATATCTTTGTGTTTATGATGAATGTTTACATCCCATGCTATAATTGTATTATAAGGAAACACTAATACTTGTGTGTTTTGTAAACATAAAAGAGTCCCTGGTAAGCCTCTTGTTAAACTAGCTTGTTGATTGATTGATGATCATGGTTTCCTGATCATGGACATTGGATGTGATTAATAACAAGGTTATATCATTAGGAGAATGATGTGATGGACACACACCCATAGTAAGCGTAGAAAAAGATCAAGTCATTAAGTTCGTATTGCTGTAAGCTTTGAAATACATAATAACCTAATCTTTCGACCATGAGGTTATGTTAATCACCATCACCGGATGGGTACTTTGATGACATCAAACGCTTCCGTGGCGGGCGGTTATAAAGGTGTCATTGGGTATTCTGAAAGTATGTGTTGAAGCGCATAGACCAAGATTGGGATTTGTCCATCCATATGACGGATAGATATACTCTGGGCCCTCTCGGTGGAATGTCATCTAGATAGCTTGCAAGCATGTGACTAGGTCACAAGGGATGACATAACATGGAACGAGTAAAGAGTACTTATCAGTAACGAGGAAGAACTAGGTATGAAGATACTGACGATCAAACCTCGGATAAGTAGAATGTCACAAGACAAAGGGAATTGGTTTCGTATGTAAATTGGTTCAATTGATCACGAAGTAATCGTTGAGTATGTGGGAGCCGTTATGGATCTCCAGATCCCGCTGATGGTTATTGATGGGAGAGGTGTCTTCATCATGTCTGCATATTCACGAACCGTAGGGTGACACACTTAAGGTTCGAAGTTGTTTGAAGTAGATATGGAATTTGCGTTGGAGACCGAATGTTGTTCGGAGTCTCGAAATGGATCCGGGACATCACGAGGAGATCCGGAATGGTCCGGAGAATGAGATTCATATATTGGGGATCATTTTCTAAGTTATAAAATGTTCCAGAGTGTTTGTATGGAGATTCTAGAAGGTTTCGGAATGTTCTGGAAGGTTCTAGAGGATTTCTTGGAGTTTGCTTGAAAACCAAGAAAGGGATCAAAGAAACCAAGTGGGGCAAGACACGGATTCGTGGGGGAGGAGGATTCCTCCCCAACCCTTGACCCAAGGAGGAGGAGTCCTACTAGGACTCCCCTCCCAGCGCCTCCTCCTTTAAATAGAAGGGAGGCGCCCCTCTTACCTTGTCTCAGAACCCCCAATCTCAGCCGCCTCTCGCCTCCACGTTTCTTTTGCATAGGCATAGGCGAAGCCCTGCAGAATTCTCATCTCCACCACCACCACCACGCCGTCGTGCTGCTGGGATTCCGTGAAGAAGATCTACTACCTCCGCTGCTCATTTGGAGCAGGAGGAAGGTGCTTCGACTCACGTGTGATCGTCTGAAGCGCTGCCGAGCAGCGGCGCCGGAAGGATCGTCCACACGATCTTGAGATCGGCAAGTGATCGACTACATCATCCACGAGATCTAATATCGTTAACACTTTCGGTTTTACGAGGGTTGGTACCGATCTATATCGTTGCTCATGTCTAGTAGATTAGATCTTGGCTTTTATCTAGATTAGATCTGGGTTTTGTTCGTTCTTGCGGTAGAAAATTTTTTGTTTTCCATGCTACGAACCCATCGGTGGTATCAGAGCCTTGTCTATGCGTAGATCTGTTGCACGAGTAGAACACAATGAGGTTGTGGGCGTTGGTGCTCGTGCCATCTTTTGCTATTTGTGTACTTTGCATCTTGCGGTATGGTGGGATGAAGCGGCTCGGGCTAACATTACATGTCATCATACATGAGACTTGCTCCACGCTTGACGTGCAACTTGCTTTGCACAAGTGGCTTTGCGGGTGTCTGTCTCTCCTATCATAGTATAGATCAAATCTACACTTTGCACTTGATAGCACTTGTATCAACGTTGTGGTTCAGTTTCGTAGGTAAGATGCGTTCTTAGTCGAAAGCCCCAAGCCACGTAAAACTTGCAAAGAAAATTAGAGGCGTCTAACTTGTTTTTGCAGGGGTTTTGTGATGTGATATGGCCTACATGTGATTGTGATTGTATTTGATGTATGCAATGATCCCTGTTGTAATATGGCAACCGGCAGGAGCCTAATGGTTGTCTTTAATTCTGTTAAGACCTGCGTGTCTATTCATCTTGTAATAGCTTTGTTCCAAGTAGTTGTAATAGTTGCTAGTGAAGATGAACAACCATGAAGCGGCACCACGGACCTTGACGCAATGCTGGTGATGATGGAGATCATGTCCATGCTTTGGAGATAGAGATCGAAGGCATAAGAAGAAAGGGCCATATCATATCACACAAATATGAATTGCCTGTGATGTTAATCCTTTATGCATCTTGTATTGCTTAGATCGCGACGGTAGCATTATAAGATGATCCCTCTCACTAAATATCAAGTAATAAAGTGTTCATCCTTAGTTGGCACCGTTGCTAAGACTCGTCGTTTCGAAGCATCTCGTGATGATCGGGTGTGATAGACTCTACGTGTGCATACAACGGGTGCAAGCCAGATTTGCACATGCGGAAACTAAGGTTAATCTTGACGAGCCTAGCATGTACAGACATGGTCTCGGAACACGGAATACCGAAAGGTAGAGCATGAGTCATATGATTGATATGATGAACATGAAGATTGTTCACCGATGAAGCTACATCATCTCACGTGATGATCGGACTTGGTGTAGTGGATTTGGTTCGTGTAATCACTAAAACAACTACGAGGGATGTTGTTTTGAGTGGGAGTTCACCTAGTTGATTTAAGAATTAAATTTGAACACTATTTATCATAAACTTAGTCTTAACTACTTGCAAATATGTTGTAGATAATGGCGAACGTTTCCATCAATTTCAATGCGTTCCTAGAGAAAGAAAAGCTTAAGAACAATGGAAGCAATTTCACGGACTGGTTCCGTGGACTGAAGATAAATCCTCGTGGCTGGTCAGTTGACCTATGTGCTCGAAGCACCGCTAGGTGACCCACCTGCAGAAGATGCCACCGATGACGTAAAGAATGTTTATGCCACTCGGAAACATCACTACTCCACAGTTCAATGTGCCATCCTGTACGGTTTAGAATTGGAGCTTCAAAAGTGTTTTGACCACCATGACCCATTTGAAATCATTAAGGAGCTCAAACTCATATTTGAGACTCGCGCGGCCATGGAAAGCTATGAAGCTTCCGAGAAGTTCTTTACCTGCAAGATGGAAGAGGGTAGCTCCGTTAGCGAGCACGTGCTCACCATGTCTGGGCACGCAAACAAACTCCGAGAGTTGGGGATACCGATTCCTAATGAATTGGGGATTCACCGTGTCCTCCAATCACTGCCACCAAGTTACAAGAACTTTGTGATGAACTACAATATGCACTGCATGAACAAGACGTTGCCTGAACTATCGTCCATGCTGAAAACTGCTGAAGTGGAGATCATGAAAGAACACCAAGTGTTGATGGTCAATAAGACCACCAATTTCAAGAAATGGGGCAAGCCTAAGAACAAGGGCAACTTTAAGAAGGACGGCAAGAAAGCTGCCGCGCCTGCTAAGAAACCCAAGGCTGGTCCTAAACCTAAAACTGAGTGCTTCTACTGCAAGGGTGCTGGTCCTTTGGGCGTAATCGCCCCAAATACTGCGGATCGAAGAAGCAACATCAAGAAGAAAGGTATATTCGATATACATGTTATAGATGTGTATCTTACTAGTAATCATAGTAGTGCCTGGGTATTTGATACTGGTTCGGTTGCTCATATTTGTAACTCGAAACAGGAGCCATGGAATAAACGAAGACTGGCAAGAGACAAGGTGACGATGCGCGTTGGAAATGGCTCCAAGGTTGATGTGATCGCCGTCGGCACGCTCCCTCTACATCTACCATCGGGATTAGTTTTAAATTTAAATAATTGTTATTTCGTGCCTGCGTTAAGCATGAACATTATATCTGGATCTTGTTTATTGCGAGACGGTTACTCTTTTAAGTCTGAGAATAAAGGTTGTTCGATTTATATGAGTAATATCTTTTATGGTTATGCACCTGAGATGAATGGTTTATTCTTATTGAATCTCGATAGTAGTGATACACATGTTCACAACATAGATGCTAAATGAATTAAATTGAATGATAATTCTACATACATGTGGCACTGTCGTCTTGGTCACATTGGAGTGAAGCGTATGAAGAAACTCCATTCTGATGGACTTCTTGAATCACTTGATTTTGAATCACTTGAAAGATGCGAAGCATGTCTAATGGGAAAAATGACTAAGACTCCATTCTCTGGAATAATGGAGCGAGCTACAGACTTATTGGAAATAATACATACCGATGTGTGTGGTCCAATGAGTGTAGCATCGCGTGGTGGATATCGTTATGTTCTCACTTTCACGGATGACTTGAGTAGATATGGGTATGTCTACTTTATGAAACATAAATCCGAAACTTTCGAGAAGTTTAAGTGTTGGAGATATGCCCTAGAGGTAATAATAAATGTAGTTATTATTATATATCTTTGTGTTTATGATAAATGTTTACATTCATGCTATAATAGTATTAACAAGGAAACCATTAATACTTGTGTGATTTGTAAACTTAATTTGAAGTCCCTAGTATGGCCTCTATACTTCACTAGCTTGTTGGTTGATTGATGATGTGGTTTCTTTGTCATGAACATTGAGATGTTATCAACAACAAGATCATATCGTTAGGAGAATGATATGGTGGACATACTCCTATAGACAAGCGTAGCATAAAGATCAAGTCATTTCATTAGTTCAATTGCTATATGCTTTCTGATACATAGTAACCTAATTCCTTCGACCATGAGATCATGCATATCACCTTTACTGGATGGATGCTTTGATGTCATCAAACACCACACCGTAACAGGGTGGCTATAAAAGTGGCATTGGGTGTTCGGAAAGTATTGGTTGAAACACATGGATCAAGAGTGGGATTTGTCCATCCACATGACGGATAGATATTCTCTGGGCCCTCTCGGTGAAATGTCATCCAATTAGCTTGCAAGCATGTGACGTGGTCACAAGGGATCACATCTCACGGAGCGAGAAAAGAGTACTTATCGATGTGAGGTTGAACTAGGTATGCGGAGATACCAAGCGATCATGACCTCGGATAAGTAACATATCGTGAGACAAAGGAAATTGGTATCGTATGTAAGTGGTTCATTCGATCGCAAAGTAATCGAGAAATATGTGGAGCCATATGAATTTCCAGATTCCTCTATTGGTTATTGTTAGGAGAAGTGTCTCGATCATGTCGCATAATTCACGAACCGTAGGGAGACACATAAGGATTGACGTTGTTTGAGTAGTTATGGTATTATGAGAAAGAGACCGAATGTTGTTGGTCTCGGATGGGATCCGGGATATCACGAGGTGATCCGGAATGGTCCGGAGAATAAGATTCATATAAGGAAAGTCCGTTTTGGAGTTGGGGAATGGTTAGGTGTTTTCATCGGGAACATTCTAGAAGGTCCCGGAATGTCCGGCACTCCGGCGGGGGGGGAAGGGGTACATGAATGTGTCATTGCAAGATGGAATGATTGCATCATGTACTAAGTGTTCTCGCTGTCCAAAATAAAGGGTTTATTTAATTCCTAAATTGGAAAAGTCAAGCTGCGGTTTTGGTCAACGCGATTTTGGAAAGAGGAGAAGTTGAAACCGACTTGGGGAGAGTCCTCCTCCCAAGCCGGCTGACCAGCCCTAGGCCGAGTTGGGGAGGGACTCCTCCCTCCTGGCCGCCAGCCCTCCCACCTATAAAGGGAGGCAGGGCCTCCCCTCTAGACACACAAGTTCCTATCCTCTAAACTAGAAACTAGACCTAGACCCGGTTTAGAGCTGTTTGGTTTAGAGCCTTCTAATGGTTTAGAGCCCTCTAATTGGTGTGTCTAATTACTAGACCACTAATAGCCTCTCTCATAAGCTCCACCATACTGCACTTGGCTTAAGCGAAGCCTGCGGGATCTCCCTCTACCTCGGTACCACGCCGTTGTCTGCGGAATCACGAGAGAGTGCTACAACCTCCATTTTCTTTGGAACAAGGAGAGGAAGGTCTTCGTCAAGTACCGAACGTGTGACCAATGCGGGAGGCGCTCTTGAACGCGCCGGAAGAGATCGTCTCTGTGATCTTGAGATCGGAAGAAATGCGACTACATCACCCACGAGAATCTGCTCTCGTTAAACACTTTGGAATCTTCGAGGGTGAGTTATTCCATCGACTCGTTGCTACAATCTAGTAGATAGATCTTGGCTTGTTTGTTTGTATGCGATAGAAAATTTTTGTTTTCCATGCTCTGAACCCCTACGATGGTATCGAGCCGTGTCTATATGTAGATCTGTTGCGAGTAGAACACAATGGTCATTGTGGGCGTTGATGCTTTTATTGTAGATTGCTTTTGTGTACTTTGCATCTTGCGGTATGTTGGGATGAAGCGGCCGGGCTAACCTTACATGACATCGTTCATGAGACTTGCTCCACGCAACATGCAACTTGTATTGCATAAGTGGCTTTGGTGCTGTTTCTCCTAGCATAGTTAAGATCCAATTTACAACGGGTAATCAACAATGCTAGTATCAATGTTGTGGTTCTTGTTCGTAAGTTAGAGCGACACTTATGGAAAGCCCCAAACCACGTAAAATATGCAAAAGAAAGTAGAAGCGTCTAACTTTGTTTTGCGAGGGTGTCTTGATGATGTGATATGGCCATGATTGTGATTATATTTGATGTATGCAATGTTCCTTATTGTAAGTTGGCAACGGCGAAATATATGGTTGTCTTTAATTTCTGTTAAGACCTGCGTGTCTATTCAAAATAGTTGTAATAGTTGAAGCTGGTGGGCGACAACCATGAAGAAGCGTCATTGACCTTGATGCTATGCGGAGATGATGGAGATCATGTTCGTGCTTGAAGATGGAGATCGGAAGCACAAAGAAGAAAGGCCATATCATATCACATATTATGAATTGCATGTGATGTTAATCCTTTATGCATCTTGTATTGCTTAGTAGGCAGCGGTAGCATTATAAGATGATCCCTCATGCACATAAATTTCAAGTTCTAAAGTGTTCACCCTTAGTATGCACCGTTGCCAAAGCTTGCTTGAGCACCACGTGATGATCGGGTGTCTTTGATTCCATGGTGACTTCTAGCGTAAGCAAGCCAGATTTGCTTATGCGGAAGCTAAGGTTTGTCTTGACGAGCCTAGCATGTACGGACATGGCCTCGGGAACACGGATCGCGAAAGGCAAAGCATGAATCATATAGTAGATATGATGAACATGATGATTGTTCGCCATTGAAACTATATCAACTCTCGTGATGATCGGTGTTGATGTAGTGGATTTGGTTGATGTGATCACTAAAACAATGTGAGGATGTTGTTTTGGTGGGAGTTCACCTAGTTTAATTTCATTAATTAATTTGAACTCAATTTGTCATAAACTTAGTCTAAACTATTGCAAATATGTTGTAGATCAATGGCAGCTACCATCAATTTTAATGCGTTCCTAGAGAAAGAAAAGTTGAAAAACAATGGAAGCAACTTCATGGATTGGTTCCAATTTGAGGATTGTCCTCACGGTGGTAATTTGACCTATGTGCTGGATGCACGCTAGGTGACCCACTGCGGTGATGCTACCGATGAAGTAAAGAATGTTTACCTCGCTCGGAAGAATCGGTACTCCATAGTTCGAGTGTGCTATCTTGTATGGTTTAGAATCGAGCTTGTAAAAGGTTTGAAGAGTCGACCCATATGATATTGTCGAGGATCTCAAATTAATCTTTGAGACTCATGCGGCAATTGAAAGTTATGAAGCTTCGAAAAGTTCTTTAGCGCAAGATGGAAGAGGGTAGCTCGTCGGTGAGCATGTGCTTAAGATGTGCAGGCACGCAAATAAACTTCAAAGTTTGGGTATAGTGATTCCTAATACTTTGGGGTTTACCATCCTCAATCACTACCACCAAGTTACAAGAACTTTGTGATGAACTACAACATGCGAACATGAACAAAGAGTTGCGAACTATTTGCTATGTTAAAATCTGCAAGTGGAGATCAAGAAAGAGCACCAAGTGTTGATGGTCAATAAGACCACCAAATTCAAGAAAGGCAAGTCTAAGCAGAAGGGACACTTCAAGAAGGGTGGTAAGAAAGTTACCATACCGACGAAGAGGACCAAGGCTGGACCCAAGCCTGAAACTGAGTGCTTTTACTGCAAGGGAGAAGGTCACTGGAAGCGGAATTGCCCAAAGTACTTGGCATTTGAAGAACGGCAACATCAAGAAGAAAGGTATATCTGATATACATGTTATTGATGTGTATCTCACTAGTATTCGTAGTAGTGCTGGGTATTTGATCTGGTTCGGTTGCTCATATTTGTAACTTTCAAACAGAGCTACGAATAAGCGGAAGCTAGTAAAGAACGAGGTGACGATGCGCGTGGGAAACGGATAAATTTTTGATGTTATCGAGTTCGGCACACTACCTCTTCATCTACCATCGGGATTAGTTTTATACTTAAATAATTGTTATTTGGTGCCTGCGTTGAGCATGAACATTATATCGGGATCTTGTTTATTGCGAGACGGTTACTTGTTTAAATCCGAGAATAATGGTTGTTCGATTTATATGAGTAATGTGTTTTATGCACATGCACCTTTGATAGATGGTCTATTCATATTGAATCTCGATAGTAGAAATACACATATTAATAACATTGAGGCTAAACGTTTGAAATCAAGCGATAATTTGACCTATATGTGGCAATCGCTGTCTTGGTCACATTGGAGTGAAGCGTATGAAGAAACTCCATTCCGATGGACTTCTTGATTCACTTGATTTCGAATCACTTGAAAGATGCGAAGCATGTCTGATGGGTAAAATGACTAAGACTCCATTTTCTGGTATGATGGAGCGAGCCATGACTTATTGGAAATCATACATACCGATGTGTGTGGTCCAATGAGTGTAGCATCATGATGGTTATCGTTATGTTCTTACCTTCACGGATGACTTGAGTAGATATGGGTATATCTATTTCATGAAACATAAGTCGAAACTTTCGATAAGTTTAAGGAGTTTCAAAGTGAGGTAGATAATCAAAGTAACAAGAAGATTAAGTTTCTACGTTCTGATCGTGGAGGTGAATATCTAAGTTACGAGTTTGGCGAGCATTTGAAGAAATGTGGAATACTTTCATTGACACCGGGAACACCACACAGTAATGGTGTGTCTGAACGTCGAATCGAACTCTCTTAGATATGGTTCGTTCTATGATGTCACTTACAGATTTGCCACTATCATTTTGGGGTTATGCATTAGAAACAGCCGCATTCACTTTAAATAGGGCACCGTCTAAATCCGTTGAAACGACACCGTATGAATTATGGTTTGGGAAGAAACCTAAATTGTCGTTCCTTAAAGTTTGGGGATCTGAAGCCTATGTAAAGAAGTTACACCGGACAAGCTTGAACCCAAAGCGGAAAAATCGTCTTCATAGGATACGAAGGAAACTATTGGGTATACCTTCTATCATAGATCCGAAGGCAAAATCTTTGTTGCCAAGAATGGATCCTTTCTAGAGAAGGAATTTCTCTCGAAAGAAGTGACTGGAAGGAAAGTAGAACTTCGACGAGGTTGTCGAACCTTCTCTCGAATTGCGAGTAGCGCAGACCGGAAGAAGTTCTGTGGTGCTGCACCAATAAGAGAGGAAGCTAGTGATGGTGATCATGAAACTTCGGTTGAAGTTGCTACTGAGCCCTGGAGGTCAACGAGAGATCGTACCACTCCAGTTGGTATGATTCCGTTATGAATGTCATGTTGGTGGACAACACGATGACCCCGACATATGAGGAAGCAATGATGAGCCCATTCCAATAAATGGCAAGAAGCCATGAAATCCGAGATTGGATCCATGTACGAAAACCAAGTATGGACTTTGGTGGACTTACCGGATGGCGGAAGGCTGTCGAGAACAAATGGATTTTCAAGAAGAAAGCAGATCTTGATGGTAATGTTATCATCTATAAAGCTCGACTTATCGCAAAAAGGGTTTCGACAAATTCAAGGAGTTGACTACGATGAGACTTTCTCACGGTAGCGAAGCTAAAGTCTGTGAGGATTATGTTAGCAATCGCTGCATATTATGATTATGAGATATGGCGGATGGATGTCAAAACAGCATTCCTCAATGGAGACATTGATGAAGAGTTGTATATGATGCAACCCAAAGGTTTTGTCGATCCTAAAGATGCTAACAAGGTATGCAAACTTCAACGGTCCATCTATGGATTGAAGCAAGCATCCAAGTTGGAATCAACGTTTGATAAGGTAATCAAAAGTTTTGGTTTTATACAAACTTATGGAGAAGCTTGTATTTACAAGAAAGTGAGTGGGAGCTCAGAGCATTCTTAATACTGTATGTGGATGACATATTGTTGATTGGGAATGATGTAGACCTTCTTAATAGTGTCAAAGAGTATTTGAATAATAGTTTTCAATGAAGGATCTTGGCGAAGCAGCTTACATATTAGGCATAAAGATTTATAGAGATAGATCGAACGCCAAATATCATTGTCACAAAGTACATATTTGGACAAAGTTCTAAAGAGGTTTGGAATGGAAGATAGCAAGAAAGGGTTCTTGCCCATGTTGCTAATATGACCTTGAGTAAAACTCAAAGTCCGACATCGGCGGAAGATAGAGAAAAGATGAGTAAGACTCTATGCCTCAGCCATAGGATCTCTAATGTATGCCATGCTATGTACTAGACCCGACATCGCATATGTTAGTCTAACTAGCAGATATCAAAGTGATCCAGAGTGGATCATTGGACAATGATCAAAAACATCCTTAAGTACTTGAGAAGAACTAAGGATATGGTTCTTTCTTATGGAGGTGATGAACAGCTCGTTGTTAATGGTTACACCGATGCTAGTTGGAACACCGATCCGGATGATTCTAAATCACAATCTGGATACGTATTTATTTTGAATGGTGCAGCAGTTAGCTGGAGGAGTGCAAAGCAAAGCGTTGTGGCGAGATCTTCAACTGAATCGGAATACATGGCTGCTACGGAGGCTTCACAAGAAGCGATATGGATGAAAGAGTTCATTACAGAGCTGGGTGTGGTTCCTAGTGCTGGACCCAATGTCTATCTCTGTGATAACATGGGCGCCATAGCCAATGCGCAAGAACCAAGGTCACACAAGAAGTCAAGATATCAAGCTGCGTTTTCACGCTATTCGAGAACATATCCAGGTTGGGGATATAAAGATTTGCAAAGTACACGAGATCTGAATGTGGCGGATCCGTTGACTAAACCTCTCCCAAGGGCAAAACATGACCAACACCAAACTGCCATGGGTGTTCGGTATATTACCATGTAATCTAGATTAGATGACTCTAGTGCAAGTGGGAGACTGTTGGAGATATGCCCTAGAGGTAATAATAAATGTAGTTATTATTATATATCTTTGTGTTTATGATAAATGTTTACATTCATGCTATAATAGTATTAACAAGGAAACCATTAATACTTGTGTGATTTGTAAACTTAATTTGAAGTCCCTAGTATGGCCTCTATACTTCACTAGCTTGTTGGTTGATTGATGATGTGGTTTCTTTGTCATGAACATTGAGATGTTATCAACAACAAGATCATATCGTTAGGAGAATGATATGGTGGACATACTCCTATAGACAAGCGTAGCATAAAGATCAAGTCATTTCATTAGTTCAATTGCTATATGCTTTACGATACATAGTAACCTAATTCCTTCGACCATGAGATCATGCATATCACCTTTACTGGATGGATGCTTTGATGTCATCAAACACCACACCGTAATGGTGGCTATAAAAGTGGCATTGGGTGTTGGAAAGTATTGGTTGAAACACATGGATCAAGAGTGGGATTTGTCCATCCACATGACGGATAGATATTCTCTGGGCCCTCTCGGTGAAATGTCATCCAATTAGCTTGCAAGCATGTGACTTGGTCACAAGGGATCACATATCACGGAGCGAGAAAAGAGTACTTATCGAATTGAGGTTGAACTAGGTATGCAGAGATACCGACGATCATGACCTCGGATAAGTAACATATCGTGAGACAAAGGGAAATTGGTATCGTATGTAAGTGGTTCATTCGATCGCAAAGTAATCAGAAATATGTGGGAGCCATATGAATTTCAGATTCCTCTATTGGTTATTGTTCGAGAAGTGTCTCGATCATGTCCGCATAATTCACGAACCGTAGGGAGACACACTTAAGGATTGACGTTGTTTGAGTAGTTATGGTATTATGAGAAAGAGACCGAATGTTGTTCGAGTCTCGGATGGGATCCGGATATCACGAGGTGATCCGGAATGGTCCGGAGAATAAGATTCATATAAGGAAAGTCCCGTTTTGGAGTTGGGGAATGGTTCGGTGTTTTCATCGAACATTCTAGAAGGTCCCGGAATGTCCCAAGCACTCCGGGGAAGGGGTACATGAATGTGTCATTGCAAGATGGAATGATTGCATCATGTACTAAGTGTTCTCGCTGTCCAAAATAAAGGGTTTATTTAATTCCTAAATTGGAAAAGTCAAACTGCTGGGCGGTCAAACCGCCATTTGGAAAGAGGAGAAGTTGAAACCGACTTGGGGAGGAGTCCTCCTCCCAAGCCGGCGGCCAGCCCTAGGCGAGTTGGGGAGGACTCCCTCCCTGGCCGCCAGCCCTCCCACCTATAAAGGAGGGGCAGGGCCTCCCCTCTAGAGACACACAAGTTCCTATCCTCTAAACTAGAAACTAGACCTAGACCCCGGTTTAGAGCTGTTTCGGTTTAGAGCCTTCTAATTGGTTTAGAGCCCTCTAATTGGTGTGTCTAATTACTAGACCACTAATAGCCTCTCTCATAAGCTCCACCATACTCGCACCGGCTTAAGGCGAAGCCCTGCGGGATCTCCCCTCTACCTCCGGTACCACGCCGTTGTGCTGCCGGAATCACGAGGAGAGTGCTACAACCTCCGCTGCTTTGGAACAAGGAGAGGAAGGTCTTCGTCGAAAACCGAACGTGTGACCGATCATGGAGCGCTGTGGGAACGCGGCGCCGGAAGGATCGTCTACGCGATCTTGAGATCGGAAAGAGTACGACTACATCACCCACGAGAATCTGCTCTCGTTAAACACTTTGGAATCTTCGAGGGTGAGTTATTCCATCGACTCGTTGCTACAATCTAGTAGATAGATCTTGGCTTGTTTGTTTGTATGCGATAGAAAATTTTTGTTTTCCATGCTACGAACCCCTACATTAAGGAATTTCAAAGTGAAGTGGAAAATCATCGTAACAAGAAGATTAAGTTTCTGCGTTCTGACCGCGGAGGTGAATATCTGAGTTATGAGTTTGGCATGCATTTAAAGAAATGTGGAATACTTTCACAGTTGACACCGCCGGGAACACCACAGCGTAATGGTGTGTCCGAATGTTGTAATCGAACTCTCTTAGATATGGTTCGGTCTATGATGTCTCTTACAGATTTACCGTTATCATTTTGGGGCTATGCATTAGAGACAGCCGCATTCACTTTAAATAGGGCACCACCTAAATCTGTTGAAACGACACCGTATGAATTATGGTTTGGTAAGAAACCTAAGTTGTCGTTCCTTAAAGTTTGGGGCTGCGAAGCGTATGTAAAGAAGTTACAACCTGATAAGCTTGAACCCAAAGCGGAGAAATGCGTCTTCATAGGATACCCTAAAGAAACAATTGGGTATACCTTCTATCATAGATCCGAAGGCAAAGTTTTCATTGCTAAGAATGGATCCTTTCTGGAGAAGGAATTTCTCTCGAAAGAAGTGACTGGAAGGAAAGTAGAACTCGACGAGGTTATTGAACCTTCTTTCGGAGTTGAGAGTAGTGCAGCACCGGAAGATGTTTCTGTGCCGCCTGCACCAACTGGAGAGGAAGCTAATGATGATGATCATGAAACTTCGAACGAGGTTACTACTGAACCTCGCAGGTCAACAAGGGTTCGTACCACTCCTGAGTGGTATGACTCTTCCTTGAACGTAATGTTGGTGGGCAACACTGATGACCCTGCGACGTATGAAGAAGCTATGGTGAGCCCAGATTCCGACAAATGGCTAGAAGCCATGAAATCCGAAATGGGATCCATGTACGAAAACCAAGTATGGACTTTGGTGGACTTACCGGATGGCCGTAAGGCTGTCGAGAACAAATGGATTTTCAAAAGAAAAACAGATGCTGATGGTAATGTTACCGTCTATAAAGCTCGACTTGTCGCAAAAGGGTTCCGACAAATTCAAGGAGTTGACTATGATGAGACTTTCTCACCAGTAGCAAAGCTAAAGTCTGTGAGGATTATGTTAGCAATTGCTGCATATTTCGATTATGAAATTTGGCAGATGGATGTCAAAACGGCGTTCCTTAATGGTGACATTGAGGAAGAGTTGTATATGGTACAACCCAAGGGTTTTGTCGATCCTAAAGATGCTGACAAGGTATGCAAACTTCAGCGCTCCATTTATGGACTGAAGCAAGCATCCCGGAGTTGGAATCAATGTTTTGATAAAGTAATCAAAAACTTTGGATTTATACAAACTTATGGAGAAGCTTGTATTTACAAGAAAGTGAGTGGGAGCTCTGTAGTATTCCTAGTACTATATGTAGATGACATATTGTTGATTGGGAATGATATAGAACTTCTTAATAGCGTCAAAACCTATTTGAATAATAGTTTTTCGATGAAGGATCTTGGCGAAGCGGCATATATTCTAGGCATCAAGATTTATAGAGATAGGTCAAGACGCCTAATAGTGCTTTCACAAAGTACATACTTAGACAAAGTTCTAAAGAAGTTTAGAATGGAAGAGAGCAAGAAAGGGTTCGTGCCCATGTTGTCAGGTAAGACCTTGAGTAAAACTCAAAGTCCAGCTACGGCAGAAGTTAGAGAAAAGATGAATAAAATTCCCTATGCCTCGGCCATAGGTTCTATCATGTATTCCATGCTGTGTACGAGACCGGATATAGCACATGTTGTTAGTTTGACTAGCAGATATCAAAGTGATCCTGGAATGGAACCTCGGACATGATCAAGAATATCCTAAAGTACTGAATAGGACTAAGGATATGGTTCTTTCTTATGGAGGTGATGAAAAGCTTGTTGTAAACGGTTACACGATGCTAGTTGGAACACCGATCCGATGACTCAAGTCACAGTCGGATAATGATTTATTTTGAATGGTGCTGCAATAAGCTGGAGGAGTACCAAGCGAGCGTTGTGGCGAAATCTTCAATGAATCGAATACATAGCTGCCGGAGGCTGCACAAGAAGGCATATGGATGAAGGAGTTCATTACTGAACTTGGCGTGGTTCCCGTCGTTAGACCGATGGCCATCTACTGTGACAACACAGGTGCCATAGCTAATACACAGGAGCCAAGGTCACATAGCAAGCTGAAGCACATCAAGCTACATTTTCATGCTATTCGCGAGTATGTCCAAGATGGTGACATAAAGATTTGTAAAGTACACACTGATCTGAATGTAGCAGATCCGTTGACTAAACCTCTCCCTAGAGCAAAGCATGACCAACAGTAACGCCATGGGTGTTCGTATATTACCATGTAATCTAGATTATTGACTCTAGTGCAAGTGGGAGACTGTTGGAGATATGCCCAAGAGGCAATAATAAAAGAGATTATTATTATATCTTTGTGTTTATGATGAATGTTTACATCCCATGCTATAATTGTATTATAAGGAAACACTAATACTTGTGTGTTTTGTAAACATAAAAGAGTCCCTGGTAAGCCTCTTGTTAAACTAGCTTGTTGATTGATTGATGATCATGGTTTCCTGATCATGGACATTGGATGTGATTAATAACAAGGTTATATCATTAGGAGAATGATGTGATGGACACACACCCATAGTAAGCGTAGCATAAGATCAAGTCATTAAGTTCGTATTGCTGTAAGCTTTGAAATACATAGTAACCTAATCCTTCGACCATGAGGTTATGTTAATCACCATCACCGGATGGGTACTTTGATGACATCAAACGCCGCTTAGAATCGGGCGGTTATAAAGGTGTCATTGGGTATTCTGAAAGTATGTGTTGAAGCGCATAGACCAAGATTGGGATTTGTCCATCCATATGACGGATAGATATACTCTGGGCCCTCTCTGTGGAATGTCATCTAGATAGCTTGCAAGCATGTGACTAGGTCACAAGGGATTACATAACATGGAACGAGTAAAGAGTACTTATCAGTAACAAGGAAGAACTAGGTATGAAGATACTGACGATCAAACCTCGGATAAGTAGAATGTCACGAGACAAAGGGAATTGGTTTCGTATGTAAATTGGTTCAATCGATCACGAAGTAATCGTTGAGTATATGGGAGCCGTTATGGATCTCCAGATCCCGCTGATGGTTATTGATGGGAGAGGTGTCTTCATCATGTCTGCATATTCACGAACCGTAGGGTGACACACTTAAGGTTCGAAGTTGTTTGAAGTAGATATGGAATTTGTGTTGGAGACCGAATGTTGTTTGGAGTCTCGGAATGGATCCGGGACATCACGAGGAGATCCGGAATGGTCCGGAGAATGAGATTCATATATTGGGGATCATTTTCTAAGTTAGGAAATGTTCCAGAGTGTTTGTATGGAGATTCTAGAAGGTTTCAGAATGTTCTGGAAGGTTCTAGAGGATTTCTTGGAGTTTGCTTGAAAACCAAGGGATCAAAGAAACCAAGTGGGGCAAGACACGGATTCGTGGGGGAGGAGGATTCCTCCCCCAACCCTTGCCCAAGGAGGAGGAGTCCTACTAGGACTCCCCCTCCCAGCCGCCTCCTTTAAATAGAAGGAGGCGCCTCTTGCACCTTGTCTCATAACTCCCAATCTCAGCCGCCTCTCTCCTCCACGTTTCTTCTGCACAGGCATAGGCGAAGCCCTGCAGAATTCTCATCTCCACCACCACCACCACGCTGTCGTGCTGCTAGGATTCCGTGGAGAAGATCTACTACCTCCGCTGCTCGCTGGAACGGGGAGAGGAAGGTCGCCGACCAAGACGCAGTGACCGTCTGGAAGCGCCAGGAGCAGCGGCGCCGGAAGGATCATCCACACGATCTTGAGATCGGCAAGTGATCAACTACATCATTCACGAGATCTAATCTCATTAACGCTTTCGGTTCTACGAGGGTTAGTACCGATCTATCTCGTTGCTCATGTCTAGTAGATTAGATCTTGGCTTTTATCTAGATTAGATCTGGGTTTTGTTTGTTCTTGCGGTAGAAATTTTTTTGTTTTCCATGCTACGAACCCATCACGGGGTACTACCAGAAATTTTTCCCGGACTTTGGCCTCATCGCGCCCCCACTCACGCGCCTGCTTCGTCGCGACGCCTTTGCCTGTGATGGCGAGGCCACAACAGCCTTCGAGGCTCTGAAGGGGGCCCTCATGACGGGACCCGTTCTTCAGATGCCGGACTTCACCCTCCCGTTCATCGTGGATTGCGACGGCTCCGGTGTGGGGTTCGGTGTCGTACTTCATCAGGGCGATGGACCGCTTGCCTTCTTCAGCAGGCCCTTCGCCACGCGCCATCTTAAGCTCGCGGCCTACGAGCAAGAGCTCATTGGTTTGGTGCAGGTGGTGCGCCACCGGCGGCCTTATCTTTGGGGCCGGTCGTTCCGGATTCGCACGGACCACTACAGCCTCAAGTTCTTATTGGACCAAAGGCTGTCTACGGTGCCACAACATCAGTGGATCAGCAAGCTCTTCGGCTTTGATTTCACCGTCGAGTATCGTCCGGGTCACCTTAACACCGTGGCCGACGCCCTGTCTCGCCGCGACGCCGACCATGACAAGGCCGTCGGTACTTCTGAGGGGGCGGCTCTCTACATCCGCTTAGGGCCCACTTTCGCCCTCTTCGACGACATCCGTCAGGCCAGCGCGGCCACGCCGGACGCTCAGCTCCTTCGGCAGCGCCTGGATGCTGGAGACTTGGAGGAGCCCTGGCGCCTGGCGGATGGTTTGCTCCTGCATGGGCGTCGTATCTTCGTGCCTGACCACGACGACCTCCATCACCAGGTGCTACTGATGGCCCACTCGGCGGGTCATGAGGGTGTGCAGAAGACCCTCCATCGTCTCCGCGCCGACTTCTACATCCCTGGTGATCGGGCCCTGATCCGGGACTGGGTGCGGTCTTGTGAGACGTGCTAGCATAACAAGACGGAGACACTGCGGCCGACGGGTATGTTGCAGTCCTTGGAGGTGCCCTCTTAGGTCTGGGTTGATATCTCCATGGACTTCATCGAGGGCCTTCCCAAGGTGGGCGGCAAGTCCATCATCCTCACGGTGGTCGATCGTTTCTCCAAGTATGCCCACTTCATCGCGCTCGGCCATCCGTACACTGCCGCGTCCGTGGCTCGTGCCTTCTTCAATGGCACCGTCCTTCTTCGCGGGTTTCCCGCTTCGATCGTCAGCGACCGAGACCCGGTATTCACGGGTCATGTCTGGCGCGATCTCTTTTGGATTGCGGGGGTGAAACTCCGATTCAGCACGGCGTTCCATCCTCAGACGGACGGTCAATCGGAGGTGGTCAACAAGGTGATCGCTATGTATTTGTGATGTGTCACAGGTGATCGTCCTCATGCTTGGGTGGATTGGCTCACGTGGGCGGAGTACTGCTACAACACCTCCTATCATTCTGCCCTGTGCGCCACGCCTTTCGAGGTGGTCTACGGTCGTCCGCCCCCGCCCATACTGCCGGTTGACCCGGCGACAGCACGGATGGAAGCGGCGGGAGAGCTTCTCTGCAGCCGCAATGAGATGCTTGCTGAGGTGCGGCAACGCCTTATTCAGGCCTAGCAGCTGGCCAAGCACTACTATGATGGCCACCATCGCGAGCTGGAGTTCGCGGTGGGTGATTGGGTGTGGCTGCGCCTTCTTCACCGCTCTACTCAGTCTCTGGATCCGCGTGCAAAGCGCAAGATGGGCCCTCGCTACGCCGGGCCATTCGTCATCTTGGAGCGCATAGGGCAGATGGCCTACCGTCTTCAGCTTCTGGCCGGGGCTCGCATCCACGACGTCTTCCATGTGGGGCTATTAAAGCCCTACCGTGGGGAGACACCAGCAACGATGCCAGCACTTCCTCTGACCTCCGACGGGCGTCTTCTTCCGAGCCCGGCGAAGGTGTTGCGATCCCAGCTACGTCGCGGAGTGTGGTACTTGTTGATTCAGTGGGAGGGCCTTCCGAAGGAGGAGGCCACTTGGGAGCCGTGTGATGAGTTTCGCCAACAGTACCCCGATTACCAGCTCGAGGACGGGCTATTTGCGCAGGCGGGAAGAGATGTTATGACTGGGCTCACTTATACCCGGAGGAGGCCCAATGGGCAGGCTTAGTTAGGGGATTAGCCCACAAGTTATCTTATTTTTATTATATAAACAATTATAAACGTACGTGGAGAATTAAGCAATAAGAATATTTCTGTCCCGGCTCCCCGAGGAGCCGGAACCCTAACCCTAGCTGCCTCCTCTCCCTGCGCCGCCTTCCTCCCCTCCCGCATGACGGCGCCCAGCCGCTGACGACCGCGTTCCCGTCCACACTCTGCGCCCCTCCTCCCCTACAACCTCCGTCCTAGACCCGGTAGAACCCTAGCTCCTACCACCCGGGAACATAGAAGAAACTCCATCAGTTTTTGTCAGAGCATTGCAATCATACAAAGAAGCTTTGATTAATGGTGATGGGGCGAAAGTTGTGGAGATAGAGGCATTTTTACTTTCTATCGGGGACGAGAAGCAAAATCACTAATCTAGATGCAGAATTGACAACTAAGAGAAATCGCATCTTGAGGATAGGCGCTAACTTGGCGACTTCGGTAGCTATAAGGAAATGACCGATATTGAGCGGATGATAAATGTGCAAGGGCAGGCTGTGGAGAGCATGTTGCCACTTTTTTGCTAGTTCAGCTAGCCTCTTTGGAGTTTTTTTTTTTTTTTTTTTGATTGAAACGGGGAGCCTCTTTGGAGTGATCATAGTGTACTTGTTCTGCTGAGATGAGTTTATTTTCAAATGTTTGGTACTTCAGTTTTACAATACAATTGGACCTCGAAGCTTTATCTTAATTTTCTGGACTATTTTGCCGCCTCTGAGTGAGTATTCCTCCGTAGTTGATCCATTACATTGTTGATCGCCATTGTTTTCACATGACAAACGGAACATACGGTCTCTCGTGTTGATGGAATAGCATAGCACTTTCAGGTATATGTGGGTGAGGTGGGGGATAAAAAATGTTTAAGAAATGATGCTTATGCACAGAAAATATGTACCCAAAACATAATGCTCACAAAATTTATTGTTTTCGAAAAAATGTTCACAAATTCATGCTATGAGACGATTACACGTAACATTCATCTGAAAGCAAAATATACTAGAGAAAGGAACGCACAACATATTCCTTCTAGATTTCCATTGCAGGATCATATAGCTCTATAGCTTGAAGCTCTCCAGGTAGCTCCTCCCTTCTAGCTTGGCAGCGAAGTATCCCTTGGTGAACTCAAAACCATCTATCGCTTTGTAGCATGGGTTTCCTAGCTCCGGAAGCGGGCCGATTGTGCAGGGAAGGTGCACGTTGTGGAACGCCGCAATCGTGATCCTTTCCTTTTCAGGGTTTATCACTGCCCGGTGCTCGATGCTCTTGTACTTGCCATTGGTGAGGATCTGTTGGAAACCAATAACAATTTCTCAGGCAGACTTGCGAATAGTGAACTCGTTCATTTAGAGTTCACTTAGATTGCATCATCTTGTTTCAGAAGAAAATATGATCCTCCCCTGCTCTCTAGTTCCTTCTCGTTTTAGTGTTTTCTATGTGCACACTCTCCCCGGATGCTCGTGGACAATAAATAGCACACTGTTTGACTTGTAAAAAAGAAGATATATACCGGTAGTTTCGCTTTTAAGACATTATAAGAGTGTTTGCAGTTAATTTCGGTTAGCCAATTTTTTCATGAACAGATCGGATACTCCTAACTAGGCACACACCTCGAGAACGTCGCCGATGTTGACGACGAGAGCTCCAGGCAGGGCCTGAACAGAGAACCATTCCCCATCCTTCCTGATCTGCAGTCCTTGCACATCATTTACATGGAGGAGCAACGTCATGCCGGTACCGTCCGTGTGCGGCGAGAGGCCTAGCACCTTGTCGGCTTGACGGCAAGGAGGGTAATAGTTGATCCTTACGCGCTGGGGCAGGCCCTTGAAGGTGCCAAGGAGTGCGTCATGGTCAACCCCCAGGTCCTCGGCCATGAACCTGAAGAGTTGCTCAGCTACATTTGCTAGCTCTGCTGTGTACTTGTCAAGCGTGTCCCTAGGATGAGCAAACAGCAGGGATCAAAATGAAGTAAAGGTTTGACCTCCTTCGAAGCCATACACAAATTCTATGAGGTCTCTTGCATCATAATCATAGAAACAAATCAAGCTAGATGAAGAAACATACTCCCTCTCCCGAAATTCTATGGATCTATGTGCATCTGGAGAAACTCAAGTCACTTGTTTCGGGACGGAGGGAGTACTAGTATCCAATTGCCGCTTGCTTGTGTATAGGTCTATAGGATAAAAAACTCACGTGAAGGTGGTGGGCTTCTTAGGCCAGAAATCCAGGCTCCGTTCCTCGACCGGCCTTGTGGCGAGGAACAGCAGGTCAACCCAGTCCAGCTTCTGCTCCTTGGAGAAGACGAAGTGGTGGCCGAAGCCTTGCATGCCGTTAGGCGGTATCGCCACTGCCGACTTCTCCTCCAGAGGAAGGCTGAAGAACTCCGAGACGTCGGCCTTGATCTGCCGGGACAGCCCTCCGTCCACTCCATGGTTCACAAGCTGCAGGGTGAAAAACGTGCACGATTCTAACGAGTTTTCCGATGCCCGAAGATGTGGATCGTGGCCTGATGATGTGCACAGGGAAAAAAGGGTGTGAACTGTGAAATGTTATACTCTTTGACTGAAAACACGGACCTGGAAGAATCCCCAGTTCTCACAGGCGGATCCAAGCTTGGCCAACTCCTCCTTGGAGAACTCGGGGTTGAGCAGCCTCGACATGTCAATCGTCGGCAAAGTATAACCCTCAGCGTCTGCAATGAGGGGATCGGCATGGACTTCCGTCCTGATGTACCTTTCAGGTATCTCGCCAGAGTCGTGGATGGCCCCTGCCACGGCCTGCACGCTCTCTTCAAGGCCGACGAACTCCACCTTGATTTCATCAAAGGCCTCGGTCATCCTTCCTTTTGGTCGAACTAGCTTGCCGATGATCAATGGCTAACACTATGTGTAATACTAGCTCAGATGTATCTAGTCAGACAAGCAACCCCTTTACAAAGTCAATGGCTCAATGCCTCAATCTATATACTGAAGAAACTGGGTTTGACAGCTAGTAGTAGAGAGCAACTTGATATAATCTATTTAGACTAGTACCATCATCTAGTACATCTAGTAGTTGATATATGACGATCACGTGCTTGGAACGTGAACCCTCCTCACTCCGAGCCTTGCCATGTGCTTTTCCATAAGCTAAAGAAGTTGGGTTTTCGATTGAGGAAATGGAGCCAATCTTTCAACTCTTTCACCAAATTGCATCTCCATATGGCCTTGGAGGTTATCTTGCATCTTGATGAGGCCCAAGACTTTAGGGTACTCTGCAATGAAGAAGGCGACTTGCGCAAGCGCCTCACGAGGAGGGTCATTAGCTTTGCGGTGCTAGAGAGATCAAGAAAGAAGCAATGTGCCTGCATTAAAAACTTGAAAGACGGCGACGCAGATATTAAATATTTCCACAACAAGGTCAATGCTAGGAGGAGAAAAAACTATATTCACAAACTAGCTACCGAACAAGGATGGGTCACCGATCATGATGGAAAAGAAGTTTTAATCGAAGAGCATTTCTCCATGGTGATGGGGCATGGCCCAACTCGCACTAGTGACTTCAATTGGGAGGCCATGGTTTTTCCATCGTGTGATCTTACCAAACTCGGAGATAATTTCTCGGAGGAGGAGGTCCTAGCCGCCATCAACTCCATTCCTAGCGACAAAGCCCCCGGTCCAGACGGATTCACCGGGGCCTTTTTTAAAGCTTGTTGGTCTACTCTCAAAGCCGGTCTCATGGGAGTGATTCACCGCTTCTCCAATCTCCGCGCCGGAGATTTTCAATGGCTCAACACTGCCAACATTGCCCTATTGCCAAAGAAGGATGGTGTTGAGACAATCTCTGACTTCTGCCCCATTAGTCTCATTCATGTCGTCACCAAGATTATCGCCAAAATGATGTCCTGGCGTCTCGCACCCCACATGGACACGCTAATTTCAAAGTCACAAAGTGCTTTCATCAAATCCCAGAGTATCCATGACAACTTCATGTGCGTGCGCAACTATGCTAGATGCATGCACCGTACCAACACGCCTACCATCTTTCTCAAGCTCGACATCGAGAAGGTTTGACTCCGTGCATTGGGAGTTCTTGTTAGATCTCATGCAAAGGCGTGGTTTCCCCGTGAGATATAGAAATTGGATGGCGGTCCTTTTCTCCTCGGCATCTTCTCGCGTGATCCTCAATGGAGTTCCGGGTATGCCAATACAACATGGGAGAGGTCTACGGCAAGGGGATCCACTTTCTCCACTTCTCTTCGATCTAGCCATTGATCCTTTGCAGCAACTTTTGGATTTAGCCACGGCAAGAGGAGATCTTCATCGCCTTCGAGGCCGCGGCCCTATCATGCGCACCTCCCTCTATGCTGATGAAGCTGCAATTTTCATGGCACCAATAAAGGGAGATTTTGAAAACTTGGCAACCATTCTTGATGGTTTTGGGGAGGTTACGGGGCTGGTCACCAATGTGTTCAAAGGTCAAGCGGCTCCCATCAGATGCAATGGGTTAAATCATGACGACATTATGCAAGCTTTCCCGGTGCAAAGAGCCCCTTTCCCCATAAAAAATTTGGGGTTGCCCCTCTCCACTAGATGCCTTAGAATGATTGATGTGCAACCACTCGTGGACAAGGTGGCCACAAAGCTTATTCCATGGTATGGGAGGCACATCGTTGCGGCCGGAAGGGCACTCTTATCAAGTAGGTGACCAGCTCTCAAACTATCCACCATATCACCCCTCTTGTAATCCCTCCTGGCATCCTTCATTCAATCATAAAGTTGGAGAGAACTTTTCTATGGGCGGCTGCTGACAAAGTTACTAGAGGTCAATGCAAAGTTAATTGGAAAATAGTTTGTAGACCTAAAGATAAGGGGGGCCTTGGCATCATTGACCTTAAAAAATTCGCTAGAGCATTACGCCTACGTTGGCCTTGGCTCAAATGGAAAGACCCCTCTAAGGCGTGGATTGGAGATGACCATCCTTGTGATTCTTCGGATATGGACTTCTTCTACGCAGCTACCACTATCTCCATCGGTGACGGCCGCATTGCAAGATTTTGGCATGATCCGTGGCTGCAAGGGAAAAAACCAAAGGATATTGCGCCATTCATTTTCAAAGTATCCACTCGAAAAAAGTTCACCGTCAATGAGGGAATGTCCAATGATTTCTGGATCAACAAAATAAACACATCCGGAGGCCTAGCTACGCAACACATCACCGAATTCGTGGAGCTTTGGACTTTGGCTAGGGAGGTCCACCGTAAGGAAGGGGTGGCAGATGACATCACTTGGAAATTCACTAATTCGGGATCCTACATGGCAAACTCGGTGTACAATGCTCAATTTGAAGGTCTTACTTGCTCTCTGATGCCAGAGTTAGTTTGAAAAAATTGGGCCCCTCCAAAGTGCAAGATTTTGGCATGGCTAATCCTCCAAGATCGGGTGTGGACGGCTGACCGTCTGCAAATATGGGAATGGCCTAATTGTGGGCTTTTCCAACTTTGTAAGCGGTAGGCTGAATCTGCAGCACATCTCTTCTTCAAATGCCGTTACACCATCTGAATTTGGAACATGGTTGTTCATTGGCTCGAGCTGCACTCCATCGACCCATCAAGTTGGATATCATGCAATTCCGTTGAAGAATGGTGGAACTTGGTCATATACATGAATGGTACTAGAAGGAAATCGTTGGTGTCCCTCATCATGTTAGTCTCTTGGGAGGTTTGGAATGAACGGAATGTGAGGGTCTTTCGGAAAATCTCTACCATGCCAACTGATGAGTGCATATTTGCATCATGTTTTACATTATTATTTTGCGTTGTAGATGTAGGATCTTGGTATTTTACGGCGCTCGCGCGCATATTTTATGTCTGTTTTCACCAGGATCGGGATAGATGATGGATCCAATGGATATAATTCTTTGAGCAGTTGTACTGTGGAGAAAAGGAGTCAAAAACAACGTAAATCACTTATTTGGAAAATATTAATAATACCAGAAGAAAACCAGAAGCGAACAAGGGAGGCAGAAGGTTCAACGACCAACTATACGACCGGAGCACATTTTCCGGCCGTATAGCTCCGGCCGTATAGTTGGCACTGCCTCCGTCTCCTCAAATAGTTTTACCCCGTGCAACTGGTTCGGAGAGACGACATACAGAATACACAAAAATCGCAAAAACCTCACCTCCGGAAGACATCTAGAGGGGGAACTTATCCAGCGGGGATCCATCTTCACCCTGCGTAGATCCGGGAGGCTAAGGCATCGATCTTCATCACCCAGCACTGCATCACCATCATCTCCATCCATCCCATCTACATCTTGTCTAGATCTTGTTGTAATTCCCGTACTCGTTGTGGATTTATACAAGTAATATTCATCTATGATTGTTTCAATTACTATTACCATGATGTTGATTGCCTCCATGTCTGAGTAGATCTCTAGTTCTTGGGGAGATGGAGAAACCCTAGTATGAGATTGAAATAAGATAAAGTCTATTATGATATTCATCACTGTGACCATGTGTTAGATTTTCTATATCTTGATGTTGAGAGAAGTTGACCTCTCAATATTTGCCTCTCATGGAGACTTGATGGAGGGAACTACTAGTTGGTAGACGGAGGCATGCTAGCACTTACAATGACTATAAAGCTGTTGGCACCCCTTACGTATCAACTTAGGAAACCGAGGAAACTCATGAAACACTATCCATGCCATGGGATTACGTCCCTTAATAGCACAGTAATTCGATTAATGTCAATTGCTGACTACTATGGTTATAAGGATGATGTGAGCAGCGGTTGATGCCTATTTGTCCAAATATGGAGTTCCTCCCACACATACATAGTTGAGAATGTTCATGATGATAATCTTTATCTTAGATCCTTATAATGCTAGTGGTGTATCTGCTACTCCTTGAGAACACTTTTTCCCTATTGCAGTTCCAATCTTTCTTACATACGCGATACTTATTTTCTGTATTCAGTTATTTTACTTTACTTTATTATTGCTCTTACACCTAAAACCCAAAAACACTTTTTTACACAATACTCGCATTTTATCTTGTCACTTAGAACTTTATCTAGCATTTCTATCGTAATATTTATTTCAAGAGTTATTAGACTTCAGACTCCTGCTCCCTGTGGGATCAATATCTTTATTTCAAAACTAGCTACAAATGATCTGTGCACTTGCAGTCATCAAGCTATTTTCTGGCGCCGTTGCCGGGGAGCTAAGCGTTGTAGGTCTTTTAGTTTTTATTTATTTATTTTTATCTTGCTAAATTTTGTTTTGAGTTACAGTTTTCCACCAACATGATGGAGTTTGAGCATATGACTAGTGCTAACCCACTCAACTACTTTGAGAAGCCCTGTGATATTTATAAAAGAGACAACTTCAATAAGAAGACAAGGGGGTTTGAAATAAAATACTCTACTACTTAGTATTCTACATAAGAAGCAATTTACTGGAGATGAAGATCCTGATCCATATGAGCATATTGCATGTTTCAAAGATATATGTGGCACTTTTCTATTGACGGGACATACTGCTGATATGGTAAGAGTTAAACTATTTAGTCAGACTTTGACTAGTACATCTCTCTCATGGTATAGATCTCTACCACCTGAAGCCACTACTACTTGGGATAATCTAGCTTGTGAATTTTTAGCAAAATATTATCCATTATCAAAATCTTTGGAATCATGCGTCTTATAATGACTTGGAAAAATCGCTCTAATGAAGGATTAGTAAGAGCTTATATTAGATTTAAAGATTTACTACGTCTATGTCCTCATCATGATTTACCTGAATGGTACTTATTGCATATATTTTATGGGGTTTAATTGAACCTAATAAAATTGAACTAGATTCTTTCGCGGAAGGAGCCTTTATGAATCTTTCTATACCTAAAGCTTGGGCTTTACTTAATAGAATTTGTGATCATAGAGTTTCATGGAATTTTGGTCTAGGAAGTGAAGGAGGCGTAGAAATAGAACATGATTGTATTCATGACTATAATAAAAAGGCCATGTTAAAGAATTATCTAAAGAACTTTACTTGGATTCAGATCTTGTGTTGCAAGTTGTTAAAGCTTTTATAGAACATATCAAAGCTCTGAAAGAGGGACCGGTCAAGTATGATCCACCACCCGAATCGGAAAAGAAAAGAGAAGATAAAGCAACACTGACCTCCTTAGAACCAATAAATGAGATGCCTTTTCCTAACGCTGTACAAAATCATATTCTTAAATATGAATAGGTCAAAGCAGTACAGGATAAAAACGAAGAAGAAAGTATGCCAGAAGTCGTGGAACATCTGGAAGAAACCGAAGATAAAGAGGTAACCAAGGAATCAATTATGGCTATATATGCACATTGTAACATAGTTGAACTTGATGAAGAGACTTCCGTATTGGTTGAAGGTAAAACAAAGGTAAAAGATGTGGGTAAGCCTATTCTTCCCTACATATTTAAAGAAACCTTGCGTTATGGTTTATGTGATCTTGGCACCGAAGTTAATGTTATATCTTATGACTTCTACTTAGAAATAAAAGAAGAAATAGAAGCGGCTACAATTGAAAATATTGATATGAAAATTATGTTAGCCAACAAAAATCTTAGAATTCCAATGGGAGTAATTGAAGATGCAACTGTCACAATTGACAATAAAAAATTTCCTATCGATTTTGTAGTTGTTGATATGCCAACTGACACTCTTTGCCCAATTATATTTGGAAGGAACTTTTTGGGTGATATAGGTGCCTACGTTAATTTCAAGAAGGAGATTGTGTCTCTTAAGCGAACGGAAAACAAATTCCATTTCTCCAAATTTAAAGACAGGCCTCCACAAATACAAGAAGAAGAGGAAGAAAGAACTATTGAGGAAATGGCGGCTCTTTTCTTTAGTAATCAAGAAGAAGAAATAAATGAAGAGCCAAATTATGAATAAATAGTTATGGAGGACAAGTCCTTGGAAGAACTAGAAGATGAATTCGATTCACTTCCCATAATGGGACCTCCGGCTGAAGAGGCTTTTGAAGAACCAGAAAAGAGAGGGGACGAGGAATTACCACCCCTAGAGTTGAAGACTCTACCAGATAATCTCAAATATAGGTTTCTAGATGATACAAATAAATTTCATGTTATTATTAGTGCTAAACTTTCAGGAAAAGAAGAAGAAGAACTTATGGAGATACTTAAGGAGCGTCGCAAGGCCTTTGGGTACTCAATGGATGACCTGAAGGGCTTCAGTCCCGTGATAGCCGTCCATCGAATATTCATGGAGGAAGGTGCTAAAACAGTTGCGGAATTTAATAGAAGATTGAAGCCTGAAATGAAAGAAGTGGTAAGAAATGAAATTGTACGCCTATTGGACGCAGGTATAATCTATCCTGTTAAAGAAAGTGAATGGGTAAGTCCAGTTCATTGTGTCCCTAAGAAGGGCGGTTTCACTGTTGTTCCTAATGAAAATAATAAACTGATACCTACTAGAACTATTGTTCGGCATAGGATGTGCATAGACTTCAGAAAATTAAATAAGGAAACTAGGAAATATCACTATCCTTTACCGTTCATAGATCAAACATTAGAAAGGTTAGCAAACCATACTCATTTTTGTTAGTTGGACGGATACTCTGGTTTTTCTCAAATAGTTGTTCATCCTGATGACCAACTTAAAACAACTTTCATCAGTCCTTATGGTTTACATGCTTACCGACATATGCTTTTTGGTTTATGTAATGCTCCGACTACTTTTCAAAGATGCATGACTGATATTTTTGCTGATTGTATAGAACTTATAATGGAAGTATTTATGGATGACTTTTCTGTCTATGGAACTTCATTTACTAGTTGCTTGGATAATCTCAAAAGAGTTTTGCAGCATTGCGAAGAAACCAATCTTGTTCTAAACTAGGAGAAGTGCCATTTTATGGTCAAAGAAGGTACAGTCCTTGGACACAAGGTATCAGGTAAGGGAATTGAAGTTGATAGAGCTAAGGTTGAGGCAATAGAGAGAATGCCACAACCTAGGGATATTAAAGGTATAAGAAGTTCCTTGGTCATGTGGGTTTTTATAGGAGGTTCATTATAAATTTCTCTAGAATATCTAAACCTTTGACTAACCTCCTGCAAAAGGGAGTAAGATTTAATTTTGATGATAAATGTCTTAAAGCTTTAATAAACTAAAAAATATTGTATCTCGTGCTCCCATCATTAAACCACCTATTTGGGATACAACCTTTGACTTAATATGTGAAGCTAGTGATGATGTTGTAGGAGTAACTCTGGAACAACATATTGGTCGCAGATTTAATATTATACATCATGCTAGTAGAACTCTAAATGGTGCTAAGAAGAATTACCCTAAGGAAGAAAACAAACTTTTTGTTGTATTTTTATCTTATGATAAATTTCGTTCTTACATAGTTGATGCAAAGGAAAGAGTTCATACGGGTCATGATGGTTTAAAAGAACTCCTTGAGAGGAAAGACCATATGCCAAGACTAATCCGTTGGATTATATCACTTGAAGAATTTGAGTTGCAGATTATGCAGAGGCCAGAAATAAAGATGTTAGATGCAGTATCCATGTTAGCCTAACAAGATACCAATCTTGTTGAGAGGAACTTTAGTCCTGATGATTTTTGTTTATGAGAATTGTTGAATGAACTAAGGTTAATTCCTCCAAGAAAAAAGGAGTCTTTGTTGTTGGAAGAGTTATTTATTTCTGAATAAGCAAATCGAAAGTGCAAGGTAAGTGTTCTTACTCAAATAACTGTTTTGTTTTCACAAATTATACTCCTAAAAATTCTGCCTTTGAATTCCTTGTGTTTTCTAAAGTTTTAGAGGGTTTTTACGAACTATACGGACGAAATTATACGATCGGAGAGAGAGCTCCTGCTGTATAGTTGGTCGTTAAACTCTCTGTATCATCTTTGTGAATTTTTTTTCGATATCTGAGCCTATACGGTCACAACTATACGACCGGAGCCAAAATCCGGTCGTATAGTTGGTCGTTAAACTCTCGGATAGTTTTACTTTTTGGTGTATGTATCTATACAGTCGCAACTATACGATCGGACCCAAAATTCCGGCCGTATAGTTGGTCGTTAAACTCTCAGACACTTTTGATTTACGGTGTTTGCATCTATACGGTCACAACTATACGATCGGAGCCAAAATTCCGGCCGTATAGTTGGTCGTTAAACTCTCAGACACTTTTTGTTTGTTTTCCGTTCGTATTTAAAAAAAGTTATTGTCGGTTCCGAGTCGTGATTTAATCGACTTGGACTCGAGATATTTGGAAATATCTGCCCGGAACCAACTATACGACCGGAGCTATACGGGGCGCACCCGTATAGTTGGTCGTTATGCGGCAGAACTTTTCTAAATCCGTGATTTCTTTCCCTGTTTCATTATGATTCTTTTCTAGGACGACGATTTGGTGTTCCTCGTGAGTTTTACTGACCTCTGACCCCCCTTATATACCGCCATTGTCTCTCTCTAATCATAATCTACAGGAACCAATCTAGCAATACGCTATCCCGTCCTAGGCTATAGAAAACCCATGGGGCTCATTTCTCCTTCCAGGGACTGCTCTAGCAGCCTATCCATGGAGGGTGATGACGAGGAGGTGGAGAGGTTTAGCCCGAGATACAAGGAGTACGTCGAGCCAAGCTACTTCAACAACGATTCCGATGATGACATAGTTGATGTCTACATGTCTCTGATCCACCAGAGATCGATTGGGCGGCAATGAAGAAAGCTCAGCAAGAGTGAGAAGATCGCAAGCCACATGGAAAAGGGCGTGTGGAGACGGTCAAATTCATCACCACGGATCCAAGGCCACACAAGCGTAATGAATTATCTAATAATGGTGCAGATGCTAGCAATGGAGCGAAGGCACCACCCTCGAAGCCAACCATTGGTGCTCGTATGAAGGTTAAGCCCCAAGAAGAGTGGAGGTACGGTTTCCACTTCCCCGATCCATCAATTATGGATGAGGAAGAAGAAGTTCTCCCTAGGACCAAGGATCGCGTGCGGGCACTAGAGATATATCAGAAGTAGGAGCTACTCCATCGCGTTGAAGTCCGTCACCGTCTCAATGAGATGGAGAAGAAGGAAGACCTCCTTCCATTGGTGACTAAGCTCGCAGATAGAGTAGACACTCTGCAATCTGATCTGCGCAGGTGCTACAGCCGCATAACTTCTTTGGAGGAGACCAACAAGAAGCTACGCACCGCGGTGTTACATGCCATGGCACCACAGTGACCTAGAACAATCATGGTATCAAATAATCGCAAGGGATTATTTGATCCCACCTGGCTTGATTCCAAGCTTGGGAGATCTTTAAGACCTTGTAATTTATCTTATAAGTTTTACATTACTATTTTCGCATTAGTTCAAACTAGCAACAAAGTTTGCATCATTAGAATTCCCTTCAGGAATATTCAATCCCTTTTAAGAAATTCCGAGTTTCTTATTATATATGGAGAAATATTGAGTTTGTGTTTGCTTTATTGATATATGAATGACTTGAGTATAATTTTACTTGCACTTGATGATAGCAATAGGAGTCTTCCACACCATTGGTATTAATGGAACATATAAAGATAATTTGGTCAATATGCTGTAAGTCTATGGTTTACAAAGAAAAATTATCTATACAATTAAGTTGAAAAAGAAACCTTGAACAAAGGAAAATGAAAGTGCTATCAAAATAGAGTGAGAACAAGTCGAGGTAGAATCTCCAAGTCATAAGAATGCTTCATGTACAGTTGGAATTTGATAATTGAGATCATTAAACTTTGAATTCCTACATAAGGTGGAATATATGGCTAGCTCCTTTGCATATCACTTAAACAAAAGTGTGAGCATATATGCAAAGAAAAGAAAAGAAGAAGAAAAAGAGCGAGTGTGCAAAGAGAAAATAGGCATATACATTGTATTGTAGTATGATAAAGAGACACTTTTGAGTTTTGAATCCCAAGTGAATATGTTGATCCTAAAACAGTTGGGACTACCTCGTTAACTTATTCAGTTGAACCAAATACTTTTACATTATGTTGAGATTCATCTTTTATGAACTGTTAATCACTAAGGTGTGAAAACCCGCTAATACTATTCGGATGGTTCGAGTAAGGTACTATTCACGAACTTATTCCTATGTATCGTATATGATAAACACATGCTGCAACTGTCTCATTTATTTTATCGACTCAGCTTCATGAATATGAGGATCACATCCATTAAGCTAAAACTTGCTCGGGACAAGCAAGAGTCTAAGCTTGGGGAAGTTGATGAGTGTATATTTGCATCATGTTTTACATTATTATTTTGCATTGTAGATGTAGGATCTTGGTATTTTACGGCGCTCGCGCGCATATTTTATGTCTGTTTTCACCAGGATTGGGACAGATGATGGATCCAATGGATACAATTCTTGGAGCAGTTGTACTATGGAGAAAAGGAGTCAAACACAACGTAAATCGCTTATTTGGGAAATATTAATAATACTAAAAGAAAACCAGAAGCGAACAAGGGAGGCAGAAGGTTCAACGACCAACTATACGACCGGAGCACATTTTTCGGCCGTATAGCTCCGGCTGTATAGTTGGCGCCGCCTCCGCCTCCTAAAATAGTTTCACCCCGTGCAACTGGTTCAGAGAGATGACATACAGAACACCCAAAAATCGCAGAAACCTCACATCCAGAAGGCATCTGGAGGGGGAACTCATCCACCAGGGATCCATCTTTGCCCTGCGCAGATCCGAGAGGCTAAGGCATCGATCTTCATCACCCGGCGCTGCATCACCATCATCTCCATCCATCCCATCTACATCTTGTCTAGATCTTGATGTAATTCCCGTACTCGTTGTGGATTTATACAAGTACTATTCATCTATAATTGTTTTAATTACTATTGTCATGATGTTGATTGCCTCCATGTCTGAGTAGATCTCTAGTTTTTGGGGAGATAGAGAAACCCTAGTATGCGATTTAAATAAGATAAAGTCTATTATGATATTCATCGTTGTGACCATGTGTTATATTTTCTACATCTTGATGTTGAGAGAAGTCGACCTCTCAATATTTGCCTCTCATGGAGACTTGATGGAGGGAACTATTAGTTGGTAGATGGAGGCGTGCTAACATTTACAGTGACTATAAAACTATTGGCACCCCTTACGTATCAACTTGGAAAACTGAGAAAACTCACGGAACACTATCCATGCTATAGGATACGTGCTATGGGATTACGTCCCTTAATAGCGCAGCAATTCGATTGATGTCGATTGCTGACTGCTGTGGTTATGAGGATGATGTGAGTAGCGGTTGCTGCCTATTTGTCTAAATACGGAGTTCCTCCCACAGATACATAGTTGAGAATGTTCATGATGATAATCTTTATCTTAGATCCTTATAATACTAGTGGTGTATCCGCTACTCCCTGAGAACGCTTTTTCCCTATTGCAGTTCCAATCTTTCTTACATACGCGATACTTATTTTCTGTATTCGGTTATTTTACTTTACTTTATTATTGCTCTTACTCCTAAAACCCAAAAACACCTTTTTACACAATACTCGTATTTTATCTTGTCACTTAGAAATTTATCTAGCATTTCTATCATAATATTTATTTCAAGAGTTATTAGACTTTAGACTCCTGCTTCGTGTGGGATCGATATCTTTATTTCAAAACTAGCTACAAACAATATGTGCACTTGCAGTCATCACCAACCTCCATAGTTCAAAAAGTTGTGCTCGCGGGCAGAGCGGTGGATGCCATGGTGAAGATCACGCTTATATGCGGCGCACACGAGGCGATGGTGTCTCGAGCGGTCCATGATGTTGGTGAGCACGGTGCAGATGGAGTTGAATTTTTCCTCGTTCATCAAGAGCTCCTCACTCTCGCGTCCGAGTTGTAATCGTTGGCAGGAGTGGTGGGAGCAGGGGCTGGCGCGGGAGTGGGAGCCAGCACACGCACCAGCGGGAACGGCGCACGAAGGCGCGGGCCAGCGCTCGCCCCCGCGTGGAGCTTCCCGCCTCCACTTCGTGTGCGGAGGCCCCAAACCGTAACCCGACCCACACTGGGAAGGTCGAGCGGATGCGCAAGAGGGTGCGTCGCGCGCGTCTTCTCGTACCATGGCCGGCGCACCTCCTCCTCGCTCGGCGGTGGCACGCGATCTCGCGCGCCGGAGATCCCTCCGCGCCGCGCGGAACCGCCGCTTCGTCCAGCCAAATTCCGGCACGATTGGCCGGCCATGGCTAGGAGGTGGTGGGCGGCGGCGATTTGACAGCCGGCCATGGAGGTGGACAGAATCGGAGTGGAACGACGGTGGCGGCGAGGGTTTCTACGCATGGAAAGAGGGGAAATGGGATGCGGTTCTTCCCTTTTCGCCCCCCGGAATCGAATATATGCGGGACGGATGGGCCGAAATGTGGGATACCGCAGAAAAACTGTGGTTTTGGGCCGGATACGGTATCTGGAAATGCATTTTTTTGGGTTCAGTACCACATATCGGTGCAAAATTTTGTGGGCCAGCCGATATGCGATATCTGCTAGAGATTCTCTCTCGCCCAGCTGCGTGTAGAAACCAAGTGAAGTGAAAACTTCATGCCATGTCTGAGCCATGAGGGCCAACCATGTCTGCCAAGACAGATGTAATCATGTAAACACAACTGTATATGATGAGTAGCAGCCGTGACAACCCACAAGATAGTGCTTTGATATGAACCCTCTCCATTTATCTACCATTTCGATATCCAGCATCATCTTCCGCATAACCAAAGTGAAACAATCTCGGTCCATGTGCAACTCATAATCTAGCATTTCTTGGAGTTGTTTGAGAGTCAAGCTACTCCTTCCATTCCTTTCTATAGTGCCTCTAGATTTTTGAGAAAAAATCTAAAATATAAGGTATATAGAGTTATATTGCGTTACACAATTCATCTGGACATTTTTTAGGAATATAATTGCATTTCCTTATTTTATGCAACCTACTCTATTTTATCAAGTCAATTAGACAAAAGTAATCACGCCCACAACTGGTGTAATTTTTGTTCCACATGTGTTCTTTAATTTCCGTATGAGAAACTATAAGCACTATAGAATGGAACAGAGGGAGTAATATATCATAGACCGGAGCTTTGAACGCAACTTTCCTATACATCATTAACATACAGAAAATAAGGAAAATGAGCTAATTTATGTTTTCAATTGTAATCAATACAAATTTAAAATTATATGCAATATATGGCTTACTCTAAAGTTTCGGTAGAACTGATTGATTTGATGTAGTTACAGATTCCACCTACTAACTCATTTAGGCTCAAGTTAGAAAGAACAACATGAGCGATTGGTATTTGCTTTCTACAGATGAGGAGCTCAAATCCTTTAATTGAGTGAATGTAGAAGCATACCCAAAATTGCATGTTAAGATAGTTCTTTGATATAAACTCTCTCCTTTTATTTACGGTTTCGATATTGTCAAACATCATCTTTTGCACAACCAAACTAAAACAATCATGGTCCATGTGCAACTCATCATCTAGCATTTCTTAAGTTTATTTGAGAGTCAAGCTAATAGGATATGGATCAGAGCTTTGAACCCAAACTTTCATGTACATCATTAACATACAGAAAATAAAGAAAATGAGCTAATTTATGTTTTTAATTATACTCAATACAAATATAAAATTATATGCAACATATGGCTTACTCTAAAGTTTCTTCAGAATTGATTGATTTGATGTAGTTACAGAGTCCACCTACTAACTCATTTAGGCTCGAGTTAGAAAGATAGTCATGATCGATTGGTATTTGCTTTCTATAGATGAGGAGCTCAAATCTTTTGATTGATTTGGATCAAAAGGATTGTCTAACATTAAAATATCATTTGGATCTCCCTCATTGTAATTAATTTATTCAAACATTGTAATTGATTGCGTTGTGTTTTTTTCTAGCATAATAGTATGACACCTAACTCAAGTCTAAAAGAAGTAATAATTTCCTGCACATCATCAAACAATATTATTATTGATAAAAATTATAATGGCACAAACTATAGAAACTGTGTAATTGGATGGGGTAGCGTATGGCTAGACCAATATTCAATGAATTTAAGCAAAAATATACCACAAGATGTGAAGGGGGTCGTGTACAGAAAACAAAAAATATCCTAGCGATGAATACCATAGCCAAGATCTATCTATGCAGATATATAGTAACGAGTGGGATATGGTGATCATACCTTTGAAGACCAAAAGCAGGATTACATTCCCACACAAACGTTGCTGATGTAGCCGAAGCGTAGCCGATCTCAATGTCGAGAAGTCCTCAAGCGTCTAGTACCACAAGTGGTGGTGCCTCCGAAATTTTACACATGTCTGTAAAGACGTCTCTCGGACCGAGAACTAGCAAGGCAGCGGAAGAAGAAGATCCGAACCGATTCCAAGTACACGACGACGTGTATATCGTGGAGAAGTCTCTACCTCATAGAGCACATTCTAAACAAGAGAACACGCATGATAGGGAGAGAGGGAGGTAGAGAGAATGGAAAAGCCAATTGGATGAGATTGAGGGGAGAACTCCACCCCTATATATAGGAGAAAACTGGGCACTCCTCACCCTCCAAGTCCCGGGGTGGGACTAAACTTGGAAGGAGGTGGGGAGGAGGCTGGACGGTGGTGGGGGCAGGCCCCACCCACACGCCAAGCCCACCCAAGGCCGACGACGGTGTGAGCTGAAGGAGATATGCCCTATAGGCAAATAATAAATGAGTTTATTATCATATTACAAATTGGTTCATAATAGTTTTATACTATGTTAAAATGATATCAAGAGGAAACATTGATACAGGTGTGGTATGCAAACAAACCTGGTCTAGGGTAGCCTCTATTCAACAAGTTTGTTGGGCAACCGAGGATCAAGGTTTCCTAATCATGGAGCATTTATGCCGGTTGGCAATGAAGTCATGTTACTGGGGAATGATATGATGGATATTACCCACATAATTATTACAACGTAATCTAGTCACAAGGTTCATCGTTGTGATAGTTAGAAACGAGTGACCTTCTCCTTTGACCATGAGATCATATTAATCACTGTCTCCGAAGGATGCTTTGATCACACCAACTGTCATGTCCGTAACTGGGTGACTATAAAAATGCGTATTGGGTATTCCAAAGGAACGGTGAGGCCTATGCATCAAGATCGGTATTTGTCCACCTGCGTGATGGGAAGATACACTGGGCCCACTCGGTGAGATTGTATCCCAAAAGCTGTAGCGCATGACTAGGTCATGGGAATACAATATCACGATAATGAGTTAAGTAGACATGTCGGTAACAAGATTAGTATGTTGATACTAAAGATCAAATCTCGGATATGTCATGTCTTGAAGAGAAAAAAGTAATAGGATAGAGAGTTTATGGTTTGAACACGACCGAGTTTCGTGGAATGCATCGGGGTCATTATGGACATCCCGGACCCGCTATTGATCATTGATCAGAGAGTGATCTCGATCATGTCTGTGCCATTCCCGAACCGTAGGGTAACACACTTAAGAGTATGACGATGTTTAGAGATCGCTATGGAAGCAAAGGGATCACCGATGGTAAAGAAATATCAGAAATTGTTCGGAGAAAAGGATTGTCAGAATAGTTCCGAAGATGTTCTCAAGAAGGAAAAGACTGAAAGGTGTTTAAAATAAATAGAAATTTATAATATGCATTTATATATGTTAATTGTGAATTAATATATATTAAATTAATATTTATGGGGCAACTTCCTCTATAGGTCCAAAACCCTGGAGGGAATCGGCCCGGAAGAAGCCACCCCAAAATGGGCAGCACACAGCCGCAGCAGTAGGCCCACACGGGCAGGCGGACGCTCACGGACCCTCGGGCACTTCTCGCCGCCGCCACCAGCAGGACTTGGCCGCGGCCCACGCTAGCACGGTCTAGCATGCTGGTAGGCTGCTAATGGCCTACCCGGCCGACGTCGCCACCCCACCTGGCCGCCACCTCGCTAGTGCTGGGCTCGGCCGGTGCACATGTAGGAGGCGAACCACCTAGGCACCGCCTCACTTCGCCAGGCCGCCTGCTAGGATGGACACACAGGAGGCCCATCTGGCCACTGCTTTGCCAAGCCAGCTGTTCCCCCTTCTTTTCCTTTTTTTAGTCCCACATGGGGACTTGGGGGAAGATAGTACCCCTTTTTTCCCTATATAAAGAGGTGTATATTGAGGGACAAAAGACATGCAACAATAAAAGGGGATTTCCTAAGGCTATTTTCCTTAGTAATTTTTCCCCTCTTTCTTAGTTGAGTCTCACGAGTGCGGTTCCTCGAAGACCTCTGCACGAGAGAGTCGACACCATCGAGAGAGTCGACACCATCGACACGCCATCTCGCTGCTAGATCCCAGTTCTAGAGGGTCTACTTCTACATCCCGGCTTGATCAGGGAGAACGGGAGTCGTCGTCACACACCGTACGTGTGCGATACCTCGGGGGAGCTACCACTTGTGGCACTGGGCTGTCGTGCAAGGACCAGGAGGAGACGATCAAGGAGCTTCTTGACCTTGGGGTCGGGAGAGTACGACTACTTCATCCATGTTCCCCGCGGGATGTTAACTGTGTTTTCGATCTAGAAGGGTATGTAATCGAAACTGCATCCCGTTACTACATTAACTCATAGATAGATCCTAACTTCAGGTGTTGCGCTAGCTAGTAAAAAATTACATTCTCATGCGAACCCCTTCAGGAGCACCCCACGCGCGCGCCCCCTTGGCCCACTATGGTCGGCGGGCCCCTTTGGGCCCTCTCCCATCCGAGGAGGGCCCATGTGGGAGTTTTTCCCTTTTATTTTTATTTCAATAAATATATTTAGTAAGTAATTTCATTAATTAAATATTAAATACATATTATTTAATTCCTATTATTCAAAACCCCTTTCGAACATCTTTTGAATATTTTGGTATCTCTCTGGAACGATTCCAGATCTCTCTGTCCTATTTCTCTTACAATCGTGGATCATCCATAAGCATCCTTACCCTTAAGTGTGACACCCTTACAATTTGGGAATGTTCAAACATGATCGAGATATCTCTCTGATCGATGTCCAACAGCGGTGTAAACTCATGATGGTTCCTTCACATTCCACAAATTTATTGATCGCTTGAACCTTCAGACGTTGAGTCCCACTCCCTTTGCACTACGATACCTGGTTTGTCCAAGACCTAATTTCTGGTATCGATATACCTAGTGCAATCTTGTTACAGACAAACGCATTTACTCGTTCCCATGATATTTCATCCTTGTAATCCAGTCACATGCTTGCAAGTTCACTAATGCAATCTAACCGAGTGCGCCCAGATTATCTATCCGTCACTCGGATAGGAAAATCCCGATTTCAATGCATGTGCCTCAACATATTCCTTTGGAATACCCAATACACTCCTTTATGGCCACCCTATTATGGTGTGACGGTTGATGTGATCAAATCAGCCGTAGTTGATAGGGATTAAGAATTATCTCACTATCAAAGGACTCAGTCTCTATGCCTTGTTAGATATGCAATGTCGAACTTTGTGACTGGATCACATTGCAACACTATGGTCGGGTGTGTCCATCACTACATGCAATGAAGTGACCTCATTGACAGTTGTTGTGGTAACAAATTCCTGATCGGGAAACCTCGATCATCAGCTGTCCAACGAACTAGTCTAGAGGATACTAGGGACCTGGTTTATGTATATACCACACATGTATTAATGTTTCTACTTAATACAATTATAGCATGATACCAAACTATTATGAACATATGAGATATATCAATAAAGATAACTTTATTATTGACCACTAAGGCATATCCCCTTTAACATGAACTGCTTAATTAAAATAAATCTGAGAACTCCACATGAATCACAATACTTCTTATATGGTTATTAATGTAAAAACATATACTTGTCTTTCTGGATTGGCTTTGGTAGTTGTTCTTTAATCGTCCATTTAGTACCATTAAGGTTTTTCCATTTATGATTGCTCAAATTTTCTGGACTTTTAAGAATATCCAAATGATATTGTAGTCCTTGCAACTATAAGAAATATTAATGATAAAAGAGTGATACATGTAAATGATGGATTAATTTACAAAATTTCATGTAAATAATAATGTTATAGTAACTAACCATCTTTGTGAGATCAGCTCGATTTAACTCCCAACACAATGAGTCGGGTACGTGTACCTCCCAACACAATGCCTCATCAGTTTCATCATCAAACCATTGTGTTTCACAACACATGTCAAAACATCTGATTAGAATGAGTCTTCATTCCAAGGTTTTCATAATCATTTTTACCAAGTATTCCCATCTAAAGTGATCAAGTTTTAGCTTAGCACTAGCCACTAGTATTGAGGGTATCACTATTGGGGTGCTAATCTAGTATAAGTATCCAAGACTAATCCTATGATGTTGATAGGATCCATTCTATTTTCCACTAATCATAATTCATTAACTAAGTAAGGAATGTAGTAAAGGGGAAAGTAAAGCTTGGAGTAAAACTAGGAATTAGTAAAGTTACGTAACCAAGCATGCCTAGTGCATCTGGTATAAGGGGTTTGCACAAATAGCATGCCTAGTTCTAGCTTGCACTGATAGCTTGCATAGTTTTAGCTTGCGCTGATAGCTTGCATAGTTTTAGCTTGCCTTGTTGGTTGCAGTCGTTGAAGTTTTCCTCCTCCTCCTCGAAGTACTCCTCCTCGTTGTATCCGGGTCGGTACTAGCGTCTATAAATACATACAATGCACACAATCATCAAACAACACTTCACTACTTCTATGTATCACACAAGGGCTCATACTAGATGATCTAACATCATCTCAATCATTACATGTATTATTAACACTTTCTTATTTATCTTGTTTTAGAAAAGTAATTTCTACTCATTGAAATGACTTAAGATTTTATATTCTCCAACTAGAATATGGGATCATATGGACCATGTCCTCACCATATATTCTCAAGCTTGGGAATTTGATTTAAAATGATGGTCATGCATTACAAGATTTAATATGACTATTAATATTATTAAAGTGACTAGAAAAATCATATATAGCCTTATTTTAATACTAGTCCAACTTTAATATCTATAAGACCAAATGTTTTTACATATTCATGTAGAGCATGGAAAATATGATTTTTGAGAGGTGGAATCATCTCAAAAGCATTTATAGTTTATTTTAGAAAAATGTTTGAAGTGTCAAAAGTCTCTGTCTTGTTATTTTTGGTATAGGTGATCTATAATTCCAAATGGTTTGTATCCAACGTGAGTGATTAGATAATTTCAATACCTTTCCAACACAATTGGAATCATGCATTTTGGTTTAGTATATCTCTTTGAATTGAATTTTGAATCTACTGACAGAATATGGTTTTAACTAAATTGGCAAAATCTTATTTGAATCACTAGACACTGGGTGGGAAATAAAATGGGTCGGTCCAACTGCACTATGTTGGCGCAGCGGGCTGCTGACAAAATGGTCCCACACGTCAGTGACTTAACTAAGCCGAAACGGTATCTTTTAATCTTAGCCCTACGATTATGCTAGGATCTAACGGCTATGGTTTGTCCTCTCCGTCGAACTGCTCCGGCGAGACACGAACCCTAACACGGTGGTGGGGGTCGTTGGGAACTTATCGGGGCTCCAGCTAAGGTCAGCGATGGGGGTGAACGGGGTTGTCATCGACGGCGGTTCGATTGGCGGTCACGACGGCTCCTGGGGTGGCCGCAATCAACGGCTTCCTTCCTCGGCTACAGCGGCGGACTTCGGCTAAATTATGGCGTCGTGGTGCTTGTCTTGCTCCGGGGAAGGGTCGGTGAGGTTCCTGGGTGAGTGGGTAGTGGAATGGTGTGGAGATTGAGGTCTGGGGTGGCCTCTATTTATACACCCAGGGTGGAGGCAGGGCGGCATGGTCTGGCTTCTCCGGCGACGTTGCTACAGGTCGTGTTCGTCACGGCGGAGGGCATGGGTCGGTGCGGTGGACTATGGCAATTGTCATGCGAGTGACGGCACGAAAAGGGGCGGTCTCTGTTGATCGGGCAACGCCGACGCTCTGTTCCAGTACGCGGGCGTTCGTCACGAAGTACGGTGGTCACGGGGCGCGCGGCGGTGAACGATCATGTCTGGGAGGTCACTGGTGCCACGGCGACTGCGGGTACGAGCGGAGAGAGCGAGGCGCGGCGTGTGCATGTGTCGCGGTTGCGGCGCTCTGTCGTGCTCTCGGCATGGCAGAAGCTTAAATGGGAACGCGGTTTCCAACATCTCCACTTCTCGTCTTGGGTCAAGGGATGGACAGGGGGTGGCGGTGAGGCCAGGGCTAGCTACTAGGTGTCGTGGGCGTGGGCGGCGCGGCGTGCAGCGAGTGGTTCATGCTCGACCAGCATGGTCGGCTTGGTACGGGCATGCCACTGGTCAATGTGGCTAGTGATGCCTCTCCTTTGCACGGCCAAGTACCAATGATTATCATGGACAATTGAATGGGTTGATTGCAGTACAAGAGATGAGAAATTGATAGCTCCAAATAGTGTATAGTTGTTGAGGTTGTACTGTGCATGCCAGGTGTTCGACCAAATGGCCGCATGAACTCATCTTTCAAATTTTTTGATGATTTCTGGTGAGTGTTCTTGTTACTTGCTTAGTAGTCTATGGTTGCTGGGATATGTCAAGGGGAATTGATTTGAGTGGTTTTTGAAAAGTGGTGATCTATGCATATGAACTTGATTCAATTTTGCAATGTCTCTTAAATAGATTTGAAAATAGTTTTTGTCCTTTGGTAAGGTTTGCTTGGATTCACTTTTACTTGGTCTAGCAAGAGGTGAAAAGAATGGGAATTGTTTCTGTTAGAAATCCTTTACTAGAAACACGCAAAGTGGTCTAGTGGATAAGTTTGGCCAAAATGACCATTTGATCATATGATCTATATTTGATTTTCTTTTCATTTGGTTCTGTTTGTAATTGACCTAGATGATGTTGTAAACCTTTTTAAACTAATCCTTACCATTTGTAGCAATCAAACATGGCAATTACAAGCATTCATACACTAAAGCAAATCACACATACACTCATATTAAGTTTAATAAATAAAGTTTTTTGTTAACCGTAAACTTGGGTGATTAGAGCCTGATAAGCTTGATTAATATTTTTGGGATGTTACAAACCTTCCCTCCTTAAACAGAATCTCATCCTGAGATTCAGGAAAAACTAGGAACTAAAGAGATTTGGAAACTTAGTCCTAATGTAATCTTCTTGTTCCTAGGTGGCTTCTTCTTCGGTATGGTTACTCCACTGGATCTTGAGAAACTTGATACTTCTGGTCCGGGTGGTTCTGAATGCTTCTTCCAAGATACAGATGGGCACTTCACGATAGGTTAGATCCTTATTGATATCTATGGCTCTATGATCGATGTTCTTGAAAACTTCGGTCTTCTCCGGAACTTCTAAGCATTTGCGAAGTAACGAGATATGGAACACATTATGCACGGCTGACATCTCCTCAGGCAGTTCCAGATGATATGATACTTCTCCTCGGCGATTCAAAATCTTGAAGGGTCCAATATATCTGGGGGCTAACTTCCCGTTCAGTTGGAAACGTTGCATTCCCTTCAAGGGTGATACTTTGAGATACACAAAATCTCCGACATTGAACGTCAGGTCTCGACGTCTTTTATCCGCATAACTCTTTTGTCTAGATTGAGCGGTCTTGAGGTGCTCACGGAATTTGTGAACCTTCTCTTCAGCTTCTCGTATAATGTTGGGTCCGAAAATCTGACTCTCTCCTACGTGCGACCAATTCAACGGGGTACGGCACTTCCTTCCATACAGAAATTCAAATGGGGCCATTTGCAAACTGGCTTGATAACTATTGTTGTATGAGAATTCCACGAAAGGCTGACAATCTTCCCATTTAGATCCATACTCTAGCACATAAGCTCTCAACATATCTTCTAAGATCTGGTTGACTCTTTTACTTTGTCCGTCGGTTTGCGGGTGATAAGTTGTGCTAAAATTCAGTTTGGTTCCTAATCCTTCTTGGACTTTCTGCCAAAATCTTGAGGTAAACTGGGTTCCTCGATCTGATACTATGGTTTTGGGGGTTTCATGCAAACTGACTATTCTAGCGATGTACAACTGTACTAGCTTTGAGCTCTGGTAGGTTGTCTTGACATGTATGAAATGGGCTACCTTAGATAGTCTATCAACTCTGACCCAAATAGAGTCATTTCCCCTACTAGATGTAGGCAAACTGGTGATGAAATCCATTCCGACAGAATCCCATTTCCATTCGGGAATCTGCAATGGTTGCAAAAGTCTTGCATGTCGCTGATGTTCCGCTTTGACTCTCCGGCAGATATCACACTTGGCTATGTAGCTTCCGACTTCTCTCTTCATTTTGTGCCACCAAAATTGTTCCTTCAAGTCCTAATACATCTTCGTTCCTCCCGGGTGGATAGAATAAAGAGTACCATGAGCTTCCTGCATAATGACTTGTTTCAACTCCGAATCTGCTGGAACACAGATACATCCTTTGTACCACAAAACTCCTTCATCTTCGATGAATCCGGGTACCTTCCATGTTCCGATATGATGCTTGATTCCATCGATACTTGCGTTTCCTTTCTGAGCCTCTTTTATCTGGCTAATCAAAGTAGGTTGGAGTTCTATGCTAGCTAAGAATCCTTCGCTAACTAGCTCTATTCTGAAACTCTCCATCTCCTCATGCAGACTTGGCTGGGCTTCCTTTATCACGGTGTTTAATCTACACGGCAATCTGCTAAGAGCATTTGCTACCACATTGGCTTTGCCGGGGTGGTATTGAATGTCAAGGTCATAATCCTTGATTAACTCAATCCATCTCCTTTGCCTCATATTCAACTCCTTCTAGGTGAAAAAATATTCTAGACTCTTGTGATCCGAATAAATCTCACAGCGATTACCCATAAGGTAATGACGCCAGGTCTTCAAGGCTAAAACTACAGCTGCTAGTTCAAGGTCATGGATAGGGTAGTTCTGCTCATGCTGCTTCAGTTGTCTAGACAGATAGGATAAGACTTTGCTTTTTTGCATCAACACACATCCGAGACCAATCTTGGATGCGTCACAATACACATCAAAAGGCTTCTTGATATCCGGCATGATCAAAATTGGGGCTGAAACTAATCTCTTCTTAAGGTCTTGAAAACTTGCTTCACATTTGTCAGTCCATTCAAACTTCTTATCTTTCTTCAACAACTGGGTCATCGGTCTTGCGATGCTCAAAAATCCTTCAACAAACTTGCGGTAGTATCCGGCTAACCCAAGAAATGCACGGACTTTGGTTTGGGTGGTTGGGGCTTTCCATTCTTTGACATCTTTAATCTTGGCAGGGTCGACAGTGACTCCTCGTGTCGACAGGATATGGCCTAGGAATCCTACTTCTTTTAACCAGAATTCACACTTGCTGAACTTGGCATATAACTGATGCTCCCTAAGGGTTTCAAGGATGGTTCTGAGATGTTGCTCATGGTCTTCTTCCAACTTGGAGTAGATCAGAATGTCATCGATAAAAACAACGACAAACTTATCCAAGAAGTTCATAAAAATCTTATTCATGAGGTTCATGAAATAAGCGGGGGCATTGGTTAATCTAAATACATGACATTGTACTCATATAATCCATATCTGGTGGTAAAGGCAGTCTTTGGGATATCTGTTGCATGAATCTTTAGTTGGTGATAACCAGTTCTAAGATCAATCTTTGAAAATACACTGGCACTAGTCAGTTGATCAAACAAATCTTCTATCTTCGATAGTGGGTACTTGTTTTTGATGGTGACGTCATTCAGCTTTCGATAATCCATACAAAGAAGGTTGGCGCCATCCTTCTTATCAACAAACAAAACGGGTGATATCCATGGCGATGCACTTGGTTGTATCAATCCTTTTCCTAGCATATCATCAAGTTGCTTCTTCAGCTCCACTAGTTCAGATGGGTTCATACTATAGGGTCCCTGAGCTATGGGTCCGGTTCCAGGGATTAGTTCAATGATAAACTCGATATCCCGATCTGGGGGCATACCGGGCAATTCATCTGGGAACACATCGGGGTATTCACAGACTACTCTGACTTGGTCAATGGTGGTCTTGGCTAGACTCTTGTTGCACTTGAACTGACGGGGCAAGGTCTTAGATACATGTTCTACTGACACTCCGGTGCTACTGGTCATGTTTATGGCTTTCTTAGCACAGTCGATTAATCCTTGATGTTTCGACATCCAATCCATCCCTGGTACTACTTCCAAACCTTTGGTTCCAAGTACTATTAGATTGGCATAAAAATCTATCCCATGGATTCTGATGGTACGGACTTGCAATTTTTTCTAGCTTTGGTGGTTGAACCATGGATTTGAACTATCATAACATGCTTCAGATTTGTTGGTTGAATCTTACTAGTGCATGCAAATTCATTTGTAAGAAACAAGTGCGATGCTCCAGAATCAAACAACACTTTGGCTAATACTGAGTTAATAGAAAACATACCCAGCACAACATCTGGCGCTTCCTGGGCTTCCTCAGCATTCATGTGGAATAGACGGCCATTACGATTGTGCAGGTTTCCTGGGGCAAATCTCTTTCCAGGCTGGACACGACGTTGCTGCTGGGCAGGTGCATTCACATTGGTTGTTGCGGCAAGCTTCTTGGGGCACTCATTGGAGTAGTGACCCGTGACTCCGCATTTAAAGCAAGTGATCATTGACTTGTCTTTCCCTGCGACAGGCATAGCATTGCTTCCAGTCCTCGGGGCAGTATTGTTGTTGTTGTTGTTGTTGTTGTTGGACTTTGGCGGTGCACGGTCGAAGTTATTGGAGTTGTCAGGGTTGTTTTTGTTGTTTCCTCTGGGCCTTGAGTTTCCTCCTCCACGGTTGGGGTAGTTCGGATGGTTCATTGGGGGTATGTTGTTTCGGGGTGCATAACCTGTAGACGGTATGGAGTGATACTTCAGGGTATGGTGGGATCCTGGTTGGTGCATCATTTGACGCTTGCAGTTCTCACTGTCCAGGTTGATCTTGCCTTCCATCTGGATTGCAGAATCCACTAAGGCTTCAAGGTCATCAAAGGGGATGTTGACTAGTACTATTTCCATCTCATCATGCAGACCGTTCAGGAATCTTTCTTTCTTCTTGGCTTCATTGTCAATCTCATCAGGTGCATACCTAGCTAGTGACAAAAATTTGTCCTGGTACTCAACTACAGTCATCCTTCCTTGCTTCAAGTCTCTGAATTCGTCCCTCATCCTCTTGATTAGACCCGGGGACACATGGGTCCTGCTGAACTTGAGTTTGAACTCCTCCCAAGTCATCATCTGACCTCCGTTCATCATACGGGTACTATTCCACCATGATCTGGCGTAACCGGACAGATAGTGGGTGGCAAATAGCACCTTCTCATTTGCATCAACTCATGCAACTTCTAGATTGTTTTCCATGGTTTGCAGCCAATCATCAGCATCTAAAGGTTCCTCGGACTTGCTAAACATGGGTGGGTTGGTATTCTGGAAGTTCTTAAGTTTGGATCCATGGTGATCTTGGTTTCCATGGCCTTGATTATTGTGGGCCATCTAGGCTATCTGCTGAAGAGTGGCTAGGTGTACTTGACGTTCAGCTCTACTAGCTTCATGATCAGAAACTAACATTTGCAGAATCTGCAGCATTGGGTCCTAAGATGAACTGCTTCCTCCGAGATTTCCACGAGTCATCTGAAGATTGAGATAGATAGTGAGACAAGAGGGAAATTTCTAAGGTTCCGAGGTTTGTTTTCAAAAGCTTTAAACTTTGAGTATAACTCAGGTTTTGAAAATGAACAACTTCTTTTCATTCATTCATTCATAGCACACAATACAAACACACACCACAACATAACTAGAAAACAGATGGTTTTAAGAACCATTATGTGAAGCTACGATATAGTGGGACCGGGTACAACTCACACCTACGATAGTGCTCAGGTGTGACTACTCATCATCAATGAAGTCAGCATCATCCTCATCAATGTTGCCCTACATGGCTTCATCCTCTAGGTAGTCATTGCCATCACTAAGGTAAGAGTGAATATCCCCACGGATATCTTCACCTTCCTCCTTCTGCTCCTCCTCCAGCTGGATCTCCTGGTCGTGGATGGTCTCCTCCAAGGTGGCTATCTTCTGACGAAGACGGGCGATGATGCGGTCCTTTTTGTCGCGCTGGCGAGGATTGCGAGGGTTTGCTTCCTCTCAATAGCTTCAGCATTGCTTTGGTTGGCGTGATCATGGGCATTGTCCAATTCTTTCTGCGTCTCATGTAGCATGAAGTCCATGTGATCCACGTAGTGCTTCAACTCTGGATGGGCTAGCATGGATAGAGGTTGTCCCGTAGAGTCACGTCTTGCATAGTGAGCAAAACGGGTGCCGATGATCTGGTTGATGTTCTGAGCACACAAGTGAGCAAGAGCTTCTTGCATAGCCCTGGCTAATCCTTCTAGCCAGTTGTTCTTCTGAACGCTGAACTGAATCTTGTCAGAAAGAGGTGGCTCCATTTTGCCTCTTAGGTCGGCAATAATCAGCCACTATAGCTCCCCTCCAACGTGGCCGTTGAGCTGTGCTCCGAAGAACTCTGGATGTGGGCGTTCAAGATATTCTAATAGCGAATGTAGATCCCTCTTAAAGATAAGCTATCCTCCGTTGCCCAACTAGTAAAACTTGGTGTATTTGACCTCCATCTATAAGAAATTAGGATGAGTAAGTTAGTGAGGTGATTAAGTGTGTCAGGTTTTATGTAGAATTGTAAGAGTTTTGAGTAACAAGTGCTCTCTTTTTGAAAGAATCTCAAGGATAAGAATGAGAATAAGTTTTTGTAAATACTCACTTTCTTGGTTTTGAAACTAAGTTTTTAGGTGTCCATTCTAACTAGGGTCTCCTATGGTCAGGATGGCTCTGATACCAACTTATCAACACCCGGATTTTTAAGTCCAGATGCCTGTTATGCCGTACATCGCAATCCCGGGATTACCATTTTTGCTAGACATAACAGAATTGGTACCACAGTACATCATCCATTACAAACCATAATAAAGGTCTTACAAATAAAGGATCTCATGATCCAGTCTAATACAATCAAAGCAGTGGAAAGTAAACGTAGTAAGCTCCATCTTTAGGGTCACAGGCAATGGTGACGATGGGAGATGATCCTAGTTGTCATAGACCTCCTGCTGTCCATCTTTCGGGTAATCCTCCTCATAGTCTGGCCATGGGAATAGCCAGGGACAAAGCCATGAGTACTCTTTAAGTACTCGCAAACTAACACTAGCATAAGTAAGGTAAAGACTAGTAGGAATCTTAAGCTCTAGGTTTGTTTGCAAAAAGCAAGGTTTACTTCATAAAGATTCAAGAGTAAAGACCTAATTTAATTCTCTACATCACTTAAGGGGAAACTAGTTTTCATGTCCACAACTATGATGTGGTCAAGTCAAAGTCATCTTTCAAGTCACAAATCATTTTGAAAACATATAACAACAGAACTGTATGACCACTCCAACTATACATAACCGCGAACACGGCTATTCGAATAGTTTGACACTTTGCAGAGATTGTACACTTTCACCACAAAATTCGAATCATCCGTCAGGGATAACCCTGAATCATCATACTTGGTATGCGGATAATCAATCTTAACCTTTCAATTACACACCCTAGTATAGGCACCTCCCCTATGAGCTTGGCCTCCCAGCCATGACCATTTGTCATCCTGGGCACTGCACAGGTGGACATTCATCACGAGGTAGCCTCAGCTCAACCTCTTCCACAAGGAACCCATACTAAGACATATAAACTTCCAGTCAAGCCCTACCCAACTCAGGTATTGTGGTTGTATGGTAAAATTGGAATGGTATCGCATCCGAACCCAACCATAAGTTTTTATCAAAGTCAAGGCTCATGCCTCATCAGTTTCATCATCAAACCATTGTGTTTCACAACACATGTCAAAACATCTCAATAGAATGAGTCTTCATTCCAAGGTTTTCATAATCATTTTTACCAAGTATTCCCATCTAAAGTGATCAAGTTTTAGCTTAGCACTAGCCACTAGTATTAAGGGTATCACTATTGCGGGTGCTAATCTAGTATAAGTATCCAAGACTAATCCTATGATCTTGATAGGATCCATTCTATTTTCCACTAATCATAATTCATTAACTAAGTAAGGAATGTAGTAAAGGGGAAAGTAAAGCTTGGAGTAAAACTGGGAATTGGTAAAGTTGCATAACCAAGCATGCCTAGTGCATCTGGTATAAGGGGTTTGCACAAATAGCATGCCTAGTTCTAGCTTGCACTGGTAGCTTGCATAGTTTTAGCTTGCACTGATAGCTTGCATAGTTTTAGCTTGCACTAATAGCTTGCATAGTTTTTGCTTGCCTTATTGGTTGCAGTCGTTGAAGTTTTCCTCCTCCTCCTCAAAGTACTCCTCCTCGTTGTATCCCGGGTCGGTACTAGCATCTATAAATACATACAATGCACACAATCATCAAACAACACTTCACTACTTCTATGTAGCACACAAGGGCCCATACTAGATTATCTAGCATCATCTCAATCATTACATGTAATATTAACACTTTCTTATTTATCTTGTTTTAGAAAAGTAATTTCTACTCATTGAAATTATTTAAGATTTAATATTCTCCAACTAGAATATGGGATCATATGTACCATGTCCTCCCCATATATTCTCAATCTTTTTAATGTGATTTAAAATGATGGTCATGCATTACAAGATTTAATATGACTATTTAATATTATTAAAGTGACTAGAAAATCCTATATAGCCTTCTTTTAATACTAGTCCAAGTTTAATATCTGTAAGACCAAATGTTTTTACATATTCATGTAGAGCATGGCAAATGTGATTTTTGAGAGGTGGAATCATCTCAAAAGAATTTATAGTTTATTTTATAAAAATGTTTGAAGTGTCAAAAGTCTTTGTCTTGTTATTTTTGGTATAGGTGATCTATAATTCCAAATGGTTTGAATCCAATGGGAGTGATTAGATAATTTATACCTTTCCAACACAATTGGAATCATTCATTTTGGTTCAGTATATCTCTTTGAATTGAATTTTGAATCTACTGATAGAATATGGTTTTAACTAAATTGGCAAAATCTTATTTGAATCACTAGGCTCGCCGTGGGAAATGAAATGGGCTGGCCCAACTGCACTGCACTGGCGCAGCGGGCTGCTGACAAAATGGTCCCACGCGTCAGTGACTTAACTAAGCCGAAACGGTATCTTTTAATCTTAGCCCTACTAGACTAGGATCTAACGGCTGTGATTCGTCGTCTCCGTCGAACTGCTCTGGCGAGAAACGAACCCTAACGCGGGGGTGGGGGTTGCTGGGGACTTACCGGGGCTCTATCTAAGGTCGGTGATGGGGGCGAATGGGGTTGTCATTGACAGCGGTTCGATTGGCGGTCATGACGGCTCCTGGGGTGGCCGCAATCAACGGCTTCCTTCCTCGACTACAGCGGCAGACTTCGGCTAAATTCCGCTATCGTGGTGCTCGTCTTGCTCCGGGGAAGGGTCGGTGAGGTTCCTGGGTGAGTGGGGAGTGGAATGGTGTGGAGGCTGAGGTCTAGGGTGGCCTCTATTTATACACCCAGGGTGGAGGCAGGGCGGCATGGTCTGGCTTCTTCGGCGATGTTGCTAGAGGTCGCGTTCGTCACGGCGGAGGGCATGGGTCAGTGCGGTGGACTATGGTGATCGTCATGCGAGTGACGGCACGGCAAGGGGCGGTCTCTATTGGTCGAGCGATGTCGGTGCTCTGTTCCAGTATGCGGGCGTTCGTCACGAAGTACGGTGGTCACGGGGCATGCAGCGATGAACGATCATGTCTGGGAGGTCACTGGTGCCACGGCGACTGCGGGTACGAGCGGAGACAGCGAGGCACGGCGTGTGCGTGTGAGGCGGTTGCAGCATTCCGGCGTGCTCTCGGCATGGCAGAAGCTTAAATGGGCGCGCGATTTCCAGCGTCTCCACTTCTCTCCTTGGGTCAAGGGGTGGACAGGGGGTGGCGGTGAGGTCAGGGCTAGCTACTAGGTGTCGTGGGCATGGGCGGCGCGGCGTGCAACGAGTGGTTCATGCTCGACCGGCATGGCCGGCTCGGTACGGGTATGCCACTGGTCAATGTGGCTAGTGATGCCTCTCCTTTGCACGACCAAGTACCAGGTATGATCATGGACAAATGAATGGGTTGATTACAGTACAAGAGATGAGCAATTGATAGCTCCAAATAGTGTATAGTTGTTGAGATTGTACTGCGCCTGCCAGGTGTTCGACCAAATGGCCGCATGAATTCATCTTTCAAATTTTTGGATGATTTTTGGTGAGTGATCTTGTTACTTGCTTAGTAGTCTATGGTTGCTGGGATATGTCAAGGGGAATTGATTTGAGTGGTTTTTGAAAAGTGGTGATCTATGCATATGAACTTGATTCAATTTTGCAATGTCTCTTAAATAGATTTGAAAATAGTTTCTGTCCTTTGGTAAGGTTTGCTTGGATTCACTTTACTTGGTCTAGCAAGGGGTGAAAAGAATGGGAATTGTTTCTGTTAGAAATCCTTTACTAGAAACACCCAAAGTGGTCTAGTGGATAAGTTTGGCCAAAATGACCATTTGATCATATGATCTATATTTGATTTTCTTTTCATTTGATTATGTTTGTAATTGACCTAGATGATGTTGTAAACCTTTTTAAACTAATCCTTATCATTTGTAGCAATCAACCATGGAAATTGCAAGCATTCATACACTAAAGCAAATCACACATACACTCATATTAAGTTTAATAAATAATGTTTTTTGTTAACCCTAAACTTGGGTGATTAGAGCCTGATAAGCTTGATTAATATTTTTGGGATGTTACAACTTACCACGGCATTGTATGGTGCAGCGCCACGACGCAAAGCGCCACACAACCAGGATACACTAGCCACTGGCCATTGTTCTGCATGTTTCGAAGGCTGTTAAAGGAATGATACCAACACAAATGCCACGATGGCTAACACATGCAGAATAACACAAGGTTTGAGTTTTGCACCTAAATAGAAGCACCTAATACATGGCGTTTTTCCATTAAGGGGATTTACATACTCAATGTTCATGACATATTCAAATTTCGATAGACTCAAAGTTTAACATTCTCAAAGTTTGACATAGCAAGAGTTCACATAAGCATGTTCGACATTGCTCTATTGTGTCGAGCAAGCTCCTTTCCCCTTTTCCTTCTTCTTCCTCTCTTCTTCTTCCTCCTTCTTTTCCCTCAAGTCATGACCAAGTTGAACCACCATGTCGAACCGTGCCTCGTATTGTTGTCTACTCTCCTCTTTCATCTTGCTCTCTTCTTCCTATCATATACGAGCCGCCTTTGCAGCTACCCTATCAAATTGACGATGATTCTCCCTCTCTTTCCTAAGGTTCTTCAAAAACACACTCCTTTCCCATCTTTATTTTCTTTCCACAGTCTCTCTATTTTCCTTCTCTTTCTTTGCTCTTCTTTCCTATGCCACATGCCATCTCCTGTCGAAATCTTCGTCAAACAACCTTTCTTTTTTGGTCTTCTTCTTTTCCTCTTCCACTTTCTTCATCCTCTCTTCTTCTGCTTCATCTTGCTCCCTCACCCTCCTCAAAACCTCCTCCCACACCCATGATAAACTTGGATCGTTCTCGTCATTGTCCTCCCCCAAGACCCCCTTCCCTTGTCAGGTTGAGTAGACATACCTACAACAAATTTTCCAAGATAAAAGTTAGTAATGACAATTCAGAGGAAGTAATGCATAGTGAGAGGAAGTAATAACAATATTAATAGAGAACCATACGGATTTGGTCTTGCCACATAACCTATCATACTAGGCGGATTAAAACCATCATGCCCTCTTCTAAGCCCAAGTTGTTGACCTCTTTGTTGCCTAGGAGCTTGTTGCTTAGGGACATGTTGTCTTGGGACTTGTTGGCTAGTTTTCCCTTGGCTTGGGACTTGTTGGCTAGTTCTCCCTTGGCTTGGAACCCTTTGGCTACCACTTGGTTGGCTTGGAACTTGTTGGCTAGTTCTTCCTTGGCTTGGAATTTGTTGGCTACCACTCGGTTGGCTTGAAACTTGTTAGCTACTAATCGGTTGGCTAGTTATCCCTTGGCTTGTGCTTGCTTCATTTTATTTTGCTCTCTTCCTTTGGGAATACTTTCTTGCATTATGCCCTTCACCACTGCACATTCCACATCGGGCTCTCTCACGAGACTCTTGGAATTGGTCGTTGCCCATTTCTCGACCACCACCACGGCCCCATCCATCCATGTCGCTCCTAAAGCGCTTTGTCTTGCATTTTCCATGCTTAATATCCTTCCATTTCGGACCGGGGCATAGTTGAATTACATGGTACTCCTTCCATTGTGATTGGTCCAAGTATGGGTGAAATCTAGGGGACCATGTCTTCTTAGTAGTCTTGATAGAGAACTCAGAATCTCTCACCATGAGCAGATGATTATAGTCCAAATGTCGCGTGCGAGCCATCGTTAGCAAGTGCAAGCACGCAAGATGAAACAACGAAGGCCTTTCGCATGTGCACTCACAAGTCTTGAGCAAGACCTCGAACGCTTGGCCTCTAAGTTGGACACCATCAATCGTGGTTCCTCCTAGCTCCGTAACTTGGTAAATTAGCTCATCATTATCAAATTCCATGACAACTTGGGAATCCATTTTCCTTGACTAATATTCCATCCACTCATCAACCTTAGGTGGGTACTTGGATTTATGCTTATTATTGTAGTCTCCCGCAATCTGCCTATCCATTTCAGCTGAGTATTTTAGAAATTACTCATTCCACTTGTCGAATATATATCGGACTATTGTCATGACTGGAAATGCACGGAACCTTTGAGTAACATGTTGAAGCATTTTGCCATGTTGCTTGTCATTTGACCGTACCTCTGGCCACCGTCATCGAAAGCTCGTGCCCACTTTGTCCTATCTCCAATGTTCTTATCCAGAAACTCTTGATCACCTGCATTGAGTTCTTTGTTGAAGATCAATTTGTTGTACAAGTTTGAGAAACGATGGTCCGTGAAAGCAAGGCAACAATCTTGTAGATCATTGGACAAGTCCTTGATCTTGCATGCCCTATAGAAGTTTGCACAAAAGTGTCTCATACACCATCGATGGTGCAACGGAGCATGTGCAGGAATGTCAATCATCACCGCATTAAGAATTCCTTGATGACGGTCAGAGATGACACATATTTCCCTTTGAGTGGGTATACCTTGGTTCTCAAAAGAAGGAAGAACCACTCCCAATTATCATTGTTTTTCGCCTCCACCAAAGCAAACGCCAAAGGAACCAACCGGTTGTTGGCATCGTTAGCTATTGCAATCAAGAGAGTGCCCTTGAATTGTCTGGTTAAGAAGGTTCCATCAACGGAGATGACAGGCCTACAATGTTCAAAAGCTCGACACATTGCTCGAAACCCCAAAATGCATGGCCAAATACTCGAATGGTTCTTCTATTTATTATCTTTGTCTTATTCCCATAAGGTTCAATCACATGAACCATGCCCAAGTTAGCATTGGCCATCGCTCCCAACAACCTAGGGATTCTACTATAAGATTCTTCCCAATCACCACACCATCTTGAATGCGGCTTGCTTCGCCTTCCATGCCTTCCCGTACTTCACCTCGTAGTAAAAGAGGGCTTTCACAAGCTCCATGACCATCTTGATGCTCATTATTGGAGATAACGTGATGTCATTGGAAAGCCTATAATCAAGGAACTCGGATGGGAGTTGTCGGTGCTCATGCTTCACATTCTTGCCATCCACCATCAGGCCTTGGCACATGTGAGTTGATATACAACTAGATATGTGCCAATTGGGACCTCCATTGAAAGGTCTTGCACGCACAATCCAAGGACATACATCCTCCTCGCACTTAACCGTGTAATGCTTCTTCATGTCTGAGTGCACGGCCATGTAAGGACGATGATGCTTAACCGAGAAGACCATTATTCTCGTGATTGTCATCCCGGTAAGAACTTGCCCTTGGTCCAAGCACTATGCCCCTGCCGCCATCAACTGTGGCTTCATCCGCGAGACTAAGATCACGAAACAAAGGCACCCGATGGTCCCGCCCAAATACAGTATTGTGGATTTCGGCATCTCTAGTCGTGAACCCCTCCTCGTCAACTTCTTCTTCAGGATCATCATCATCCAAGTCCGATGCATATCCTCGAGTATACAGGATGTCACGGTCCATGTTCTCTTGCGTAATATATTTTCCAAGTCTCCAACATTGTTGTCGTGGAGCTCAACCTCATTCTCATCGCGCCCACAATCATCATTGTCCTCTTCCAACACTTCTTATTGGTCTTATGAAATCGGGCTTAATGTTTGGGTCCAAGGAGGTTCACTCAATAGCTCTTGGTTTAAGGGTGGAGGACTCGTACAATCCAACGGGAAGGCAATACGGTTCAAGTCCAAGTGCAAATTACTATCAACCTTCTTGGTGGCAAATATCTCAAGAGCTTTGTCAAGTGATTCGGCCACCACCTCCTTGTATGCAACCCAACGGCATTCGGAGTATATACGCATTGTCTTCCAACGGATATGTATTTCCAAACCCATATTATGTCTTCCCTCTAACTCAACAACATCATTTAGGTCCATCCATTTCAATTTAATCATCACTTTCTCCAAGACCTCGGCATAGGTTGGGGTACGCTCAAACACCAAGTCAAGCTCGTCTGGGTCCGGTTCTATATTACCTTTCAAAAAGCATCCTTGTCTACATGGTGAAGATGAACAATTATTGACATTCCTAAGATAATCATAACAACAATACCATGATCAACATACTCAATATATACCCATGCTAACATTAACACAATACCCAACCCCCCCCCCTATGCCAATGCAATAACAATCTACCATGAATCTTGCATAACAACCTAGGGTTTCCAAGAGATGGGTCAAAACAAGAATTCAATAGGTGAAAACAAAGAAAAAGGGGAAGAATACCTCTAGGCACTTGGGGGGTCAAAATCCATGGAGAGAAGTTTCCAATTTGGCCAATAGGTGGGAGGGACTTGAGAGAGGAGACCAGCCGCCGCCGCCGTTGTGTTCTAGCTCGAGTTTGTGAGGAATGAGGGTTGGTCCGGGATGGGTCAGACGTGCGATGTTAACCCTAGATGTAAAGTACGGTGCACGCGCGATGGCGTTGCACTGCACGGTGTGGCGCCGTTATCAGTGGCACCGCACCGCTGACGGCTTTGCAAAATGGGTTAGTCCGTAATTTTTCCGGGAGTTGATTTCATAAAATTGTTTTAAAAAGGTTTTTTGTCTAAATTGCCTAGGATTAGCGGGTATCTCGATAGATGAGCGGCATTTACGGCGGACGGCCGCCTTTCCTTCCTTCCGGGCGTGGCGACCATTTCCTTCCAAAACCAAAATCTGCAGCCGCTTGAGCTCGAACTCGACAAAGCACGACCATGGCTTCCCAACTAGGGCCACCTTCTCCTGCACGTAAATATGCGACACGGGCTCCCACCATCAGGTCCATCACGCTATCGCGACGACCTTCTCCTTGAGATCTTCATCCGCCTCCTCCCGAGCCTCGTCCGTTGCCCCTCGCCACACCTTCCTCCACACCGTCTGCTCATCCCGGCCTTTCGCCGCTTCGATCGCTCCACCCATCCCCATTCCTTGGCATTTTATCGAATCCTACAGCAATTCCATCCTTCCTTCGTCCCTCCGTCGCCTCGATTGCTCTTCGCCACGGCAGTCCGTGGCGCTGATCTCTTCCTCACCCGACTCCCAGAAGACATCGACTATCCCTCTGCAACTTACTAATGTCACCTTGATTGACATTAATATTTTATCATCACATGATAACATCTGTGTGTATGCATCGTTGCTATGGCAGCAGAACGAGACCTGATTCTAGGAGCTTACAGTGACTTTAGATCAACCTCGAGGGCTTTCTCATGGGCATTGTGCCCTCGGACACATCATTCTACGTTAAAAGCGAACTAGCCCCACCATAACATTATACAACACTTTAGATGGTACCCTTATCTATTATTATAAATGTAACCATCGAAACACTAGTGCACTCTGTGCAACTTTCGATGTTTTGTTCACCTCGCTTCCTACTTGACTTCAATCAGTATTTACAGGAGTTTCCAACATATTCCTTTATGACATAACCCTTTATGTTTTAAGATATGTCATCCTTTATGGATTTGGAAAATATGTCTACAGTTCTCTATTATACACCGCGGACAAACTTAGCTCAACGTTCTGTGATTCTAACTTAATCACTTTTAAACATTCCTTATTGGATCATATATTATGTTAAGTTATCGTAATGGTTTTCTAAGATAGAACCTATGTCTCAACATAGTGGATGATGATCATTCTTTTCTTTCTTTCAACCATTGATGTTTAAACTTATTACTATTCCTAATTTGAGTTATTAAGGACTAGTTCCTTAATTAACTTCTATTCCGAAACCCTTTTCAGAATCCCTTAAGGAATACTACACAATATCATAATACACTTATTATCAACTTCTATACCTCATAAATCATTATTTATCGGTACTTGCGCTTTTATTCTTAATGTGTCGAATACACACTTAAGAATCACTCCTATAAGCTCTTGACCACCTGTATTGAGTTCTTTGTTGAAGATCAATTTGTTGTACAAGTTTGAGAAATGATGGTATGTGAAAGCGAGGCAATAATCTTGTAGATCATCGGACAAATCCTTGCTCTTGCATGCCCTATAGAAGTTTGCACAAAAGTGTCTCATACACCATCGATGGTGCAACGGAGCATGTGCGGGAATGTCAATCATTACCGCATTGAGGATTTCTTGATGACGATCATAGATGACACATATTTCCCTTTGAGTGTGTAATACATTGGTTCTCAAAAGAAGGAAGAATCACTCCCAATTATCATTGTTTTCCGCCTCCACCAAAGAAAATGCCAAAGGAGCCAACCGGTTGTTGGCATCGTTAGCTATTGCAATCAAGAGAGTGCCCTTGAATTGTCCGGTTAAGATGGTGCCATCAACGGAGATGACAAGCCTACAATGTTCAAAAGCTCGACACATTGCTCAAAACCCCAAAATGTATGGCCAAATACTCGAATGGTTCTTATATTTATTATCCTTGTCTTGTTCCCATAAGGTTCAATCACATGAACCATGCACGAGTTAGCATTGGCCATCGCTCCCAACAACCTAGGGATTCGGCTATAAGATTCTTCCCAATCACTAGACCATCTTGAATGCGGCTTGTTTTGCCTTCCATGCCTTCACGTACTTCACCTCGTAGTGAAAGAGGGCTTTCACAAGCTCCATGACCATCTTGATGCTCATTATTAGAGATGATGCGATGTCATTGGAAAGCCTATAAGAAAGAAACTTGGAGGTGAGTTGTCGGTGTTCGTGCTTCACATTCTTGCCATCCACCATCGGGCCTCGGCACATGTGAGTTGATACACAACTAGATATGTGCCAATTGGGACCTCCCTTGAAAGGTCTTACACGCACAATCCAAGGACATCCATCCTCCTCGCACTTAAACGTGTAATGCTTCTTCACGTCTGAGTGCACGACCGTGTAAGGACGATGATGCTTAACCGAGAAGTCATTTATCCATTGCTTAAATTCCAACAAGGTCTTGAACCTCGATCCGCGAGAAAATCCATTATTCTCGTGATTTTCATCCCGCTACGAACTTGCCCTTGGTCCAAGCACTACGCCCTTGCCGCCATCAACCGTGGCTTCATCCGCGAGACTAAGATCACGAAACAAAGGCACCTGATGGTCCCGCCCCAATACGGTATCGTGGATTTCGACATCTCTAGCCGTGAACCCCTCCTCGTCAATTTCTTCTTCATGATCATCATCATTCGAGTCCGATGCATAGCCTCGAGTATACGGGATGTCACGGTTCATGTTCTCTTGCGTAATATATTTGTCCAAATATCTAACATTATTGTCGTGGAGCTCAACCTCATTCTCATCACGCCCACAATCATCATTGTCCTCTTCCAACACTTCTTCTTGGTCTTTTGAAATCGGGCTTAATGTTTGGGTCCAAGGATGTTCACTCAATAGCTCTTGGTTTAAGGATGGAGGACTCCTACAATCCAACGGGGAGGCAATACAATTCAAGTCCAAGTGCAAATTACTATCAACCTTCTTGGTGGCAAATATCTCAAGAGCTTTGTCAAGTGATTCGGCCACCACCTCCTTGTATACAACCCAACAGCACTCGGAGTATATACGCATTGTCTTCCAATGGATATGCATTCCCAAATCCACATTATATCTTCCCTCCAACTCAACAACATCATTTGGATCCATCCATTTCAATCCAGTCCTCACTTGCTCCAAGACCTCGGGATAGGTTGGGGTACGCTCAAACACCAAGTCAAGCTCATCCGGGTCCGGTTCTATATTACCTTTCAAAAGGCATCCTTGTCTACATGGTGAACATGAATAATTCTTGATATCCCTAAGATAATCACAACAACAATACCATGATCAACATACTCAATAGATAACCATGCTAACATTAACACAATACCCAACCCCCCCCTATGCCAATGCAATAACAATCTACCATGCATCTTGCATAACAACCTAGGGTTTCTAAGAGATGGGTCAAAACAAGAATTCAATAGGTGAAAACAAAGAAAAAGGGGAAGAATACCTCTAGGCACTTGGGGGGGAGGGTCGAAATCCACGGAGAGAAGTTTCCAATTTGGCCAATAGGTGGGAGGGACTTGAGAGAGGAGACCAGCCGCCGCCGCTGTTGTGTTCTAGCTCGAGTTTGTGAGGAATGAGGGCTGGTCCGGGCTGGGTCAGACGTGCGATGTTAACCCTAGATGTAAAGTACGGCATTGCGCTGATGGCGTTGCACGTGTGGCCGCGGCTGTCTTGGCGCTACTGGTTATGGCGTTGCACTTCAGGATGCGGCGCCACCGTTGACGGCTTTGCAAAATGGGTTAGTCCGTAATTTTTTCTGGGGAGAGTTGATTTCATAAAATTGTTTTAAAAAAGGTTTTTTTTTGTCTAAATTGCCTAGGATTAGCGGGTATCTGATAGATGAGCCGGCATTTGCGCCACGGCGGACGGCCGCCCCTTTCCTTCCTTCCGGGCGTGACGACCATTTCCTTCCAAAACCAAAAATCTGCAGCCGCCGCCCGAGCTCGAACTCGACAGGCGACAGCCATGGCTTCCCAACTAGGGCCACCTTCTCCTGCGCCGGCGAAATATGCGACACGGGCTCCCACCACCATCAGGTCCATCACTGCTATCGGCGACGACCTTCTCCTTGAGATCTTCATCCGCCTGCCCTCCCTCCCGAGCCTCGTCCGGGCTGCCCTCGCCTGCCACACCTTCCTCCACACTGTCCGTTCATCCCCGGCCTTTCGTCGCCGCTTCCGATCGCTCCACCCATCCCCATTCCTTGGCATTTTTATCGAATCCTACAGCAATTCCATCCCTTCCTTCGTCCCCCTCCGCCGCCGCTCCGACCCAGACCTCGCCGCGGCAGTCCGCGGCGCTGATCTCTTCCTCACCCGACTCCCAGAAGACACGGACGATCCCTCTGCCGGATGGAAGATCAAACGCTGCCACGAAGGCTATGTCCTCCTCTTCAACCGGGGCACCAAGCAGATTGCCGCCTATAATCCCCTCACACAGGCACTGGATCTCATCCCCCAACCACCCCATGAGATCTCCCGTGCCTCCTCCCTCGAGTTCCACGTCGTCTTCTCCCAAGAGGACGACCAGGGTTCGTTCCGTGTGGTCTGTGCCCGCCACCACATGTCGCAGCTGGGGGCGCGTGTGCGCATTGCTGTCTTCTCATCGGACGCCAGGGAGTGGCTGGTTTTGCCGTGGGTGGATACTGCGACGCCACAGCCTGCGGATGGTGATGAAGACAACGGGCCCATGCTCATGTTTCACACTGGTATGCTAGCGAATGGGTTCATCTACTGGGAACGCATGGGTCAAGCAGCCAACTTGCTCGTGCTCAACACTGCCACACTACAATTCTCTGAAATGGATATGCCGCCACCCATTAAAAAGGAAGACTCCTCAAAATATCTGCTTGGTCAGACCAAGGACGGGAATCTGTGTATAGTTTCCGGAGCTGACTCCATGGTAAAGGAGTGCACACTTGTTGTTTGGTTTTGGAGAGCCGGCGGTGACGGTGTCGAGGGATGGATGGAAAAGAGGTTTCCCTTGCACACAATTACTGAGCTCACTAAGTGTTCAGTAAAAGATCATATCGTACTGACTGTTGAGGCGGTTATCGACGGCGTTGTGTACCTATCTAGTTACTATGAAAACACCGATTCTCTTCCTTGGTTCCTATCCTTCTGCCTAGAAACAGCGGAACTCAAAAAACTCTTTCCGGATACATATGACACACCACTCCATCCTTACATCATGGCGTGGCCGCCTTCTTTGGTCTGTAACAAGGTGATGAGCCCTGACTTGAAAATGCTGGTAAGCATCCCTCCTACATCTGGTCCCTGCATTATAGTATACAGTTAAGTTACTTGAGAGCATTTGGGTGACTGCATTGTTTTGAAAATCAGCTATCAACTCTACAATTTTCGTTATCCTGTTGAACCGTTATTGAGTTTCCTACAAGGATGCGGTATTTAATTTTTTAGCATGCAGGTAACATGACCAGTTTGCGCATCGCATAGTACATAGCTCATTTGCGGATTGTATATCAGTACAAGGATGCAGTATTTATTTTTTTTAGCATGAGGGTTTGTACAGATTACATGATAGCACACTGATATGAGTCGCTGCATTGCCAATATTTGAGGCTTGAAAGTTTCTCTACACTCTCAAGTAAAGTGCTGTCTGGACAATATTTTGTAATGCTAACCACTATGATATGGCATTGGTGTAACAGTATCTGATTGCACTTTCGCCGCTTCTGTGAATTCCATAGAAATCCATCCTGTATCACTGCAGTCTATAGCTTTGCACAATTTGGATAGACATAAAGTCAACTGAATCCTTACTTGTAGTGAAATATTTTTATGTATCAGGAGTCAGAAAACAAAGTTACTGGAGACAGAGTTGCGGATGATGATCCTGTGGATAGAGAAGAAACTCCATCTGTTGTGGCAGTGTTGCAATCGTACAAAGAAGCCTTGAATAATGGCGATGAAGCGAAAGTCGCGGAGATAGAAGCTTTTTTAATTTCTATCAAGGATGAGAAGAAGTCTCTTAAGAGAAAAATCACTACTCTAGATGCAGAATTGACAACTGGGAGAAGTCGCATCTTGAGGACAGGCACCGACTTGCGACTTCGGTGGCTACAAGAAAAGGACCAAGATTGAGCTGATCATAAATGTGCAAGGGGAGGCTGTGGAGAGCATGCTGTCACTTGTTTTCTAGTTGAATTAGCCTCTTTGGAGTGATCATAGTGTGCATGTTCTGCTGATATGAGATTTTTTTTCAGGTGTCTGGTACTTCAATTTTAGATGGGACCTCTAAATAAGTGATTACCATCAGCATGACTAGCTAGCCACGAGCATCATCTTAACTTTCTTGGAGGTTTCTATGTTACTATCTCTCAGATCTGAGTGAGTATTCCTCAGTTACCACCATCTTTTCACTTGACAGACGTGAATACCGCTTTTTGTGTCGATGGAACATATATATATATAGCACATTTTAGGGAGAAAAGAGAATTTTCACGAAATGCTGCTTATCCGCAGACAATATGTACATAAATCATACTGTTCGCAAGGTAAATTGTTTTTGTAGACAATGTTCACAAATTCATGCTACAAGAGGATTACACATAACATTCGTCTGAAAATATATGGTACTACCACAATGTAAGCCCTCTTATAGCAAACTAAAACAGCTTGCTAAAAAGGGCTATATTGTGGAACGGAGGGAGTAGTATAAAGGAATTCGCAAGTAAAGACATGAGACAAAGGAAAAGACAACAATATTAACGAACAGAAAAAGGTCAATGTAATTAATCATACATAACACTCGCACTACTCTGATCATATACCTATAGCTTCAAGCTCTCCAGGTACCTCCTCCCTTCCAGCTTCGCAGCGAAGTATCCCTTGGTGAACTCAAACCCATCTATGGCCTTGTAGTGTGGGTTGCCTAGCTCCTGAAGCGGGCCGATTGTGCAGGGAAGGTGCAGGCTGTGGAACGCCGCAATCGTGATCCTTTCCTTTTCAGGGTTTATGACCGCCCGGTGCTCGATGCTCTTGTACTTGCCATTGGTGAGGATCTGTTGGAAATCAGTAACAATTTCTCAGGCAGACTTGAGAATAGCGAAATAGACTGCATCATCTTGTTTAATATGATCTTCCCCGGGGCTCTAGTTCCTTTTCTTTTTAGTGTTTTCTGTGTGTACACAGTTCCTAGATGCTCATGGACTATAAATGACTGTGACTGTTTTGTCTGAAAAGCTAATACATATACCGGTAGTTTCACTTTTAAGACATTGTATAAGAGTATTTGCAGTTAATTTCTTGCAGGTTAGCCATGAACAGATCGGATACTCCTAACTATGGCACACACCTCGAGAACGTCGCCGATGTTGACGACGAGAGCTCCAGGGAGGGCCTGCACCGAGAACCATTCCCCACCCTTCCTGATCTGCAGTCCTTGCACATCGTTTACATGGAGGAGCAGCGTCATGCCGACACCGTCAGTGTGCGGCGAGAGGCCTAGCACCTTGTCGGCTTGACGGCAGGGAGGGTAGTAGTTGATCCTTACGCACTGGGGCAGGCCCTTGAAGGTGCCAAGGAGTGCGTCATGGTCAACCCCCAGGTCCTCGGCCATGAACCTGAACAGTTGCTCAGCTACATTTGCTAGCTCCGCTGTGTACTTGTCAAGCGTGTCCCTAGGATGAGCAGCAAACAGCAGGGATCAAAATGAAGTAAAGGTTTGACCTCCTCCAAAGCCAAACCTCGAATTCTATGAGGTCTCTTGCACTATAATCATAGTAGAAACAAATCAAGCTATAGCTCAAGAAACATACTAGTAGCATCCAATTACCGCTTCTGTATAGGACCAAAAAACTCACCTGAAGGTGGGGGGTTTCTTAGGCCAGAAATCCAGGCTCCGCTCCTCGACGGGCCTTGTGGCGAGGAACAGCAGGTCAACCCAGTCCAGCTTCTGCTCCTTGGAGAAGACGAAGTGGTGGCCGAAGCCTTGCATGCCGTTGGGCGGTATCGCCACTGCCGACTTCTCCTCCAGAGGAAGGCTGAAGAACTCCGAGACGTCGGCCTTGATCTGTCGGGACAGCCCTCCGTCCACTCCATGGTTCACAAGCTGCATGGTAAAAAAACATGCACGGTTCTAACGAGTTTTCTGATGCCCGATGATGTGGATCGTGGCCTAACGATGTGCAGAGGGAAAAACAAGTGTCACAGACGTGGAAGAATCCCCAGTGCTCACAGGCGGATCCAAGCTTAGCCAACTCCTCCTTGGAGAACTCGTGGTTGAGCAGCCTCAACATGTCAATCGTCGGCAAAGTATGACCCTCGGCGTCTGCGGTGAGGGTCTCGGCATGGACCTCCGTCCTGATGTACCTTTCGGGTATCTCGCCGGAGTCATGGATGGTGCCTGCGACGGCCTGCACGCTCTCTTCAAGGCCGACGAACTCCACCTTGATTTCATCAAAGGCCTCGGCCATCCTTCCTTTTGGTCGAACTAGCTTGCCGATGATCAATGGCCAAGACTATGTGTAATACTACTAGCTGAGATGTATCTAGTCAGACAAGCGACCCGCTTACAAAGTCAATGGCTCAATGCCTCAATCTATATACTGAAGAAATTGGGTTTCACAGCTAGTAGTAGAGAGCAACTTGATATAGCCTATTTAGACTAGTACCACCGAGTAGTTGATATATGACTGTCAACCAGAAACTATGCTGCTTCACCGTCAATTCCTTGCCAACGAAAGGCACGTGGCAAGGAATTCACGCTTCATTGCTTCCGATATCATCTCGCTCAGCTGCCTGTAGAAACTAAGTGAAGTGAAAACTTCATGCCATTTCTGAGCCGTGAGGGCCCACCCTGTCTGCCAAGACAGATGTAATCATGTAAACACATCTGTATACGATGAGTCAATGATGGAGTAGCAGCCGTGACAACGCACAGTGCACACGTAATGCAGCCACATGCAACACAAATTAACATGGTTGCCAAATAACATATCAGGGTCAAAGCATTTGCTTACACCGGAAGCAAGTAACCAGTCAATCATTCCAACATGGGGCTGGCACTCGAGAGAAGGTAAAATACCACGCATACATGGCGCACGACTGTTAATGAGTTTAAACAAAGACACGTTCTTCTCCCTCGCAGGGCGATTAATAGCTAATCCTACGACACAATAATAATGCTGAGTACAATAAATAGAGAAAAAACACTAACTTAAGCTAGTTTATAGTACAACCAAACACACCAGAACTCCAAACGCCTTCACTCCGATCTATCCTTTTGCTTCCATACTCGGCAAGCCACTGATTATGTACAAAGACACAGGAGTTGTCTCACCAAAACAGCGTCTTGACACCTTTAATTAGCCATGAGCCTTCCCTATTTTCCAAACAGTTTCCAGGACATATTGACCATCATGGCATCAGAAATGAGATCAATACATTAAATCCCAAAACACGGAGAGTGGAAAAGTTACCTCTTGAGCTAGAAGTAGCACTCCTGAAATTAGTCCTAGGGACTTTTTCGCCAGTAACTTTGGAGAGAATAAGAGAACTCTGCATGCCCTCGAGCAACTGTGTTACAGTAAACAGCAAAACCAAGTTAGCATATATACAGCAAGCTCCATAAAATTAGTTGTAGCACAGAAGCAAATATATGCAACAAGCACATGATGGAAAATAATAATCAAGATCACAAGTTCAGATGACCCCCTGATTTTATCCTGAAGGGCATACTGAAACTCAACACAATTATCTGTGATGAGCTTCGACAACTACAATGAAACTGAAAGGTGCCAATTTATGCCCAACAGATTAAACAGTTAACCGCAATGAAGTACTAATATTCAGTATCAGAACAGATAGTTCATGTAATTACCCGAGAGGTTGGTTGAATTCGTCGGTTTGACCGTCGGGGTTCAGCAGAGTCGGAGCCAGTCTGGCGTGGAATTTCAGGCGTTTTCGGCACCCTCCTGTTCAAGTTATTATCCATAGAAGGAACGTATTTCCTTTTAGCTCGATCAATAGTGGTCGGCTTCTTCTTGGTAATAGGAATACTTGGTGTAGCATGTACACGTGATTCCAGAACTGATGCATCTTCAGTTCTAAGGTCAGTGCTATGAGCAGAGTTACTCTTTTCTACATTAGGGTTGACAGGGTTCGAAGAACTTGTCATATTACCCACAAAACCAAAACTGCTTTCAAGAGCACTAGAGCCTGGAACAGGAACGGATAAAGGATCCTTGCCAGGAAGACTGCTAGTTGAAGAGTTCTGAGACTTCACAGATTTAAGCCCTCTGGATCGCGTGTCACCCACCCTCTTTGCCCTCTGGTCGAGTTTTAGGGTGCTTTCCCGTAGTCTTGGAATCTGTGACACCGGTTGTTTTTCAAATCGGGTGGATGTACTACCCTCGGAAATCTTATCAGTGTGATCTGCAACATAATGTTTGCTTACATCCATAAACTTCTTCTTCTTTCCAGGTTTTGGGACACCGAAGACCTTTGATCCTTCTTTTTGCAGTCCAGGACGCCTGGTAGTTTTGTTCTCAATCGCACTTTTTCCGATGTTGAAAATCATGTCCTTATCAGATAAAGCCAGTGGTTTTGGCTCCTCTAGTTTTTTTACAGTGTTAGTGATCTTGTCTTTAGAAGGGGGCCGTGCTTCTCCAACTGCAGGCAAAGGATCACTCACTGCTGTCCGCTGGCGTTTCTCATAAGGAGAATCACCCTGTCCACAAAAATATTGTTACTCAACATGACTGCAAAAATAACATTTAGCACATTCGATAAAAATAAAACGTACTCCATCTATTACAAAATATATACGGCGCATTTTGACTGTACAAATATGAGCTTTGATTGTAATTTTTTTTTTGTACAACACTTTGCTAGTGGTTACAAGATCCTCATCATAAGTACTTTTCAAGACAATTCAAATAGTATCACGATTGTGTAAATCAACATATGTATTATTGGATTAGTTCTTGGGCAAAGCTTGAATTTGGGTAGTCAAAGTACACCTTAGATTTTGCAACGGAGGGAGTAACAAGTCTAGAAAATATAAGGAACCTTATTGGATTTGTCTTTCCTCTCGTGTGCACGGGACCACTCTGTCCATTCGCCATCATTCCAAACAAGTGATGGACGAAGATTCCAAGTATCAACGACTACAGAATCACCAACTGCAAATACATGATTTAGACAAGATGGAGGGTTAAAGAATCACATATTTGAGAACTTTTGACATTAAATATATGAAAATCCACAGGTCAAACTGGAAAGCTAAGCAAAAGATCAAGAACACCAAATCTTGATGATGTCAGTTTCAGTTTGGATGTGTGGTGATATCTTCAGTACTATGGCAGTCACTTGGTACTGGAAGCATTCATTATATAGAAACTTTGAGATTGAACTATTACTAACTCGAAATATGCACTTGATAACACAATTAAATAACCAACATTCTATTGGATGTAAACAGGTAAAATAAGGACAATACCATACAAAGGAGCAGAGAGAGAGAGAGGTGCAATGTTACCTGAAAATTGCACAGTGAACTTAGCTTCACCAAATTCACAGTTCTTAGCAATGATACCCTCTCGCCAGCTGTAGAGAGGAACAAGCTTCAGATCAATAAGTGGTATAAAAAGAACACTACTATCGCACTCAACCAACTACCGTAAGTCCAGAACACTGCTAGCATGGGAATGACGCAGTAACAGGAAATAAGACAGTGTAGAACTGTTCTAAAACACATCTCTAGATATATTTATAACATACTACTACAGATTCTGCACATAGTCTTCAAAACTAAAGACTGAAATAGGTGCACCCACGTGTAAAAATCATCAGTGGATATGCAAATTTACAACTTATTACACTATACGCAGCTATCTCCTTTTCCTTTCCCATGAAAACAGCAAAGTTAAGAACACTGGATCGCGTACCTATTTTTAATCCACGCATCCACGTGATCACCAATAGCCCAAGAATAATTTCCTGCTGTGTCCCTACGGCGCTTTCTAGTACCTTTTAATTTAGACATTGCAGCAGGATGGGCAAGACGTATTTGAGGTGCCTTCTCCCCCTCCTGCTTCAGTGACACCCATTCTGTGCAAGGACCAGCTCCTAAAAAAAGATCAGTCAATCACAGGGCCTGATTAGCACAAAGCCCAACACTTCAGTGTAGCCTGCGGATAACAAAAGAGTGGAAAGACTGTATGCCTTAAAGAAAATGGGGCGCCCATAGAGGTGCACATATGAATTGAAGAAGTGGAACTACCTTCACTGTGGGATTCATAGCTGATGAATGCACTATCTTCGTTTATATCAAGGACCTTAGCAGAAAACCAAGCTGCTCCAGACCCACCCCCATCAGCTAAAACCTGGCAAAAAATGGAGTAATAATACAAAAGGTTGTCATCTTGTGGCAGATCAGATCAGACAAAATTCAGGAAGGATGACAAACAAACATAACTAGTGCCGCATTACAGCCATTTTAAAACATAAATTATCAAACTCCCAAACTTACAGTTTAGCTCAGATTGGTCTCATGATAGATACCAATAAACGTGTCATAAAGCAGTACTCCCTCCGACCCATATTAGTTGACTTGGATTTATCTAGATTCGGACGTATCTAGTACTAAAACATGTCTAGATACATCCGAATCTAGACAAATTCGAGTCAACTAATATGGGTCGGAGGGAGTACTTAAAATACCTTTTTATGTTTTTTTACTGATATGACACTAAAAAAAGTCAAAGGTGTATACTGAAATTCATGTAGAAAGGGGGAAACTTATCCAGGAAAATATATTGACTGACCTCAACAAGAGATCCTTTTCCAATACCATTCCAAATTATGCTTGGTGCTGTATTATTTGTGTTGCCATTGAGTGGAGCAGCAGTGAGATCATCTTCAACCCTATTTCCTACATGCGCCAAACAAAATAAATCAGCTGGGAGTGAACATCAACCACAGCATACGAAAAGGTATTTGTAGCTTTACCTGAGTGCATCCCATCTGGCTGCAATTCTTGGACACTGGAAGATGGCTCCAAGTTCTGTATTGCTTGGTCATATTTAGCTTTGCTACCACGCTTTCTGACAGATTTATTAATATCAGTAGCTAGCCCATCTGGCTGCAATTCTTGGACACTTGAAGATGGCTCCAAGTTCTGTATTGCTTGGTCATATTTAGCTTTGCTACCACGCTTTCTGCCAGATTTATTAATATCAGTAGGTAGCTCCAGCTCCTCTATTACCACGTTGTCAATGGTGTTTCCGGCCTTTGTATTCTTCACTCTATCAGACTTCCAGTAGCCATCAGGACCAGCCTCCAACAGTTCGCTTAGAGTAAAAGGCAGAGGCTCACCCATTCCAATGATGCTTCCTGCTTTGAACACAGCCTCTGCTGCAAGCTCTGCAGCTTTAAGTATTGCATCTAAGTTTTCTGCACGTTTTGCAGCTGCAGATAACTCTTCAACCCTCTTTCTAGCAACCTCCCGTGCCACCGAAATGGTGGAACCTGGGGCATGAGTGCTGTCCTTTATTTTCCAAGATGATTTGGGCGTTAAACTTGACAAACTAGCCAGATTATTATTCGCGTCAACTTCACCAGTGTCCCGCTTCTGCAACAAATTTGCCGATTTTGAAGACCCAAGGGCTTCTTCAGCCATCATTTTTGCCTGCAATGCAGCTGTCGTCGCCATCTTAGCAGCTTCTGCAGCAGCCTTCGCAACAGAAAGTGCTGCAGAAGCAGCAGCAGCAGCTGAAGTAAGCTTTTGTTCTACATCTGCAGGTAATTTGCCCTTTGAGTTTGTGGATAAGTGGCCCCATACGCCTTCACTGAGCCTAAGTGCTTCCATAGAGTACATACTTGCACATTTGGCTTGGTCCATAGATTGATCTACTGCACCACTGATCTGTTCTGAAAAGATTATTCTATGGTCAGAACTCTTGCCACCCAGGTAGTTAGGCACAGAGGTGATCAAACTTGTGTTAGGAACAAGCCCACTGCCAAGAACATTACTTGGAGAAGGAGTCGATAAGGTGAAGCCTGGTATGTGCTTAGTGGCAGGCGTAACAGATACAAGGTCTGTTCTGAGCTCAGAGGAAGCAATGTCAGGTTGCTGTTCTGGACTTCCTGAATCTTTCTTTCTTTTTCTTGGCTTTTGTGATGCAGTTCCAACTCTACTACGCTTAGAAGTAGAAGCCGGTGTCTTCTGTTTCTCCTCATGTACAACTGCTAATGGAGAAGCAACAGTAGAAGGAGCTGGACTTGAAAGAAATAAACCAGACGTAGCTTGTGAAATGGATATATTACAAGATCCCTTTGCAGATTCACTTGAAGGCACAGTTGGTTGCATCGATGAATCAAATATTAAGTTTTGTGGTGGAGCCAGCCAAGGAGCAGCACGTGGACCAGGACTCTGAGGAAACCAAGATGCCACAGCAGAAGTAGGCTGCCTTGTCTGTGAGTTATAATTGAATACTGGTGATACAGCCTGGCTAAAATCCAGATTGGAACTTCGTTGCAGATTCAACGTAGAACTAGCAAGAGGTGACATATTGAAAGTTGGTGAGTGCAGTTGTACAGAAGTATATGCTGGTAATGCAGTTTTGCCGCCTTTTCTGCTAGCTGGCGCAGTTTTAACCGCTGTACCCTTACTGGGTGTTTTTTCAGCCACACGACTGCCTGCAAATTCATTTACTCGGGAATTAAGAAATGTGTAAGTATATCATAGTACAATCATCATATCTCGTATTTACCTGTACGTGAGCTTGTAGGAGTTTCCAAGCCAGCCAAAGGTGATTTCTGATTCTGAAATCTCTCAACAGCAGCTCGCCAAACTGCCTCCCATGCAGACTTGCCACCACCTACTGTTTGTTAACACCAGAAATTATAAGATAAGAAAAACAAGGAAAAAATCTCAGCAAAAAAAGGAAAATAGAACACTTTCAGCAATGAAACAACACACACCAGATTCTCCAAAAGCTGACACCATGTAGGCCTCCGCTGGTGGTATTCCTTGACTGTGGAAAGAAATTAAGTTCCATAATCAGTACATTTATAACTAAACAAGCAAACAGTGTAAATGTACGAGAGTTTGAACTCACATCAGAGCTCCATAAACAAATATCTGCGCACGTAGCTGCACATGTTGTAAATCTGTGAAAGGTTGATGCACTACAGCTGCAAGAAACTGATGTATTCAAGACAGGTAATATAGATATCTGCACTGTTTGGAATATAGGAGGTCTGCCTACCAGTGCTCGCAGGCGTTGAATGCTGTTTCGGCTGATCTACTGGTGCACTTTTAGTTTTAGTAATATCACCAGTATGTGAGCTGACAGAGAGCGCCCCAACACTTTGAAGCCCTTTTGTCGCCGATTGTTGTTCTTTGCCAGCCTCCAGAACAGACGTTTTCTTACTCTCTTCACTAGTGTGCCTCGGTGCATTTCCAGGACTTCCAGGTTTAGAAATTACTATGGTGGCCTAAAATTAGAACATAGTAAACAAATTACGAATTTACGATATAATATCATGCCAATATATCTCAGCTTGCTCAGTAAGTCCAATGTGTGATATTTAAGCTTCAAACTCATCCACACACACACACACATACAGGGGGGGGGGACAGAGAGAGACCTCGGCACTTTCAGCAGCTTTAGTTCTGGGAAAAGGACTCCAAGCAGGAGAATGAGCTTTCTCAGATACTTTTGGTGCATCTCCAACCTCAAACGAGAAACTTCTATCATCTCCTGCCGTATTTGCCTCCTCAGAACTAAGAGTAGGTTCTATACTTCCAGCGAAACATTCTTTTGAGCTACACGAGGCACCAGCTGGGGCTTCAGGATCTTTTTTATCAGCGGATCGTTCAGTTATTGTGTGACAGAACACAGCACTACCATCCTGTCCACCTTCCTGGAGACAGGGTTCAGTGCAACTAATCACTGTAGGGGCACATGTAGCATCTTTACAGCTTCCGTCGGTATCTGTAGCCAAAACAATATGTCAGTTTGGGTCCGCTTGGGCTGCTTGTGTTAGCACGGTTAACAACTTAGCATGCATACTACTAGTAACAGAATGAAAACAATTGAGCGGAAAAAATCACCTATATCCTCTAGAAATATTATATTGTAGATCTGGAACGTATTGGAGCAAGATACTTAATGTGCAGAGTTTGGTTGTCTGCATTAGCATGGCATATGTATGGAAGGAAAAAAGGGGTTTACTAATCTCCACACCTTAGGAAGGCACGAATTACCTAAAGGGCTAAGTGAAAAGCTGTCAGAAATATTTGCTTTGTAGAAAGACTGTTTCTACTAGACAAGCAGTCATACATTCCTCTTGTGGATGTGAACTGCATAGCTACTGCAGTATTCTGTTAGCACAAACAACTTACCTTTTATGTACACATTAAGATCATCCTTTTCTTTTAAAGGACTCTCTGTGAACGTTTGTGCAGCCTTGTCAGATGAGACACTCGAGGAGGGTGTGGCCAAATCTTCATGATATTCAGATTGTACAGAAGGTCCATCAATCTGGCAATTTTGTGGATGCGAACTTTCTTGGTGTTCCGATTGTACTGAAGGTCTGTCGGTCTGGCATTTCTGTTTCTGAGCATCTGGATGATCACCTGAATGAATCCCAACATTGTCAGTTTTAAAAGAAAACCTGCTCCAACGAAATGCACATTGCTAATTACTCAACAAGGCAGAAATTATGGAAGGAAAGAAAACATAGTCACCTGATTTATCCTGAGTCTGACTCATGGTCAAACTACCCAAAGAAGCCTGTTCTGTGCACCGCATCCCTTTTGCAACAGGATCAGCATGACTGCTCCAAACAGCATTGATGTTTGAGTTCCCTGACACTGCTGGCTTCTTTCCCGATGGCTCAGGAACAGATGATACATCATGGCCTCCAACTCTTGAAGAATTAGCACCTTCGTCAAATGACTCCGCATGATTTACTGAGGAGATCATCAAATCATTTCCATCAAGTATACCAGCAGGAGAACCATCAGATGGAACACCTTCTGAACAGTCAAGTTTATGCATTGTTGTATTGGATGTATCAGCAACAGTGGTAGAAACAACATTGCTGCCTAAAATGTCCATTGATGCCATCGTTTTCTCTTGAGACCCAGAATTAGGTGATACCAAATGCTGGTTTCCAGGCTCATCTTTTAAAGCAGGCATACCATCCTCCTTGACTGGCCCCTCGTGATTTACTGATGAAATGTCTGGATCCATTTTGTCAAGTAAACCAGCTGAAGAATTGTCAGGTGCAACATTGCCCGATGAGTCAAACTCATCTTCAAATGTACCAGTAAGACCTCTAGCATTTTCATCAACACTAGCTTCTACCGAGCATTTAGACTTGCCTGAAAGAGCTGAGATTTCCTCCATAATTGTTTTTTCTTCCATAACAACACTTTTCTTATTATCAGCAGAATCTTGACGCTGCTCCAGCACTCCAAGTTTTGAGTTGTCACCGGTGTTGATGTTTGTATCATCTATAACAACATTTTTCAGATTAACTTGTTCTTCATGCTGCTCCAGCACTCCATGTTTTGAGACATCAATATTTGTATCATCCACCCCATCACCTTTTGGCTCTTCAGGAACTCCAGTGACATGAGCAAGCTGTTTCCCATTAGGAGACTGAATCAACTCACTGCTTTTGGTTGACAGTGGTGTAACCAGATGAGGATTAGAATTTTTCAAATCTGGACAGTACTGACTAGATTTAGCAGAACTGGGTTCTTCACCAATGCCAAACTTCTCAATGACAAGCTTGTTGCTCGTGTCAGCTGAAATTTTAAGGCCTTCTGCTGCATGTTCCACTTGTGAAAAGGATGGTTGTAGCGAGGCATTGACGCTCTTGCAAGTGTCATCACTCCTTCGCAGCATCTTGACTGGATTTGTGATGGCCTCCAATAATCCGTCGGAACTTTCCGTCAACTTTTGCAATTCATGCATTCCTCCATCAAGTTTGTTCGCATGCACATGATTTTCTTGCTCAAAGCGGTATGAACCAGTAGAGTATATGTTCTGAATTGGAGCCAACTCTGAGAAGGGTTCACCGTTCAACTTCCTGGAATCTACTCCAGCTGAGTGTACGTTGAGATTGTCCAAAGAACCACCATCATGAACCACCTCAAAATAATTGCCAAGAGCTGGACAGCTTTCTGGTGCTCTTTTGGAAGCAGGAGACAACTTCTCACTCACAATGTGCTTCGCAGGAACAGAATCCAACATATAGTTGGACTTCCTACCTGATAAAGTTGAACCTGCACCATGTTGAGCTTTCTCATCCATTGAGAAAGGTGCAATGCCTTCAAACTGAGGCTTATTTGTCGAAGGATCTTCTGGAATTCTAGAACGAGCGCCCTGAGACTGGTCATTTACGGTCGGCGCTGCAATGCTATCTGATGGAGAGTTACTAGAATTAGGTTGTGTGCTGGATGGATCAATTTGACTATCCATACCACTTAGCGGCCGATGTGCATTATCATCCATGTTACCAGTCATCTCATTTTCTCCGACTGACTTCAGTAACATTTCCACACACTCAGTGGATGTTGCCTCTGACCAGACATAATTAGTCCTGGATATGGAGCGGGATTGAGCCGCGCTGGAACTAAAATCAACAACGCTGCTTCCAGTGGACAGCACCTCAATCCAACTACTATCGTGCCCGCCTACACTGAAAAATCCCTCAGAATCTGTTAAATTATCGAATCTGAGATGGCCCTGTAGTTGATCGTCGATATCAAGTTTAGGCAGTGCGAATGGCCGCAAGCCTGATGGGGATTTACTGTTGTCTTCAGCAGCTAGTTGAAAATTTCGGCTCTGGAAATCAGTATCATCATAATCCATGGGTGTTTGCCTGCAAGATGGACAAACTTAAAATATAGAGATGGGAAGTTCCAACGAGATTCCCACGTGCATAAGCAAAGTGTGAGAAGGAAACTTTGGAGCAAGCTAATCATTTGGTGGAGTATCCTGTTTTACAGTTTACACATGCTATAGTTCAGACATAAGCACAACTAGACAAATCACCGTTCTTTGGATGGGCAACCAGGCATTACAGGGCAGAATAAAAAGGAATTATAGGAGACCACGCCCACTAGCATGTCGAGGCTTGCATCATAAAAGATATTCCCGGAAAATTGCAGTGGATAGCTCCGAAACAAAAAGTCACGTGGAATTTGCTAAGCAAAAATTCTACATGACATATGTCGCGGCAGCAAAGAGACCTCTATTATATAGCTAGCCTAAAATCATATCGCTAGTGCACGAACCACAGCTCACTGCAGCCGGATTGATGTTAACCAGCTCCCACACTCACGGACTGCCACTAGGTGCTAACTCCAAAAGCTCCAAAACCCTAATTTCCAAACGATGTCCAACGAACTTGAAACCAGACCTTCAAAAGCATCCAAACACGGAACGTCCCATTTCAAGCGCACCCAAAACCCTAGCTCGCCAGGCCAGGCGCTACCGGAGCAATTCCCGACGCAGACACGGCGCACGCCTAAGAGACGCTTGGTAAATGGAAGGGGGGAGGAGGGGGAGGTACCGAGTGGAGGTCGCTGGAGCTTCTAGCACCCGCCATCCGTGAGCGGAGTCGTCGGAACCCTAGATCCTGCAGGGCGGCGGCTGCTGCTCATACCCCGGCGCCCGGCGCCGGAACAAACCCTACCTCCTGCCTCAACAGCGACGCAACAGCTGGAGGGAGACGGCGGTCGGCGGCGAGGCGAGGGCGGCGGAGGAGGCGATGAGCGGGGTGGAGGGAGGTTTTGTAGCTTTGTGGTTTGGTTTGGCTGCGCGGAGCACCACACCAGTCGTGAACCAGTCAGTCGACCACCGCACACTGGGGAGGGGAGAGGCGAAAGGCGGATGCGGGTTGGGGCTGGGATCGGGTTCTTGTTGCGGCGTTTGGGTTTGGTTTGTGACGAGACTTTCGCCTGTCGCGACGTTTGGTTCGGGTTTGAGCGCGACTACTGTGAGTGCGAGTGGGGCGCCACCATGGACTTGGCCCGTGGACCACCTGTGACTGTTGGTAGTAGACGTAGAATTTCTGGAAGTGTGTGTCATGTGTGAAAACCTTCTCGTTTGTGTTTCTTACCGTTTTCATGTTCGTCAAATTTTTCATCATACTTTTTTTTTTGGCCGAGAAATTTTTCATTGTACTATTACAGAATTACTCCCTCCATTTTAAAATATAAGATTTTTAGCTTGTGAATAAATTGTATCTAGTCCCTTTTTAGTGTGTAGATTCATCTATGTTTAGAGTGAATCATACATTAAAAAGAGTCTAAATACACTTCTTTCAGAAATCTAAAACATGTTATATTTTAAAACGAAAAGAGTATATCGTTTTTACATACAAACCCGAAGAGTGCAAAATGTCGAAGTTATCTCTTGGTCACCGTGCTCATACCTCGTATCACACCGAGAGTGATGCATCGATGAGTCCTATGGCGTAAAATCGGCATCATAGGACCGTGCAAATTTTTGTGATCGGCCAATGGAAGTTATTGCAAATTGCATGACTACAGTTTGATCTTAGCCAAAAAAACATAATTTTGAATTTTAGAGGTGTAAGTTGCAAATATGCTCACCTCTTATTCACCGTGACAGCTAACTTACGTTGTGTACGCTTGTTGATTTTCCATCCGTATAATTAGTTGTGTCTTCGCTTCAACCGCGCTCAGCAACATTCAGTAACCTTGTTAATGACATCCATCTAAAAGCGCGTGAGCCGTTTTGTCGTGTGTTCCATTCTACTCCCTCTGTTTTAAAATATAAAATGTTTTAGCTTTATGAAAGAAAAATGATTGGGATCAGCCGGGGATCCCGACTCCCATCGTCCGGATCGACCGCCCCCGTGACTTCTACTGGACCCACCTATCTCTTCGTTGCAAACAAACATCGCCACCTGCGGCCAACAACCACGCACGGAGCCAGGCCACCACGCCGGCGCCGCCCCGATCTCCCGCCTGACGCACCGCCGCCTCCTCTCGCCGGAGAGCCTCCTCCTCCGCCGTGAGCCTCCTCCGCCCTACTCCTTCCCCATCCCATGGTTCTCACATGGTGGATGTCAATGGCGCCGCCGCGAGCCTCTGTCGCGCCTCCTCCGCGACGCACTCCCCCCGCGCTCCTCCCGATGGGCTCACATAGTGGTTCTGGCCGGCGACACCCGGAGCCTCCAAGGTCGGTGCAGGACCACACCGCCTAGGGGTCCCGTCGGCGCCTGCTATCCGCGTCGGTGGTGGCGCTGCCCGTACCGGTGTTAGTTCTGCCGGCTCCGGTGGTTATGGGCGGCGCCCGGTGGTGCCAGAGATCGAGCTACCTACTGTGACGGATTTTGCTACCGATGAAGGGTGGATTTTGCTACCGAAGGCTTTGATTATTGCTATTGAAGGCTCCTGGATTTGCTACTTTGGATTTTGCATTTTAGAGATTTTTTGCTACAAAGGCTGGCCTCCGATTTTGCTACATTGATATATTTTTTTTGCTATCTCCGTTTATTTGTTTTGCTACAATACCATAAAGATTTTGCTACAAGTTCTCCGACGAGGTCTTCCGGCTAAATTCTCCAGCCATGTATCCGGCGAAGTCATTTTTTGCTACATTAGAAGAACTTCGTTGCTACAATCGTCTTGTGCTTTTGCTATAACAGTGTCAACTTTTTGCTATAAGGTCTCCGGCGAGAGTCACCGACGAGTTTTTTCCGATGATGTTTCCGGCAAAGTTGGTTTTGCTACATTAGTATAACTTTTTGCTGCATGGTCTCCGGCGAGGTCTCCCCGGCGAGGCGTTCTATTTTTGAAACGAATCTTCTTTTGCTTCGGAAGCAAAAGCGGGAACATTTGTAGCAAAAAGGGGTACTTTTGTAGCAAAACCGGGATTGAAGCCGTTTTAAGGGACACGTGGCGGCACCAGAAGGAGGACGATGGGAGCCCTCCCATCGTCCAGGGGACGCGTAGCGTTTGCCTTTATGAAAGGAGTGTATCTTGATCCTTTTAGTGTATAGGTTCGCTCCAAACCTAAATGAACCTACACACTAAAAGAAGTCTAAATACACTCGTTTCACAAAGCTAAAACATCTTATATTAATGGAGGGGGTATAAGAATATGCCAAGTGAATTTGAGCACGTGTTCAATTTCCATGTCTATCTCTTACGGGCTCAATTTAAAAAATATCCCCTCGAACCGAAATACTGTCGCGAGGACAAAAATTTCAACACAAATCCCTTTTAGAGTTTAACCAAGTACAATCCTTTTTTTTAGATTGTAACCAAGTACAATTCAAATCTAACTAATGGGTCCAAAGCTTCATTCATGAAAGCAGCAATCGCTCCCAGCGCCGACACCTATCCTACCCGGCACAACTCCACTAGCATGGCGAGTGATCGATCTCCGGCACAACGCGTGTGCATATGCCCAGCACAACACACATCCATCGTCTTCCTCCGCCTCTCGCTCCAGCGATCGATGACACATAAGCTAATCGGTCCATCTCGTGCATCCATCACACAGGAGCAAAATCGTGCCAACGATCAATCCACCTCGCTCATCCATCACATAGGAGCAAATCGACCCAACGGTCGATCCATCTCGTGCAGCGTAGTGATCAGCTTGTCCCCGACCTCCCGGAGCCTTCAGCCGCTTCCCCCCGAAGCTCATCTCTCTGTCTCACTGGCAGCTCGTCCCTAGCCTCTCTGTTGCATAGGAGGCAGTGTCGGTGGCTCATCCCCAGTCTTTCGTCTACACATATCGAAGAGGAGAGCTTCCCGGCTCAAGGTTGCGCTTGTTATGCCGAATGCAAAATTCCATAAACGGTGGAATGCTAGCTAGAGCCTTGTTAACACTCCAGTCATCTTCGTGGAGGTTATAAAGCAAGGAGGTATTGGGCACAAAATACCCCACACGGGTAAATACGCTCTAGAATAAAGTCTACGTATTTGTCTATCTTGTGAGCCCGAGCTAGTTGCATGCACACTAGCATTTATAGAAGAAGGGTAATTGGGCGTGCAATTGGAGAGTGTGTACGATGTTGATATAGGCATGAATGAAGAGGTGAAGCCTAATTTCAGGATTCCACCAAGCTAGGTGATGCGGGGCGCGTCCCATTGATGATTGGCACGCTAGGATGACCTACGATATGTAATGATAAGTCTAAGATTGTGTCAAATATTGTTGCTATGTTATTGAGTCCGAGTCCATGTTAGGTTCGAGTCCGTTTGTGTGTTCGGTTTGGGTCTATCCAACCGACTAGTTGCAGACCTCCTATATGAAGGAGCCAGTCACCTAGGGTTTAGGGGGAGTCAGTTGTTTAGTCTAAAAACTATATTGTGCTCCACCGTGTATCACCCTCCGGGGACGGCGATACCGTTTATCAGATTATTATTGCTGCGAAGGTTCTTGTGTGCATCAAGGATTATCGAACTGTGATTTGAGGCGTGGTGATCTTCATCACGTTACTTGCTGGATTCGTTCCTCTTCTTTAGATGATGTTCATCGCGTTATTGGGAGATCATCTATCTGGTTGACTCGTTGTGAAAGATCGGGACAAAACTCAAGGATCATCGACTTGATCCGTATCAAGTGGTATCAGCACTAGGTTGATCACAACGAGTGTTTTCTATTGATTGATCTGCTGATTGTCCTTCAGGCGGTTTTTAGATCTGATTGATCGGTTGGAGTTTGTGTTGAGGGTTCAACGGTAGTTTTCGGATCATTGATCTGTTGGACGACAAGTTGTTGGTGGCGATTGAATTTTTCTCGGCGAATTGAGATCGATCTGCTTGTCAGTGATCTGAGTTCATATCATCAAAGCCAGGTTAAACGTGCAGAGTCCAAAAAAAAAAGAGTCAAGCTCATGTACGTGCAGTAGCGTACGCACACGATAAAGAAAGAAAACTAATCGCTCAGGTGGAACGTAATCGATCGGACTCCCGGGATCTTTTCCATCGTGCAGCAAAGGAAAGCTAAAAAAACAAATCGTGTGGAGATTGGATCGATTTGTTGGTCTTCACGGCAGCAACAGAAAAGGTAATACTGACTTTGTACGCATTGGATTGGTTGGCTTGAGAAAAAAAAGGACAAATTCACGTGGATTCTCGGCACCCAAAGGAAACTGATCGCTACTACTCCTATTTCGCTCGGTACCAGATCCGTATCACGTTCTGTTCAGATCCGATAGAGACAGTTTTTCTTTTTTTTTAAAGGAGGAAGGAGTCTGCGTGACTGGCGCGGGTACTAGATCCGATCGAGGCCTCCCCGTGACTGGCGCTCTCGTCGCTCCTGAGAAATCTGCGTGGATTACGTTGGGCCCAGCAAACAGAATTTTGATCAGATCGTTCCACACCCGGACTGTGTAGGCGTACCTGAAAACAAAAGCGCAGATTTAGTCTACTTCCGTGGAACATTCAGCAATGGTTTCAAATACTGATTTGCAGTTTGCTGACAATGTTCTTTCAGCACGAGATGTCTACAATGATTATCTAGACCTGAAAAATTATGTGCGTTGGGATTCTAGTAAATTGAAGTGGAAGCTCTTACATACTGCAACACCGATAGAATACAAGTTATGGGAAGAGACAATGCAAACTGGTTTTCGCTTATGTGTTGATCTTTCTTCAGATCTGCAGTTTGACGACACTATCGCTTTTCATCTTGCAAAAAGGCGTGAGGATGCGCGAATTTTCTAGTGGTGGAATATGGACACACGTAAACGAGATGTCTCAATAAATACTGTTTGGGAGGACTATAAAAAGTTTTTACGTGCTAAATTTTTAGCATCATCAGAGATAAAGGACAAGGTGACCTTTTCCAGAGGATGTTGTACCATTGAGTGGGCTGAATTTGCAACTCAACAAGGTACAAGGTGATGCTTGCATGTGGAATTTATTTCAAGCGCAGTGTATGATCAAAGGCAAAGCATGCAAGTTGATTGTTGATGGAGGAAGTTGTACTAATGGCATTAGCAAGGCAATGGTGGCAGCGTTGGGGTTGTCCACATGATGTATTCCTGAACCTAAGCATCTACAGTGGTTCAATAGTTGCGGTATGATGAAGGTAACTCATAAGGTGCGTGTGTCATTTACAGTTGGTGATTATGTTGATGAGATTGAGTGCGATGTGTTGCCATTGGAGGTATGTGGGCTATTACTTGGACGTCCATGACAGTATGATCGTAATGTTACACATGCTGGAAGAGCAAATACATATTCTTTTGTGTATGGTGGCAAACAACAGACTTTGAAGCCTATGCAGGATGATCACATAAAGTCTGATGTGAAGCTAGTGGTACATAAGGAGAAGGTGCGCAAGGCTAAGCCAAAATCTGGGCTAGCTAAGGTGCAGGATGGAGAGCATGATGCGCAGTGCGACAATGTTGATACTGCTTCAGCTATGCTTGTAGATGACAAGCCAGTGGAACTTGTTAGTGACAAGCCAGTTGAAGTGCATCCTATTATTGCTGAGAGGAAGGATGTTGCAGTATGTGTTCAGAAGATAGTTTGTGTTGACACAGGTGTTCAGACGGCTGATAGTTGTGCTCCTGATGTTCCAGTGCATGCGGTGCAACGGGGTAACAAGAGCAGTTTTGTTAGCACACATGTGAGGCGTTTTGTTGGGACAGTTGTGCGGATGCGTAGAGGCAAGGATGGACATGTTCGACAGTTGTGTGGTCCAGGCATTACTCATCTTATGCCAGGTCGTGCAAAGAAGGTCCATGTTCAGCAACCACGGGTTCCAACAAGAGTTGATAAGAAGAAGAAGACGATGGCGCCTAGGTCCAAGCTCATATGGAGACGCAAGGAGCTGCAGGCGTCGAGGGTTGTATCAAGTCGAGCAGGCCAAGAGGGAGGATGTGGTGAGTAAGGCAAGCAAGACTTGAAGATGGCAAAGACGCGTGAAGCGATTGTTCATATCACGCCACCTTTCTGACCCGACCCGCAAGCGTTGGGGACAACGCTTCTTGAAGGGGGATGATGATATGGGCATGAAGGAGGAGGTGAAGCCTAATTTCAGGACTCCATCAAGCTAGGTGATGCGGGGCGCATCCCATTGATGATTGGCACGCCAGGACGACCTACGATATGTAATGATAAGTCTAAGATTGTGTCAAATATTGTTGCTATGTTATTGAGTCCGAGTCCATGTTAGGTTCGAGTTCGTTTGTGTGTTCGGTTTGGGTCTATCCAACCGACTAGTTGCAGGCCTCCTATATAAAGGAGCCAGCCACCTAGGGTTTAGGGGAGTTCAGTTGTTTAGTCTAAAAACTATATTATGCTCCACCGTGTATCATCCCTCCAGGGACGGCGATACCGTTTATCAGATTATTATTGCTGCGAAGGTTCTTGTGTGCATCAAGGATTATCGAGCTGTGGTTTGAGGCGTGGTGATCTTCATCATGTTACTTGCTGGATTCGTTCCTCTCCTCCAGGTGACGTTCATTGCGTTATTGGGAGATCATCTATCTGGTTGACTCGTTGTGAAAGATCGGGACAAAACTCAAGGATCATCAGCTTTATCCGTATCAGATGTTTTTAGATAGATGTGCGTAAATTGGTTTCATATAGTTGTGCACTCATACATTAGTAAATAAGAACATCATAGAAGATAACATATATGTATGCAACGAAATATTTCACCATTTTTCTGAACAAGTTACTACTCAAGACTAGACATATAGACACAAAACATCATGAGAAAACAATATATTATGTTCCTAAAAAAACAATATATTACATTACACATCATGTTTGCCAGATATTACATCAAGGATATCAAGGGGATGTTGATGTAGTTTTTGATGATGATGATGTTGGAGCGGGTGGAGCCACCCGGAGATGATTTTGGCAGCGTTTCCCCTATGAACTTCTCCGACAGCAGACTATAAACCCTCTATTTCTCTGTTTCATCTCTCTGCCTCTTTCCACCACAAAATAAAATCCCTGAAGATATATATATATATATATGCGGTTTTATGTCAAAATCATCCCAATGGCACAAAAAACAAGGCAATCAGACGCTCGGCAGACGATCTAGAGCACCCCCACGACGTGACCATAGAAGGTTGCCGTCCCATGGGCCCTCCTAGGCATCTTGTTGGGCCTCTGGTCCTCCACTTCGCCTCGTTGGATTCATCTAAAAAATTCAGAAGCATGCTCTATCATTGCCTTTTGGGGAGTCTCAAAGCTTTTTGAAAGCCAAAAATATTAAGAGAAGGTTTTTTCTGCTGGACGGAGTTAGATACCAAAATAATAAGATTTCACGGAAAATCCCGTAAAACATTAAGAATATTGATATTAACTCCTAGTATAATGCAAATATGAAGGATTATGACACAATAAACTACAAATTTCATGGATGCATTTTATATATAGCAGCCCCAAATTATTATATGAGGCTTTCTTTCTTACTTTCGTACACTTGGCCATTGATTAAACTGGTAATGCTAGGATGGCATCATCGAACCCAATGTTATGTTGAAAAAATGGTATGCGTGCTCATTGATTCACTAGCTTCATCCATGTCAATGGCTCATTGAAAAAAAAAATGACTAAGGGTAGAAGCGACGCAGCTGCGCGATGTTTCAGGGATTGGAGTATGCGATTCCTGTCTCGAAATATTTGAGGCGATAGACGCCATCTAGGATTACTTCTATAATCACATAAGGTCATTCCCAAGGGGACTCGAGCTTGAGATGCCCTTGTTGATTTAGTCGCAGGACCAGGTCTCCTTCGACGAAGGACCTGGGTCGTAGCCTTCTGCTGTGGTAGTTGCGGAGATTTTGCTGGTAGCTCGTTGATCTCTCCGCTGCAATTTATCGTGCCTCGTCGAGGAGGTCGACAGAGTCTTCAAGTGCAAGAGTGGACTCCTTCTCGTTGTATGCGACCACCCGCGGGGCTTTGTAGCGTACTTCTGCGGGTAGCACCGCTTCAACACCGTGCACCATGAAGAACTGGGTGTATCCCGTGGCGCTGTTTGGAGTTGTGCGCAGGCTCCAGAGTACGGATTGCAGCTCGTCTGGCCAACATCCAGCAGCTTGTTCGACTGGTCAGAGGAATCGCTTCTTGATTCCACTGCAGACGAGGCCGTTGGCCTTTTCGACTTGACCGTTGGTCTATGGGTGAGCCACCGAGGCGTAGCTTATGTTGATTTCTAGGTTTTCGCAGAATTCCTGGAACTCGTTGGAGGTGAAGTTCGTCCCGTTGTCCGTGATGATACTGTGTGGCACGCCGAAGCGGTAGACGATGGACTCGAAGAACTAGACGGCGTTGGCCCCTGATTGATTTGTCACCCGCATGGCCTCTATCTACTTGCTGAATTTGTCGACTGCGACTAAGAGGTAGACGTAACCTCCTCATGAGGACCTGGGGAGCTTACCGACCATGTCGAGTCCCCATTGTGCGAAAGGTCAGTCCAACAGTATTGGCATGAGTTCTGCGTCAGGTGCGTGAGGTTTGTCTGCGAATCACTGGCAAGCGTTGCAGCACTGGACTATGTCCTTGGCGTCGCGCATGGCCATGGGCCAGTAGAATCCAGCTTGTAGGGCTTTGGCAACGAGGGCACGACTGCCAGCATGATGCCCACAAGTGCCTTTATGGATGTCAAGGAGGATAGCCCTTCCGTCTCCGTTGGAGACGCACCGTTGGAGCACTCCTGTGATATTGCGCTTGTATAGTTCGTCGTTGATAACAGCGAACACCTTGGATCGTCGCGCTATGTGTCACGCGTCAGTCGGATTATCTGGCAGCCTCTTGCTGAGGAGATATGTGATGTAGGGTTGTGTCTAGGATGGCTCGATCATCATGACACCCATTGGTCCTTCGAGTCCTGTGTCCAGCTCTAGGTCGTCGAGTGCCATTGGCTCATTGGGTAGCGTAGCCCCCGAGTCCATTGATGCGCCCGTTTTCTTCTCTGGAGCCTTTGGCTTGATGGAGCGTTCACAGATGCACTCGAGAAATACTCCAGGTGGTATGGGGCCGCAGGTGGAGCCAACGTTGGCGAGTGTGTCCGCCTCTTCGTTGCTTTCGCGGTCTATGTGCCGCAGCTCACAGCCATCGAAATCCCCTTCGAGTGTGTCGTAGAGGTCGCGGTAGGCGATCATATTGTCGCTCAGTGCGTCGCACTCGTGCATTGTTTGGTTCACCACCAGTTTGGAGTCATCGTAGATGATGAGCCTCTTGGCACCGCAGGATTTCGCCATCCTCGTCCCATGGAGTAGGGCTTCGTACTCAGCTTCTTTGTTGGAGGCCATGAACTGCATTCGCAGGATGTATTTCAGCTTGTCTCCCTGGGGCGATGTCAGTATGACATCTGCGCCAGCCCCGTCCTTTCGTTTGGACCCATTGAAGTGCATTATCCAGAGATAGGACATATCTGGCTTTCCGGGGAGCTGGTTTTCCATCCAGTGCATGAGGAAATCAGGGAGGACTTGCGACTTGATCGCGTCGCGCTTTTCATATGTGATGTCTCATGGAGACAGCTCGATTTCCCAAAGCGCGACTCGTCCGGTAGCATCAGGGTTGTTGAGGATATGCCCAAGCGGGGCGTCGTTGACTACCACGATTGCGTTCTCCTGGAAGTAGTGGCACAGTCGCCTGGCTATCATGAACACGCCGTACGCCAGCTTCTGGTAGTGCGGGTACCGCTGTTTTGTTGGCGTGAGCACCTCGCTGAGGTAGTATACTGGGCGCTGTACCCCGTGGACCTTGTTTTCTTCGACTCGTTCCACTACGAGCACTGTGCTGACCACCTGGTTGGTGGCGGAGATGTAGAGCAACAACGGCTCCTTTTCGCGTGGAGTCACCAATATTGGCGAGGTGGATAGTAGACGCTTAAGGTCGTCGAATGCTACTTGCGCCTCGTCTATCCACTCAAACTTGTTAGTTTTGCGGAGAAGTTGGTAGAAGGGCAGTGCCTTTTCGCCCATTCGACTTATGAATCGACTGAGCATTGTGATTCGCCCAGCCAGCTGCTGCACGCCTCTTACGTTCTTTGGCTTCTCCATGGCTAGTATGGCCTTTATCTTCTTCGGGTTTGCTTCGATCCTTCTCGTGGAGATGAGATACCCGAGTAATTGCCCAGAGGGCACGCCGAAGGCGCATTTATCCGGATTGAGCTTGATCTGGTAGCGGTCTAGGTTGGCGAAGGTCTCACGGAGATCGTCGATTAGCGAGGCTTCTTTCTTGGTCTTGATGACGATGTCATCAACGTAGACTTAGATATTGCGACCAAGTTGGCTCTTGAGGCATGCCTGCATGCACTGTTGATAGGTGGCTCCTGCGTTTTTTAGCCCGAAGGGCATGGTGTTGTAGCAGAATACGCCAAAGGGCGTTGTAAACGCCATCTTCTCTTGATCTTCCTCCTTCATTCGAATATGATTGTAGCCTGAGTAGGCGTCGAGGAAGCAGAGGTGTTCACATCCCGCGGTGGAGTCGATGATTTGGTCGATTCGCGGCAGCGGAAAGTGATCCTTTGGGCAGTGCTTATTCAGGGAGGTGAAGTCCACGCACATCCGCAGGATATCCATGTCTTTTTTGGGCACCGACACTGTATTAGCGAGCCAAGTACTTTCCTTGATCTCGCGCATAAAGTTTACGTCGAGGAGTCTGTTGATCTCCATTCCGACCGCTTTTGCTCGTGGTTCAGACAGTCGCCGTATTGTCTGCTTGACTGGCCTGGCGTCTAGATTCATGTTGAGTGCATGCTCGACGAATTCTCTGGGAACCCCTGGCATGTCCGTAGGACACCAGGCGAAGATTTCCCTATTCTCACGGAGGAATTCGACGTGCGCGAGTTTCTACGCGGAACTCAAGTTGTTGGCGATGAGGGTCGTCTTGGTCGGGTCCGTTGGGTGGACCTGGACTTTCTTCGTGTGCATCGACGAGTCGAAGGATAGGTCGGGTGAGCTTGGACTGCTTAGGGGAGGCAGACTATTGTCCGTCGACTCCTTCAATCTTGCGAGCTCCTCCTGCATGCCGAAGGACCGCGATTCTTGAATTCCTCGGTTGTCGGACCTCTCAAAGCTCCCGTTGATTGTGATGACGCCGTTTGGACCTGGCATTTTCATCTGTAGGTAGGCGTAGTGCGGCACTGCCATGAACCTAGCAAACACGACGCGTCCGAGGATGTAGTGGTACTGTGAAGGCCAGTCGACGACTTCAAAGTCGATGCGTTCATGTCGAAAGTTTTTCGGCGTGCCAAAGATGACGTCGAGGTTGATTTTGCCCAAGGGATATATGCCCTTGCCTGGGACGATGCCGTGGAACATCGTGTCTGAGACCTCCAGACATGTCAGAGGGATCCTCATTGCACGCAAGGTACTTACGAACATGAGGTTAATGCCGCTTCCACCATCCATGAAGACGCGACTCATGTCGAAGCCTCCGATCTGCGCCTCAAGTACGAGGGGACAGTGGCCTGGACGAGGGACTTGGCGTGGATGATCGCGCTTGTCGAAGGTGATGCAGGAGTCGCTTCCACTAAGGTACTCAGTGGTGGAGGGCGGGGAGTTTGTCGCCAAGTTGACTTGGCGAGTGATGGCCTTCTGCACCCGATTTGAGGGGCGTCCCTTTTGGATCATCATGCTACTAACGACTCGTGGGTACGGCTCGCCTCCATGATGCTGGATTGGCGTAGCCGCGGGCGGTGGTGGTCCGGGCGGTGGTGGAGGAGCTCCATGTGCCACAGCGCCTGGGGCGGTTCCATAGCCCCTGTTGATCGCGTCGCGATTCATCCGAGCCAGGCCCTCATGGAGTTTGAGGAACTCGCGGCAGTCCTTGAGGAGGTGGCTGGATTTCTTCTTGCTGTCGTGCTTGTCGATGTAGAAGTGCACGTTGCACGGCCCAGACAGTTTGTCCTCGATAGATGTCGCGGGTGCCTCTTCATGAGTGCGGTGTTGCCATACTTGCGTGGTTTTCCCGGAGTCACGGTATCCACCGTTGCGATAGCCGCTGTTGCGGTTGTCGTCGCGTTTGTCGGCGTAGCCTGCTGCGACCATATTGACGTCATCGCGGTCATCGTAGATGCGCATTCGACGCTTGCTTAGGCAATCGCGTCTGCGCTCGAGTTCCGCTTCGTTGTTGGAGTGAACGCGGTTTTTCACCGAGTCTTCTCCATCCACCCACCGATTCGCGATTTCCATCGGGTGGTCAATCGTTTTGGGCTTCGAGCGGACCAACTCCTCCCTGAGCTCTATGCGGCGAACACCACCGTTGAACGCGTCGATCGCGCGGTCCTCCGAGATGTTTTCTGCAGAGTTCATGATGATGGACCACCTCTGGATGTACGAGCGCAGCGACTCGCCAGATCTTTGTTGGCAACCTCTTAATTCTTCGATTGATGCGGGCCTTTTGTAAGTGCCCTTAAAGTTGCGGACGAAGCTGTAGACCAGCTCTTCCCAGCTACGAATGGATCCGCGCGGGAGGTTGTTGAGCCATGCGCGAGCGGCCCCCTGCAGATGTAGATGGCCGTGCTTCGACTACCGCCGTGGAGCCTGACGGAGGAGATGTGGTCTTCCAACTAGATTTTCGGGTCCTACAGACCGTCAAACTTTGGGTTCTCTGATGGGAGTTTGAACCCCTTAGGCATTTGCTTTTGCCTGATGGCTTTGCTAAAGCATCTCGCGCCGCAGAGCTCCACATCTTCGTCCTCTGAGTCAGTCGAACGAGCACATCGTGCATGCATCTTGTCGACTTTTCTCTATGTGATGTCATCACGCGCGTCGTAGTCATGGTCGTGCCATTGTGAACGGCGACATCGAGACAGATCATGGTTGTCATCGATGGACAAGGGCGAGGAGTAGCATTTTGCTACAACCTTGCCCTTCTTTGGCTCTAGCGTTGGCTCCTTGTCGAGAGCGACCTCGATTATCCCCAAGCTCGCGATCGTATATCGGTGCATGGCGGCTCGTGGATCTCCAGCTGGCGGCTGGTTGTTGAGGAGGTACATGGTGGCCGCCGTTACCACGGCTTGCGGCGTCTTCGAGAGCACATTGCCACGCGTATCCACCATCATGGAGCTGAAGTCGAGGACTTTTGCGGCTTCTACGTGCTCTTGCTCAGTGAGGTGGGCCAGTCAAGATCGTCTCTTGTTAGCGACGTACTCGTTGCATTTGGAGGAGGATCCTCCATAGGAGGAGAGCCCGGCTCGTCGGAGGCTCGACTCGTCTGCCGCCTTTTTACGCGCTTCGAGTTGCGTGATTGTATGTAGCTGGCGTTTGTATTCCTCCTTTAGGAGCCAATGGTAGCCCATCAGCAGTTCTTGCAGGGAGCCGAAGAGCGGAGGGTTGCCTTGTAGGGCTTCTCGACAGTGAGCCCACTCGTTGTCGTTGAGCCTGATCACTATGCGCTCCCTAGTGTTTTCATTCACAATGGTTGGCGGCTCTGCTCCATTGTTGACAGGCACGCCGTTTCCACCGTTGGTGGGGCCGCCGTTAGGTATGCCACCATTGGGCGGGTCGCCGTTGGGTATGCCACCATTTGGCGGGTTGGTGCCAGATCCGTTGCCTGCGTTGTCGCGATTGGTGGAGGTGTCACCAGCGTTGATGACGGTGCACATGAAGTGCTTGGGGAAGCTATTGCTCCCACAACTTTCAGATCCAGAGCCGTAGGCTCCATCCTCAGTGGCTAAGTCACCCATATCGGATTCACGACTGTTGTTGCTATCAGTGCTCTCAGTTGTTGCCGAGGCGTTGAGTTCGCTGAGGGTGCTGATTGGTGGAGGGAACCATGATGCTGGAGCAATCGATGGCGTTGTCGGCTGGTCAGGCATGCGAAGCGTGCCTAACTGGCCCACTTGGAAGCGGAAGCTCCCGATCGCCAGGCTGATCCAGTCGCCCACGGACTCAAAATCCAGGCCAGTGGCCGGCGTGTGGACGGTGAAGTCGAACACCCCGAAGAGCTTGCGAATCTCCGTTGTTGCGGAGTTGTAGATTGCGATTGATGGGGCCGAAGAAGACGCAACATCAGCACTCCCAATTCCCACAGACGGCGCCAATTGACGAGGGTTTAACTCGTCAATACCCATTGTTATGGGCTTGGGTTTTGGAGAAGGATGGAGCGCTGGAGGCATCAGTCGGCTAGCAAACAAACACACAGGGACGCAAGGTTTACCCAGGTTCAGGCCTCGTAGAGGTCCCTACTCCTACTTGTCTGCTCTTGGAATTAACGAAGGAATCGAAGGTTACAATGGTGCGCAGATGCAATCTGGCGAAGGTTGTGAAAACTAGGGTTGCGTGTGTCCTTCTCGCCGCCCCCTCCTAGCATTTATATAGATAGGCTAGGTCTCGGGTAGCAGGTCGAGTCGGTTATAGATTAGGGTTTTCTCTTTGAACTTTCTATCTTGAGTTTCTTCTTGTCCCGCAAGCAACCGAGAGTCTGTGGGCCACTCGAATTCTCCACTGGGCCTTGGCAACGCCGTGGGGTTTTGCCGTATCTGGACCGTATATACCAAACTCGAGTACCTATAGGGTATACCCATGTCAGTAGCCCCTGAGTGTCCAGTGGAATCATAGATTCGACTGGGGACTGTATGAAGCCTTTCGAGTGCATGATTGAGCATTTTTGAGTGTTTTTTTCGTGCCATAGGGATTGTTGATATACGTGCCTGATTCAACAGATGTATTGGTGTCAGTTAACTGCCTTAGGGCAAAACAACGTAATCTACTCAAACTCGAGTCCCCAGACTCGAATTCAGAAAAGTGATGGCGTAATTTGACTCTGGCCGCGGAGGTCTTACAGAAGTCAAATTCCAGTATATAAGTGTGAGCACTCGACACGTCCATCAAGGCTTGTTCATCGTACCTGTAGGTACATATATATTTCTGGTAGTGCGCAGCAGATGCGTTGCCAGACCTTATTTAGATCTTATCTTCACGCTGTAAGCGCGGCATCCAAATTTTTTGTCATCGCGGAGATGATTCGGGTGGCCCAGGAGACGTAATCTCTTTGTAGGGAAAATGTGAGGTGGATTCGCCATAGCATTCGAGTGTGGATTTTATCAACACACAGTACGATGTACAAATAATCATAGGGTGCGCGGCCAATGCTCCCTTATGGGAGTAGCCCCCGAGTGCCTGGTTGAGTCGAAGACTCGAGCAGGGACTAAAACCTTTTGGCGACTGCTGTCGTCTTTTGTTACTTGTTTCAGTCAAATTTTCTTCCGGCGCTCCCTATGGGAGTAACCCAGATTTTCACAATCGAATCGTAGATTCGAGTGGTGGGTTATCTTGAATGCTTATACACCTGCATAAAAATAATCGTAGGGTGCGCGACCAGCGCTCCCTATGGGAGTAGCCCCGATTGCTTGGTTGAGTCGAAGACTCGAGCAAGGACTAAAGTAGTCAAAATCTTCAGTTGCTGATATTGATGACGTTAGTGCTGACGATGCGATGACCTCAGTTGGCCGCATGAGCGGTTTTAACGGGACGTGACGAGTGGTGGGTCCCACTTTCTAACTTCGATTTGACCGGGCATGCGTAATCTTCTGTTTTAACCCCGTCTCCTCGATTTCCGCGCGTAATGGGAACAGTGGGGGATGGTTCATGCTTCAGCTTCACCACGTGTTAGTGCCGATGTGCACCATGCGTGTAGTAGGGGTTTTGCTGGCCGTTGGATGAATTCTTCGAGGAGGTTAAGTAGCAGCGCCGCTGTGGTAATTTCCTCATCTTTCTTTGTTGTTCTTTCCTCCATCGCCATTGCTGCTGCTCTCTGCTTCCTTGCACTCATTCTTGTTGCGGCGCTAGACCAGCTCCGCACTTTCCCCAGCTATTTTCTCTGTTCCCATTGCCACCGTAAGATGGGCAAGAAGAAGGGAGGCGTTGTCGCTGGGTCCGCCGTCGCCATTGCCACCGCCAAGAAGAAGGGCGGCTCCGCCATTGTGGGCACCAGTGCTACCGGCGCTAGGAAGAAGAAGGGTGTTGGTACCCGTGTCACCAACACCGCATGGCGTGCATCCATCATTAGGCCCGCCGAGCTGCAACTTCATTGTTGCGATGGGGTTCTTCCGTCCGCAGAGGACGATTCGCGAGTGTCTGGCGAGGAGGTAATCCCATGTCCTCCTCCTGGTTTTCAGGTGATGTTCCTTGTGCTCATCATCCGTGGTCTTTCTCTGCCCCTGCATCCTTTCTTCAGGGTCCTCCTTTGTTTCTACGGGCTCCAGCTGCATCAGCTATCCCCAAATTCTATTCTCCACATATCCTGCTTCATTACGCTTTGCGAGTGCTGGCTCAGAATCGATCCGCACTTTGGCCTCTTTAAGAGGCTTTTTAAGTTGAAATGCCAGTCAACGTCTGGCTCTGTAGTCTACGACGTAGGAGGTTGCGGAATCCATGTTGATTCTTCCATCACCTACTTTGCCATCAACCTCACCGCGTCCATCCAAGGGTGGAGGGACAAGTGGTTCTACATCCGCGACCAGAAGGCCGAGGGAGAGCACTACAGACTGGCGCCCTTCAACCCCGCGGCGACTTGCAAGAGGAGGCGCTCCTGGAAGAACGTCATCATGCCTAGCGAGTCCTCGAAAACAAAGTTGTTGTACGAGCGTGTCTACGACCTCGAAGGCCGCATAGGCAAGGAAGAAGGTGGCGCTGCCCTCATTCGCACCTGGTTGCACCGCCGCGTCCAGCCTCTGCAAGCCAGAGTGCATCCCATGTTCCGTTGGACCGGTGCTGATGATGTCACTCGCGTGTCCGCCGAGGGCATTTACGCGAGTGAAGTAGATAAGAGGGTGCGACTGGTGACCAAGTACACCGCCAAGGAGGATCTCCCGAGTGAACCAGTCGTGCCCCCTTTCGACACCGCTAACCCTCCTCCTGCGGTAAAATTATACCATGAAGTAATTTCTGCTTTCGATTGCCTTGATAATGCTTTTATATGTAATGTTGTATCTTCTAAATGTAGGACTGGAAGGTGTCTCCAAATTTGCCCCCTTGTCCTGAGGGGGTTATTCCTCGCGAAGTGCATGAAGAGGACGAGTCGGAGTCGACCGTCCCAATTGAAGAGGAGGGAGCCCCCGAGTCCAGCGACCCGGACACTCGCAAGCATTCTCACAGCAAGGACTCGGATACCTCGTCGCTGACGATGCCAGAAGGCCCTTCTGCTGCTGCAGAGGAACCCATCCCCGCTAGGCGGTGAACAGTGTTCCCAGCCGGATTATTCTCAGCCCTGCCGGGTTAACCAGTGATTCGGCCCAGGTGGACGAGCCAAAATGACCCAGCCGGGTCTCCCTTGCTCGGCCCAGGCGGGGCAACGAGGAGGAGGCCCAGGCGGTGATCCGGAGTGGCCCAGCCGAGCGTGGGTGTTGGAGATAGGCGGTGATCCGGGGTGGGCCGGGATTCCCACTGAGTCGGCCCACCCAGGGAACTGCTGGCGACTTAGCGGTGGGAGGCGGTGGCGTGCCGCGTCGGTGCGGGAGTCTCCCCGCGGTGGGCCGAATCCGGCCCACCCGGGGGAAGCGGTCGAGGTGGCGGGAGCTAGGACGGTTCGGTGTCGACGTGCTTCTGGCGGGAAGCGGGCGAGGTTCGTCGGGGATCGCTGACCCGGTAGGAGAGGCGGAGCGACCGAGATGGCCCGTGGTGGGCCGAATTAACTTGGGTCGGCCCACCCCGGGAGGAGACGGACGTCCCAGCTGGCCGGATTATTCTTTAATCCGGCATATATAGAGGCAGTTCGGCCCATGCGATGCAGATTCGGCCTGCAAATATTTGTACTAGGCCGAATTAGCCATAATTCGGCCCGTGTTTGTTTTCTTTCTCCTTTTCCTTATTCTTTTCTCTTTATCCTTCATATTTTTATCTTTATGTATCTCTTTTATGCAATCACCTATTCATCAACTCTGGGGTACCTGAGGTTACACCCCCAACACTTAGAAACAAGGCCTAGGGATCATACTTTCACTAGTGAACACTCTCATATAAATATCTTCTTCTTTATGATACTACGCTGAACTACTCTCCGGTTGAACACTCTAATCGATGGTAGGGCTATAACAACACACCTCAAAGTCATCTTTCCCATCTAGAAAACCCCACACTGTCACCTTGAGCACTAGACAAGTCCAACAAACACCACAATTTCATAAAGACATCCAACTCCAAATATAACTGATAACAAGTATTTGTAATCTCTAGCCTAAGTGCCACCATGGTATGCACGCTGTCACTTTCACACACATGGGGAGAGCAGAGATCTATTAAAGCACTTGAGTAGCAAGGTAGATCTATAGATTACAAGCTCATGATCACAATATGATCATGCATAGAGAGAGAGAGAGAGATGAACACATAGCTACCGGTAGAACCCTTAGCCTCGAGAGAGAACTACTCCCTCCTCATCATGGGAATCAACAATGGTGATGGAGATGGTGGTGGAGATCGATGGAGATGGCTCCGGGCGCACTTCCCCATCCCGGCAGGGTGCCGGAACAGAGACTTTCTGTCCCCCGAATATCCCCTTTGGTGGCGGCGGCACTGTGGAACTTTTCGTGGATTTCTGATTGACTCTTTAGGGTTTTTGCCTCGCGGGAGATATATAGGCGAAAGAGGCAAGGTCGGTGGCCGGCCAGGGGGCCCACACCATGCCCTGGCGCGGCCTGGGTGGACCCGTGCCTAGGGGTGGTTTGGCCACTCTATGGCCCCTCTCTGGCTCTCCTTCTGGCTCCATGAATCTTCCGAGAAAATATCGACTTTGTCTTTTGTCCCGTCCAATTCCGAGAATATTCATTTTCTGACTTCCTGGAACAAAAACCAGCAGAAAACAGGCAGCTGGCACTGTGGCTCTTGTTAATAGGTTAGTCCAAGAAATCATATGAAAAGTACTCCAAAGTTGGAACAAAACACAAGAAAGTAGATAAAACCAAGCATGGAACATCAAAAATTATAGATACATTTGCAATGTATCAACATCCCCAAGCTTAACTCCTGCTCATCCTCGAGTAGGTAAGTGATAAAAAGAAAGAATAATTTTTGAGGGGACATGCACCATCATAAACTTGATCAAAGTATTTGTAAAACATTCAAAGCTGGGATCATAGTACTTCAATCATAACATGAAAGACAAAGTTCTAGCAATAAGACAAAGAAACTATGTTGCAAACATGAAAAAGCACAAACAAAAGATTCATGAATAACAATGCTTTGCAAGACGTTTGTTTGTTTCACATAAAGAAAACATAGCATAGTGGCATTCAGCTTGTCCCTCATAGAGTAGCAAACATAAATGCATAGGACACCTTCAAAATTCATAAGATTGACTAGATACAAATAGTTTAAAACAAGCAATATCAAGGTTATGCATCAATCAACAAGTCTTGGGACAATGCACATAGAACTAAGAATGGCCACTATGCTCTCAAAGTAGGTGCATAAAGATAGAAGGTGGAGACTCAACATAAAAGTAAAAGAAAGGCCTTCATAGAAGGAAGTAGGGATTCAAGTTTCATAAAGAGCTTCCAAAAGTTATGGTACTTGCTAGCTTTCAGCTCTCATTGCCCCTATCATAAGCATCTTGAAGTGATTAAGGTTAAAGTGAACAAACTATGGAGTATATGCTTGGCAAAGTATAAGTTGGAAATCTCATGTCCCTTGAATACGAGGGCCGCTCCTCATGCTACTCAAGTTTAGTCGCCGGTAAGTTCTTGTCATTGTAAGTACATGTGTATCATAGAGAACCGCCAACGGGGTACCCCTTGCCCGATGATACGGAAGAATCCCCATATCAAAATGACAAGGCAAGCAGACAACGAGCATCTCAGCAATCTTCTTATTTACCATGGGAATATGGTGTTTTTTCTCTATGTCCTCTTTTCATAATCTCTTTTTTCTCTTTTTCTCCTTTTTCACAATATAGGACTCTTTTTTTATAAGAAGAATGCTTCATAGACAGCTCATTATGGTTACGCTGCAGGTTTCCACCATGTCAGCATGGATTAGACCAACGGCCCAGGCGTTTCTCTAACACATATACATAACTCCATGGACTTACAAGCTCCCCTTTCATTTCACACCGACGACATCCATAGACAAAAGAGAATGATATCAACTAGGTACAAAGTACCCATGCAATGTTGAAAGCGTTCCCCATGACAACATGGTTCTACTAATCCCCAACAAATAAGTGCAAGCATATACAACATAGACGACACAATGGTTCAAGTTTATTAAGGGCAAGAAAAGTAAAGTGTGCCATCAAGTTCGTGAGAGCTTTAATCACTAGTTTTCTCATAACAAGTTTAATTTGGAAGGTAAACAAAAACATGAATATACTTGGAATAGCATAATCTAGTAGGTAGGTATGGTGGACTCTTTGGAATAACTTGGTTTAGGTAGTTGGATGCATGAGTGGAACTCATACTTGGTTGTGGAGGCTAGCAAAAGACTGGGAGCGACAAACTAAGAGAGCAATAATGGCCATAATCATGCAGAGCGACAAAACATCATTGATCAAAGCATAAAGTGATACTACAAGTTGAAAAATAAAGGACCATAAAGGCTTAGGTGACTTGAGATAGTCATAACATGGTGTGAGCATGCGCCAAGTCAACCCAAATAAAGCATCAAAGGACAAAAAACTAAACTATGCTTTAGTATGCTAAAACAACGCATGATTCATCCAAGGCACATTAAGCAATCTCAATTGTTTATAACAAGTCATGCTACAACAAAGAATACTAAGCAGAAAGCCAAAACAATATCAATAATGGCATGACAAAGCATAGGCCACAGTCAAAAAGAGCTCTTTTTACCACATAAGCATGAACTTTCCTACTCTTTTCCAAACAAAACCAAACTATTTGAAAACCAATGTATGAAAGAGGGGGTCCAACCAATTTATTCAGAAAACTAAGCAAACAAAGCAAATGAAAAACCAAAACGAAAAAGAAAAAGAAGACGCTCCAAGAACAATACAACTGTGCATGAAACAATAAAAATGAAGCGTTTGGAAGAAACCTTGAATTTTTATTGATGAAGAAGGGGATGCCTTGGGCATCCCCAAGCTTTGATGCTTGTACTTCTTGAATATTTCTTGGGGTGACACGCGTGGCATACCCAAGCTTGAGCTTTAGTCCATCCTTCATCTCATTACTCATTCTTTCCATACACCTGAAATTTTCCTTCATACAAAACTTCACACAATCTTTATTAGCAACATTAGTGCACTCAAGATAAATAAGTCTTAAGGTTCAGTTCTAACAACAAATAAACTTCCATTAGAACACTAGCTACTGAAGCACTTCCCTCAAAAAGCTCAATTCCCCAAAAGAACTCAAAAAGGAACCAACAAGAAGCAAATGCAGAAAATGGCAGAAATCTGTCAAAAAGACCAGCAGGTAAAGACGAATTTTTTCGAAGACCTTCTGTTGCTCAAATCAAAAAGTGTTGATATAACGAAATTTAGATAACAACCTGGGGCAGAAGCACAAAAATTCACGCCTCAAAAAGACGGTATGAGATTTTACACGAATGTTTACGGTGAAGCACAGAAATCTGTTTCGGGACAACAACTTTCCCAATCATTACTTCTCTCTCATTAGAGGTTACTCTTGGCACAAAAAGAAAATAAAAAGGATAAGGAGCAGCTATTACTGAAGTAATAACTTCCAAGACTCAACTAAAACTTTTGGGTTATCTCCCAATAAGTACTTTTCTTTAATGCCTTTAAGTTAGGCATGATAGTTTGAGAAGATGCTCACATAAGACATATGAATTGAAGTAAAAGAGAGCATCAAGAAGCAAATTCAAAGCACATTTAAGTCTAACGCACTTCCTATGCATAGGAATCTTGTAAAGAAACAAGTCATGAAAGCACAAAGCAACAAGCATAAGAAAGCAAAACAAGTGCAACTTCAAAAATTTCAACATAAAGAGGGGAAACTTAATATTATTGAGATGCATAAAACCATGTTTCCCTCTCTCATAATAACTTTCAGTAGCATCATGAATAAAATTAACAATATAACTATCACATAAAACATTCTTATCATGAGCCACATGCATATAATAATTATTACTCTCCACATAAGCATAGTCATTCTTATTAATTGTAGTGGGAGCAAATTCAACAAAATAGCTATCATTATTATTCTCATCACCATAATCATCAAATATAGGAGGCATATTGTAATCATTAATTTTCTCCTCAATAGTAGGTGGACTGAAAATATCATATTCATCATTGTAATCATCATATATTGGAGGTTTGGTATCATCATAAGCAATAGAATAGCTATCTTCCAAAGTTGGGGAACTAAAAAGATCATTTTCATCAAAACCAGCTTCCCCAAGCTTAGACTTTTCCATAGCATTAGAATTAATGGTGTTCAAAGAATTCATACTAATAACATTGCTATTAGCATGCAAATAAAATTCCATAGGTCTTTTAATTTTCTCTTCAAACACTTCATGTCCTAACTCAAGATAAATACTATAAAGCTCTCTAATTTTGTTGTTGTTTTCCATTAAGCCTAACTAGTGAAAACAAGAATTAAAAAGAGAAAATTGCAGAATCTAAAGGAAATAACTTCGAGCACTCACACCGGAGGATGTGAGTACCTTTTACCTTACCTCCCCGACAACGGTGCCAGAAAATAGGCGTTTGCCGTGGGAGGATCTTCTTCTTTAATACTCCGGTGTGAATACCTTTTACGTTACCTCCCCGACAATGGCGCCAAAAAATAGCTTGATGTCTACACACTTCTATTCTTGTAGACAGTTGTTGAGCCTCCAAGTGCAGAGGTTTGTAGAACAGCAGCAAGTTTTCCCTTAAGTGGATCACCCAAGGTTTATCGAACTCAGGGAGGAAGTGGTCAAAGGTATCCCCTCTCAAGCAACCCTGCAATCAAGATACAAGAAGTCTCTTGTGTCCCCAACACACCCAATACACTTGTCAGGTGTATAGGTGCACTAGTTCGGCGAAGAGATAGTGAAATACAAGTGGTATGGATATAAGACAACAGTGCTAGAAAATACTTTGATGGCGTGGAATAGACTAAAGGCAAATTGAAATAAAGATGGCAGCAAGCAAACATGTAACAGATCTAGTGGTAAACGGTGTTTCCATGCTTAGAAACAAGGCCTAGGGATCATACTTTCACTAGTGAACACTCTCATATAAATATCTTCTTCTTTATGATACTACGCTGAACTACTCTCCGGTTGAACACTCTAATCGATGGTAGGGCTATAACAGCACACCTCAAAGTTTAACTTTCCCATCTAGAAAACCCCACACTATCACCTTGAGCACTAGATGAGTCCAACAAACACCACAATTTCATAAAGACATCCAACTCCAAATATAACTCATAACAAGTATTTGTAATCTCTAGCCTAAGTGTCACCATGTATGCACGCTGTCACTTTCACACACATGGGGAGAGCAGAGATCTATTAAAGCACTTGAGTAGCAAGGTAGATCTATATATTACAAGCTCATGATCACAATATGATCATGCATAGAGAGAGAGAGATGAACACATAGCTACCGGTAGAACCCTTAGCCTCGAGAGAGAACTACTCCCTCCTCATCATGGGAATCAGCAATGGTGATGGAGATGGTGGTGGAGATCGATGGATATGGCTCCGGGGGCACTTATCTGTCTGGCGGTCTTGGAACAGACTTTCTGTCCCCCGAATCTCCCCTTCGGTGGCGGCGGCGCTGCGGAACTTTTCGTGGATTTCTGATTGACTCTTTAGGGTTTTTGCCTCGGGGGAGATATATAGGCAAAAGAGGCAAGGTCGGTGGCCGGCCAGGGGGCCCACACCATGCCCTGGCGCGGCCTAGGTGGACCCGTGCCTAGGGGTGGTTTGGCCACCTGTGGCCCCTCTCCGGCTCTCCTCATGGCTCCGTGAATCTTCCGGGAAAATATTGACTTTGGCTTTTGTCCCGTCCAATTTCGAGAATATTCATTTTCTGACTTCCTGGAACCAAAAACAGCAGAAAACAGGCAGCTGGCATTGTGGCTCTTGTTAATAGGTTAGTCCAAGAAATCATATGAAAAGTACTCCAAAGTTGGAACAAAACACAAGAAAGTAGATAAAACCAAGCATGGAACATCAAAAATTATAGATACATTTGCAATGTATCAATTTTCATTGTTTTTTCTTTGACTTCTTGCCATTTGTGCTGACTCTTTGCTCTGTGTAGATGCTAGGGAAAAGTCCGATCTTTGACGCCTAGGCACTTCGTCGCGATGATGCTTTGGCGGGCACCGTCGCAACAGCCAAGGACCAGAACGCTTCCCTTCAGGGGATGCTAACAAAGGCCAAGGGTGTGCTCAGTCGCATCCGCGAGGAGCTGACACCCAAGGCTGAGCTGATTGAGAACCCGGAGGACCTGGTGGAGTCCCTCACTTGAGGTATTCCCGCGGACTTCAAGAATTCTCAGCGGGCGGTTGGCGCTACCATGGCACTCGCAATGGTGCAAGCCCATGGCGTGGAGGTGGACCCTGCTGCAATCTCCAAGGTGATGCCCGTCGGCGCGGATGGTCAACAGGTAGTGTTTGCTCCTTTTGCAACTGTCTCCGGTAAATACGGGTCACAACTCATCAGCACAGTCGCCAAATACTCTGAGGGGCTGCAGCGGGCGAAGAAGGCAGTGAAGGCTGCGGCGTCAGGGGCTGGCAAAAAGTCTGTGGCATCTGAGAATGCCACGGACTCGATGAGGCCCCCGAAGTCGAAGTCCAAGTCGAAGAAGCAGGCTGCTCCTCAGTAGTTATATTGTAATAGTTGTAGTTTGACTTTCTTTGTTGAAAAACATGCTTTTGGCCAAGTGTCTCTGTTGATACTTTTGTCATGCTTGAATGCATTCGAGCCTTTTATCCATGTATTGCTTGGTCCCTTATTCTCTCTTGCTTGGTTTGTGATAGGGTACGTCAAGTGGTCCTTCGAGTGATCCTCGTGATCCTCCTCCCACCGACAAAACCGTGGCACAACCGCGCTCAAAGGTGGATGAGTTATCTTTGTTGTCGCGACTGCGCAATCACATTAAGCAACTGGAGCGTGAGCTGCCCATCCTCCGTGGTAGCGCGAATGTATGGAAGTCGAAGACGGAGAAAGCTACCGCCCGCGAGCAATATCTCTTGGAGGAGATGGCGCAGTTGAGTGAGCAATTCAAATGTTAGTTTTCTGCCCTCTTATCTTTTCCTTTAGTTAGCCGTGGCGGTGCCTTGTCTTCATACTTTTTCCTCTTTTGTTTGGTGTAGTTGTTAGTGCTCGTCATCCGCAAGATGAAAAAGACCGAATTGCCATTCAGATGAATGACTTGACCCTGGAGCAGCTACAGGTGAGTGGGTACTTCTGGGTTGACCACGATCGTGCAGTTGTCTTGGCAACGCTACAGGATCGTGATACGTCCAAAATGTATCTACTTTCCTGAACACTTTTGCTATTGTTTCTCCTCTAAACTTGTGTGATTTGGATACAACTAACACGGACTGACGCTGTTTTCAGCAGAATTACCTTGGTGTCTAGTTTTTGTGCAGAAAATCAACTATCACGAAAAATCCCGGAAAATATGCCAAAAATCCTATTTCACCAGAAGACTCACGAAGCCAGAAGACGAGACGGAGTAGGCCCACGAGGGGCCCACACTACCTGGCCATGCGGGCCAGGCCAGGCCGCTCCTGGGGGTGGTGTTGTCGCCTCGGTCACTCCCTCGGCCTCCCTCTTCGCCTATAAGTTGCCTCTTGACCTAAAAACCAAGGGGGTTCGACGTTTTTCCAGAAGGAGTTCCGCTCCGCTGCCACCACCAGATTCCATGAAACAGCATCAGAAACTCCGTCCTGGCACCCTACCGGGACGGGGAATTGGAGGAGATCATCGCCACCATCGCTTCTCCATCGACCATACATGTTTACCCCATCTATGAGTGAGTAATCCCCTGTTGTAGCCTATGGGGATGGTAGGGATTGGATGAGATTATTCATGTAATGGCATCAGATTGTTAGGGCATGGTGCCTAGTATCTTTTATTAGTGCTTTTTGACTTTGTTGCAACTTGTTATGCTTAATGCTTGTCACTAGGGCCCGAGTGCCATGATTTCAGATCTGAACATGTTATTGATTCATTATGATAGTATTGTTTATGGTCTTACCTGCAAGTTGTATACACACGTTGTTGTCCGGAACCAATGGCCCCGAAGTGATAGCAATCGGGATAACCGGAGGGAATGGCTTTGATGTGAGGATCACATGTGTTCATGGAGTGTTAATGCTTTGCTCCGGTGCTCTATTAAAAGGAGCACCTTAATTGCCAGTAGTTCCCTTGAGGCCTCGCTGCAAACGGGCTGGCAGGACAAAAGATGTTGTGCAAGTTCTCATTGCGAGAACGTATGACTATATATGGAACACATGCTTATGATTATCTAGTACTTAGATGCTTTATCTTATTTATTTGCAATTGCCCTATGTCTTGATTGCCATGTGAATTGTCTTGTCCATGCAACGCCCGTCCATCCATCCCTATGCCTACCGCGCTTTAATCCCATTGCATCGCTCTTGTTACTACTATTTTACTTTTACTACTGTTGCTACTTTACTATCACTACCATAAAACTGTTGCTACTGATAAACTGCTGTAAGCAAGATTGTTTCTAGGTGTAGCTGAATTGACAACTTAGTTGTTAAGGCTTATAAATATTCTTTGGCTCCCCTTGTGTCGAATCAATAAATTGGGTTTCACTTCCCTCGAAAATACTGCGATACACCCCCTATACTTGTGGGTCATCAAGACTATTTTCTGGCGTTGTTGCCGGGGAGCATAGCTTTATTTATGAAGTTCATTTGTAATCACTATTGTTCGCTGCTATCCGTCCATCATGGGTAAGTCTCGTGATGGCAAGGTTCCTATTTTACCATCCACTACAAGAAGAGGTTCCTATTTATGAAGTTCACTTGGAATCACTATTATTGAGCTAAAAGATATTGTGGAAAGAACCTCTAATGATGTTAAAATGCTTGTTAAACATTTTAAAATGGTTCAAACTCAAATAGATCAACTTATTAAAGTGCAAAAAGACTTGCTAGTTAATGCTGCTAAAGAAATACATGCTTATGAAATTAGAACTAGAAGTGGTGCTGCTACCTAGGATCCTCTATATCCTAAAGGGCATCCTAAAAGAATTGAGCAGGATTCTCAACAAGTTGAAAATAGTGGCACTTCTCCTAAGAAAAGGAAAAACAAATGTAAAACTATTGTAGAATCCCCTGAACCTGCTACGGATCCTAATAGTATATCTGTCTCTGATGCTGAAACAGAAAGTGGTAATGAGGAAAATGATGCTCCTAATAAAGAAAAAGTTGAAGAAGAACCTGAAAAGCATACTAAGAACACTAAATACACTAAAGAAGATTTTGTTGCTAAGAAACATGGTAGGGAAAGAGGGCCTTGGGTCCAAAAACCTATGCCTTTCCCTGATAAGAAACACAAGTCAAAGGAAGATGAACAATATAACAAGTTAAGTGAGTGGATGAAACCTTTATTCTTGCAAATTCCTTTGACTGGTGCTATTAAATTGCCTCCTTATTCAAAGTATATGAATGACATTGTCTCTAATAAAAGGAAGATCCCTAATGAAGAAATTTCTACTTTGCTTGCTAATTATTCCTTTAATGGTAAGGTTCCAAAGAAACTTGGAGATCTAGGGATTCCAACTATTCCTTTCTCTATTAACAATAGTTATGTTAGAACTGCTTTGTGTGATTTGGGAGCAGGAGTTAGTGTTATGCCTTTTTCTTTCTACAAGAGACTTCAACTAGAAAAACTAATACCAACTGATATATCTTTGCAAATGGCTGATAAATCTACTACTGTTCCTGTTGGTATATGTGAGGATGTGCCTGTTCAAGTGGCTCATAATTGCTTGATATTAACTGATTTTGTTGTGCTTGAAATGCCTGAAGATGATAATATGTCTATTATTCTTGGGAGATCTTTTCTTAATACTGCAGGAGCTGTTATTAATTGTAATCAAGGAAAGGTGATTTTTAATGTTAATGACAAAGAGCATATTGTCTATTTACCCAAGAAGATTGAGAGGACTTATGGTTTAAATTCAATTGAACATGTTGAGGGCATTCAAGTTGGAGAAATATATTGTCCCATACCAAGAGAAAAATTTGAAACTATTATGATTGGGACCATTGCTATCAAGGTTAAGGTAACATAATCATTGAGTGGAATACAAAGTTTTGTTTCATATAAAATTGTTTTGGTAACAAGACCTGATCAACCTTGTTAACAAAAGGATTTCAATGAACAAAACAATGTTTTCACCATGATAATCTCTGTTTACTTTTACTTTATCCATTTTAGTTTTTGCTTTCGTTTAGTTTACCTTTCTTGTGCTAGTTGCTTGCATTTTAGAGTGTCTTAGAACTTATGTAGCTTTTGCTTTGTTTTGCTTTTGCATCTTTTCAAAATCACTTTTCTACAGAAAAATCATTTATCTATACCTGAAAATTGTTCAAAAATAAAGTGCCTCGAAAAAATCTAGAAAATTCATATTAAATTTTTACGTGAAAAAAGGGGCAGAGAAGTGCCTGGAGTGACCCAGGGGGGCCCACCAGGCAGGCACACCACCTGGTGGCGTGGCCTGCCTAGGGGCGCGCCTGGCCATGGTGTGGGCCACCCCTGGCCCTCCACTCACTCTCTCACTTCCCTCAGTCTTCTCTCTCCCGAGAAAACACCATATCTTTGCTCGAAATCGCGTTCTTGTTGTTCTTGCCCACGATTTTTTGATCTCCTTGCTCAGCCCATCTTTGCTGCTGAAATTTGGAGCATTTGTTCTCCGGTATGTGACTCCTCCGCTTGTCCAAGTAGACTTGTGTTTAGTGGATTATATCTTGAGTATTTTGTTGTTATAGGTGACAGGTTATGAGAGCTTGTAAGCTTGTTCATTGCTTAGAGATATAGTTTTGATGCATGTTTAGGCCTCTTATAAGTCCCTATGAGTAGTGCCCTTCATTTATGTACTCACTTTGCAACTACTTGTTTAATGGATGATTAAATTTCAGAATAGAAGATGAATGAGCATCAACTCAACCAACATGAACCGAGGGTGCCTGAGGTTATGAAGGTTCACCGAGAGGAGGAAGTTTTTCCTTCCATCTATCCATGCTCCGAATTCATGAGGGTTGTAGGAATTTCCCAGGACTTCCATACTTTAATCACTAATGCAGGGTTGGAGCACTTTGTGGGAGAAGAACCTCACCAATTTGTGAATCTAACCATGTCTGTGGTGCAGGATTTTCGATTTAGTTGCTCTTTGCCTAACCCCATGGTTCACTACAAAATTTACAATATAGCTGTCGACCTTCCTTTCGATGATTTTTGTGCAGCTATTGGAGTACCTCAGTGGGGATCATGTGGAAAGATTAAAGAGCGACCTGCACCACTCATGGACTTGTACGCGAAGATTTGCCAAGGAAGCAGCTTCTCGAAGGAGAGCGGGAAAATCCGTAACTTTCATCTCCCATCTATTCGCTACTTTGCCTACTTTATTGCCAAGTGTGTTCTCGCTAGGAAAACTGCTAATAAGTTATCCTCATATGATCTAGCATTCATCTCAGCTGCTTTAAAACGAGATAGGACTTATAATTTGGGTGCCTTGATAGCTTTCCGTCCTGCTGCTAACCGCGAGAAGGGTGGAATCTGTGGAGGCCTCATTGCCTCTCGTTTATTAGCTTGGCATGGTTTAGTGCCTCATCATTTAGACCTACAGTTTCCCATAGATAGGCTTGATCTTAATTCCATGATACATCATAAGTTTGTTTCTTCTTGGGCTAATGTATGAAATAACCTTTCTCAAGGCTGGTTGGAGGAGGAGTAAGTCCGAGCGAGTTGTTCTTTTGCCTGCACCTGCTTTGTTTAACCTTGATACCAGGGTAGGATGGTCACTCACCAAGGAGGAGCTGGATACGTACTTGGGAGAGCTCTCCCAATAGGAGCAGGATACTGGAAGGGAGGTTACAGACGATTTGGTCTAGCCCTCGAATGAGGGGGAGTCTTAATATCAGCAGCCTACCTATGATTGGGGAGCTTCTTCTTCTTCGCAAGGGCCTTACTACGACCATTCTTACAATGACCCGCCTGCTTCGAACCCTTACTCGCATTTGGATTGATACCCACTTAGGCCAAAATCCTAAGCTTGGGGGGAGGTACACCGACACCACACTCATCTCCATACCATGTTTCGTCGGTACTTTGTATATCCATCCTTTGTTTTCTCTTTTTAGTTTTCGTTCTTTCTTTACTTTTGCTTTCAAAAACACAAAAAGGCCAAAAATATTTCTGTTATTTCTCTTTGTTTGCTTCTTCTTCTTTTTGCTTTGGTTTTCTTCTGTCGTTTGGTTTTGTTCTGATTAATTGAAAAACCCAAAAAGATTTTGCTTTGCTTGTTCTGCCTTTTTGGTTCTTGTTTTAAAACTCAAAAACACCAAAAATATTTGTTGTTCTCCTTTGGTTTTGTGAAGTTTGTTGCAGGGTTCAGCAGTCCTTAGTGGAGTTTGGTTTTCATGTTATTATTCAAGCCACACAAGTGAAGGGCAATAATGAGGATTAATGACAACTCGAGATGTGGTAAGCGGCTGGTAACGAACTCCATTTGTTTTCATTTTTGTACATATACTCATCATTGTGGGCATGCTTAGTCTGTTCATGTAGGGTGTATGTTATTTATGGATGCTTAGTAGTTCTTGCTTTCTTATGATTAGCTCCAGCTCGCTAATAGTTTGTAGCATGTCATATGAATGTTTGCTTGCATTGCTCTATTCATAAATTGGTATCACATTGTGGTATCCTCCTATGAATGTTTCACTTGAATTAACTTGGCACATGCTCACACATGCATATGACTATAATAATCAGTTAAGCCTCGATGAATTATTTTGCCTCAGGGGTCATGAATCATTTTCATGCCATGATTGGTCCTGTTTTGTTGCAAGCATGATTATGACAGTTATTGCTCTCTCGTTTGTCGCTCCCTCTCTTTTGCTAGCCTTCACTTGTGCTGAGTATAACCATTACTCACGCATCCAACTCCCCAAAACCAATATTGCCAAAGTGTCCACCATATCTACCTATTAGCATCATTTTCTATTCCGTGCATATTAAGTATGCTTTGTTTTCTTCCGCATAAAATGTTTGCTTGTTATGAGAAAGTTAGTTAGTAAAGCTCTCACGAACTTGATGGCACACTTTATTTTCTTGCACTTAATAAACCTGAACCATTGCGTCCTTCTTTGTTGCGTATATGCTTGCGCTTTATAAGTTGAAGTTAGCAGAACCATGTATCATGGGGAACGCTTTCAACATTGCACTGGTACTTAGTACCTCGTTGTTATCATGTTCTTTTGCTTATGGATCCCGCGGTGTGAAATAAAAGTGGAACTTGTAAGATCATGGAGTTTGTATGTATGTTAGAGAAACGCCTGGGCCGCTAGCCTAAGCCATGCCTAATCATGGTGGAAACTTGCAGCATAACCATAATGAGCATTCTATGAAGCATCCTCAATAAAAATCTATGCACATAGTAAATAAAAAGATCGCTGAGATGCTCATTGTCTGCTTGCCTTGTCATTTTGATTATGGGATAGCTCATGTATCATGTGCAAGGGGTACCCCGTTGGCGGTTCTCTATGATACATATATACTTACAATGACAAGAGCTTACTCGTGACTGAAGTTGAGTAGCATGAGGATCGGTCTTCGTAAGTAAGGGGCATGAGACTTTGATTTATAACTTGTCAAGCATATCCTCTTAGTTGTGTCACTTTAACCTTAACCACTTAAAGATGGTTATGATAGGGGCAATGAGAGCTCAAAGATAACGAGTACCATACTTTCAGCATTTGGAAGCCTTTCAAACTTTTCAAAACCTTTTTCGTTTTCCTTGTTGAGTCTCCACACATTCTTTGAGCACCTTCTTGATAGCATGGTTGTCATTCTTAGTATAATGTGCTTGTCTCAAAACTTGATTAATTGTATTATGATTTTGATGCTTGTATCTTTGATATCTTTACTTCTAGTATTCACCTGAACTTCCGAGGTGCCTTGGCATTCACAATCAAAGGCAAGCGAGATACCACTCTATCATACCTTGTTATGAGAATTGCAATGTTGCTTACGTTTATGTTTCATGCTACTTATTATTTTTGAGTTGGAATCTCTTCATAGCTTGCAATGACTATTAAGTACACTCAGTAGCATACTCTTTATTATGAATTGCCTATGTAGTTGATCACATGCTGAGAATATATACATCATATGAAGCAAATGTGTTCGTGAAAGTTTCTTTTATCGCACTCAGTTTTCAACTGAATTGCTTGAGGACAAGCAATAAGCTAAGCTTGGGGGAGTTGATACGTCCAAAACGTATCTACTTTCCCGAACACTTTTGCTATTGTTTCTCCTCTAAACTTGTGTGATTTGGATACAACTAACACGGACTGACGCTGTTTTCAGTAGAATTACCTTGGTGTCTAGTTTTTGTGCAAAAAATCAACTATTAGGAAAAATCCCGGAAAATATGCCAAAAATCCTATTTCACCAGAAGACTCACGGGGCCAAAAGACGAGACGGAGTAGGGCCACGAGGGGCCCACACCACCTGGCCGCGTGGGCCAGGCTAGACCGCGTTTGGGGGGTGTGGCCGCCTCGGTCACCCCCTCGGCCTCCCTCTTTGCCTATAAGTTGTCTCTTGACTTAAAAACCAAGGGGGTTCGACGTTTTTCTAGAAGGAGCTCCGCTCCGCCGCCACCACCAGATTCCGCGAAACAGCATCAGAGACTCCATTTTGGCACCCTGCCGGGACAGGGAATTGGAGGAGATCATCGCCATCATCGCCACCATCGCTTCTCCATCGACCATCCATGTTTCCCCCATATATGAGTGAGTAATCCCCCGCTGTAGGCTATGGGGATGGTAGGGATTGGATGAGATTGTTCATGTAATGGCATCAGATTGTTAGGGCATGGTGCCTAGTATCTTTTATTAGTGCTTTTTGACTTTGTTGCAACTTGTTATGCTTAATGCTTGTCACTAGGGCCCGAGTGCCATGATTTCAGATCTGAACATGTTATTGATTCATTATGATAGTATTGTTTATGGTCTTACCTGCAAGTTGTATACACACATTGTTGTCCGGAACCAATGGCCCCGAAGTGATAGCAATCGGGATAACCGGAGGGAATGGCTTTGATGTGAGGATCACATGTGTTCATGGAGTGTTAATGCTTTGCTCCGGTGCTCTATTAAAAGGAGCACCTTAATTGCCAGTAGTTCCCTTGAGGCCCCGCTGCAAACGGGCTGGCAGGACAAAAGATGTTGTGCAAGTTCTCATTGCGAGCACGTATGACTATATATGGAACACATGCCTATGATTATTTAGTACTTAGATGCTTTATCTTATTTATCTGCAATTGCCCTATGTCTTGATTGCCATGTGAATTGTCTTGTCCATGCAACGCCCATCCATCCATCCCTATGCCTACCGCGCTTTAATCCTCTTCATCGCTTTATCATTACTACTGTTTTACTTTTACTACTGCTGCTACTTTACTATCACTACCATAAAACTGTTCCTACTGATAAACTGCTATGAGTAAGATTGTTTCCAGGTGCAGCTGAATTGACAACTCAGTTGTTAAGGCTTATAAATATTCTTTGGCTCCCTTTGTCGAATCAATAAATTGGGTTTCACTTCCCTCGAAAATACTGCGATACACCCCCTATACTTGTGGGTCATCAAATTGCTCTTCTAGAGTGCTTCACTTTTTGAAGAAAGCACAATCGTGCCTTAGGCACATCTATCAGATGATGTTTCCACTGGACGTTGTCCCTTCAAGCCTGTTGGCTCTCCTAGCGAAGTTCTAGGATCTGACTACAATTTGCGAGTGCGTGCGACGACAGTTAGTGGCTGGCGCTAAGGTTGCATTATCGCTGGTGCGACTGCATAGGCTGGATATATATATATTGCAGTTGTTGCCAGTAGGCCGCCACCTTCGCCAGAAGGTATGGCCTAGGACATGGTCCCGCATTATGAAGCGATTGATCGCTCAACGGAAGAAATTGTCGACTTCTTTGAGGAACAGACGAACGTTCTCTTGTTGCAGCAGTAGTGTGACTTGTATCCTGCACATAGTTGTATAAGTGTTGTAAAATGTGTATGAATATGTTGGATGTAATTAATACTCATTGATATGTGCACAGCTTGCTTCTATATTTTTCGAGTGCGTTGCACTATGCGATTCCTTTTTGTTAGCCTGACGTGTGTTTATATCAGCACCTTGCCAACCTGTCAGGTGTGTTGCAGCTGGGTTGGTGTTTGTCAAGGGTTCGATTAGTGCGTCAGCTACTCAGGATATCGCAATTAGTTCGTAGAACAGGTGTGTAAAGGGTGGCACAACCCCCGATAATAAGATTGCAAGAAATAAAATAGAAAAACACAGAGTTTTGGGGAACTTAGCTTTATTTATTCGTAGAACAGTACGAGGTACAATGTGTGGCTAAGTAGCCTGGCTGAATAGCCTTATTTGTAAATGTAAAAAAAAGACTAAGGGTAGAAGCGACGTAGCTGCACGACGTTCCAGGGGTTGGAGTATGCGACTCTTGTCTCGAAATCTTTGAGGCGATAGGCGCCACCTGGGATTACTTCTGTAATCACGTAAGGTCCTTCCCAAGGGGACTCGAGCTTGAGATGCCCTTGTTGCTTCAGTAGCAGGACTAGGTCTCCTTCGACGAAGGACCTAGGGCATAGCCTTCTGCTGTGGTAGTTGCAGAGATTTTGCTGATAGATCGTTGATCTCTCCGCTACGATTTCTCGTGCCTCATCAAGGAGGTCGATGGAGTCTTCGAGTGTAAGAGTGGACTCCTTCTTGCTGTATGCGACCAATCGCGGGGCTTTGTAGCATACTTCTGCAGGTAGCACCGCTTCGGCACCGTGCACCATGAAGAACGGGGTGTATCCCGTGGCGCTGTTTGGAGTTGTGCGTAGGCTCTAGAGTACAGATTGCAGCTCGTCTGGCCAGCATCCAGCAGCTTGTTCGAGTGGTCGGAGGAGTCGCTTCTTGATTCCACTACAGACGAGGCCGTTGGCCTTTTCGACTTGACCGTTGGTCTGCGGGTGAGCCACCGAGGCGTAGCTTATGTTGATTCCCAAGTTTTCGCAGAATTCCTGGAACTCGTTGGAGGTGAAGTTTGTCCCGTTGTCCGTGATGATACTGTGTGGCACGCCAAAGTGGTAGATGATGGACTCGAAGAACTTGACGGTGCTAGCCCCTGATTGATTTGTCACCGGCATGGCCTCTATCCACTTGGTGAATTTGTCGACTGCGACTAAGGGGTAGACGTAACCTCCTCGTGAGGACCTAGGGAGCTTACCGACCATGTCGAGTCCCCATTGTGCGAAAGGCCAGGCCAACGGTATTGGCCCGAGTTCTGCGCCAGGTGCGTGAGGTTTGTCTGCGAATCGCTGGCAAGCGTTGCAGCACTGGACTATGTCCTTGGCATCGTGCATGGCCGTGGGCCAGTAGAATCCAGCCCGTAGGGCTTTGGCAACGAGGGCGCGACTGCCAGCATGATGCCCGCAAGTGCCTTCGTGGATGTCGAGGAGGATAGCCCTTCCGTCTCCGTTGGAGACGCGCCGTTGGAGCACTCCTGTGATGTTGCACTTGTATAGTTCGCTGTTGATAACAGCGAATGCCTTGGATCGTCGCGCGATGTGCTGCGCGTCAGTTGGATCATCTGGCAGCCTCTTGCTAAGGAGATATGTGATGTAGGGTTGTGTCCAGGATGGATCGATCATCATGATGCCCATTGGTCCTTCGAGTCCTGTGTCTAGCTCCAGGTCGTCGAGTGCCATTGGCTCATTGGCTGGCGTATCCCCCGAGTCCGTTGATGCGCCTGCTTTCTTCTCTGGAGCCTTTGGCTTGATGGAGCGTTCGAAGATGCACTCGAGAAATAATCCAGGTGGTATGGGGCCGTAGGTGGAGCTAATGTTGGCGAGTGTGTCCGCCTCTTCGTTTCTTTCGCGGCCTATGTGTCGTAGCTCACAGCCGTCGAAATCCCCTTCAAGTGTGTCGTAGAGGTAGCGGTAGGTGATCATATTGTCGCTCAGTGTGTCGCACTCGTGCATTGTTTGGTTCACCACCAGTTTGAAGTCACCGTAGATGATGAGCCTCTTGGTGCCGCGGGCTTTCACCATCCTCATCCCATGGAGTAGGGCTTCATACTCAGCTTCTTTGTTGGAGGCCGTGAACTGCATTCACAGGATGTATTTTAGCTTGTCTCCCTGGGGCGATGTCAGTATGACACCTGCGCCAGCCCCGTCCTTTCGTTTGGACCCGTCGAAGTGCATTGTCTAGAGATAGGACATATCTGGATTTTTGGGGAGCTGGTTTTCCATCCAGTGCACAAGGAAATCAGGGAGGACTTGCGACTTGATCACGTCGCGCTTTTCATATGTGATATCTCATGGAGACAGCTCGATTCCCCAAAGCGCGACTCGTCCGGTAGCATCAGGGTTGTTGAGGATATGCCCAAGCGGGGCGTCATTGACTACCACGATTGCGTGCTCCTGGAAGTAGTGGCGCAGTCACCTGGCTGTGGTGAAGACGTCGTACGCCAGCTTCTGGTAGTGCGGGTACCGCTGTTTTGTCGGCGTGAGCACCTCGCTGAGGTAGTAGACTGGGCACTGTACCCCGTGGACCTTGTTTTCTTCGGCTCGTTCCACTACGAGCACTATGCTGACCACCTGGTTGGTGGTGGAGATGTAGAGCAACATCGGATCCTTTTCGCATGGAGTCACGAGTACTGGCGAGGTGGATAGTAGACGCTTAAGGTCTTCGAATGCTGCTTGCGCTTCGTCTGTCCACTTGAACTTGTCAGTTTTGTGGAGAAGTTGGTAGAAGGGCAGTGACGTTTCGCCCATTCGACTTATGAATCGACTGAGTGTTGCGATTCGCCTAGCCAGCTACTGCACGCCTCTTATGTTCTTTGGCTTCTCCATGGCCAGTATGGCCTTTATCTTCTTCGGGTTTGCTTCGATCCCTCTCACAGAGATGAGATACTCGAGTAATTGCCTAGAGGGCACGCCGAAGGCGCATTTATCCGGATTGAGCTTGATCTGGTAGCGGTCGAGGTTGGCGAAGTTCTCGTGGTGATTGTCGATTAGCGAGGCTTCTTCCTTGGTCTTGATGACGATGTCATCTACATTGCTAACGTATCCATAATTTTTGATGTTCCATGCTTGGTTTTATCTACTTTCTTATGTTTTGTTCCAACTTTGAAGTACTTTTCATACACTTTCTTGGACTAACCTATTAACAAGTGCCACAGTGCCAGTTGCCTGTTTTTTGCTGTTTTTGGTTCCAGGAAGTTAGAAAATGAATATTCTTGGAATTGGACAGGACAAAAGCCAAAGTCAGTTTTTCATCGAGGGACACAAGGAGCCAGAATACGAGACGGAGAGGTGCCAAGGGGCTGCCACACCACTTGGCCATGGCGGCCTAGCACTTGGTATAGCCTCACCCTTTAGCCTATAAGATGCCTCCAATATAGAAACCCTAAGTACCCGATCAAAATTCCACGAAAGAGTCTGTAGTCGCCGTCATCTCCATCCCTAGATCGGGAGGGATCTGAAGCTCTTCCTGGCACCCCGTCGGAGGGGAGAATTCACCCTGTAGGCCTTCTTCATCACCATGCAAGCCTTCGGTGTGATGCGTGAGTAGTTCATCTCTGGACTACGGGTCCATGTAGTAGCTAGATGGCTGGTTCTCCTCCTTTGTGCTATCATGTCTAGATCTTGTGAGCTCCGTTCATGATCAAGATCATCGATTTGTAATCCTACATGTTGTGTTTGCGGGGATCCGATGGATATTGAGATGCTATTTCAGATTGATTATTGATTCTATCATGTCTTTGTTATTTGTGATCTTGCATGCTTTCCGTTGTTAGTAGCTATCTTGGCCAAGTAGATACTAGCAACTCCAAGAGTTAGTATTTATGCTCGATAGTGGGTTCATGCCTCTAGTAATCTGGGGAAGTGATAGAAATATCTAAGGTAGTAGATGTGTCGTTGCTACTAGGGAGAAAACAACAATCCTTTATTCATAGAACAATCGTATTGTTTACTTTACACGCAATGCGTAATGCAATTATCTGTTGCTTGCAACTTAATACTAGAGGGGGTTCGAATGATAACCTGAAGGTGGATTATTAGTCATAGATGCAGTTGGATGGCGGTCTATGTATAATGTTGTAATGCCCAATCAAGCCTCAAAGGAGTCAAGATGAGTAGTATATGCATATTGCTTTCTCGATGTTTGTGAATTGCCCTGCTGTAATTTGTTCACCCAACATGTCATCTATCTTAAGGAGAGCCACCACTAGTGAACTATGGACCCCGGTCCTTTCTTTTACCATCAATCTACAATCAACTGTTTACTGTTTTCTATTTACTTTTCACAAACTATTAATTTCTTCCACTCGATATGTTTAATCCTTTTTTTTCAGCAAAACCAGTGAGATTGACAACCTCATCGCAAGTTGGGGGCAAAGTTCTGTGGTTGTGTCATGCAGGTCTCCACGTTGCTGCTGACGCCGGTAGTGCGCCCTGCCAAAGTCCAGCTAGCAACATTTTTGGGGGTGTTTCCTTGCTCCTACTGGATTGATAACCTTGGTTTCATAACTAAGGGAAAACTTGCCGTTGTGCTCATCATACCTTCCTCTTGGGGTTCCCCAATGAGCTCGATATATTTTGGGTTAAGCAATGTCGTCAACGTAGACTTGGATATTGCGACCAACTTGGCTCTTGAGGCAGGACTACATGCACCGTTGATAGGTGGCTCCTGCGTTTTTTAGCCCAAGGGCATGGTGTTGTAGCAGAATACGCCAAAGGGCGTTGTAAACGCCGTCTTCGCTTGATCTTCCTCCTTCATTCGAATCTGATTGTAGCCTGAGTAGGCATCGAGGAAGCAGAGGCGTTCACATCCCGCGGTGGAGTCGATGATTTGGTCGATTTGCGTTCGCGGGAAGTGATCCTTTGGGCACTGCTTATTCAGGAAGGTGAAGTCCATGCACATCCGCAGGATATCCGTGTCTTTTTTGGGCACCAACACTGTACTATGCGGAACTCAAGTTGTTGGCGATGAGGGTTGTCTTGGTCGGGTCTGTTGGGTGGACCTAGACTTTGTTCGTGTGCACCGACGAGTCGAAGGACAGGTCGGGTGAGCTTGACCTGCTTAGCGGAGGCAGACTGTTGTCTATCGACTCCTTCAATCTTGCGAGCTCCTCCTGCATGCCGAAGGACTGGGAGATTCTGTTGAATTCCCTGTCGCAGCTGTCAGACCTCTCGAAGCTCCCGTTGATTGTGATGACGCCGTTTGGACCTGGCATTTTCATCTGCAGGTAGGCGTAGTGCGGCACTGCCATGAACCTAGTGAACGCAATGCGTCCGAGGATGCTGTGGTACTGTGAAGGCCAGTCGACGACTTCAAAGTCGATGCGTTCGCGTCGAAAGTTTTTCGGCGTGCCGAAGATGACGTCGAGGTTGATTTTGCCCAGGGGATATATGCCCTTGCCTGGGACGATGTCATGGAACATCGTGTCCGAGACCTCCAGACATGTTAGAGGGATCCTAATTGCACGCAAGGTACTTGCGAACATGAGGTTAATGCCGCTTCCACCATCCATGAAGACGCGACTCATGTCGAAGCCTCCGATCTACGCCTCGAGTACGAGGGGACAGTGGCCTGGACGAGAGACTTGGCGCGGATGGTCGAAGGTTATGCAGGAGTCGCTTCCACTGAGGTACTCAGTGGTGGAGGGCGGGGAGTTTGTCGCCAAGTTGACTTGGCGAGTGATGGCCTTCTGCACCTGATTTGAGGGGCGTCCCTTTTGGATCATCATGTTGCCTACGGCCCGTGGGTATGGCTCGCCTCCGTGATGCTGGATTGGTGCAGCCGCGGGCGGTGGTGGTCTAGGCGGTGGTGGAGGAGCTCCATGTGCCACAGCGCCTGGGGTGGTTCCATAGCCCCTGTTGATCGCATCGTGATTCATCCGAGCCAGGCCCTCATGGAGTTTGAGGAACTCGCGATAGTCCTTGAGGAGGTGGTTGGATTTCTTCTTGCCGTCGTGCTTGTCGATGTAGAAGTGCACGTTGCACGGCCCGGACAGTTTGTCCTCGATAGATGTCGCGGGTGCCTCTTCACGAGTGCGGCGTTGCCATACTTGCGTGGTTTTCCTAGAGCCGCGGTATCCACCGCTACGATAGCCGTTGTTGCAGTTGTCGTCGCGTTTGTCGGCGTAGCCTGCTGCGACCATATTGACGTTGTCGCGGTCATCGTAGATGTGCATTCGACACTTGCTTCGGCGATCGCATCTGCGCTCGAGTTCCACTTCGTTGTCGGAGTGAACACGGTTTTTCACCGAGTCTTCTCCATCCGCCCACCGATTCACGATTTCCATCAGGTGGTCAATCATTTTTGGCTTCGAGCGGCCCAGCTCCTCCCTGAGCTCTATGCGGCGAACACCACCGTTGAACGCATTGATCGCGCGGTCCTCCGAGATGTTTTCTGTGGAGTTCTTGATGATGGACCACCTCTAGATGTACGAGCACAGCAACTCGCCAAATCTTTGTTGGCAACCTCTTAATTCTTCAATTGATGCGGACCTTTTGTAAGTGCCCTTGAAGTTGTAGACGAATTTGTAGACCAGCTCTTCCCAGCTGCGAATGGATCCTCGAGGGAGGTTGTTGAGCCATGCGCGAGCGGCCCCCTGCAGCTGTAGCTGCAGGCATTGCATGGCCGTGCTTCGACTCCCGCCGTGGAGCCTAATGGTGGAGATGTGGTCTTCCAACCAGATTTTCGGGTCCTGTAAACCGTCAAACTTTGGGTTCTCCGATGAGAGTTTGAACCCCTTAGGCATTCGCTTTTGCCTGATGGCTCTGCTGAAGCATCTGGCGCCGCAGAGCTCCACATCTTCATCCTCTGAGTCAGTCGAACAAGCATGTCGTGCACGCATCTTGTCGGCTTTGCGTTGTGTGATGTCATCACGCGCGTTGTAGTCATGGTCGTGCCGTCGTGAACGGCAACATCGAGACAGGTCATGCCTATCATCACTGGACGAGGGAGAGGAGTAACATTTTGCTACAGCCTTGCCCTTCTTCGGCTATATCATTGGCTCCTTGTCGAGAGCAGCCTCGATTAGCCCCAAGCCCGTGATCATAGATCGGTGCATGGCGGCTTGTGGATCTCCAGCTGGCGGCTGGTTGTTGAGGAGGTACATGGTGGCCGCCGTTACCGCGGCTTGCGGCGTCTTCGAGAGCACATTGCCACGTGTATCCACCATCATGGAGCCGAAGTCGAGGACTTTTGCGGCTTCTACACGCTCTTTATCGGTGAGGTGGGCTAGTCGAGATCGCCTCTTGTTAGCGACGTACTTGTTGCATTTGGAGGAGGATCCTCCATGGGAGGAGAGCCCGGCTCGTCGGAGGCTCGACTCGTCTGCCGCCTTTTTACGTGCTTCGAGTTGCGCGATTGTATGTAGCTGGCGTTTGTCTTCCTCTTTTAGGAGCCAATGGTAGCCCATTAACAGTTCCTGCGGGGAGCCGAAGGGCAGAGGGTTGCCACGCAGGGCTTCTCGACAACGAGCCCACTCGTTGTTGTTGAGCCTGATCACTATGCGCTCCCCAGTGTTTTCATTCACAATGGTTGGAAGCTCTGATCCGTTGTTGAAAGGCGTGCCGTTGCCACCATTGGTGGGGTCGCCATTAGGTATGCCGCTATTGGGCGGGTCGCCGTTGGGTATGCCACCGTTTGGTGGGTCGGTGCCAGATCCGTTGCCCGTGTTGTCGCGATTGGCGGAGGTGTCACCAGTGTTGATGACGGCGCACATGAAGTGGTTGGAGAAGCTGTTGCTCCCACAACTTTCAGATCCGGAGCTGTAGGCTCCATCCTCAGTGTCTAGGTCACCCAGATCAGATTTGCGACTGTTGTCGCTATCAGTGCTCTCGGCTGTTGCCGAGGTGTTGAGTTCGCTGAGGGTGCGATTGGCGGAGGGAACCATGATGCTGGAGCAATCGATGGCGTTGTCGGCTGGTCAGGCATGCGAAGCATGCCTAACTGGCCCACTTGGAAGCGGAAGCTCCCGATCACCAGGCTGATCCTGTCGCCCACGGACTCGAAATCCGGGCGAGTGGCCGGCGTGTGGACGGTGAAGTCGAACATGCCGAAGAGCTGGCGAATCTCCGCTGTTGTGGAGTTGTAGATCGTGGTTGATGGGGCCAAAGAAGCCGCAACATCAGCACTCCCAATTCCCACAGATGGTGCTAATTGACGAGGGTTTAACTCGTCAATGCCCATTGTTATAGGCTTGGGTTTTGGAGAAGGAGGGAGCGCTGGAGGCGTTAGTCGGCTAGCAAACAAGCACACAGGGACACAAGGTTTACCCAGGTTCAGGCCTCGTAGAGGTCCCTACTCCTGCTTGTCTGCTCTTGGAATTAACGAAGGAATCGAAGATTACAATGGTGCACAGATGCAATCTGGCGAAGGTTGTGGAAACTAGGGTTGTGTGTGTTCTTCTCGCCTCCCCCTCCTAGCCTTTATATAGATAGGCTAGGTATCGGGTAGCAGGTCGATTTGGTTACATATTAGGGTTTTCCCTTTGAACTCTCTATCTTGAGTTTCTTCTTGTCTCGCAAGCAATCAAGATTCCGTGGGCCACTCGAATTCTCCACTGGGCCTTGGCAACGCCGTGGGCTTCTGCCGTATCTGGACCGTATATACCAAACTCGAGTACCTGTAGGGTATACCCATCTCAATATGTGTTACTGAGATGATATGCGTTCACCAGGTGTTGTGTAGAAGCACAACTGAAAGAGCATGTGTGCCTCATATGTAGTTTTGGTAATTAATGATAATTTCTATGGACTAGTGTTTACATTGAGTTGTACTTGAAGGTTTTGTCCATAGACAATGCTTGGACCATATGATGGCTTCAAGGTTAAAAGAAAGATAAAGGGAATAAGAATATTCAATTACCAAGGAGATATTCAAGGTGTGATTCGAAGAATGGTCATGGAGAAGAAGATATAGGGTTGATCAAGACAAATCGCAAAGAGTCGATTTAAGTGGATAGTCACTCGAAGAAGAAATAAAGTGCAAGTTCAAGATGATCCATCTCAATAAGATCATATGCTTGAAGCTTCTCGTACTTATGATAATCATGGATGTGTGAAGACATGCCTAAATAAGAGACTCTGTCATAGTGGAGTATGGGGAGCAATTCACGAGTCTTAATCAAGAAAGCACGAGCGAGAGAAATCAAATAATGTGTTCAAACTTGAGAGAGTTGTTAGCATAAAACTACCACTTTGATAGTCAAAATTCCAAATGATACCTGACAAGGGGTAACCTCGGCAATGCCCATGGTGATGGACTTGGGGTTCACGGAAAAGAGAATGCTAGGGATTTTGTCGGATGTCAGAAAAACAATGTAGTCAAAGTCGCCTGAATATTGAGTAATCGCACTATTACAAGTTGTCCTCTAGATTTCGGTACCCTCGCTTAGGCTTCTCCCGTCCTATATATAATAGGCCGGGTCTCAAAGCTGTATGCGGATAGGTTTCATACACGCGTAATTACAATACCAACACAATGTCGGTTTCATATTCTCTTTACTAATACAATCAAAGTCTTTGTCGGTTACTTCCTTGGGCTGTCATCTGAAACCTTCATGGGTCGTAACCTTTTACCCAATATAGGGTATCGAATCATAGTCATCCGAGTATCATACCCATGTCAGTAGCCCCCGAGACTCTACTTGAACCGCAGTTTCAGGTTGAGTCTCAAAGTTTCTTTTCCTTTATTTGTATCATTTTTTGTGCTTTGTAGGGATTTGGTACAACGAGTCTGATGCTTCCGATAGATCGGGAATCAGTTAATTGCTCCTAGGCAAAAACAAGGTTGTCCTACATCAAATTCAAGTCCCTAGGCTTGAACTTGGAATTTATTACTGGCGTAATTCAATTCGGACCACTAAGGTCTTACTGAACACTGAATTCCAGCTTCTACTTTATCGGGTACCCAACGCGTCCGTCGGGATTTTTTATCATATCGTTGATACGGATATTTTACTAGTAGAGCGCATTCTTGTGCGATTACCAGGCCACACAGGACGAATCCTGGGGTCTTACCTTCATGTTTCTGAACACGACATTCAGATTTTTGTCGCATTTGAGCACGATCCGAGATTTTGGGCTTTTTTGGCGGTTGCCCTGCTAGGCTAATTTACCCAAAAAATGCTTTATATTGGCTTCCAATGGGAGTAATCTTTCTTTTGAGGATACCTTTTTGAGTATACATTGATGTAAGACTCAAAGGTACTTTTTAATCATAAATATTTTATTTTATACACAATTGTACTTTTATCGGGTGCGCGCCAGTGCTCCCGATGGGAGTAGCCCCGGAGGCTATGTTCGGATGCCTGTATCTTGACATAGGCTCATAGTTGTTGTTAGCTTGATGGAAAACATAAATCTTTTGAACAATAATAAAGATATTAAGGCACGGAAAACTTATCTCTTTATACATAAGGCGAAAAATTCGATGATACATTATTCTTTGGGCGGATGGCATCTAGCCGTTGACCTGGATACTCTAGCTTTAGAAACCGAACTGTGACTCTTATCATATTGCAAGTAATCTTATGCGTAAAAGCGTCGTAGTTGTGCTACATTCCATGGATTTGAGTAATTTACTCCTATCTTTTTGTCTTGTAGTCGATATGCTCCTCCAGGAATAACCTCTGTGACGATGTATGGTCCTTCCCATGGCGATTCCAATTTATTATGGCCATCTTGCTTGAGGCGAAGAACTAGGTCCCCTACTGCGAAGGACCTAGGCCACAATCTTCTGTTGTGTGCGCAAGTTTTGCTGGTACATCGTTGCTCTTTGTAGGGCTTGATGGCTCTGTGTATGGCGCCTAGAAAAGTGCTGGTGTGTGGTTGATGTAGAGCTTGTTGGGAACCCCAAGAGGAAGGTATGATGAGAACAACAGCAAGTTTCCCTTAGTATGAAACCAAGGTTTAATCGAACCAGTAGGAGCAAGGAAACACCCCAAAGGTGTTACTAGCTGAGCTTTGGCAGGGCGCACTACCGGCACTAGTAGCAACGTGGAGACCTGCACAACACAACCACAAAACTTTGCCCCAACTTGCGATGAGGTTGTCAATCTCACCGTGTTTTGTGGAAAACAAAGGATTAAACGTATCGAATGGAAAGAAGTAAAATTTTGCAGAAAGTAAGCACAAAGCAGTAAAAGATTGTAGATTGTATGTAAAAGACAAGGACCGGGATCCATAGTTCACTAGAGGTGGCTCTCCTTAGATAGATAACATGTTGGGTGAATAAATTACAGCGGGGCAATTGACAAACACCGATAAAGCAATACATGCATATACTAATCATCTTGACTCCTTTGAGACTTGATTGGGCATTACAACATTATACATAGACCGCCATCCAACTGCATCTATGACTAATAATCCACCTTCAGGTTATCATCTGAACCCCCTTCAGTATTAAGTTGCAAGCAATAGATTATTGCTTTACGAATCAAGGTAAAGTAAACAATACGATTGTTCTATGAACAAAGGATTGTTGTTTTCTCCCTAGTAGCAACAACACATCTAGTACCTTAGAGATTTCTGTCACTTCCCCAGATTACTAGAGGCATGAACCCACTATCGAGCATAAATACTAACTCTTGGAGTTGCTAGCATGTACTTGGCCAAGATAGCTACTAACAACGGAAAGCATGCAAGATCACAAATAACAAAGACATGATAGAATCAATAATCAATCTGAAATAGCATCTCAATATCCATCGGATCCCCGCAAACACAGCATGCAGAATTACAAATAGATGATCTTGATCATGAATGGAGCTCACAAGATCTAGACATGAAAGCACAAAGGAGGAGAACCAGCCATCTGGCTACTACATGGATCCGTAGTCAAAGGATGAACTACTCACGCATCACACCGGAGGCTTGCATGGTGATTAAGAAGGCCTCTAGGGTGAATTCCCCTCTCCAGTAGGGTGCCGGGAAGAGCTTCAGATCCCTCCCAATCTAGGGATGGAGATGAAGGCGGCTACAGACTCTTTCGTGGATTTTTGATCGGGCACTTAGGGTTTTCGTCCTGAGGGCATCTTATAGTCGGAAGGGGAGGCCGAGGGGGTGCCGGGAGCAGCCACACCACCCCTGGCTCGGGCCAGGCCTGGCTGCACGGCCAGGTGGTCTGGTGGCCCCTGGCCCCTCTCCGTCTCGTATTCTGGCACTTGATGACATCCGGAAAAATAGGCACTTTGGCTTTTGTCCCATCCAATTCCGAGAATGTTCATTTTCCGACTTTCCTGGAAAAAAAACAGCAGAAAACAGGCAGCTGGCACTGTGGCTCTTGTTAATAGGTTAGTCCAAGAAATCATATGAAAAGTACTCCAAAGTTGGAACAAAACACAAGAAAGTGGATAAAACCAAGCATGGAACATCCAAAATTATAGATACATTTGCAATGTATCAGGGCTTAATCTCGAGCTTCATCAAGTGCATCCACATCATCTTCAAGTGCTTCTCTTGATTCCTTTTCATTATATGCAGCTACTCTTGGGGATTCGTGTGATGCCTCAATAGGAAGCACGGCTTCTGCACCGTGGACCAAAAAGAAAGGTGTCTCTTGTGTTGAATTATTTGGAGTTATACGTAAACTCCATAACACAGATGGAAATTCATCAACCCATGCTCCTATGCTCTATCAAGCGGTGCTAGTAGTCTTTTCTTGAGTCCAACAGTAACTAGTCCATTGGCTTTTTCCACCTGTCCATTTGTTTGCAGGTGAGCTACCGAGGCGTAGCTTACTTTGATGCCCATCTCCTGGCAGTACTCCTTGAACTCATTGGAAGTGAAGTTGGTCCCATTATCTATGATGATGCTGTTTGGAATGCCAAACCAAAATACTACGGACTTAATAAAATTCACAGCCGAAGTTCCATCTTAGGTGGTGACAAGCATTGATTCAATCAATTTAGTAAATTTGTCGACTGCTACTAGTAGAAAGGCATGTCCTCCTGGCGATGATTTGTGAAGTTTTCCCACCATATCGAGTCCCCACTAAGCAAAAAGCCAAGCCAAAGCTATAGGATTCAACTCAGCGGTGGATTCTCCAGGCTTTGTTGCGCATCGTTGACATGCTTCACATGTCCTGACAATATCTTTTGCATCCTGAACTGCAGTGAGCCAGTAAAATCCTGCCCTGAATGCTTTTGCAGCAATTGCTTGGCTACTAGCATGGTGACCACAAACTCCTTCATGTATATATTTGAGTATGATTTTTCCTTCTTCGTGTGTTATGCAACGCTGCAACACACCCGAAATACTTCTCTTATACAGCTCTCCTTTGATTATTTGGAAGGCCTTTGATCTTTGGGTGATTCGCCGGGATTCTATCACATCTTCGGGTAGTTCTCCCATAGTCATATATGCTATATACGGCTACATCCAGGTAGGCTCAATTAGAATGACCTCTCCAATTTCCTGTTCTTCCTCTTCGATGGCCTCTTTGTACTCTTGGTTTCTGATGGAGCCCCGAGTCTTTTTGCGGCTGTTTCTTTTTCCCCGTTTTTAGTGCTACAACCTTGGAGACTCTTTTTGCTTTGATCGATTGCTCCGTTATTTCTTCCCAGAAAACTCCAGGTGGTATTGGTAAGCACAAGGACGATGTTTGCTAGGTTGTCGGCTTCTTCATTGCTTGCTCTCCCTATATGTGATACTTAGCACCCATCAAATTGAGCTTCCATAACGCCATATAGATCGTGATAAGCAATCATATTTTTGTTAGGTTCACAGCATAGAAAACAAAAAAAAGTCTACGATGGGAACTATACGCCAAGATCTATCTACTAGATACAAGCAACGGGTGGATATGCATCCATAGAGAACTTACCCTTGAAGACAACAAAGCTTTGTTAACGAGATGGAACTCGTGGATGATGTAGTCGTACACTTACCGATCTCAAGATCGTGATGAAGTCCAGCAGGTCCAGCTCCAACGTGTCCATCAGATCCAGCTCTAGCAAGTCCAGCACCACCAAGTCCAGCACCGCAAAGTAGCGGTGCATCCGTGATTGCACACACGTCCGGTACCCCGACAAACTCCGTCCCTCAATCCAACAAAGCAGCGGAAGCAGCAACTTCTTTCCAGATAAAGCCACCAGGAACATGTATCTCGCTAATCCGAGACCATGGGGAATAACTAGAGGGGGAGAGATATCCTTCACGAGGAGGTGTGAGATGAGAGGAGGGAGTGGGGGGCCTTTTATAGGGAGAGGGGGGGCAGCCCCTTGATGTCTACGCACTTCTATTCTTGTAGACAGTTGTTGGGCCTCCAAGTGCAGATGTTTGTAGAACAGGAGCAAGTTTTCCCTTAAGTGGATCACCCAAGGTTTATCGAACTCAAGGAGGAAGTGGTCAAAGGTATTCCCTCTCAAGCAACCCTGCAATCAAGATACAAGAAGTATCTTGTGTCCCCGACACACCCAATACACTTGTCAGGTGTATAGGTGCACTAGTTCGGTGAAGAGATAGTAAAATACAAGTGGTATAGATATAAGACAATGGTGCCAGAAAATACTTGCTAGCGTGTGGTTGACGTGGGAAGAGACTAAAGGCAAACTTAAATAAAGATGGAAGCAAGCAAACATGTAATAGATCTAATTGCAAACAGTGTTTCAATGCTAAGAACAAGGCCTAGGGATCATACTTTCACTAGTGAACACTCTCATATAAATATATTCTCTTCATGATACTACTCTGAACTACTCTCCGGTTGGACACTCTAATCCATGGTAGGGCTATAACAGCACACCTCAAAGTAAGCCTTTCCCATCTAGATAACCCCACACTGTCACCCTGAGCACTAGATGGTTCCAACAAACACCACAATTTCATAGAGACATCCAACTCCAAATATAACTCATAACAAGTATTTGTAATCTCTAGCCTAAGTGCCACCATGGTGTGCATGCTGTCACTTTCACACACATAGGGAGAGCAGAGATCTATTAAAGCACTTGAGTAGCAAGGTAGATCTACTTGATTACAAAGCTCAATGAACACATAGCTACCGGTAGAACCCTTAGCCTCGAGGAAGAACTACTCCCTCATCATCATGGGAATCAGCAACGGTGATGGAGATGGTGGTGGAGTCGATGGAGATGGCTCCGGGGGCACTTCCTCGTCCCGAGGTGCCAGCAGAGACTTTCGTCTCATGAATCTCCCCTTGGTGGCGGCCTTCATGAACTTTTCGTGGCTGGAGGCTGGACTATTTAGGGTTTTTGCATCGGAAGGCATCTTATAGGAGAAGAGGCAAGGTCGGTGGGCGGCCAGGGGGCCCACACCACCTGGTGGCGCGGCCAGGGTGGACCCGTGCTACCACATGGTATGGCCGCCCTATGGCCCCTCTCCATCTTGTCTTCTGGCTCCGTGAGTCTTCCAGTAAAATATCGACTTTGGCTTTTGTCCGGTCCAATTCCGAGAATATTCATTTTCTGACTTTCCTAGAACCAAAAACAACAGAAAACAGGCAATTGGCACTATGGTATCTTGTTAATAGGTTAGTCCAAGAAAGTGTGTAAAAGTACTCGAAAGTGTGGACAAAACATAAGAAAGTAGATATAAAACAAGCACCCTCACCATGGCTGGCGGCCAAAGGAGGTGACCCACCTCTTCCACATTCATGTGGGTGGAGCTCCCACTCACATAATTAGCCTCACACTCAAAATTCCACTCACCTCCATTAAATTTCCACCAAATTTAATGCAAGCTCTCATTAAATAAAACTATTTTATTTATTTTATTCAGAATTTTGTTAATTATATTAATTAACAAACATTCACATAAAACCCTCTGCAACATTTCAATATCACATGCAGAACCAGTTTCTGCAATTTCACCTGAAACAATTCCGGTTTCCATTGAAATGATTCCAGCGCTTTCTTAAATCCTTATCTGAAACATATTTACTCCAAATGGTGTCGGTATCCCTTAAGTGTGTCACCCTACGGTTCGCGAATAATGCAGACATGATCGAGACCCCTCTCTGATCAATAATCAGCAACGGGACCTAGAGATCCGTACTGACTCCCACATATTCAACGATGACTCTTGTGATCGTGTGAACCTTTAACGTCATAACTAAATCCCTTTGTCTCACGATATATTACATGTCCGAGATTCTATCATCGGTATCCAAATACCTAGTTTTATCTTGTTACCGACATGCACTCTTTTCTCGTTCCCGTGATATAACATTCTAGTGATCATATCACTTGCTTGCAAGCTATTTCAATGTGATATCACCGAGAGGGCCCCGAGTATATCTATCCGTTGTCGGGATGGACAAATCCCACTCTTGATCCATGAGTCTCTACATAACACCTTCGTAGCACTGAACCAACCTTTATAGACACCCTGTTACGATGTGACGTTGATGTTATCAAGATACTCTTCCGGTGTTAGTGATTAACATGATCTCATGGTCTAAGGATTAGGATTACTTCGTATGATGTTATAGCAATATAAACATAATGAATTTTATCGTAATGCTATACTTCGGAAGAATGTTCATCACATCATTCCACCAATGTTGTGACCTCGTTATTAACAACATCCAATGTCCATGATCAGGAAACCTTGATCATCTTGTTAATCAACGAGCTAGTTTATAAGAGATCTGACACTTTCAGGTCCATGTGTATTTGCAGGCAATTGGCACTGTGGTATCTTGTTAATAGGTTAGTCCAAGAAAGTGTGTAAAAGTACTCGAAAGTGTGGACAAAACATAAGAAAGTAGATATAAAACAAGCACCCTCACCATGGCTGGCGGCCAAAGGAGGTGACCCACCTCTTCCACATTCATGTGGGTGGAGCTCCCACTCACATAATTAGCCTCACACTCAAAATTCCACTCACCTCCATTAAATTTCCACCAAATTTAATGCAAGCTCTCATTAAATAAAACTATTTTATTTATTTTATTCAGAATTTTGTTAATTATATTAATTAACAAACATTCACATAAAACCCTCGCAACATTTCAATATCACATGCGTAACCGGTTTACGCAATTTCACCTGAAACAATTCCGGTTTCCATTGAAATGATTCCAGCGCTTTCTTAAATCCTTATCTGAAACATATTTACTCCAAATGGTGTCGGTATCCCTTAAGTGTGTCACCCTACGGTTCACGAATAATGCAGACATGATCGAGACCCCTCTCTGATCAATAATCAAGAACGGACCTAGAGATCCGTACTGACTCCCACATATTCAACGATGACTCTTGTGATCGTGTGAACCTTTAATGTCATAACTAAATCCCTTTGTCTCACGATATATTACATGTCCGAGATTCTATCATCGGTATCCAAATACCTAGTTTTATCTTGTTACCGACATGCACTCTTTTCTCGTTCCCGTGATATAACATTCTAGTGATCATATCACTTGCTTGCAAGCTATTTCAATGTGATATCACCGAGAGGGCCCCGAGTATATCTATCCGTTGTCGGGATGGACAAATCCACTCTTGATCCATGAGTCTCTACATAACACCTTTGTAGCACTGAACCAACCTTTATAGACACCCTGTTACGATGTGACGTTGATGTTATCAAGATACTCTTCCGGTGTTAGTGATTAACATGATCTCATGGTCTAAGGATTAGGATTACTTCGTATGATGTTATAGCAATATAAACATAATGAATTTTATCGTAATGCTATACTTCGGAAGAATGTTCATCACATCATTCCACCAATGTTGTGACCTCGTTATTAACAACATCCAATGTCCATGATCAGGAAACCTTGATCATCTTGTTAATCAACGAGCTAGTTTATAAGAGATCTGACACTTTCAGGTCCATGTGTATTTGCAGGCAATTGGCACTGTGGTATCTTGTTAATAGGTTAGTCCAAGAAAGTGTGTAAAAGTACTCGAAAGTGTGGACAAAACATAAGAAAGTAGATATAAAACAAGCACCCTCACCATGGCTGGCGGCCAAAGGAGGTGACCCACCTCTTCCACATTCATGTGGGTGGAGCTCCCACTCACATAATTAGCCTCACACTCAAAATTCCACTCACCTCCATTAAATTTCCACCAAATTTAATGCAAGCTCTCATTAAATAAAACTATTTTATTTATTTTATTCAGAATTTTGTTAATTATATTAATTAACAAACATTCACATAAAACCCTCTGCAACATTTCAATATCACATGCAGAACCAGTTTCTGCAATTTCACCTGAAACAATTCCGGTTTCCATTGAAATGATTCCAGCGCTTTCTTAAATCCTTATCTGAAACATATTTACTCCAAATGGTGTCGGTATCCCTTAAGTGTGTCACCCTACGGTTCGCGAATAATGCAGACATGATCGAGACCCCTCTCTGATCAATAATCAGCAACGGGACCTAGAGATCCGTACTGACTCCCACATATTCAACGATGACTCTTGTGATCGTGTGAACCTTTAACGTCATAACTAAATCCCTTTGTCTCACGATATATTACATGTCCGAGATTCTATCATCGGTATCCAAATACCTAGTTTTATCTCGTTACCGACATGCACTCTTTTCTCGTTCCCGTGATATAACATTCTAGTGATCATATCACTTGCTTGCAAGCTATTTCAATGTGATATCACCGAGAGGGCCCCGAGTATATCTATCCGTCGTCGGGATGGACAAATCCCACTCTTGATCCATGAGTCTCTACATAACACCTTCGTAGCACTGAACCAACCTTTATAGACACCCTGTTACGATGTGACGTTGATGTTATCAAGATACTCTTCCGGTGTTAGTGATTAACATGATCTCATGGTCTAAGGATTAGGATTACTTCGTATGATGTTATAGCAATATAAACATAATGAATTTTATCGTAATGCTATACTTCGGATGAATGTTCATCACATCATTCCACCAATGTTGTGACCTCGTTATTAACAACATCCAATGTCCATGATCAGGAAACCTTGATCATCTTGTTAATCAACGAGCTAGTTTATAAGAGATCTGACACTTTCAGGTCCATGTGTATTTGCATGTATTTGCATCTCCACGCATCACTCATTCTCTAATGAGATGCCTTTGTATAAATTTAGTCCTTTGGTGAGACCTTTAGTTATTTTGGGGTTAAAACATGTCGATAGTATTGTCATACAATATATCTTCATAGTATTATCCCATTGTGAACCACACCCAGTTTGATAGCAAACTACTTGACACAAATGCCCTCCTTTGCTGCTACTATGGCAGTCATATACTTAGCCTTTTGTTGTAGTATCTGTCACAATGTCTTAACTTTGGAACTCATCCAAATCCATCATGGAATTTCCTTTCCATAATATTGTGCCACCAATAGTTTAAATTGAGATAAATTCAATTTGTATCTTGTGGCAAACTAGTATCAATGTAACATATTACAATGAACTATTATTCACTATTTGTCACTTATACATGATATATTCTTAGTTCTTGCAAAGCTCATAAGAATATCTTTACTATCATCCAATGATCATCTTATGAATTATTTTGGTATATGCTCATAACATTTAGAGCATTGAACATATCTAGATATGTACATATCATGGTATTATTGATCAAAACCTTCATGTGATTTTACTCACCAAGTGTTGAAACACTTGAATCATGATACAATCCTTTCCATGCAGCAAGAACCTTTCTTGTTGTTTCCATATTGAACCCTTTTCAATATCTCATATATGTACGTCTGGCACAACCATATTAGCGCCTCAATCTATCCATATAGACATTGATGCCGAATATTCTGGTTTTGCGCAAGTCTTTCATCAAAATCTAATTTTAATGAAATACTTAACTCGTGTCAATAAAAGATACATCATTTACAACCAAAAATATGTACTTTGCATAATGTATTGGAAATTTATCTCAGCGCTCCCACTTAATTTCTTGCAAATGCAAGCATCTTCATCGTCTCACATGAAATTAAACTCCTTTAACATTTTCATCACGGTGAAGATTTCAACTCCGCTATGCTTACTTTAACTATTGAAGTTTGCATGCCCTTTTAGCACCCTTTAAATTAACAAAACCCTTCGGACCGTGTCATGTACACGTCCTAGGTAACCATTCTATTAGAAGAACATTGTTTTGTTTGTTCAACTACCATATACCAAATTATATGTAGTGGTTACTAGATTAATCCGTCAAGACTAAATATCGCTATGAAAGATCAAATCTTGTCATAGTTAACTCCTTGAACATTGTCGTAAATTCCTTTTCGACATGTCGATTATTTCATAGATGTGAAACATCCATGTCTATTTCTTTATAGATCCAAACATGATCGATATGCTCCATGCCTTTTCGGAGGGTCTTCCAAGTTCAAAAGCTTGATTTCTCGTGTATGGAAACTATCACGAATTTTATGACTTCTAGTCATTCTATGGAGTCAGGGCCCATCATCGCTTCTTTGCATGCAGTCGGTTCATTCAAAACAATAACGACTTGTTTATCAAATCTCATTATTTGATTGTTACCTGATGCATATGGTTCAAATAGGAACTCTAATCTCCAAGATCACAACCTTTGTAATCACGGGAGCCATAAGCATTGTGGCCGCCACTGGAACATTTTTCGATGCTGCACTACTTAACACATATAGCTAAGGTTCAATAACCTTATCAAAGTTCTATTATTCTCCCACTTAACTTTTCGCGAAAATTCTTTCTCAAGAAACTTAACGTTCCAAGCGACAAACTCTTTTGTTCTCGGTGTTATGGAGGAATACCCAACAAATTCTTTGGGATAACCTACAAAGACGTGCTTATCCAACTTTGGTTGTAAACATTTTACTTATGCATAGCATACCAAAATTTTAAGAAAAGATAACTCAAGTTTTATCCCAAACCATAACTTATATGGTGTCATTTCAACAGATCACGATGGTGCTCTTTTCAGTGTAAAAGTGGTAGTCTCTAAAGCTTCAATCTTTAAAACATAATGGGAGTTTTATAAATGTCACCTTTGATCATACCATGTTAAACAAGGTCCGATTTGATCTCTCGAACATACCATACTCCTGTGGTTTATCAGGAAATGCAAATTTCTTGGAATAATTCCTAAAATTTTAGGTGTTTTGCTAAAACTGTAACTCAAATATCTTCATTTATGATCGAATCATAAAATCTTTATTTTCTTGTTACAATGATTTTCCACTTCATCTTGAAAGTCTTTGAACAATTTTCAAATGTTTCATACTTCTTCCTTATTAAGTAAATATATAGATATATTCACTCAAATTTCCGGAGAAAGCATATGAAGTCGAAAGATGCACCGCACATGGCTACATATAATGGATTATGCACATCATCATGCACAATTTCCAATAAGTTAGTCATCCGTTCCTCTTTGGCCTATGAACGGAGTTTCAATTATCTCGAGGAAAGTTTCACAAGCGTCAATTGATCAAAATCAAAAGACTCCAAAAATCCATTAAAATGGAGTTTCTTCATGTTCTCTTTCCAATATAATTTAAACAACGATGTCACTTTGTAAGTGATCTTTCAATCATTTGTCTTGCGACATTTTAGCATAAGTTTTATGGACGTGATTTCTCCAACTAGACTTGTAAAAGTTCATCCATCTTTTATGTAATACGGTGATTATTTGAACAACCAATGTTCTCATAATACCGGAACAAAATAACAATTATTTAAACAAATCTTGAAGGTAAGCTTTGATGTCAACGAGAAATACAATAACACTTTATTTGTTTTTGATGAACGTCATCACATATTCTTTTGCTAGTTACTTAGGCCATTGTAGTTCATGAATTGTGTCGTTCCATATGATACTTCATACCAACCAATTCGGTATCCAAGACCCAAGAACCACATTGTTTAACAAGCAAAGAATACAACCATAACATGCATATCTTCTATATACCTTAGGTGGACATTTCTGGTCTTCTATTTTCTGCCAAATATTTTATAGATTCTCTTTCAGCATTTCCTTTTCCTTTTTAAACGAATCTACCAACATCAACAGTGGCGCCATACATATGACACATAGTCCAAAGCATGTATATTAAAATACTAATACCTTTGGACTTGCACTTTGAAGTTGATCACCATCATCAAATGTTTGGTGTTCTTTCAAAAATCCATACTTTAGTAATCTTTTAGTGTAGTAAACATTTTACTTACATCTTCTATTCATCCTTATCATGACAACTTTCATTATCAAGCTACTATGGCTTATAAGGATGAATTGTGAGTATAATGTCAGTTCCCAAAACCTGTTTGGGAGATTAGGATGTCTAGCGTCTCCAACCTTCGCAAATTCTCATACAATGTGAGAACATGTATTTTGCCAAATTATACTCTATCATATTGCAACCATAAACATTGTTTCAGATATCAAAATATCTTCCACACATGATGGCTTCTGAAACAATTCTTTCAGCTCCTAGATAACCTCACTATTAAAATTAACTTTTGAATATCAAGAATCATGGAGGTAAACATGATACTTTAGATACTAACATTGGAATTCTTACTCTAGATTTAATATTAACTATTAAACTTCATGGAGGTAAATAGAGTTTGCTGAAAATTTGCAATAGGACTTCTAAAATTGACATTCAAAACAATATGATACCAGCTCATAAAGCAAATATCCAGAATTCTATAGTTTATCTCAATTAAAACTAAGCATAAGGTAGTAAACAGATGTCAATGACTACAATAAATTATGCAAATTCACTTTGATTTAGTTTATGACAAATTAACTTCAACTAATCTAGATTAGAAATGAACTTCCACTCAAAAACGACATCCCTCGTGTCTTTTTGGTGATTACATGAACCAAATCCACTACACCAAGTCCGATCATCACGTGAGTCGGTGTAGTTTCAAAGGTGAGCGTCAATATGGGCATCATATCAACTATATGACTCATGCTTAACCTTTTGGTCCATGTTCCGAGGCCATATCTGTACATGCTAGGCTTGCCAAGTAAGAACCTTAGTACTTGCGTGTGTAAAACTATCTTACACCCGAAATATGATCGTGGATTCAAGTACACCCGATCATCACATGATGTCTTGAAGCGTCAAAACATAAACGGTGCATACTTAAGGGAGAACACATTTTTATCTTGATATCTAAATGAGGGATCATCTTATAATGCTACTAAAATGCCAAACTGAGAATATAAGATGCAAACATCATATGTGTAAAGTGGAATGATATGGTCCATGCATTTGATCACTATCATGTGCATCGTGGTATGATCGCTATCATTCCTTTGTGTGTAAGGCCAAGGTCTATGGAACTTACACGTTAGGTGTGTTGTAAGGGTATCTACCATACATCAACTTACAACATTACCATATCATGACACTAGCCCAACAACAATCTAAACTACATGCCTCTAATTCATCCATTGCAAGTTTTACGTGGCTTAGGGCTTCCGGAGATAGAAACGGTTTTACCTACGAACATGGAACCAGAACAATGATAACTAAGTTATTAGCAACTCGTTGTAAATCAGATGTTTACTATAGTAGGAGAGACAGACACCCGCTATCCAGCTCCAGCAAGTCCAGCACCACCAAGTCTAGCACCGCAAAGTAGTGATGCATCCGTGATCGCAAACACGTCCGGTACCCCGACAACCTCCGTCTCTCGCTCCAGTAAAGCAGCGGAAGCAACAACTCCTTTCTAGATAAAGCCACCGGGAACATGTATCTCGCTAATCCGAGACCATGGGGAATAACTAGAGGGCGAGAGAGATCCTTCACGAGGAGGTGTGAGATGAGAGGAGGGAGTGGGGGGCCTTTTATAGGGAGAGAGGGCAGACCCTCACCATGGCCGGCGGCCAAAGGAGGTGCCCCCACCTCTTCCACATTCATGTGGGTGGAGCTCCCACTCGCATAATTAGCCTCCCACTCAAAATTCCACTCACCTCCATTAAATTTCCACCAAATTTAATGCAAACTCTCATTAAATAAAACTTTTATTCTATTCAGAATTTTGTTAATTACATCAATTAACAAACATTCACATAAAACCCCCTGCAACATTTCAATATCACATGCAAAACCAGTTTCTGCAATTTCACCTGAAACAATTCCGGTTTCCATCGAAATGATTCCAGAGCTTTCTTAAATCTTTATCTGAAACATATTTGCTCTAAATGGTGTCGGTATCCCTTAAGTGTGTCACCCTACGGTTTGCGAATAATGCAGACATGATCAAGACCCCTCTCCGATCAATAATCAGTAGCGAGACCTGGAGATCCGTACTGACTCCGACATATTCAACGATTACTCTTGTGATCGTGTGAACCTTTAACGTCGTAACTAAATCCCTTTGTCTCGCGATATATTACATGTACGAGATTAGATCATCGGTATCCAAATATCTAGTTTGATCTTGTTACCGACATGCACTCTTTTCTTGTTCTCGTGATATAACATTCTAGTGATCACATCATTTGCTTGCAAGCTATTTCAATGTGATATCACCGAGAGGGCCCCAAGTATATCTATCCGTCATCGGGATGGACAAATCCTAGTCTTGATCCATGAGCCTCTACATAACACCTTCGTAGCACTGAACTAACCTTTATAGTCACCATGTTACAGTGTGACGTTTGATGTTATCAAGATACTCTTCCGGTGTCAGTGATTAACATGATCTCATGGTCTAAGGATTAGGATTACTTCGTATGATGTTATAGAAATATAAACACAATGGCTTTGATCGTAATGCTATACTTCGAATGAATGTTCATCACATCATTCCACCAATGTTGTGACCTCGTTATTAACAACATCCAATGTCCATGATTAGGAAATCTTGATCATCTTGTTAATCAACAAGCTAGTCTATATGAGATGCATTACTAGGAACTTTGTATTTTGTTTATTAAACACACATGTATTAATGTTTCCAATTAATACAATTATAGCATGCAAAATAAACATTTATCATAAACATGGAATAAGATAATAACCACTTTATTATTGCCTCTCGAGCATATTCCCTTCAATTTTCGCTGATGGTGTCGCACTTGTTCATTGCTTGCTGTGCCACAAGATTGGAATCTCTGAAGATTTTGAGGCGAGTTGCACCGCAAGCTTTGGCCATTCGTATGCCATGCAACAAGGCCTTGTATTCTGCTTCATTATTGGATGCGTTTGCGAAGCTCATCCGAAGTATATAGCGCATTTTGTCGCCTTGGGGTGATATTAGTATGACTCCTGCTCCTGCTCCTTCCGTTCTTTTTGATCCATCAAAGTATATTGTCCAGGCACTAGAAAGGTCTGGTAGACCCGCACATTGCAATTCTATCCACTCTGTGATGAAATCTAGCAGAACTTGTGACTTAATTGCTGTGCGCTTCTCATACGTGATATCTCGAGGGGATAATTCAATGCCCCATAGAGAGACACTCCCAGGTTCTTCTGGATTGTTGAGGATGCTTGACAAAGGTGCTTCATTGACCACTATGATCGGATGCTCTGAAAAATAATGGCGTAGTTTTCGTGCTATCATAAATACCCCATATGCTAGTTTTTGGTAATGCGGGTACCTTTGTTTGGATGGCGATAAGACCTCACTCAAGAAGTAGACTGGCCTCTGCACACCATTGGTTTTCTCTTCTTCGGGTCGCTCCACGACCAAGACCATGCTGACCACCTGATTTGTTGCAGCAATATAAAGTAGTAAAGGCTCTTTTTCTTTTGGTGACATGACGACAGGAGATGTCGAAAGTGTCCTTTTAAGATCTTCAAAGGTGCACTGAGCTTCTTCTGTCCATTCGAATTTTTCCGATTTCCTCATGAGGCCATAAAATGGCAGCGCTTTTTCTCCTAACCTTGCAATGAAACGACTAAGTGCCGCTAGTCGTCCTGCCAGTTGCTGTACGCCACGTAGATTTGTTTGTTTCTTCATTGTTAAGATTACTTGTATTTTCTCGGGATTAGCCTCGATTCCTCTAGCTGATACCAAATATCTGAGGAGTTACCCTGCCGGGACTCCAAAGGAGCATTTCTTCGGGTTCAACTTGATGCTAAACTTGTCGAGATTTTTGAATGTTTCTTCGAGGTCTTTGATCAGCGCAGATCCTTGGCTTGTTGTAACTATGACGTGATCGATATATACTTGCACATTTGTGCCTATCTGGCTTCCTAGACACTTCTGCATCATCCGTTGATATGTTGCTCCGGCGTTCTTAAGGCCAAAAGGCATTGTTGTGTAGCAGAATACACCATAAGACGTGATAAATGCCGTTTTCTCCTGATCTTCTTCCTTCATCCTAATCTAGTGGTATCCTGAGTAAGCATCCGAGAAAGAAAGACGTTCGCATCCCGCGGTTGCATCTATTATTTGGTCGATTCGCGGCAACGGGAAGTGATCTTTTGGACAATGTTTGTTCAGTGCAGAAAAGTCGATGCACATCCGAAGTTCTGTAGTATTTTTCTTTGGAACACATACTGGATTTGCTACCCACTCTGATTTTGTTAGTTCTTTGATAAAATTGGCATCAATGAGGTGATGGAGCTCCTTTCCAATGGCTTTGCGCTTTGGTTCTATGAAGCGACGAAGCGGTTGCTTTACTAGCTTCACCTTTGGATCCAAATTTAATGCATGCTTAGTGAGTTCCCTAGGAATCCCCGGCATGTCAGAAGGTAGCCATGCGAAGATCTCCCAGTGATCACGGAGGAACTCGATGAGCATGCTTTCCTATGCGGGATCAAGATTGGAAGCCACAAATGTTGTTTTTGTCGGGTCGACGGGGTGGAGCTGTATTTCTTTTGTGTTGTTTACCATGTCAAAATCCTGATCAGGATTGACACGTGCTACTTCTAGTGGTTGTGCATTTGCTGAGGTTTTGAGTTGTTCAAACTCTGTTGCCATCCCGAAAGATTCAGAAACTTTTTTGAACTCCCGATCATAATTCTCGGCACGTGTGAAGCTTCCTTTTACCATGATAATTCCCTTTGGTGTTGGCATTTTCATGACTAATTATGCATAATGCAGCACTGCCATGAACCGTGCGAAGGCTCGTCATCCCAGGATTGCATGATATTGTGATGTCCAGTCCATGACTTTGAATTCGAGTTTTTCTCGCCTAAAATTTACTTTGGAACCAAAAACAATGTCAATAAATACTTTGCCTAAAGGAATTTCAGCTTTACCTGGTACTATTCTGTGGAAAGATGTTTCGGTTGGCACGAGATTGTCTAGGGGGTAGCCCATTGTTCTCAGTATGCTACTTCCTGCGTCCATAAATACATTGCTCATATCAAACCCGCTAATTTTTACTTCGACTATCAAGGCTAAGTGACCCGGTCGTGGGACCTGAAGCGGGTGATTAGCTCTGCTGAATGTGATTTCTTGCTCTAACCAGTGGAGATATTCGGGTGTGGTTGATGTTGCTGTTTCCGCCATATTGATTTGTCTTGTGATGAGCTTCTGAATTCTGTTGGATGGACGCCCTTTTTGAATCATGGACATTGCTCCTTTTGACCTAGGGTACTCGTTGATTTGATCATTTGTGTTTTGTGGTGGTGGTGGTGCGCCGATGGCTAGTGTACTAGGCGTGGATGTGTATCCTCGATTTGCCGCTTCGGTTGCCTTTGCATTACATAACTCCTGCATCTTCAGGAATGTTCGACAGTCTTTCATGAGGTGGTTGGATTGTCGTCTGCCTGCTGAGTCGATGTAAAAGTGCATATTACAGGGTCCTACCAGCATTTGCATCGCAGACATAGGTGGGTCTCGTGCTCTTGGCTGATAGCGCTGTGCGGACTGGCTTTCTCCAACGTTGTCCCTGTTCTGGCGGTATCTGCCGTTGTGGTTGTTGCTTCTGTTGTTACCTTCACCCGAAAAACCTGTTGCGATGTAACTTGGTCCTGTGTTTTCATCGTTGCTCCTTCTTCTTCTATCATTCCCGTGCTTATCCCTGTCTTCTTCGGCTGATCACGCGCGCTTATTATGCAGCACGTCCTCCCCATCAGCCCAGCGATTTGCTATTTCAATTAATTGTGAGATTGTTTTGGGTTTAACCCATCCCAGTTCTACTATGATTTCTCGGTGACAGAGGCCATCATTGGAGGCGTCGATGGCCCTTTCGTCGGATATGGACTCAGCTGAGTTTTTGATGATATTCCATCACTGGATGAATGCTCTTATTGATTCCCCAGATTTTTGTTTGCACGCTCATAACTGCTCCAAGGATGCTGGTCGTTTGAACGTGGATTGGAAGTGCTAGAGGAATTTATCCTCAAGGTCGTTCCAGCTACCAATGGAATCTTTGGGTAACTGCCTGAGCCATGATCTTGCGGCACCAGTGAGATGTAGTTGCAGGCTTTGCATTGCGGTAGTTGTGGAGCCGCCCTGTAATTGATAGTGGCTAAATAATATGCTAACCAAGCTTCGGGTTCCTAGAGCCCATCATACTTGTGGCGGTCGTGTGGAAGTTTGAAGTCCTTGGGTACCAAGGTTTTGTGAATCCGTTGCGTGAAACAGCTGGCCTCTCATAGCTCGTGATCATCTTTGTCGTATCCATCATGATTTCATCGGCTGTGGTTTTCATCTCTTGATCCGTCGCTCCTGTGTTGCGTGTTGTCGTTTCTTGTGTTGCTTCACGGCTCGGGTCCTACGAGATGCGCCTGGTGTGGCGATCGAGATCGTCGGGTGTGTCCCACTTGCCGAGGACTGCTGTGACGGCATCGGGATCTATCGGGTTGTCGCGTGATTCCTTGCTCTACTTCCACGAGAGAGGCTCCCACCATGCCAAGATTCATCAGGGCGGAGCGGTGGAGGGCCGCACGCGGATCGTCGGGTGCGGGCTGAGTGGTGATCAAATATGTTTACGCAGCCACAATGGCTGCCTGATCTGTTTTGCCTTGATGTTTCCTGCTTGGTCAATTGACATGAATGATAGATCGAGATCTCGGATGAGTCCACTTCTTTCTGCTTCAGGGATATGCTGCAGCCGAGATGTTGCCCTTCTTGGTGGTGCTCCTCCTGTCATGCTCCTTGATCCTCTAGTAGAGCTTAACTATGCCCGTCGTCAGCTAGATTCGTTGGCTAATCTCTTTATTTCATCGAGTTGCCTCTGCATCCTAAGTAGGTCACTCTTCCTGTGGTGGAGCAGGTACTGGTATGATAATAGATCCTCATGTGAAGCATCCGCTGTCATCAAAACTGCTCCTGAAATTGCCTCCCTTGCTTTTTGCCATGCCGATGCTAGCAGCCGAAGTCCTTGTCTCTCTCCTCCGTGAGGTTCTCTGCCTCTTCCTTGGACTATGCGATTATCTGTTGTTTCTCCTCCGTTTCCATGGTCTCCTTCATTGTCGTGGTTTCCTACATTGTCATCTGATAAAATATCATCGGGGTTGGGGATAGGATTACCGCTTTCGTCGCGTGGTGTTGAGGTATCCCCGTTGATCATGCACACTTGGTGGCGTGTTATGCATGGCATGGTGGCATCATCTTCTGCTTAAAAGGATGTGCTGATAGTATTCCGGGATTGTAATCTTGGATAGATCTTCTCCATCCTTTCTTCGAAGTCGACGTTTTTGCTGCTTTCTTCGAGTTTTGAGTTTGTCGGGTTTGCTTGGCGTGGTGGGGTTGGCTGATGACCTGACCCGAGGGAGAGGTTACCATGAAGGCCATCAAGGTCCCCCAGATCCATCTCGTTTTGCTCGCCTTCTTCGCCTGCTTCGATCTATGCTGTGATTTCCGTGGAGGGTCCGACAGAAGATGATGGTACCTCCGTAGGCGTAGCTTTTTCCACCGATGGTTCTGATGTGATCAGGGCCAAAGGGTGCGATTCTTGCGGGTCATCTACTTGGAAGTGGAAATTTCTGATGATCAGACCGGATCCACCGTTGAAATCGGCATGCACCAATAGAAGGGTGGGCGGGCGTGGAACTGCTTTCGTCGAGTTGATGCTTGGTGGAGAGCGTTCCGTCGAATCCGTGGTTCCAGCATTCAGGTTTCCCACAGACAGCGCCAATTGACAAGGGGTAACCTCGGCAATGCCCATGGTGATGGACTTGGGGTTTCGCGGAAAAGAGAACACTGGGGATTTCATCGGATGTCAGAAAAACAATGGAGTCAAAGTCGCCTGAATATTGAGTAATCGCACTATTACAAGTTGTCCTCTAGATTTCGGTACCCTTGCTTAGGCTTCTCCCGTCCTATATATAATAGGTCGGGTCTCAAAGCTATATGCGGATAGGTTTCATACATGCGTAATTACAATACCAACACAATGTTGGTTTCATAGTCTCTTTCCTAATACAATCAAAGTCTTTGTCAGTTGCTTCCTTGGGCTGTCATCTGAAAGCTTCATGGGCCGTAAGCCTTTTACCCAATATAGGGTATCGAATCACAGTCATCCGAGTAATCATACCCATGTCAGTACCGGTCGATGTTTTAATCGCAAAAATCTACCACATCGGAACCAATTTTTCGCAAAATACATTGTTCCTCGTTTGATCGTGAATTGATAGGGAAACTGACAGCGGGACACACCTATAAGTTCGATGTGGCATCAAAATTTCACACCGTTTGACTCAACCTGTCTAAGTAAACGGGCCCACTTATCAGTCTCATATTTCTTTTTTCTCTCTCACCCCTTACCATCTTCTTCATCCCTACGCCACCCTGTCCCCTCCCTCCAGCGCTGCCCCCAACACTAGTGTGTGCCACCGTGAATCCCCACCCACACCACGCGTGCCTTCACGAGTGATAGTCCATCGCGCATGCCGCCGAAAATCCTATGTGCACCTCCATTCGTTTGCCCCTCGGTCGTACAGAGGGAGGCCAGGAAGGGATGGGGAGTAGATGCACCAAGAAGCCTGCGTCAGGGGCCATCACACAGATGAGTTGGCCTGCGGCAGGGCATCGCCAATGGCAGTCCAACCGGATGGGAGGGTCGAGCTGATTTGCGGGACGCATGGGACAGGCGGTGGTCACCGGTAGGCGGAGGAAGGGGAGGGGCCGTGGTCGCCGATGGGTAGAGGAAGGTAGGGTTGTAGTGGCATTCTCCATTGGAGCAGAAGAATGAAGGGGTTCCGTGGCAAAAAATAATAAATTTTCCTACTACGAGAACGCACCAACCCAAGATCTATCTATGGAGAAGTACAGTGATGAGCAGGATACGGTGATCATACCTTTGAAGACCGAGAAAGCGAGAATACGTTCCCGCACAAACATTGCTGATGAAGCCGAGTGTCGCAAACTGATGGCTCAAAATGTAGAGCTCGTTGGGAACCCCAAGAGGAAGGTATGATGAGCACAGCAGCAAGTTTTCCCTCAGTTATGAAACCAAGGTTATCGAACCAGTAGGAGTAAGGAAACAACTCCAAGGTGTTGCTCGCAACTAGGAATCCTGCACAACACAACCACAAAACTTTGCCCCAACTTACAATGAGGTTGTCAATCTCACTGGTTTTGCTGAAAACAAGAGATTAAACGTACAGTGTGGAAGATAATAATTGCTTGCAGAAAGTAAACAGTAAATAGTAACAGTAGATGGTATATCAATGGTAAAAGAATGGACCAGGGTCCATAGTTCACTAGAGGTGATTCTCCTTAATATATATAGCATGTTGGGTAAACAAATTACAACGGGGCAATTGACAGATTCGAGAAAGCATACAATGCATATACTAGACATCTTGACTCCTATGAGATTTGATTGGGCATTATAACATAATACATAGACCATAATCCAACTGCATCTATGACTAATAATCCACCTTCCGGTTATCATTCGAACCCCTTCCAGTATTAAGTTGCAAGCAACAGATAATTGCATTAAGCAAAGTGTAAAGTAAACAATATGATTGTCCCATGGACAAATGATTGCTATTTTCTCCCTAGTAGCAACAACACATCTACAACCTTAGAGATTTCTGTCACTTCCCCAGATTACTAGAGGCATGAACCCACTATCGAGCATAAATACTCCCTCTTGGAGTTGCAAGCATCTACTTGGCCAAGATAGTTACAAACAGCAAAGAGCATGCAAGATCACAAATAACATAGACATGATAGAATCAATAATCAATCTGAAATAGCATCTCAATATCCATCGGATCCCCACAAATACAACATGTAAGATCATAAATAGATGACCTTGATCATGAACAGAGCTCACAAGATCTAAACATGATAGCACAAAGGAGGAGAACCAACCATCTAGCTACTACATGGATCCGTAGTCCAAGGATGAACTACTCACACATCACACCAGAGGCAGGCATGGTGATCAAGAAGGCCTCCAGGATGATCTCTCCCCTCTGACAGGGTGCCGAGAAGAGCTTCAGATCCCTCCCGATCTAGGGATGGAGATGATGGCGGCTATAGACTCTTTCGTGGAATTTTGATCGGGTACTTAGGGTTTTCATCCCGGGAGGCTTTTACAGGCGAAGGGGAAAGGTCGGTTGCGTACCAGGGGGCTCACACCCCCTGGTGGCGTGCCCAACACTAGGCCGCGCCGCCACCAGGTATGGCCGCCCTACTGCGCCACTTTGTCTCTCCTCCGGACTCCATGTTGCTTCGGGTAAAATATTGACTTTGGCTTTTGTCCGGTCCAATTCCGAGAATATTTCATTAATAGCTTTTCTGAAACCAAAAACAGCAGAAAACATGCAACTGGCACTATGGCATCTTGTTAATAGGTTAGTTCTAGAAGATGTATAAAAATATCTCAAAGTGTGAACAAAACATAAGAAAGTAGATATAAAACAAGCATGGAGCATCAACAATTATAGATACGTTTACGACGTATCAAGCATCCCCAAGATTAACTCCCACTCGTCCTTGAGTAGGTAAGTGATAAAAAAGAATAATTTTTGAGGTGACATGCACCATCATAATCTTGATCAAGGTATTTGTAAAACATTGATAGTTGGGATCAAAGTACTCTAAACATGAACATGAAAGATAGAGTTCTAACAATAAGACATAACAACTATGTTGCAACATGAAGAGGTAGAAACAAAAGATTCATGAATAATAATGCATTAAAAGACGTTTGTTTGTTTCACATGTAGAAAACATAATAAGAATGCTATTCAGCTTGTCCCTAATGGTATAGCAAAACAATGCATAGGACACCTTCACAGTTCATAAGGGTGACTAGATACAAATAATTTAAGAATAAGCAATATCACACTTATGAATCAATCAACAAGTTTTGGGACAATGCACATTAAACTAAGAATGATCACTATTCTCTCTCAATTGGTGCATAAAGATAGAAGATAGAGACTCAACATAAAAGTAAAAAAGAAAGGCCCTTCAGAAAAGGGAAGCAGGGATTTCAAGTTCCATAAAGAGCTTCCAAAAACTATGGTACTTATTAGCTTCTAGCTCTCATTGCCTCTATCATAAGCATATTTTAGGTGATTAAGGTTAAAGTGAACAAATATGAGGATATGCTTGCCAAGTTATAAGACGAAAATCTCATGCCCCTTGCCTACGAGTCCCGAACCTCATGCTACTCAACTTTAGTCACGAGTAAGTTCTTGTCATTGTAAGTATATGTGTATCATGGAGAACCACCAATGGGGTACCCCTTGCCCCATGATACAGGAGCTATCCCATATCAAAATGACAAGGCAATAGACAATGAGCATCTCAACGATCTTTTTATTTGCTATTTGCATAGGTTTTTATTGAGGATGCTTCATAGAATGCTCACTATGGTTATGCTGCAGGTTTCCACCATGATTAGGCATGGCTTAGGCTAGCCACCCAGGGGTCTCTCTAACACACATACAAACTCCATGAGCTTACAAGCTCCCCTTTTATTTCACATCGCCAAGATCCATAAACAAAAGAACATGATATCAACTGGATAATAAGTGCAATGTTGAAAACGTTCCCCATGACAGCATGGTTCTGCTAATTCTCAACTTATAAAGTGCAAGCATATACGCAACATAGATGGACGCAATGGTTCAATTTTATTAAGTGCAAGAAAGTAAAGTGTGCCATCAAGTTCGTGAGAGCTTTAATCACTAATTTTCACATAACAAGTTTAATTTGGAAGGTAGATAAAAGCATGAATATACTTGGAATAGTGTAAAACACCATGCATAGGAATTTATAGTGGACTCTTTGGAATAACTCGGCTTTCTTGGGAGTCCTATTATCTTTGCACAACGATACCTGGTTTGTCCAAGACATGATCTCATATATATCTTATACAGTTCAATCTTATTACTGGCAAACGCATTTACTCATTCCCGTGATAACACATCCTTGTGGCCTAGTCACATGCTTGCAAGCTCATTGATGTGGTCACACCGAGTGGGCCCGGAGTATCTATCCATCACTCGTATAGGAAAATCCCAATCTCGATCACACGCCTCAACCATTCCTCTTGAATACCTGAAACACATCTTTATAGCTGATGGCTCAGATTTTTGCCATCTTCCACTGTGTTTAAACGTTGTTTTTGGTCAAGCATTTGCCAAACAAACTCCCAACTCTTGCCAGTAATAACTAATAATTGCAAAGATATGCAAATCCCTTCTTTGATTTATGTTGTGCAGGAAATCACGCCTTTTAAAGAAAATAAGGAGTCATAATGAAGGATTTTGAGGAACTACACACGACCAAGTAATTGGAGAAGCGTTCCAGGTCATCTGCAAGATTAACGACCACTGGTACGGGCGCGGTCCGCCCGTACCGCCTCCCTATACAAAGTGGCGATGGCTTCATCTCGTCAAACCGTACAACTTTCATGAAGATGCCTATATATTTCGAGGCTCCAACCGCCGGCTAGAGAGCCACCATTCTCAGATTGCATCACAACACCACCAAAGGAGATCCACACCATTGTTCATCCATCGTTCATCACTTCCCCCATCCATCATCCACTAGCCACAACCATTGCTTTGTACTTAGATCTCCTTGTGATTTGGCGACCATTGTAAGAATATTTGATTTAAATCTAAGTATTTGCATGATGTTTTCGATCTCCGATCTATTAGTTATGAGTGAGTAGTCCTCACGGCTGCGGGTTGGGGAGAAACCTCGCAACAATTATGTGCATCTAGATCATGGGATAATTGTATTTTGTTTGAGATTGTGATTTGTATCTTTTTTCTTCGTCCCTTGTCTCAATCTGTGGACTTGTAGGTATCCAAGATCCCATAGACTGATAAAGGATTGAGGTGAGATACTTGGCTAGCGGTGATATCATAGGAACCTGAGTGACAAAAGGGTAGTACGGTCTTCGCTTAGCGCCCCATTCGGGATCAACAACAACATCACCACTTAAAGCTTTGGTTTATGTTTTGCACTTAATAATCATTTGTAACCCGTGGCTTCGGTGTACTCTCGGTTGGATTAAAAGTCTATTGCTATGCCCGCTGCATCATGGGGGCTCTAGAGTATTAGGATGTGTTGCCCACAAGAGATTATCTTGATACAAACATTATACATGACTATGCTTATTATTATATTTTATCTGTAAGGTCCCTAACCTTTAATAAGGTAGAGCCCCCTGTGTTTACAATGCTAGTCCCTGGATCAATAGCTAGCATCCACAGTTTAGATGTAATATCAAGAAACAAAGGTCATAATACAACTTTATAACCAGGAATAAAATAATTTTATTACATCAAACATAGCTCATTGGCTATTTACATTACTTTGCAGCGGAATAACTATAAGCATGGGGTCCTTCATCTTCAAAGTGCCACAGTGTATGTTGGTTGTAGACTTTGTAATCCTAATCAATCAATCTTCACTAAAATCAATCAAACCTGCAACATTACAAGTTACAGCCACAAGGGTTAAACATTTGAATTGTATTGGCAAGTGATACTATGGTAGTATAGTGGAGTCTATCATCTATATGCATTTGGCTAAGTGGAAACACTAAGTTTTTGTTTGGCACAAATCACCCAAGGCATCTACCAATCAAAGACTGAAGATCCTTTCCAAGGCATCTACCAATCAAAGACTGAAGATCCTTTAACCCTTGTTCACCCACATAATTTTAACTTAGAAATTGGGATGAGGAGATTCTTGATAGCTTCCATGTCTTGATGCTCAAATTGTCCTTTACCAGGGACATGGCTAAGTACTTAGATTTTACACTCTGCAGAGGTGGTGCACTTTCCCCACAAGACTTGGTTTCCCAAGACAAGATCTTTCAGAAGCCTTTCCTTAGTCAAATGGACGTGTTCCAACCTATCATTCCCTCTACCACCAACTGTCCAAGAGACTAAGTTCTAGCAACCTATATGATCATGGCAGAGCCCATATTGCCAAGTGGTTGCACTTGAAGCTTCTCAACATTTGACATCTCAAATCTCTTTGTTCCTGGGTGGCCATCCACAAGTGAGATACACAAGCCAAGTCCATGGCCTTGTGAACCACTCAACACAAACCATTCCTTCCATTCCACCCAGGTGATTCATTCACTTAGTTGTTTTATTAAACAAAACATAAGTCCACAGACTTAGAAATTTTTCCATAGCATGAATATATATTCCACCCTTGTTTTCTATTAGCTAAGCTAAGCATGAAAGTAGTAGGAATCTTAACTTAGGAAATTTCTTCTAAGGCTTCATCTACTAGGTTTTCCCATAGCAAGGTCTATACTTAGCAAAAATCCATGCAAGATTTACTTAGCAAAAATACTAATGCATAGTGAAAGAAATGGGACAAAATATATGAAGCATCACTTGCCTTTTTGGTAGAGGGTAGAGGTTCAATCCTTGTCCTTGCAACAATCACACTCTTCAAGTCACTACAGTTCAATCAAGCAAGGTACAAACTCAATCTACCAATCAAGCAAAACAACACACATAAAATGACAAAGTCAAAGTAATGCATGCAAACATGCCAAGCTTTGTTTTGTTTGAAAAAGTGGTTCCTAGTGGGTCATAGACATTTGAAAACACCTAATTGGTCATTTTGTAAAGTGGCAAAGTCATTTGCAAAAGGTTTCATTTCATAAACCATTTTCAAAATAAAGTATCATTTTATGTGGTGTAGAAATATTTTTACTAAGGCATTAACCTATAGGGTTCACCAAGTATGTTTTCAAATCACAAAACTTGGGTTTTGGAGTTAGTGAGTTTAAAACAAAACATTTCTCAAAGATTTTCCTTCAAAATCAATTTTAATAAATAAACCACATTTCTATTTGACTAGAAATGGTTTTAAATCAAGGAATCCTTATTTTGTTTCACCAAATGAGTTGCTATTGCAAAACTTGGTGTTTGGGTCAGTAGGTTTGGTCTAAACCATTTTCCCAAAGTTTTTTTTACTCAAAAACATTTTCATAAACAAATCAATAGTTTTAATTAGCTAGAAATGGATTAAACCAATTAATCCATTCTAATCTTTTCCAAATTCATTTTTCCAAAACATGGGTTGGTTCCTAGGGTCAGTAAGGTCACAACAAAACATTTTGCAAAGGTTTTAACCCTAAAAACATTTTTAAACAATTTTTCTAATCTAAACTAGCACACAAAAGAATCTGCAAAAACAAACAAACAAACAGATACTATTTGCTAAACCAAGGGCAGGGTTGGCTAGGGCTTGCTCTCCTGAATCCAACGACATAAAATTTGTAATTTTTGGACGTGTGGATTCAAAGTTACAAGGGTTTGAAAATGGCATTTAAATCTGGTTTCTAAATCTGTTTCAATCAAACACTGGCCACGTGTCGCTGTCTCATTGGCTGATACCGGTTCGGGGTGGATCACGCTGCAGACCGTTGGATCTAAGTAGATCGTATGGTCCAGAGAGCGTACCCATTCGCGTTAAGTGAAACTATCGTAGCCAATGGATCTGCATCTAACGGTCGCTGCGCGTTTGACCTAAAAGGAGCGGCGCTGCGGTGGCTACCGGCGGCGGAGCTGTCGGTCGACGACGGTGCCGATGATACAGGAGGTGAGGGAGAAAGGGGAGATGCTCACCGGGCTCAGGGGGTCACGGCGATGCTCGGGGATGTGTTGGTCGGGCGAGGGGCGCTCTGGTACGACTACGATTGCTCGCCGGAGTGGAGGACGGCGTCGGGTGCGTCAGGTGGTCGTCGTGGACGGTGCTGTGGTTCACCCCAAGGCAAGGCGAAGACACGGTTAGATGCGCAGGACTCAGGCAAGGTCGTGTGCGTGAAAGAGAAGAGGAGGGGCGGTCGGATACTACCTGGGGACTTCGTCGGAGAAAAGGCAGACGACGGTGCTGCAGGTCATCGTCGAAGCCGAGGATAGGGGGCACCCTAAGACAAACGGAAAGTGCTGTTAGGTTCGTATGAGCTTGGAGATCATCATCGTGTCCACGGGGAGGAGCAGGGAGGTCTGGTTTTACCGGGGAACGTCGCCGCAGTTGGAGCAGACGGCGGTGTTGGCTCGGGGTAGATGTTGCCGACGCTCAAGGACACGCGCGAGCGAGCTGCGACTGCAGAAAGTTCCGCTGGGGAATGCTGATCACAGCTGCGTGCTCGAGGAGGCAGGAGGGGGCGTGTGTTGGCCGGAATCGGCGAGGAGGGTCGTCGGAGACAAAGGGAGTGTAGGGAAAAATTCTTCGGCCTGGGGGCATGACGAGGTGTGGTGACAGAGGGGAAAGGAGGAGGAGAGGGAGGTGATTTAACTGGCGTGGTCGCGGGGATTAATCGTCGAGCATTTGCAGTAATTACTCAGGAGTTAACGGCAGAAACGGCGGGAGGGCTTGATCCGCGTGGGTGGAGAAGAAGAACAGGAGGAGTGGGGTCGTCTCGTCAGCGAAAGAGGGGAAGGAGAAGTGGGTCCCGGTTGTCTGTGACTGAGTGGGTTCTTTCCGCGGTGAGAAAATGGTTGGCTCGGTGAGAGAGGTGGGGTAGGGTCCACCGGTCAGTGGGAAAGAAATGAGGGGGAGGGTCCACTGGTCATTCTCCTCGCGGGTAAGTTCCTGAGTGAGGAAAAAACGGTTCGGGGAGGGGAAGCTGGGCTGGAATGGCTTAGTGGGCTGGGCCTTTGCACTATTTTTTTTTTCTGCCTGAAACATTTTTCTTTTTCTATTTCTAATTTCTGTTTTGAAATTCAACCAACTATTCAAGCATTCAAACAACAATCAAACTTTTCATTTGAAAACAAAATATTTTATTTAAAGATCCAAAATAGTATTTCCAAAATATTTTATTTTCCTTTATTAAATGTTTTATCTTTTTAAATCCCTTTAGGATTATTTGTTCACCAATTGGTATGGGTTTTTGGTAAGGGCTTTATTAGCTTTGGAAATTCAATTTCCTTATCTTATTATATTCATAAGATTTTATTTATGGTTCCAAACTAAGTGAAACCAATCTCTATGGTCTTACTTGATCCTTTGTGAATATTTGTTGATCAATTTTGGTATGGATCAAATCCATGGATTTGGAGATAACTTGGAAATGGTTTTTATTCCATTAGGGCTTAGGGTTTTGGATTTATTTTCCAAGTGTTCAAATTTCCAGATACATTCATTGAGGAATGCATTTCTCTAGATTTGGATTTGTTGAATTCAAACTTTAACCAAAGTTTGTTCAGGATGGGATTTTAAGTTTCCTTTTAGAAACAAAAGTTTTCTTTTCACCCTGATTTTCAACAAAAAATTATTTTGTTTATTTATTTTTCACATTACAAGATTTGGAAAATCTTGGGATGTGACAATTCACCCTTAAAATAAATCCCGTCCTCGAGATTTGGGAAGGTTAGGGTTACAAGCAGGCTCAAACAACTAGGGTACTACCACCCTTAAATTTTTTTCCAACTAGACTACATGTTGGCCTTCTTGGAATCTTGGAAAACTTCTGCATAGTGCCCTTGTTTCCACACTTGACTCATGGGCCAAGATTGAGATTTTCCATAGGCTTGTTCAACTTGTTCATCATCTTTTCTGGACAATTGTTTGCATAATGGCCTAGTTCCTTGCATTTGAAACAAGTTATAAGTTTGAGGTCTTGAGGTGGCTTCTCTGGACAATATGATGCATAATGTCCTAACTCCTTGAAGTGTTTGCACATCACTTGGCTAATATCCTTCCTCATCTTGGGTTTCACTAGCTTTTGTTTGTCTTCTTGGCTCTTCTTCTTTTCTGGGCATTCACTGGCATAGTGTTCCATCTCTTTGCAATTGTAACATTGCAACTGGCTTTTGTCTTTCTTCTTCTTTTTGGGTCTCTCCAAAGCTAGGAGTTCTTCTAGTTCATGCTCTTCATGAGTGGGAGATCTTTCTCTCTTCTTGGGACATTGGTCTTCATGTTCCTTGGATGCATGTTCCTTGTATCCAAAAGTATTGCTAGCTTGGGTTCCTTCTAGAATAACATCTTTGTCATCCTTGTTGTCATTAGCTCTTTGGGAAAAGTTTTCTCTCATGTTGATCATTTGAGTAACCAATCCTTGCATCAATTGGGATTGAAGTTTCAAAATCCTTTGTATGCCTGGGTCTAGTCCATTGTTGTTGGCTAAAAGCTGAGTTGTCTCTTGGCTCAATTGGTTTTGGGTTGCTATAAGTTCTCTCATGTTGACCTCTTGGTTGTTGTTGTTGTCACCATCCTTGATGTTGGAGTCTCTTGGAGAAGTCATCTGTTTGGGTTGGGTTGGGGTTAGAATAGGCAAAAAGGTTTTTTCTAAGGAATCACTTCTAATCACACACATCACAATTCACAAAAGCAATGTGCAGGCAATCACAAACAAACATTCCACTCAAACAACAAGTTTCAAGCATATTTTTAGGCAAACAAAAATATTTTTGTTACACCACATAAGTTGGTGTGTTTGATTTTAACTATAAATGTTGGTCCATCTACATGGTTCACTTGAATTCTTTCCATACTTCTTTGGTTGATTCTTCTTTACTTGAGATCATGGTTTCCTTGGGAAAACTCCTTGGTTATAAAACTTCAAAGGTGATGATGGCTCCTTCTAAGTTGTGTTTCCTTAGTCTTCAAGTCTTGAGTAATACTTCTTGTCTCACTTGTAGTCTTTAGTGATATATAAGATTGAAGTCCTTGGTGTACATGCTGAAGATGTTGAAGTCATTAGAGTTGAAGAAGTTGAAGTAGTCCTTTGCACATGGTGTAGTCTTAGGTCGTAGGGTAGGTTTTTCCATCAAGTTGAAATAGAAGAGATGTAGAGTTGAAACCAAAATGGTTGAGGAAAGAGTTACAAGTGTTTTTGTAAATAATTTTTTGGAATAAGACAACTCCTATTTTTCTAAGGGTTTTTGTCCAATCCTAGGGTTACAAATCCTACAGGCAACACAATGCTCTGATACCATCTGTAAGGTCCCCAACCTTTAATAAGGTAGAGCCTCCTGTGTTTACAATGCTAGTCCCTGGATCAATAGCTAGCATCCACAGTTTAGATGTAATATCAAGAAACAAAGGTCATAATACAACTTTATAACCAGGAATAAAATGATTTTATTACATCAAACATAGCTCATTGGCTATTTACATTACTTTGCAGCGGAATAACTATAAGCATGGGGTCCTTCATCTTCAAAGTGCCACAGGCAGATGTTGGTTGTAGACTTTGTAATCCTAATCAATCAATCTTCACTAAAATCAATCAAACCTGCAACATTACAAGTTACAGCCACAAGGGTTAAACATTTGAATTGTATTGGCAAGTGATACTATGGTAGTATAGTGGAGTCTATCATCTATATGCATTTGGCTAAGTGGAGTTGAGGCTTGCATTGCTCAAAATATATTTTTCCTTAACTTTTGAAAACACTAAGTTTTTGTTTGGCACAAATCACCCAAGGCATCTACCAATCAAAGACTGAAGATCCTTTCCAAGGCATCTACCAATCAAAGACTGAAGATCCTTTAACCCTTGTTCACCCACATAATTTTAACTTAGAAATTGGGATGAGGAGATTCTTGATAGCTTCCATGTCTTGATGCTCAAATTGTCCTTTACCAGGGACATGGCTAAGTACTTAGATTTTACACTCTGCAGAGGTGGTGCACTTTCCCCACAAGACTTGGTTTCCCAAGACAAGATCTTTCAGAAGCCTTTCCTTAGTCAAATGGACGTGTTCCAACCTATCATTCCCTCTACCACCAACTGTCCAAGAGACTAAGTTCTAGCAACCTATATGATCATGGCAGAGCCCATATTGCCAAGTGGTTGCACTTGAAGCTTCTCAACATTTGACATCTCAAATCTCTTTGTTCCTGGGTGGCCATCCACAAGTGAGATACAAGCCAAGTCCATGGCCTTGTGAACCACTCAACACAAACCATTCCTTCCATTCCACCCAGGTGATTCATTCACTTAGTTGTTTTATTAAACAAAACATAAGTCCACAGACTTAGAAATTTTTCCATAGCATGAATATATATTCCACCCTTGTTTTCTATTAGCTAAGCTAAGCATGAAAGTAGTAGGAATCTTAACTTAGGAAATTTCTTCTAAGGCTTCATCTACTAGGTTTTCCCATAGCAAGGTCTATACTTAGCAAAAATCCATGCAAGATTTACTTAGCAAAAATACTAATGCATAGTGAAAGAAATGGGACAAAATATATGAAGCATCACTTGCCTTTTTGGTAGAGGGTAGAGGTTCAATCCTTGTCCTTGCAACAATCACACTCTTCAAGTCACTACAGTTCAATCAAGCAAGGTACAAACTCAATCTACCAATCAAGCAAAACAACACACATAAAATGACAAAGTCAAAGTAATGCATGCAAACATGCCAAGCTTTGTTTTGTTTGAAAAAGTGGTTCCTAGTGGGTCATAGACATTTGAAAACACCTAATTGGTCATTTTGTAAAGTGGCAAAGTCATTTGCAAAAGGTTTCATTTCATAAACCATTTTCAAAATAAAGTATCATTTTATGTGGTGTAGAAATATTTTTACTAAGGCATTAACCTATAGGGTTCACCAAGTATGTTTTCAAATCACAAAACTTGGGTTTTGGAGTTAGTGAGTTTAAAACAAAACATTTCTCAAAGATTTTCCTTCAAAATCAATTTTAATAAATAAACCACATTTCTATTTGACTAGAAATGGTTTTAAATCAAGGAATCCTTATTTTGTTTCACCAAATGAGTTGCTATTGCAAAACTTGGTGTTTGGGTCAGTAGGTTTGGTCTAAACCATTTTCCCAAAGTTTTTTTTACTCAAAAACATTTTCATAAACAAATCAATAGTTTTAATTAGCTAGAAATGGATTAAACCAATTAATCCATTCTAATCTTTTCCAAATTCATTTTTCCAAAACATGGGTTGGTTCCTAGGGTCAGTAAGGTCACAACAAAACATTTTGCAAAGGTTTTAACCCTAAAAACATTTTTAAACAATTTTTCTAATCTAAACTAGCACACAAAAGAATCTGCAAAAACAAACAAACAAACAGATACTATTTGCTAAACCAAGGGCAGGGTTGGCTAGGGCTTGCTCTCCTGAATCCAACGACATAAAATTTGTAATTTTTGGACGTGTGGATTCAAAGTTACAAGGGTTTGAAAATGGCATTTAAATCTGGTTTCTAAATCTGTTTCAATCAAACACTGGCCACGTGTCGCTGTCTCATTGGCTGATACCGGTTCGGGGTGGATCACGCTGCAGACCGTTGGATCTAAGTAGATCGTATGGTCCAGAGAGCGTACCCATTCGCGTTAAGTGAAACTATCGTAGCCAATGGATCTGCATCTAACGGTCGCTGCGCGTTTGACCTAAAAGGAGTAGCGGCTACGGGCGGCGGAGCTGTCGATTACGGCCGATGTCTGAGGAGGTGAGGGAGAAAGGGGAGATGCTCACCGGGCTCAGGGGGTCACGGCGATGCTCGGGGATGTGTTGGTCGGGCGAGGGGCGCTCTGGTACGACTACGATTGCTCGCCGGAGTGGAGGACGGCGTCGGGTGCGTCAGGTGGTCGTCGTGGACGGTGCTGTGGTTCACCCCAAGGCAAGGCGAAGACACGGTTAGATGCGCAGGACTCAGGCAAGGTCGTGTGCGTGAAAGAGAAGAGGAGGGGCGGTCGGATACTACCTGGGGACTTCGTCGGAGAAAAGGCAGACGACGGTGCTGCAGGTCATCGTCGAAGCCGAGGATAGGGGGCACCCTAAGACAAACGGAAAGTGCTGTTAGGTTCGTATGAGCTTGGAGATCATCATCGTGTCCACGGGGAGGAGCGGGGAGGTCTGGTTTTACCGGGGAACGTCGCCGCAGTTGGAGCAGACGGCGGCGCTGGCTCGGGGTAGATGTTGCCGACGCTCAAGGACACGCGCGAGCGAGCTGCGACTGCAGAAAGTTCCGCTGGGGAATGCTGATCACAGCTGCGTGCTCGAGGAGGCAGGAGGGGGCGTGTGTTGGCCGGAATCGGCGAGGAGGGTCGTCGGAGACAAAGGGAGTGTAGGGAAAAATTCTTCGGCCTGGGGGCATGACGAGGTGTGGTGACAGAGGGGAAAGGAGGAGGAGAGGGAGGTGATTTAACTGGCGTGGTCGCGGGGATTAATCGTCGAGCATTTACCGGTAATTACTCCGAGGAGTTAACGGCAGGAAACGGCCGGGGGAGGGCGCGGTCCTCGCGTGGGTGGAGAAGAAGAACAGGAGGAGTGGGGTCGTCTCGTCAGCGAAAGAGGGGAAGGAGAAGTGGGTCCCGGTTGTCTGTGACTGAGTGGGTTCTTTCCGCGGTGAGAAAATGGTTGGCTCGGTGAGAGAGGTGGGGTAGGGTCCACCGGTCAGTGGGAAAGAAATGAGGGGGAGGGTCCACTGGTCATTCTCCTCGCGGGTAAGTTCCTGAGTGAGGAAAAAACGGTTCGGGGAGGGGAAGCTGGGCTGGAATGGCTTAGTGGGCTGGGCCTTTGCACTATTTTTTTTCTGCCTGAAACATTTTTCTTTTTCTATTTCTAATTTCTGTTTTGAAATTCAACCAACTATTCAAGCATTCAAACAACAATCAAACTTTTCATTTGAAAACAAAATATTTTATTTAAAGATCCAAAATAGTATTTCCAAAATATTTTATTTTCCTTTATTAAATGTTTTATCTTTTTAAATCCCTTTAGGATTATTTGTTCACCAATTGGTATGGGTTTTTGGTAAGGGCTTTATTAGCTTTGGAAATTCAATTTCCTTATCTTATTATATTCATAAGATTTTATTTATGGTTCCAAACTAAGTGAAACCAATCTCTATGGTCTTACTTGATCCTTTGTGAATATTTGTTGATCAATTTTGGTATGGATCAAATCCATGGATTTGGAGATAACTTGGAAATGGTTTTTATTCCATTAGGGCTTAGGGTTTTGGATTTATTTTCCAAGTGTTCAAATTTCCAGATACATTCATTGAGGAATGCATTTCTCTAGATTTGGATTTGTTGAATTCAAACTTTAACCAAAGTTTGTTCAGGATGGGATTTTAAGTTTCCTTTTAGAAACAAAAGTTTTCTTTTCACCCTGATTTTCAACAAAAAATTATTTTGTTTATTTATTTTTCACATTACAAGATTTGGAAAATCTTGGGATGTGACAGGCTACCACCCTTAAAATAAATCCCGTCCTCGAGATTTGGGAAGGTTAGGGTTACAAGCAGGCTCAAACAACTAGGGTACTACCACCCTTAAATTTTTTTCCAACTAGACTACATGTTGGCCTTCTTGGAATCTTGGAAAACTTCTGCATAGTGCCCTTGTTTCCACACTTGACTCATGGGCCAAGATTGAGATTTTCCATAGGCTTGTTCAACTTGTTCATCATCTTTTCTGGACAATTGTTTGCATAATGGCCTAGTTCCTTGCATTTGAAACAAGTTATAAGTTTGAGGTCTTGAGGTGGCTTCTCTGGACAATATGATGCATAATGTCCTAACTCCTTGAAGTGTTTGCACATCCTTGGCTAATATCCTTCCTCATCTTGGGTTTCACTAGCTTTTGTTTGTCTTCTTGGCTCTTCTTCTTTTCTGGGCATTCACTGGCATAGTGTTCCATCTCTTTGCAATTGTAACATTGCAACTGGCTTTTGTCTTTCTTCTTCTTTTTGGGTCTCTCCAAAGCTAGGAGTTCTTCTAGTTCATGCTCTTCATGAGTGGGAGATCTTTCTCTCTTCTTGGTACATTGGTCTTCATGTTCCTTGGATGCATGTTCCTTGTATCCAAAAGTATTGCTAGCTTGGGTTCCTTCTAGAATAACATCTTTGTCATCCTTGTTGTCATTAGCTCTTTGGGAAAAGTTTTCTCTCATGTTGATCATTTGAGTAACCAATCCTTGCATCAATTGGGATTGAAGTTTCAAAATCCTTTGTATGCCTGGGTCTAGTCCATTGTTGTTGGCTAAAAGCTGAGTTGTCTCTTGGCTCAATTGGTTTTGGGTTGCTATAAGTTCTCTCATGTTGACCTCTTGGTTGTTGTTGTTGTCACCATCCTTGATGTTGGAGTCTCTTGGAGAAGTCATCTGTTTGGGTTGGGTTGGGGTTAGAATAGGCAAAAAGGTTTTTTCTAAGGAATCACTTCTAATCACACACATCACAATTCACAAAAGCAATGTGCAGGCAATCACAAACAAACATTCCACTCAAACAACAAGTTTCAAGCATATTTTTAGGCAAACAAAAATATTTTTGTTACACCACATAAGTTGGTGTGTTTGATTTTAACTATAAATGTTGGTCCATCTACATGGTTCACTTGAATTCTTTCCATACTTCTTTGGTTGATTCTTCTTTACTTGAGATCATGGTTTCCTTGGGAAAACTCCTTGGTTATAAAACTTCAAAGGTGATGATGGATCCTTCTAAGTTGTGTTTCCTTAGTCTTCAAGTCTTGAGTAATACTTCTTGTCTCACTTGTAGTCTTTAGTGATATATAAGATTGAAGTCCTTGGTGTACATGCTGAAGATGTTGAAGTCATTAGAGTTGAAGAAGTTGAAGTAGTCCTTTGCACATGGTGTAGTCTTAGGTCGTAGGGTAGGTTTTTCCATCAAGTTGAAATAGAAGAGATGTAGAGTTGAAACCAAAATGGTTGAGGAAAGAGTTACAAGTGTTTTTGTAAATAATTTTTTGGAATAAGACAACTCCTATTTTTCTAAGGGTTTTTGTCCAATCCTAGGGTTACAAATCCTACAGGCAACACAATGCTCTGATACCATCTGTAAGGTCCCCAACCTTTAATAAGGTAGAGCCTCCTGTGTTTACAATGCTAGTCCCTGGATCAATAGCTAGCATCCACAGTTTAGATGTAATATCAAGAAACAAAGGTCATAATACAACTTTATAACCAGGAATAAAATGATTTTATTACATCAAACATAGCTCATTGGCTATTTACATTACTTTGCAGCGGAATAACTATAAGCATGGGGTCCTTCATCTTCAAAGTGCCACAGGCAGATGTTGGTTGTAGACTTTGTAATCCTAATCAATCAATCTTCACTAAAATCAATCAAACCTGCAACATTACAAGTTACAGCCACAAGGGTTAAACATTTGAATTGTATTGGCAAGTGATACTATGGTAGTATAGTGGAGTCTATCATCTATATGCATTTGGCTAAGTGGAGTTGAGGCTTGCATTGCTCAAAATATATTTTTCCTTAACTTTTGAAAACACTAAGTTTTTGTTTGGCACAAATCACCCAAGGCATCTACCAATCAAAGACTGAAGATCCTTTCCAAGGCATCTACCAATCAAAGACTGAAGATCCTTTAACCCTTGTTCACCCACATAATTTTAACTTAGAAATTGGGATGAGGATATTCTTGATAGCTTCCATGTCTTGATGCTCAAATTGTCCTTTACCAGGGACATGGCTAAGTACTTCGATTTTACACTCTGCAGAGGTGGTGCACTTTCCCCACAAGACTTGGTTTCCCAAGACAAGATCTTTCAGAAGCCTTTCCTTAGTCAAATGGACGTGTTCCAACCTATCATTCCCTCTACCACCAACTGTCCAAGAGACTAAGTTCTAGCAACCTATATGATCATGGCAGAGCCCATATTGCCAAGTGGTTGCACTTGAAGCTTCTCAACATTTGACATCTCAAATCTCTTTGTTCCTGGGTGGCCATCCACAAGTGAGATACACAAGCCAAGTCCATGGCCTTGTGAACCACTCAACACAAACCATTCCTTCCATTCCACCCAGGTGATTCATTCACTTAGTTGTTTTATTAAACAAAACATAAGTCCACAGACTTAGAAATTTTTCCATAGCATGAATATATATTCCACCCTTGTTTTCTATTAGCTAAGCTAAGCATGAAAGTAGTAGGAATCTTAACTTAGGAAATTTCTTCTAAGGCTTCATCTACTAGGTTTTCCCATAGCAAGGTCTATACTTAGCAAAAATCCATGCAAGATTTACTTAGCAAAAATACTAATGCATAGTGAAAGAAATGGGACAAAAGATATGAAGCATCACTTGCCTTTTTGGTAGAGGGTATAGGTTCACTCCTTGTCCTTGCAACAATCACACTCTTCAAGTCACTACAGTTCAATCAAGCAAGGTACAAACTCAATCTACCAATCAAGCAAAACAACACATAAAATGACAAAGTCAAAGTAATGCATGCAAACATGCCAAGCTTTGTTTTGTTTGAAAAAGTGGTTCCTAGTGGGTCATAGACATTTGAAAACACCTAATTGGTCATTTTGTAAAGTGGCAAAGTCATTTGCAAAAGGTTTCATTTCATAAACCATTTTCAAAATAAAGTATCATTTTATGTGGTGTAGAAATATTTTTACTAAGGCATTAACCTATAGGGTTCACCAAGTATGTTTTCAAATCACAAAACTTGGGTTTTGGAGTTAGTGAGTTTAAAACAAAACATTTCTCAAAGATTTTCCTTCAAAATCAATTTTAATAAATAAACCACATTTCTATTTGACTAGAAATGGTTTTAAATCAAGGAATCCTTATTTTGTTTCACCAAATGAGTTGCTATTGCAAAACTTGGTGTTTGGGTCGATGAGGTTTGGTCTAAACCATTTTCCCAAAGTTTTTTTTACTCAAAAACATTTTCATAAACAAATCAATAGTTTTAATTAGCTAGAAATGGATTAAACCAATTAATCCATTCTAATCTTTTCCAAATTCATTTTTCCAAAACATGGGTTGGTTCCTAGGGTCAGTAAGGTCACAACAAAACATTTTGCAAAGGTTTTAACCCTAAAAACATTTTTAAACAATTTTTCTAATCTAAACTAGCACACAAAAGAATCTGCAAAAACAAACAAACAAACAGATACTATTTGCTAAACCAAGGGCAGGGTTGGCTAGGGCTTGCTCTCCTGAATCCAACGACATAAAATTTGTAATTTTTGGACGTGTGGATTCAAAGTTACAAGGGTTTGAAAATGGCATTTAAATCTGGTTTCTAAATCTGTTTCAATCAAACACTGGCCACGTGTCGCTGTCTCATTGGCTGATACCGGTTCGGGGTGGATCACGCTGCAGACCGTTGGATCTAAGTAGATCGTATGGTCCAGAGAGCGTACCCATTCGCGTTAAGTGAAACTATCGTAGCCAATGGATCTGCATCTAACGGTCGCTGCGCGTTTGACCTAAAAAGAGCGGCGCTGCGGTGGCTACCGGCGGCGGAGCTGTCGGTCAATGACGGTGCCGATGATACAGGAGGTGAGGGAGAAAGGGGAGATGCTCACCGGGTTCAGGGGGTCACGGCGATGCTCGGGGATGTGTTGGTCGGGCGAGGGGCGCTCTGGTATGACTGCGATTGCTCGCCGGAGTGGAGGACGGCGTCGGGTGCGTCAGGTGGTCGTGACGGCTTGTGGTTCACCCCAAGGCAAGCGAAGACACGGTTAGATGCGCAGGACTCGAGCAAGGTCGTGTGCGTGAAAGAGAAGAGGAGGCGGTCGGATACTACACAGGGACTTCACGGAGAAAAGGCGGGGCAGTCTGCGCAGGTCATCGTCGAAGCCGAGGATAGGGGGCACCCTAAGACAAACGAAAAGTGCTGTTAGGTTCGTATGAGCTTGGAGATCATCATCGTGTCCACGGGGAGGAGCGGGGAGGTCTGGTTTTACCGGGGAACGTCGCCGCAGTTGGAGCAGACGGCGGTGCTGGCTCGGGGTAGATGTTGCCGACGCTCAAGGACACGCGCGAGCGAGCTGCGACTGCAGAAAGTTCCGCTGGGGAATGCTGATCACAGCTGCGTGCTCGAGGAGGCAGGAGGGGGCGTGTGTTGGCCGGAATCAGCGAGGAGGGTCGTCGGAGACAAAGGGAGTGTAGGGAAAAATTCTTCGGCCTGGGGGCATGACGAGGTGTGGTGACAGAGGGGAAAGGAGGAGGAGAGGGAGGTGATTTAACTGGCGTGGTCGCGGGGATTAATCGTCGAGCATTTACCGGTAATTACTCCGAGGAGTTAACGGCAGAAACGGCCGGGGAGGGCAGTCCTCGCGTGGGTGGAGAAGAAGAACAGGAGGAGTGGGGTCGTCTCGTCAGCGAAAGAGGGGAAGGAGAAGTGGGTCCCGGTTGTCTGTGACTGAGTGGGTTCTTTCCGCGGTGAGAAAATGGTTGGCTCGGTAAGAGAGGTGGGGTAGGGTCCACCGGTCAGTGGGAAAGAAATGAGGGGGAGGGTCCACTGGTCATTCTCCTCGCGGGTAAGTTCCTGAGTGAGGAAAAAACGGTTCGGGGAGGGGAAGCTGGGCTGGAATGGCTTAGTGGGCTGGGCCTTTGCACTATTTTCTTTTCTGCCTGAAACATTTTTCTTTTTCTATTTCTAATTTCTGTTTTGAAATTCAACCAACTATTCAAGCATTCAAACAACAATCAAACTTTTCATTTGAAAACAAAATCTTTTATTTAAAGATCCAAAATAGTATTTCCAAAATATTTTATTTTCCTTTATTAAATGTTTTATCTTTTTAAATCCCTTTACGATTATTTGTTCACCAATTGGTATGGGTTTTTGGTAAGGGCTTTATTAGCTTTGGAAATTCAATTTCCTTATCTTATTATATTCATAAGATTTTATTTATGGTTCCAAACTAAGTGAAACCAATCTCTATGGTCTTACTTGATCCTTTGTGAGTATTTGTTGATCAATTTTGGTATGGATCAAATCCATGGATTTGGAGATAACTTGGAAATGGTTTTTATTCCATTAGGGCTTAGGGTTTTGGATTTATTTTCCAAGTGTTCAAATTTCCAGATACATTCATTGAGGAATGCATTTCTCTAGATTTGGATTTGTTGAATTCAAACTTTAACCAAAGTTTGTTCAGGATGGGATTTTAAGTTTCCTTTTAGAAACAAAAGTTTTCTTTTCACCCTGATTTTCAACAAAAAATTATTTTGTTTATTTATTTTTCACATTACAAGATTTGGAAAATCTTGGGATGTGACATTATCCCATTTGATGTGCAACTGCAGGTGGATCTTCAACCCTGGATTATCTCCATCCATTGATTCAAACCCGTTATAAAGTAAACTAGATTGGTCCATTCAACTAAGGTAAAACAAACAAACAAAGTCTTGCAGACGTGTACTTTTTTATTACCTTTTAGTAGTGCTTTCGGAGGTTCGATTAAACCTAGGTCTTCTAGGGAAAAAGCTATTATACTACATCCGTGAATCTTGATCGAAGGTATCAACCCTTTTTCTAGCGCCGTTGCTGGGGAAGCAATTTCACTATCCTGGTGAGGTCATTAGAGACCTTGTTTTTAGTTTTATTATTAGTGTAGTTTAGTTATTGTTATTAGTTTACTTTCTTGTTATCTATTTGAAAACCCCCAAAAATTAGCTACTTGTTAGTTGTTTTCATTACTTAAAAATTACCAAAAAGATAAGAGCCATGGCTCAAAAGAGATTAGGGGAGTATGCTACTCCCACTGATGATTTTATTCGTGCACCCATCACTCAGCCCGTAGTTGATGCGGAAACATATGAGATAAAACCTAACCTTTTAAGTTTGGTTCAACAAAACCAATTTGGGGGTTCATCCGCTGAAGATTCAGGATTGCACTTAAATACTTTAACTAAAATTTGTGACATGATGTGTATTAAGGATGTAGATCCAAATGTTGTTAAGATAAGATTGTTTCCTTTCTCTCTTAGAGTAAAGGCCAAGGATTGGTTACTAGTTCTACCAAAGGGCACTATTAAATCTTGGGAGGAATGCACTAATTTGTTTATGACTAATTTCCCCCTAGCTAAGCCTATGCAGCTAAGATCCAACATTACAAGCTTTAGACAAGAAGACCATGATCCACTAGTGCTTGCGTGGGAAAGGATGAAAGAAGCCGTAATGAACTGTCCTAATCATGGGATGGAAGAGTGGCATATATTGCATTTATTTTATAATGGTCTTCACCCAATGTCTAAGTCTATGCTAGATACTACAGTAGGAGGAACGATCATGGGAACGCATGTGAGTGTTGTAAAGAAGTTACTTGATGATATGCAAAATAACCATGCCCAATGGCATGTGGAAAGAACCTCAAAGCGAGTAAGTTCAGTTACTGAGGTAAACAATGAGGAGCTTACATCTAAGGTATATGAGTTGCTTAGCTTAGTAAAGGGTAAGGAAGATGCTCCAAGTTAATGCTATCACTACCGATGTTAATGATGTTCATTTTATAGCTCGCACTCCTTTTAATCCTGCATGGAAAAATAATTATGCTTCTAATGTTCAAAAATATCATGCTAATTCTGCAGGAGCTCCTTATAATAATTATGATAATACTAATGGAGCAAACCATGGCAATCTACCGTTTGAGCAAACCGTTAGAACATTTATACAAGCTCGAACCAAGCAAAATAATATGCTTATTAAGATTACGGAGAACCATGAAAGTAGTATAGGAAGATTATCTAACTAGGTCGTTGCAATTAGAAATGATGTGTAGGCTCTACAGGAAAGAACAAAGACCGTGGAGGCTCAACTGGGTAAGGTAGCCGAGAGCCAATCTCTCATACTAGCAAAGTTTGCTGGAAAACCCGAGCCAAATCTGGTAGAAGACCTCAAAATGATGAGGGTGGTAACCAATGATGAAAAATCTGAAGAGATGGATTATAGCAACGCGCCAACACAAAAATATATCATGGAAGATATATTGAAGATGTACACCGTTAAGAATCCAGGTATAGAACAAGGTAATGATGCTATGTACCAATAATTTATACAACAAGTAGCATCTAAGGTTCTTGATTTAGAGATAGAGTACAAAATACTAGTTGATAAGCTTCCAGCTAAGATAGATTATATATTTGAGCCCACTATTAAAATTAAGTTGGGAGTTAATGAGATATCCACACTATGTGATCTTGGTGCAAGCGTCTCAACGATTTCCAAAAGCCTATTCGATAAGTTAAACTTGGGGCCATTTTTTACAACTGAATTTAGACTCCATCTAGCCGATTCAACTTATAAATAAGTTGTTGGGATAAATAAAAATATAGTTATTGAAATTAAAGGTAGTCCCGCTCTTATTGATCTTGTTATTGTGCACATGCCTAATGACCCACAAGTATAGGGGGTGTATCACAGTATTTTCGATAAGTAAGAGTGTCAAACCAAACGAGGAGCAGAAGGTGCTGGCTAGTGGTATGGATCAGGAATTCTCTGCAAATACTTAGCAAACAGATTTTTAGGTTTTTTTGATAATGTAAGTAAACAAAGTACGAGTAAATAAAAGACAGTAAGAATAAATGCAGCAAGTGGCCCAATCCTTTATGCAGCAAAGGACAAGTCGATTGTATTACTTAAGATGACCAAACGTTCTCGAGGACACATGGAAAGACTGCCAAGTGCTTTCGCTTCATATAGTTGATTAATCTTCTTTAGCTTGCTAAGTGTTGTGTGGGTGAACCTGTGCTAATGTACCGACCTTCCTAGGACTAATACATACTTGTGATTATACCCCTTGCAAACATCCATAAGTACAAGAAAGTAATTAAGGTAGAAACCTAACCACAACTTTAAACTCTAAGACCCTTACGTCCCTTGTGCAATGGTTTACTAACGAGGGTTCAGGGTTCCGTCACTCCGGAAAGCCCTACGATTAGTAGCCAAATACACAATGCATTCCCCTAGGCCCATATAGGTGAAGTGTCATGTAGTCGACGTTCACATGACACCACTAGAAGAAGTACACCACAACTTAAATATCAAACTATTGAATCTTTCTCAACACTATTCCACTACTAACAACATGACTTCTCCCGTGTCCTCAAGAACAAAATGAACTACTCACAAGACATCATATGGATCATGATCAGAGATGGAATAATGATGTATAACAATCTGAACATAAACAATAATTCAACGGTTCACTCAATAGCATCAACTACAAAGAGTAATCAACACCGGGTAAGTTTCCCCTATGAACTACGCAAGATTCAACTCAATTGTTACAGCAATATGGATATGGTGATGAGGGTGCTGATGGTGATGATGGTGGTGATGATGATGATCCCGATGAAGTCCAGCTTGATGGTGGTGTTGATGGCGACGATCTTCCCTCTCCGGGAAGGAATTCCCCCGGCAGAAATCTGTCTGCCGGAGAGATCTTTCTCTCTCGGTGTTTTCCGCCCCGCAGAGGTGGTGGAATCTTTCTGTGGTCGCTCCCCGAGTCTTAGGGTTTCGGGAGGATAATATACGCTAGAGGGGAGAGCCAAAGGTGGGCCAGGGCGGCCACACCACCTGGTTGCGCGGCCTAGGGTGGCCCACGCCAGGGGGTGGTGTGGGCCCCCTGTGGCCCATCTCCACTCCCTCTCCTGGCTTCCTTCGTCTTCTAGAAAAATAGGATTTTCCATATATTTTCCCGGATTTTCTGATCTTCGCGAATTTTGCCTCCAAACAGCACCTTTTCCATCAGAATCCTGACTGTAGCGGTCCATGCTCCAAAAGTCATCAACCATGCAAAAACAGATGAAATAACATAAGTATCACCTCTTAATATGAAATATATCAATGAATAATAGTAAATTATGATATAGAATAGTGATGCAAAATGGATGTATCAACTCCCCCCAAGCTTAGACTTCGCTTGTCCCCAAGCGAAACTGAGCTCAATAAACATGGCCTCAGGTTTATGGAGTGAAGAGTCGATAAAAGAATACGGACAAGAAGCATCACATTCATCAATACATAGATCATAATAGAAGACAACTCACTATTATATAACTTAACTTGCAATAAGTAAAGGAAAAACAACAAAGATACATAAAGTGAATCATAATTGGTAATGGCAAACTTAGCGCTTTGTCGAAGAATAGTTGATAACTTGCTGGAGTTCACAAATAACTGGTTTTTGAATGATAGCTTTCAAAGTAGTAAACATCAAGATAAGAGCAAAGTGTAAAACAAGGAACATAAGAAACATGATTGAATAAATCATCATATGAATGAACGAAACACCACAACTCAAAATACTTGCTGAGATAGAAGGGAATAGGTTTACTGACTGAACTAAAAAGTAAAAAAAGGCCCTTCGTAGTGGGAAGCAGGGATTGCAAGTCTCATAAAGAGCTCCCAAAAATTATGATACTTACTAGCTTTCAGCTCTCATTTCCCCTATCATAGGCATCTTTAGGTGATTAAGGTTAAAGTGATCAAATATGAGGATATGCTTGACAAGTTGTAAATTGAGAATCTCATGTCCCTTGAATACGAGGGCCGCTCCTCATGCTACTCAAGTTTAGTCACCGGTAAGTTCTTGTCATTGTAAGCATATGTGTATCATAGAGAACCGCCAACGGGGTACCCCTTGCCCGATGATACGGAAGAATCCCCATATCAAAATGACAAGGCAAGCAGACAACAAGCATCTCAGCAATCTTCTTATTTACCATGGGAATATGGTGCTTTTTTCTCTCTTTCCTCTTTTCATAATCTCTTTTTTTCTTTTCTCTTTTTTCTCAATATCGGACTCTCTTTTTTTATAAGAAGAATGCTTCATAGATGCTCGTTATGGTTACAAGAGTTGAAGAAAACAAACAAACATACAAGTGATAAAAACAAACATGCAATCTTCCTTGGAAGCACAAAAGATCTTAACCAGAGAATACTAGACTTATGAGCAAATCAAGAAAGAAAGATGATGAAATTGTATTTTTCTTTAGAGTACTTTTTATCTTTTCAACTCTCAAAAGTAGTGTTGCTACTGACCAAGCCAGGTTTGCCAAAACCAACTAAATTAACTCAATGATCCCAAAGTGATACCAATACTAACAACAATATCAATCATATAACCACGAATTGAAAACTAATATAAGGCATGCAAAAGAGTAAATGATAGAACTTCTCATTAATATTCCATAACGGCAACTCACACCAAGGGATACATATCTAACGAGAGAGGGGACACTTCCATAATGCAAACCATCCTACATAATAACTTCTCTATTCATGATATGACTCTACTAATAAGGTAAAAAGATAGAAGATAGTGATGTGATACCGCGGCACTCCCCCAAGCTTGGAACAAACCAAGGGGATGCCAAACCTGATGACGAATTACTCCTTCGGTGGTGGTGGTATCCTCTCAATGAGCTTCTTGACCAATTTCCCCAAGTCCTCAATCTCGAAGGTGAGGGTACAAATCAACTCTGAGTTGTGCTTGATGCGGTGCATGATCATGTCAGATTGTGGATCCCAGCTCTTGTGATTCTTTTTCCTCTCTTCTTCCTTGCAGTCTTCTTTTCCTGCATGGTTATGGATAAAGGTAAGGAAGGGACTCTTGGTGCTTGGAGAAGGTGTCTGTGGTGCCAAACAGTGACGCGGAGGCTTCCCTCCAGTTGACATCCATAAAGTGCTTCTAGTCCTGGCAGGGTACGCCACCACTCCAATGCTTGCAATGGTAGTGCCGGTGTGCTTTGCCTCCTCTTCACCTTCACTCTTGATCTCCTTCTCCTGCCCAGGGTCTTGGAGGTCCTCCTCCATAGGCTCCTTTCCTTTATCCTTGGCGGACACCATTGTGCTTCTAAGCTTTCAAAGATAGTTCCTGGCAGAAACAGATTGAAACAAAAACACGACGAGAACACAATATACGAACCTCGGGAGATCCGGGGGGTTATATATTACAAAGTTTCACAACAAAAGGAAGGTACTGGGAGAAAATGGGTCGGAGACGGAGTCCGGAGTGGACACACCACCTGGTGGCGCGGCCAGGGGTGGGCCCGTGCCACAGGGTGGTGTGAGACACCCTGGCTCCGTTTCCGTCCCTCTTTCGCTTCGTAACTTTCCTTATTGACTAAAAATTGCAAAAATATAGTTGGATTGTATTTTCGTGGAACTTTTCTTGCCAGAACTGTTACTTATTTGAAAACAAACTCTGCAGGTCTCTGAATTTGGTATTTAGTAGATTCTTCTGGAGTCACCACTTGAATAACATCAATATCTTCATCTTCATACACTTATTACTTGAGTCATAAAACCTTTCTCTTCCTCATCACACCATTATCTCCACTACCTGGAAATTTCTTTTACACAAAACTTCACACAGTTCTCATAAGCAACATTAGTATAAGTGAAGTGATAAAACCTTTTGAATCCAACTTCAACTGAAAACCATCAAAACATAAGCTACTGTAGCAACTCCTTCCGAAGACCCAAAAAGAATTCAAAAAGGAAATCTATTAAAGAAGCAAATGAAAGAGTGGCAAAATCTGTCAAAACAGACCAGTAGGTAAAGATCAATTTTTTCGAAAATCTTATGTTGCTCAAATAAAAAAGTTCAAAACTAACGAAAGTTAAATAACAATCTGGCGCAGAAGCACAAAAAATTACAGATCAATCCGACATACAGAGATCTCTCACGAATTTTTACGGTGAAGCACAAAAATCTGTTTCGGGACAGCAACTTCCCCAAATATTACTTCTCTCTCATTAGAGGTTGATCTTGATACAAAAACCAAACAAAACGGATAAGGAGATGTTATTACCGAAGTAATAACTTACAAGACTCAAAGAAACACAAACAAACTGAAAGCAAAAACAAATTGGGTTGTCTCCCAAAGAGCTCTTTCTTTATAGCCATTAAGATGGGCATGATAATTTTGATGCTGCTCACTTGGGAATATGAATTGAAGTGAAAGAGAGCATTAAGAAGCAAAAATGCACGCATTTAAGTCTAACCCACTTCCTATGCAAGGGAATTTTGTAAACAAACAAGTTGTTGAAACCAGAGGCTACTAGCATAGGAAGGCAAAAGAAGTGCAACATAAAAACTTTCAGCATAAAACGAGGAAACTTGATATTAATGAGATGCATAAGAACACTTTTCCCTCTCTCATAGTAACTTTCAGTATCACGCATAAACTTAACAATGTAACTATCACAAGGACCATCGTAACACTGATCAATTATTCTAACAGAACACATAGGAATGCAAGCTCTCATAACACTACTTTGTGAGACAATATTAGAGGTATCCTTACAAAGGATAGTGTGTCCCTCTTCTACATATTTAGTGACAAAGTCTTTCACATTTGCTATTATAGGTTCATCATCCATTTGTTTATCAGGTTCAACAGCTTTATTTGTACTTTCATTAACCATACTAGCTATCATAGAATGTTCCTTTATCTTACATGGGAAAGGGATTTTCTCAATGTAAGGTTTAGGTAAGACATGATTAGTAGTATAAACTTCAGTATTTCTCGCAGGAACACTCTTAGCAACATCTTTATAAGGTTCATGATACTTATTCCACTTCTTTTTAGGCACTTCAATGTAGGAAGCAAAAGCCTTAAAATAAGAAGCAATAGCTTGAGAGTCTAGACCATAAGCATTACTAATATTTTGAAAGTCATTAGTTCCCATAAAAGATTCAATGCATTCATAATCATAATTTATACCTGACTTTCTTCCTTTGTCATTCTCCCATGCTTCAGCATTGTCTTGAATACGGTCCATAAGATCCCATTTAGCTTCTTCTTCCATGCGAGTGAATGATCCAGGACAAGAAGCATCCAATAAATCCTTGTCATGTAGAGGGAGCCTTGCATAAAAGTTATTGATAATGATATTGTTGGGGAGCTCATGAATGGGACATTTGAGCATTAGTAACTTCAATCTCCCCAAAGCTTTCATTAATTTACATGAAGGGAATGTGAGAATAGGAATACCATCTAGAGATCCTTTTCTAGTCCACTTCCCTAGGAAAAAGAAGGCCAAGCCTAAGGACGATGATGGTGTAATTAATTTAAAAGCAAACTACTTTTGAGTGGGCGTTCCACTTCACAAACCTAAGTGATTGCCATCGAGGTCAAGCTAATTGACCTTAACTAGAAGCGCTTCATGGGAGGCAACCCATGTGAAAATAAAATTTCTCTTTATATTTCCTATTATATTTTTATTGTGTTAGTTTTGTTTTTGTTTTGTTTTGTTTTAAATAAAGAGTGTTCAAGAAGACCTATGGAGAGAGGAGAAGAAATAAGGTAATCCTCTATGATTTTATTTTACTAACACATGGCTAATAAGTATTATTGGATCATTACTTAGTGTTTTTCTATTATCTAACCCTTTAATAAGAAGTGCAAAGGCGCACGGAGCTACTAATCAAAATCCTTGAGTTTTGTAGTTCATAGTGTTCTTAACGACCACTGGTACGGCCGGAGTGGACCGTACCGTGCGCCCGTACCACCTCAAGGCAAAGGGAGATAAAAATTTTGATACTTGCCGAAAGGAACAGTGTTGATAATGACCACTGGTACGGCCGAACGCGCCCGTACCGCGCGCCCATACTGTAGCCCTGAGAAAATATCAGATTTTAAGCAAAAGTCATCACAACGTTAATGACAAGTAGTACGGGCGTGCGCGACCTTACCGAGTGCACCGCCTAGGAGCAGTCATCGCTCCCAAGGTAAGTCACCCGGTACAGGCGGGCTCCGGCTGTACCGCCCGCCCATACCATGTACGCGGCCTCCATAAGCACCCCGAGGTGGTAACCTAAAAATCTCGAAATCAATTTTTCTCTTTCTTCTTCCTCCAAACTTCAAACCCCTCCATTGGATCTTCAAATTTACTCAATATTTCTTCGATTCTTTGCACTCACTCGATCTAAGGTATGATTCTCCTCCGATCCCCAACTTATTTGTGCAAAAGCTTCACTCAATCATTCATCATTGTCAATCTAGACATAGGTCTTGTTCTTTATTCAATCTTGATATTAAGTATGCTTAGCATTGTTTTTAGAGGAGTTTCTTTTGTAGTTAGTGTAGAGAATCACTTACACTATGTTTCTATTGGACCAAAAAGAATATTAGCAATCTTTATTTACTTTGTCTTGTTTTTATTTATTAGATGAACACGAGGAGTCACTTGGTTGTGGAATCCTCCGCACCACCCGTTGATATGTTAACCCTCGAGTCACTTGGCATCGAGTTCATCGAGGAGTTCTATCTGACCCGTTTCAATCGTCTCAATATTCGAGAGATCAAGCCCACCAAGTGGACATGTCCATGTATCGTGAACCAACTTGGCATTCGTGCTGATTTCGATTTATTTTGCAACAATGTTGATTTGTACAATTTTGACTTTCAGGATGTTGTGACATATCGCCGCTTGACGCTTGAGTTCTTCGGCACCTTGACACACACAGTGGATCCATATGGTTGTTCTGAGGAACAAAGGCCCGGATTTGATCGAATTAAATTCTGCCTTATGAAATGCGAGTATACTTTGACACTCAACCAATGGGCTCAATGCTTTGGGTTTACCAACAACACCATCGATGTATGTACAACTACCTTTGTTTTAGATCCTTCCCCGTCACAATATTTTAATTTGATGAGAATTCGTGGAAACACACCCAAGGGGAACCAAATTGATCATCCTGATATTCGATATTTATTCTATGTTATTGCTAACACATTGCAGGCATGTGGTGAGTTTACTAGAGTTAATGAGGATGACATGTTGATCCTCGCAAAAGCTACCCTTATCAATTGTAACTTAATGCCAAATTTGGGGGCTCTTCTTGTGTTTTACCTTAAGTATCAGGATCTTCAATCTCGAGGACCCATATGTGGAGGAGGACTTGTGACCATTCTTGCACGCGCACTCCACATCAACCTAGGTAACATCCAACCGTTGACTGGAGGTAACCGTCTCGGTCTTTCTACTCTAAGAGCATGTGGTATGATTTCTAAAAATCATGGTAGATATTTCTTCAATATACTTGGAGTGGATCACTTGATCCTAGCTCCTTTGGCTAACAGTTTATTCTCTATCAAGGATGGATGTTTGCGTTATGATGCGCAGGTTGAAGCTAATCTACCCCAACAAGAAATACCCGTGGGAAGAGGAGATGAAGAAGTAAAACAAGGAGGACCCGAACAAGATGTGCAGCCACCAAACTACTACACCACCGTTGAAGATATATATGCACTCGTGAACAACCTCTCCATCAACCTTCGAGATGCCACTGCAAGCCTCGCCACCTAGTTCCATGATTGGAGCAGCCAATGAAACGTGGGAGATTATCCACCGCCACCACAATGAGCAATAGAAGGGCTTGCAAAAGCCTAAGCTTTGGGATGTGCTCCCCTGACAAATTTATTTGTATAATAACGAGGTTGTACTCTAGCTCCTTGGGAGCTTTGAAACACTTGTGTTGGCTTGTTCCAACACTTTGCTTTTTTTCCTTTACTTTTTTAATTTGCTTTAGTTTTAGTTTATTTGTTTTTATTTTCTTAAACCCTTGCTTGGTTGTAAGCTCTTTTCTATTCTTTAATCCCTATCCTCAAAAATAAAAAAAGATTTTCCTGTTTACTTTGCCTCTTTGCTTGAATATCATTTCGAGAGTAATCGTGTTTGAGTTTTGAAGGAACACATCCCTATAAGGAACAGGATCATGAAGTTACTTATGAGAGGTATGTCCTATGTCTCCCACTTATGAAGTTTGAATTGTTTATCTTAGTTGGTTGATTTGCTAAGATGCCATGCCAGTGGGAAGTAATTTAATATGGTTAGAGTAAGGCATTTTATTGGTATGATGTGTAGTTGTTGAAGCTCTTGCTCTAGTTCTTTTAGTTAACCGAGTCTTGCCTTGGAAATAATAATGCCAAACAAGTACAATAAGAAAAAGTCTGAAATTTACATCTTGTTTGATGAATGATTATCTTGAGAGTATACCCTTGATGATACTTAACCCTATAGATATTATGATAGTCTTGATGACACTCACGAAAGGAGTTGTTTGATTGAAATAAAGTCTAGTGGTAATTGTGATGGATGCCAAAGCTAACCTTGTGGATCAAACCGCGGTACTAGCTCAAAAAAAAGAGAAAGAGAAAGAAGTGAGACAACTTTGTTCTATGTCTCTAATGTACACCTTTGGGATGCCAACAACTCCGCTAGCTTTTGAACGATGTATGGTATAACCATGGATTTTGGCTATGAGTTGATGACATGAGTGGCATCCGTGTCAATTATGGGCAAAAGTATTGGTACTCTCAAAGGTTGTGCAAACACTTGCAAAAGAAACAACCAACGATCCTTAAAAACAAAAGAAAGAAAGAAAAAACATATCTATGAGGATCCACATAACAAGTCCTTGGCATGGTCCCATTGCTACTTTACGAATTTTTCTTGAAAGACAATGATTGGATTAGAAGTGTTTTAGATATACTTGATTTATTGATGAGGGTGTAAATAAGACACTTCATTGTTATATTACTTGGGACATGAAACTCTCTTACTCAATTATGCTATTTTAAACATCCTAGTGTTCCTTGGCAAGCTGAGAGTTAATTAGAGGAATTGGATTGATTGCTACACTTCTAGTTACTTATACTTATATTAAACTTTACTTTGATTATCTTGACTTACCGAGGCTTGTATAGTATTCTTGTCATTTCTCTAACTTTGATAAGCTTCGCAAATGAATGAAGTGTTGAGCACATACGACTACCGACTGTAAGTGAACTCCTATTCTTGTTGTTTTAAGTTTAAACACTTAATTCCTTATAGTTCTTTTGGTTCTTCTTGCTCGAGGATGATCAAGGTTTGAGATTTGGGGAAGTTGATGGCTCGGATTTTTGCCAGTCCACTACGTTTAAACGTTGTTTTTGGTCAAGCAATTGCCAAAGAAACTCTCAACTCTTGTCACTAATGACTAATAATTGCAAAGATATGCAAATACCTTCTTTGATTTATGTTGTGCAGGAAATCACGACTTTTAAAGCAAAATAAGGAGTCATAATGAAGGATTTTTAGGAAGTACACATGGCCAAGTAATTGGAGAAGCGTTCAAAGAAGAATTAACGACCCTCGGTAAAGCCTGTGGTCCGCGGTACCGCCTGCATCACCGGTACCAGGTGGAGACGGCTTCGCCTCGTCAAACCCTACAACTTTCGGGAAGATGCCTATATATTTCGAGGCTCCAGCCGCCGGCCAGAGAGCTGCCATTCTCAGATTGCATCACAACGCCACCAAAGGAGATCCATACCATTGTTCATCCATTGTTCATCACTTCCCCCATACATCCACTAGCCATAGCCATTGCTTTGTACTTTAGATCTCCTTGTGATTTGGCGACCATTGTAAGAATATTTGATTTCAATCTAAGTATTTGCATGATGTTTTCTATCTCCGATCTATTTGTTACGAGTGAGTAGTCCTCACGGGCTGCGGGTTGGGGAGAAACCTCGCAACAATTTTGTGCATCTAGATCATGGGAGAATTGTATTTTCATTGAGATTGTGATTTGTATCTTTTTTTTCTTCGTCTCTTGTCTCGATCTGTGGACTTGTAGGTATCCAACATCCCATAGATTAATAAAGGCTTGAGGTGAGATACTTGGCTAGCGGCAATCTCATAGGAACCTTAGTGATAGAAAGGGTAGTACGGTCTTTTCTTAGCACCCCATTCGGGATCAACAACAACATCACCACTTAAAGCTTTGATATGTGTTTTGCACTTAATAATCGTTTGTAACCCGTGGCTTCGGTGTACTCTTGATTGGATTAAAAGTCTATTGTTATGCCTGCTGCATCACGGGGGCTCTAGAATATTAGGATGTGTTACCCACAAGAGATTATCTCGATACAAACATTATACATGAGTATGCTTATTATTATCTTTTATCCCATTTGATGTGCAGCTGCAGGTGGATCTTCAACCTGGCCTATCTCCATCCATTGATTCAAACCCATTATAAAGTAAACTATATTGGTTCGGTCAACTAAGGTAAAATGAACAAACAAAGTCTTGTAGATGTGTCCTTTTTTATTACCTTTTAGCAGTTCTTTCCGAGGTTCGATTAAACCTAGGTCTTCTAGGGAAAAAGCTATTATACCACATCCGTGAATCCGGATAGAAGGAATCAATAGCCACCTAGTTAAGGTCATGGCGGTTAATTTGATCAAAGTAGAAGCGGGAGATAGTGATTAAACATGATCTCACTGTCGAAGGATTAAGTTACTGTGCTTCTCTAGATATTGCAACATTGAACTTGTGACTGGATCACATTACAATTCTACAGTCGGGTGTGTCCATCACTTCATTTAGTGACCTCGTTGTTAGGTGAATGTTTTATGTCAAGGCCATGATCAATGAACTAGTACTAGAGGATATTAGGGACCTGGTTGTTTATATACCACACATGTATTTATGTTCCCGCTAAATACAATTATAGCATGATACAAAACTATTATGAACACATAGAGATGTAACAATAAAACACTTTATTTATTGGCCTCTAGGGCATATCTCCTTCAGTCTCCCACTTGCACTAGAGTACAATTATACTAGTTTATAATAGGAAGTGATCTAACACCAATAGCATCCTGGTGTTGACAAGCTTTGCTTGTGGAAGATACTTAGTGAATGGATCAGCCACATTCACATCAGTATGTACTTTACAAATTCTAATGTTACCCTTAGCAACAAACTCTCTTATTACATTTTAACATCGGTCTATGTGCATGGTCGTGGAGTGGAACCTCTGATCCTTTGCATGCGTAATGGCCCCATGTTTCACAGTAGACACATAAAGGTTCTTGCACGCTTGGGAACGCTCCAAGTTCAATGATGAACTTCCTCATCCATATAGCTTCATTAGCTGCATATGCGGTAGCCTTATATTCCGACTCACTGAGCCTTGCTTCCCGCTCCTCCAGCTCACCGCACCACCATTAACCATGAACATGTACCCTGTTTGAGATTTCCTGTCATCTGGATCAATGGAGAAGCTTTCATCCATGTAATCTGTCACAACAAGTTCTTCACGTCCTCCATAGACTAAAAGCATATCCTTAGTTATTCTCAAGTACTTGAGGATATTCTTAACTGCATTCCAATGGACCGTCCCTAGGTTGCTTTGGAAACAGCTCATCAAGCTAAGAGCCAAGGCTACATCTAGTTTGGTACTCAGCAGGGCATACATGATGGAGCCAATGGCCAAGGCATATGGAACACCTCTCATTGCTTCCTTTTCATGTTCTATTACTAGGCAATGTGTCACACTCAGCTTATCACCTTTTATGATTGGCAAAGAACCTTTCTTCGACAGATCCATTATGAACTGTTTTCAGAATCTTTTCTATGTAGGTGCTTTGACCAAGAGCTAGCTGACGCTTTGATCTATCTCTAAATAGATCTTAATGCATAATATTTAGGCACCTTCAACCATGTCCTTCATAGAGAATTTACTGTTTAAATTCTTTTTCACATTATTCAAAAGATTCACGCCATTCCCTATCAATAGTATGTCATCCACATATAGTACTAGGAATTCCATTGAACTCTCATTCACTTTCTTATATATGTAGGATTCTTCTTCGTTCTAGAAAAATCCAAAACTTTTGATGATTTCATCAAATCGAAGATTTTAGCTCCGAGATGCTTGCTTCAGGCCATAAATGGATTTCTGAAGTTTGCATACTTTACCATCATCCTTTGGATCAACAAAACCCTACGGTTGCATCATATACAACTCTTCCTCAATGTTGCCATTAAGGAAGGTAGTTTTTACATCCATCTGCCATATTTCGTAATCAAAATATGCAGAAACTACTAGTAGAATACGAATAGACTTCAACTTTGCTACGTGAGAGAATGTATCCTCATACTCAATTCCTTGAATTTGTTGGAAACCTTTTGCGACAAGCCGGGCTTTATAAACAATGACGTTTCCATCAGCGTCAGTCTTTTTCTTGAAGATCCATTTATTCTCAACAGCCTTTTAGCCTCCGGGAATATCTACCAAGGTCCATACCTGGTTGTCATACATGGACTTCATTTTGGATTCCATTGCTATATGCCACTTATTAGGTTCATGGACTTTCATTACTTCCGTGTAGGTTGTAGGTTCATCATGCTCCACAGTGATGACCATGTTTACAAGATAATTGTACCACTCAGGCGCAACACATTTCCTTGTTGACCTACGAGGTTCGATAGCTATTTCCTCATGAGGTTCATGATCATCATCATTCGCTCCCACTTCAATTGATAAGTGTGGCTCCATAATAGCTTCCACTATGACACTCGATATTTGAAGATCAGGATCAATAATCTCATCGAGGTCTACCTTCCTTTCACTTACACCTTTTGCGAGAAACTATTTCTCGAGGAAGGTACCATTCTTTGTGACAAACCTTTTGCCCTCAGCTTGGTTGTAGAAGGTATATTGTAACACCCCAAAAATATTAAGCAAGATTAGAAAGTTCAAATCACCCAAGTTTAGGGGTAACAAAAACTTTTATTATTAATTTGAATATGAGTGTATGTGTGATTTGCATTAGTGTATGAATGATTGCAATTGCCATGTTTTATTGCTACAAATGATAAGAAATGGTTTAAAGATGATTACTACATCATCTAGGCCAATTACAAACCAAATCAAAAGATAAGAAATTCAAATAATAACTATATGATCAAATGGTCATTTTTACCAAAATTAACCACTAGGCCACTTTGGGTGTTCCTAGTAAAAGATTTCTAACAGAAACATTTCCAATTCTTTTCACCCCTTGCTAGACCAAGTAAAAGTGTATCCAAGCCCACTTTACAAACTCACAGAAACTATTTTCAAATCAATTTAAAGGATAATTCAAAATTGAATCAAGTGTATGTACTAAGATCACCATTTTGCAAAAACCACTCAAATCAATTCACCTTGGCAAACCCAAGCAACCAGAGACTACTAAGCATAAGGTTAGATCACCCACCAAATTTCATGCAAAAAAATCAAACTCGAGTTCATGCGGCCATTTGGTCGAACACATTGCAGACACAGATAAACCACTGCCTAACTTCACTGTTTGGAGTAGTGATCACTCAAACATTTGCCCCCATTTCACTCCCCTGTCTCCCCTAGTGTCTAACAATGCACTGGACAGCCTCCCCCTTTGCCGTTGCGCCAGTGCAGCACCGCCCGAGGCTCACCGCGCCGGCCGACCATGGACAACTCGCCACAGACCACGCCGTCCTATCCCACGATATTCGGAAGACAGGCCACCATCCACCACCACCCCCTTTCCAACCCTCGACAGCAGGCAAGCCATGGACCACCGGAAAACCGCCGCGCCCATTCTATCTGCGCCATGCCGAGAGAACGCCAGAGCGCTGCAGCCGACCAGCACGCACACGTCGCGCCTCGCCCATTCCGCGCGTGCACACACTCGCCATGACCCTAGCTACCTCCCAGACATGCCCATTCGCCGCTATGCGACCCGTAGCCCCTGTACGCCGTCTTGAACACCGCCGCTCCCACGCAGAGCATCGCCCGCGCCTGACCATTCTCGACCGCCCCGTGCCGCGCCTTTAAGCCTGTGACGCACTTCTATTCTTGTAGACAGTTGTTGGGCCTCCAAGTGTAGAGGTTTGTAGAACAGTAGCAAGTTTTCCCTTAAGTGGATCACCCGAGGTTTATTGAACTCATGGAGGAAGTGGTCAAAGGTATCCCCTCTCAAGCAACCTTGCAATCAAGATACAAGAAGTCTCTTGTGTCCCCAACACACCCAGTACATTTGTCAGGTGTATAGGTGCACTAGTTCGGCGAAGAGATAGTGAAATATAAGTGGTATGGATAACTATAAGTGGTAACGGTGATAGAAGATAACTTGATGGCATGGAAGAGACTAAAAGCAAACTGAAATAAAGATGGAAGCAAGCAAACATGTAATAGATCTAATTGCAAATGGTGTATCAATGCTTAGAAACAAGGCCTAGGGACCACACTTTCACTAGTGAACACTCTCATATAAATATCTTCTCTTTATGATACTACTATTAACTACTCTCCAGCTGGACACTCTAATCCATGGTAGGGCTATAACAACACACCTCAAAGTTCATCTTTCCCATCTAGATAACCCCACACTGTCACCTTGAGTTCTAGATGGTTCCAACAAACACCACAATTTCATAAAGACATCCAACTCCAAATATAACTCATAACAAGTATTTGTAATCTCTAGCCTAAGTGCCACCATGGTGTGCACGCTGTCACTTTCACACACATCGGGAGAGCAGAGATCTATTAAAGCACTTGAGTAGCAAGTATATCTATAGATTACAAGCTCATGATCTCAATAAGATCATGCATAGAGAGAGAGATGAACACATAGATACCGGTAGAACCCTTAGCCTCGAGAGATAACTACTCCCTCATCATCATGGGAATCAGCAATGGTGATGGAGATGGTGGTGGAGGTTGATGGAGATGGCTCCGGGGGCACTTCCCGTCCTGCAGGTACTGAACAGAGACTTCTCCCCGAATCTCCCCTTGATTGGCGGCATCATGAACTTTTCGTGGCTGGAGGCTTGATGATTTAGGGTTTTTGCATCGGGAGGCATCTTATAGGCGAAGAGGCAAGGTCGGTGGGTAGCTAGGGGGCCCACACCACCTGGTGGCGTGGCCAGGGCTAGTCCACGCCACCACATGGTGTGGCCACCCTATGACCCCTCTCTGTCTCGTCTTCTGGCTCTGTGAGTCTTTCGGTAAAATATCAACTTTGGCTTTTGTCCCATCCAATTCTGAGAATATTCATTTTCTGACTTTCCTGGAACCAAAAACAGCAGAAAACAGGCAACTGGCACTATGGCTCTTGTTAATAGGTTAGTCCAAGAAATCATATGAAAAGTACTCCAAAGTGTGGACAAAACACAAGAAAGTAAATAAAACCAAGTATAGAACATCAAAAATTATAGATACATTTGCAATGTATCAACATCCCCAAGCTTAACTCCTGCTCGTCCTCGAGTAGGTAAGTGATAAAAAAAAGAATAATTTTTGAGGTGACATGCACCATCATAAACTTGATCAAAGTATTTGTAAAACATTGATAGTTGTGATCATAGTACTTCAACATAGCATGCAAGATAAAGTTCTAGCAATAAGGCAAAGCAACTATGTTGCAACATGAAAAGGCACAAACAAAAGATTCATGAATAACAATGCTTGCAAGACATTTGTTTGTTTCACATAAAGAAAACATAGCATAGTGGCATTCAGCTTGCCCCTCATAGAGTAGCAAATATAAATGCATAGGACACCTTCAAAGTTCATAAGAGTGACTAGATACAAATAGTTTAAGAATAAGCAATATCAAAGTTATGCATAAATCAACAAGTCTTGGGACAATGCACATAGAACTAAGAATGGCCACTATGCTCTCAAAGTAGGTGCATAAAGGTAGAAGGTGGAGACTCAATATATAAGTGGAAGAAAGGCCTTCATAGAAGGAAGTAGGGATTCAAGTTTCATAAAGAGCTTCCAAAAATTATGGTACTTATTAGCTTTAAGCTCTCATTGCCCCTATCATAAGCATCTTGAAGGTGATTAAGGTTAAACTGACACAACTAAGGGGATATACTTGACAAGTAATAAGCCGAAATCTCATGCCCCTTACTTACGAAGACCGAACCTCATGCTACTCAACTTTAGTCACGAGTAAGCTCTTGTCATTGTAAGTACATATATATCATAAAGAACCGCCAATGGGGTACCCCTTGCACATGATACATGAGCTATCCCATAATAAAAATGACAAGGCAAGTAGACAATGAGCATCTCAGCGATCTTTTTATTTGATATTTGCATAGGTTTTTATTGAGGATGCTTCATAGAGTAATCATTATGGTGATGCTGCAAGTTTCCACCATGATTAGGCATGGCTTAGGCTAGTGGCCCATGCGTTTCTCTAACACACATACAAACTCCATGATCTTACAAGTTCCACTTTTATTTCACACCGTCGGGATCCATAAGCAAAAGAACATGATATCAACGGGGTACAAAGTACAAGTGCAATGTTGAAAGCGTTCCCCATGATACATGGTTCTGCTAATTTCAACTTATAAAGCGCAAGCATATATGCAACAAAGAAGGACCCAATGGTTCAAGTTTATTAAATGCAGGAAAAGTAAAGTCTGCCATCAAGTTCGTGAGAGCTTTAATCACTAGTTTTCTCATAACAAGTTTAATTTGGAAGGTAAACAAAAACATGAATATACTTGGAATAGCATAAGCTAGTAAGTAGGTATGGTGGACTCTTTGGAATAACTTGGTTTAAGGAGTTGGATGCATGAGTGGAACTCATACTTGGTTGTGGAGGCTAGCAAAAGACTAGGAGCGACAAACTAAGAGAGCAATAATGGCCCTAATCATCCAGAGCAACAAAACATCATTGATCAAAGCATAAAGTGATACTACAAGTTGAAAACTAAAGGATCATCAAGGCTATGGTGACTTGAGATAGTCATAACATGGTGTGAGCATGCGCCAAGTCAACCCAAATAAAGCATCAAAGGAGAATACCACTATACTATGCTTTAATATGCTAAAACAACACATGATTCATCCAAGGCACATTAAGAAATCTCAATTGTTTATAACAAGTCATGCTACAACAAAGAATACTAAGCATAAAGCCAAAACAATATCAAGCATGGCATGACAAAGCATGGGCCACAGTCAAAAACAAGTTCTCTTTACCACTTAAGCATGAGCTTTCCTACTCTTTTCCAATCCAAACCAAACTATTCGAATACCAATGCATGAAAGAGGGGGTCCAACCAATTTATTAAGCAAACTAATAAAACCAAGCAAACAAAAAACCAAAAACAAAAATGAAGACGCTCCAAGAACAACACAACTGTGCATACAACAATAAAAATGAAGTGTTTGAAAGAAACCTGAGATTTTTATTGATGAAGAGGGGGATGCCTTGGGAATCCCCAAGCTTTGATGCTTGTAATTCTTGGATATTTCCTGGGGTGACATGCGTGGCATCCCCAAGCTTGAGATTTAGTCCATCCTTCATCTCATTACTCATTCCTTCCATACACCTGAAATTTTTCCTTCATACAAAACTTCACACAATCTTAATTAGCAACATTAGTGCACTCAAGATAAATAAGTCTTAAGGTTCAGTTATAACACCAAATAAACTTCCATTAGAACACTAACTACTGTAGCACTTCCCTCAAAAAGCTCAATTCCCCAAAAGAACTTAAAAAGGAACCAACAAGAAGCAAATGCAGAAAATGGCAGAAATCTGTCAAAACAGACTAGCAGGTAAAGACGAATTTTTTCAAAGACCTTCTGTTGCTCAAATCTAAAAGTGTTGAACTAACGAAAGTTAGATAACAACCTGGGACAGAAGCACAAAAATTCACGCCTCAAAACAACATACAGATATTTTAGAAGAATGTTTACGGTGAAGCACAGAAATCTGTTTCGGGACAACAACTTTCCCAATCATTACTTCTCTCTCATTAGAGGTTACTCTTGGCACAAAAAGCAAATAAAAAGCATAAGGAGCAGCTATTACTGAAGTAATAACTTCCAAGACTCAACTAAAACTTTTGGGTTATCTCCCAATAAGTACTTTTCTTTAATGCCTTTAAGTTAGGCATGATAGTTTGAGAAGATGCTCACATAAGAAATATGAATTGAAATAAAAGAGAGCATCAAAAAGAAAATTCAAAACACAATTAAGTCTAACCCACTTCCTATGCATAGGAATCTTGTAAAGAAACAAGTCATGAAAGCACAAAGCAACAAGCATAGTAAAGCATAACAAGTGCAACTTCAAGACTTTCAACATAAAGAGGGGAACCTTAATATTGTTGAGATACATAAAAGCATGTTTCCCTCTTTCATAATAACTTTCAGTAGCATCATGAATAAAATTAACAATATAACTATGACATGAAACATTCTTATCATGAGCCACATGCATAAAAGAATTAATACTCTCCACATAAACATAGTCATTCTTATTAATTGTAGTGGGAGCAAATTCAACAAAATAGCTATCATTATTATTCTCATCACCATAATCATCAAATATAGGAGGCATATTGTAATCATATTAATTTTCTCCTCAATAGTAGGTGGACTGAGAATATCATATTCATCATTGTAGTCATCATAAATTGGAGGTTTGGTATCTTCATAAGCAATAGAATAGCTATCTTCCAAAGCTGGGGAACTAAAAAGATCATTTTCATAAAAACTAGCTTCCCCAACCTTAGACTTTTCCATAGCATTAGCAATAATGGTGTCCAAAGAATTCATACTAACAACATTGCTATTAGCATGCAAATAAACTTCCATAGGTTTTTTAATTTTCTCTTCAAACACTTCATGTCCTAACTCAAGATAAATACTATAAAGCTCTCTAATTTTGTTGTTGTTTTCCATTAAGCCTAACTAGTGAAAATAAAAACAAGAAACAAAAAGACAAAATTGCAGAATCTAAAGGAAATAACTTCGAGCACTCACACTGGAGGATGTGAGTACCTTTTACCTTACCTCCCTGGCAACGGCGCCAGAAAATAGGCGTTTGCCGTGGGAGGTTCTTGTTCTTTAATCCTCCAGTGTGAATACCTTTTACCTTACCTCCCCGGCAACGGCGCCAAAAAATAGCTTGATGTCTATGCACTTCTATTCTTGTAGACAGTTGTTGGGCCTCCAAGTGCAGAGGTTTGTAGAACAGTAGCAAGTTTTCCCTTAAGTGGATCACCCAAGGTTTATCGAAATCAGGGAGGAAGTGGTCAAAGGTATCCCCTCTCAAGCAACCTTGCAATCAAGATACAAGAAGTCTCTTGTGTCCCCAACACACCCAGTACACTTGTCAGGTATATAGGTGCACTAGTTCGACGAAGAGATAGTGAAATACAAGTGGTATGGATAATTATAAGTGGTAACAGTGATAGAAGATAACTTGATGGCGTGGAAGAGACTAAAAGCAAACTGAAATAAAGATGGAAGCAAGCAAACATGTAACAGATCTAATTGCAAACAGTGTATCAATGCTTAGAAACAAGGCCTAGGGATCATTCTTTCACTAGTGAACACTCTCATATAAATATCTTCTCTTTATGATACTACTCTTAACTACTCTCCGGTTGGACACTCTAATCCATGGTAGGGCTATAACAGACACCTCAAAGTTCATCTTTCCCATCTAGATAACCCCACACTGTCACCTTGAGTTCTAGATGGTTCCAACAAACACCACAATTTCATAAAGACGTCCAACTCCAAATATAACTCATAACAAGTATTTGTAATCTCTAGCCTAAGTGCCACCATGGTGTGCACGCTGTCACTTTCACACACATGGGGAGAGCAGAGATCTATTAAAGCACCTGAGTAGCAAGGTAGACCTATAGATTACAAGCTCATGATCTCAATAAGATCATGCATAGAGAGAGAGATGAACACATATCTACCGGTAGAACCCTTAGCCTCGAGAGAGAACTACTCCCTCATCATCATGGGAATCAGCAATGGTGATGGAGATGGTGGTGGAGATCGATGGAGATGGTTCCGGGGGCACTTTCTCGTCCCGGCAGTGTGCCGGAACAGAGACTTTCTGTCCCCCGAGTCTCCCCGTCGGTGGCGGCGGCGCTGCGGAACTGTTCGTGGCTGGAGGCTTGATGATTTAGGGTTTTTTGCATCGGGAGGCATCTTATAGGCAAAGAGGAAAGGTCGGTGGGCGGCTAGGGGGCCCACACCACCTGGTGGCGCGACCAGGGCTAGCCCGCGCCACAACATGGTGTGGCCACCCTGTGGCCCCTCTCCGTCTCGTCTTATGGCTCCGTGAGTCTTTCGGTAAAATATGAACTTTGGCTTTTGTCCCGTCCAATTCTGAGAATATTCATTTTTCTGACTTTCCTGGAACCAAAAACAGCAAAAAACAGGCAACTGGCACTGTGGCACTTGTTAATAGGTTAGTCCAAGAAATCATATGAAAAGTACTCCGAAGTGTGGACATAACACAAGAAAGTAGATAAAACCAAGCATGGAACATCAAAAATTATAGATACATTTGCAATGTATCAACGATCGCAGGAAGCACTGTCGCTTCTACCCTTAGCTACACGCTGCCCCTCAGATCACCGTCACCGACGAGCCCGAGCCCATGCCGCAATGTCCCTTCGCCGGTGTATAAATAGAGGCCTCTAGGCCTCAATTCACCACACCATCTCACTCCCCACTCCTCACAGAAACTTCCACACCCTTCCCCAGAGCAAGGAGAGCACCAGCCCGCTAGAATTTAGCCGGAGTCCGCTGCTGCAGAGGAAGAAGGGAGTCGTCGATTCGATCCACCCCAGGAGCCGCCGCAACCACCGTTCGAACCACCATCGTCTACAACATCATTCGCCCCCATCGCCGACCCTAGCTAGAGCCCTGGTGAGCCCCCACGTACCCCCACCGTCGCTGTTAGATTTCAGTCTCGCTAGAGCTGTTCGCCGGAGACGACGAACCACAGCCGTAGATCTTAGTCTAATCGCACGGCCTAGATTGAAACATAACGTTTCGAGTTAGATGAGCCACTGACTAGTGGGACCCCCTGTTAGCAGCCCGCTGCGCCAACGCTGTGCAGTTGGGCCGGGCTGTTTACTTTCCCGCGCAGGCCTAGCAATTCAAATAGGATTTTTCTAATTTAGTTAAAACTAGTTTCTGTCAGTAGATTCAAAAATCAATTCAAAGAGATTCACTGAACCAAATTGCATGATTCCAATTTTGTTAGCAAGGTATTCAAATTATCTATCCAAGCCCGTTGGATTCAAACCATTTGAAATTATAGATCACCTATACCAAAAATAACAAGACAGAGACTTTTCCAACTTCAAACATTTTTCAAAAATCAACCATAAATGCTTTTGAGTTGATTCCATCTCTCAAAAATCAAATTTTACAAGATCTATCTGAATATGTAAAAATATCTAGGTTTACATGCAGTGATCTTGGACTAGTACTAAAAGAATGCTATATAGGCATTTCTAGTCACTTTAATTTTATTAAATAATAATCTTAAACTTTATAAAATATGACCAACACTTTAAATCACATTCCCATGTATTAGAATATGTGGTGATGACATGTGTCAATATGATCCCATATTTTAATTGGAGAATATTAAATCTTAAGTAGTTTCAATGAGTAGAAATTACTTTTCTAAAATAAAATAAATAATACTAAGTTTTTATTTCATGTGATGATTGTGATGATGTTAGATCATCTAGTGTGACCCTTAGTGTGCTAAATAGAAGTAGTTAAGTAATTGTTTGGTGATTGTGTACCTTGTATTCATTTATAGACGCTAGTACCGACGTGGGATACAAGGAAGAGGAGTACTATGAAGAAGAAGAAGAGAACTTCAACAACTGCACTACTCAAGGCAAACCTAACACTACAAGTGAATTAAGCAAGTTAACACTTGCCAACTTTATAACCTACGAAAGATGCATTATGCATGCTTGGGTTATGCAACCTTGATTATACCAATCCCAAGTTTTACTTGCAAGCTTTATTCTTTTACTTTTACCAAAGTTCTTTACTTTTAGATAGTACTTTGTGATAATTGAAAAAATAGGATAGATACCATAAAGAGTATAAAACTAGGCCTAACTAGTTAGACTTAGGCATAACCCTAGAGTTGGATAGTTATACTTGATTAGTACCCCTTATTAGTGAATACCGTCAACTTTAGTGGCTAGTGCTAAGCATAAAAGTTGATCACTTTAGATGGGAATACTTGGTGAAAATGATTTATGAAAACCTTGGAATAATGATTTATTCTACTAAAATGTTTTGACATGTGTTGAGAAACATAATGATTGATGATGAAAATGTTGAGGCATGATCCTTAGCCCTTTTACAAAAACTGATGGTTGGGTTCGGATGCGATACCATTCCAATTTTACCGTACAACCACAATACCTGAATTGGGTAGGGCTTAACTGGAAGTTTATATGCCTTAGTATGGGTTCCCTTGCGGAAGAGGTTGAGCTGAGGTTACCTCGTGTGAATGTCCACCTATGCAGTGCCCAGGATGGCAGATGGCCATGGCTGGGAGGCCAAGCTCATAGGGGAGGTGCCTATACTAGGGTGTGTAATTGAAAGGTTATGATTGATTTTCCGCATACTAAGTATGATTGATTCAGGGTTATCCCTGACGGATGTATCGAATTTTGTGGTGAAAGTGTACCACCTCTGTAGAGTGTAAAACTATTCGAATAGCCGTGTCCGCGGTCTTGGACAGTTGGAGTGGCCATACTGTTCCGTCGTCAGATGTTTGCAAAATGACTTGTGAATGGAACTATGACTTTGACTTGACCACAACAGGGTTGTGGACATGAAAACTAGGTTCCCACTTAAGTGATGTAGAACATTAAATTAGTTTTCTTTACTTCTAAACTCAGTTTGAGATAAACCTGGCTTTTTGCAAATAAACCTAGAGCTTAAGATTCCTATTAGAACCACCTTACTTGTTAGTGATAGTTTGCGAGTACTTAAAGAGTACTCATGGCTTTGTCCCTGGCTATTCTCGTGGCCAGACTATGAGGAGGACTATCAGGATGATGGACATCAGGAGGTCTATGACAACTAGGATCATCTCCCATCGTCAGCATTGCATGTGACCCTGAAGATGGAGCCCCTACTACGTTTACGTTCCGCTGCTTGATTTGTATTAAGACTGGATCCTGAGATCCTATATTTGTAAGACCTTTATTATGGTTTGTAATGGATGATGTACTATGGTACCAATTCTGTTTGTCTCGCAAAAATGGTAATCCTAGGATTGCGATGTATGGCATAACAGGCATCTTGGATTAAAAATCCGGGTGTTGACATATATCCAATAATCTCCTTTGGATATCCTACAAAGATGCATTTATCCACCTTAGGTTCGAGTTTGTCGGGCTATAGTTCTTAATATAAGCCTCACATATCCAAACTTATAGGAAAGACAACTTTGGCTTAGTGCCATGCCATGAATCATATGACATTGTCTTCACGGATTTGGATGACGCTCTATTTAAAATGAATGCAGTAGTTTCAAGTGCATATCCCCAAAAAGATATAGATAAGTCGGTAAGAGATATCATAGATCGTATGCTATCTAATAGGGTGCGATTACATCGCTCGGATACACCATTACGTGTGGGGTTTTAGCCGCGTAAGCTGTGGTACAATGCCACAAGCCTTTAGATGTGTGCCAAACTCGTAACTCAAATACTCGGCCCCCTCGATCAGGATGAAGGTGCTTGATTTTATTGTTATGTTGATTCTCAACTTCACCTTGAAATTCTTAGAACTTTTCAAAGGTTTCATACTTGTGCTTAATTAAGTAGATATACCCATATCTATTCAAATCATTAGTGAAGGTGACAAAATACCAATAACCATTGCGCGTGGAGATGCTCATTGGTCCACATACATCGGAATGTATGACTCCCAATAGGTCTGCAGCCCGTTCCATCATACCGTTGAATGGCGTCTTGGTCTTTTTGCCCATGAGGCATGGTTCGCATCTATCGAGGGATTCGAAATCCAAAAGATTCCAGTAGTCTATCAGAATGGAGCTGCTTCATGTGTTTTACACCGATATGACTGATACGTTGCTAACATATCTATAATTTTTGATGTTCCATGCTTGTTTTATATCTACTTTCTTATGTTTTGTCCACACTTTGGAGTATTTTTACACATTTTTGGAACTAACCTATTAACAAGATGCCACAATGCCAGTTGCCTGTTTTCTGCTGTTTTTGGTTTCAGAAAAGCTAGAAAATAAATATTCTCGGAATTGGACAGGACAAAAGCCAAAGTCAACATTTTACCGAGGGGAACACGGAGCCAGAAGACAAGACAGAGAAGGGCCAGGGGCTGGCCACAACACCTGGCCGTGCAGCCAGCCTTGACCCACGCCAGGGGGTGGTGTGGGCCCCTCCGGCCTCCACCGACCTTGCCTCTTCGCCTATATATTGTCTCTGATACAGAAACCCTAAGTACCCGATCAAAATTCCACGAAAGAGTCTGTAGCCACCGTCATCTCCATACCTAGATCGGGAGGGATCTGAAGCTCTTCCCGGCACCCTGCCGAAGGGGAGAATTCACCCTGGAGGCCTTCTTCATCACCATGCCTGCCTCCGGTGAGATGCGTGAGTAGTTCATCCCTGGACTATGGGTCCATGTAGTAGCTAGATGGTTGGTTCTCCTCCTTTGTGCTATCATGTTTAGATCTTGTGAGCTCCGTTCATGATCAAGATCATCTATTTGTAATCCTACATGTTGTGTTTGCGGGTATACAATGGATATTGAGATGCTATTTCAGATTGATTATTGATTCTATCATGTCTTTGTTATTTGTAAACCTAGAGCTTAAGATTCCTGTTAGAACCACCTTACTTGTTAGTGATAGTTTGCGAGTATTTAAAGAGTACTCATGGCTTTGTCCCTGGCTATTCGCGTGGCCAGACTATGAGGAGGACTACCAGGATGATGGACAGCAGGAGGTCTACGACAACTAGGATCATCTCCCATCGTCAACATTGCCTATGACCCTGAAGATGGAGCCCCTACTATGTTTACGTTCCGCTGCTTGATTTGTATTAAGACTGGATCTTGAGATCCTCTATTTGTAAGACCTTTATTATGGTTTGTAATGGATGATGTACTATGGTACCAATTCTGTTATGTCTCACAAAAATGGTAATCCTGGGATTGCGATGTATGGCATAACAAGCATCTTGGATTAAAAATCCGGGTGTTGACAAGTTGGTATCAGATAGTTTCAAAAACAAAAGAAGTGAGTATTTATGAAAACCTATTCCCACTCTTATCCTTGAGATTCTTTCAAAAAAATTCACGTTCCTCAAAAATTCTTTCAAACCTACATAAAAATTTGACACACTTAATCACCGCACTAACTTGCTCACCCTAAATTCTTATAGATGGAGGTCTAGTATTACAAGTTCTGCCAGCTGGGCAATGGAGGCCACCTGATCTTTGAGAGGGATCTAAATGCACTGTCAAAGTATCTGGAGCGCCCGCACCCAGAGTTCTTCAAGACACAACTCAACGATCATGTAGGAGGAGATCTACAATGGCTGATAGTTGTAGATATTAGAGGCAAGATGGAAGCACCCACTTCGGAGAAGATCCAATTCACCTTGCGGGAGAACAACTGTCTAGATGGATTATCCAGGGCTATGCATGAAGCTCTCGCCCGTCTGTGTGGACAAAACATAAACCAGATCCAGGGAACTCGCTTTGCTCACTACGCAAGGCGTGATTCTATGGGAATGCTCTTGGAGATGCCAGGACACCCAGAGCTGAAGCACCAGGTGGACAATCTTGACTTCATGTTGTATGATAGACAGAAGGAGTTGGACAACGCCCATGCCTACGCCAACCACAAACATGCCATTGCAGTCAAGAAGGACCAGACCCTCACAATCCTCACCAAGGAGCGACAATCACTTCGTCGTCAGCATGACAAGAAGGATCGCACCATCGATCGTCTTCACAAGAAGGTGGCCACTCTCGAGAAGACCATCCGTGAACAGGAGATCCAGCTTGAAGCGAAAGAAGAGGAAGGTGAAGATATCCAGGGAGATCTCTACTCTTACCTCAGCGATGATAATGACTACTTGGAGGATGATGCGATGGAGTTCCACACTGATGATGATTTTGACTTCATTGATGATGATTAGATGCACTTGAGCACTACCGTAGGAATGAGTTGTACCGGTCCCACTGTATCGTAGTTTCACAGAATGGTTCTTAAAACCATCTGTTTTCTATGTGTGTTGTGGTGTGTGTTTGTATTGTGTGCTTTGAATGAATGAATGAATGAATGAGAGAAAGTTGTTAGTTTGCAAAACCTGAGTCAAACTCAAAGTTTAAATGCTTTTGAAACAAAACCATGAACCTTAGAGATTTCCCTCTTATCTCATTATCTATCTCAATCTTCAGATGACTTGTGGAAACTCCGAAGGAAGCAGTTCATCCTAGGACCCAATGTTGCAGATTCTGCAAATGCTAGTTTCTGATTGTGAAGCTAGTAGAGCCGAACGCCAAGCCAACTTAGCCACTCTTCAACAAATATCTCAGATGGCCCACAATAATCAAGGCCATGGAAACCAAGATCATCATGGATCCAAACTTAAGAACTTCTAGAACACCAACCCACCTATATTTAGTAAGTCTGAGGATCCCTTAAATGCTGATGACTGGCTACAAACCGTGGAGAACAACTTGGAGGTCGCAGGAGTTGAAGCCAATGAGAAAGTACTGTTTTCCACCCATTATCTGGCAGGTGCTGCAAGAGCCTAGTGGAATAGCACCCGTACCATGAACGAAGGGCAAATGATGACTTGGGAAGCATTCAAGATCAAGTTCAGCCGGACCCATGTGGTCACCAGGATGAGGGATGAGTTCAGGGAACTTAAGCAAGGAAGGATGATGGTAGTTGAGTACCGTGACAAATTCCTATCTTTAGCTAGATATGCCCCTGATGAGATTAACACCAAAGCAAAGAAGAAGGAAAGGTTTTTGAATGGATTACATGATGAGATGCAGACTGTGTTAGTCAACATCTGTTTTGCGGATCTAGAAGAACTTGTGGACTCGGCTATCCAGATGGAAGGAAAGATCAACCAAGCCAATGACAACTGCAAGCGTCGCATGATGCACCAGCCTGGATCCCACCATACCCAGAAGTATCGCGCCAACCCGTCTGCAGGATATGCCCCAAGAAACAACACACTCCCTATGTCCCATCCAAACTATCCCAATCGTAGTGGAGGAAACTTGAAGTCTGGAGGAAACCACAACAACAACCCCAGCAACTCCAATAACTTCAATCGTTCACCGCCCAAGTCCAACAACAACAACAACCACAACAACAATACTGACCCAAGAACTGGAAGCAATGATGTGCCTGTTGCAGGAAAAGACAAGTCCTAGATTACTTGCTTTGAATGCGGAGTCAAGGGTCACTACTCCAACGAGTGCCCCAAGAAGCTTGCAGCAGCCACCAATGTGAATGCACCCGCTTAGCGGCAGCACCGTGTTCAGCCTGGAAGGAGATTTTCCCCAGGGAACTCGCTCAACCGCAACGGCCGTCTGTTCCACATGAATGCTGAAGAATCTCAGGAAGCGCCAGATGTCGTGCTGGGTATGTTTTCTGTTAACTCAGTACTTGCAAGAGTGTTGTTTGATTCTGGAGCATCGCACTCGTTTTTTACAGAAGAATTTGCATGCACTAGTAAGATTAAACCAACAAAATTGAAGCATGGTATGATAGTTCAAATACCTGGTTCAACCACCAAAGCTAGAAAATTTTGCAAGGTTGTACCTATCAGAATCCATGGCATAGATTTTTATGCAAATCTAATAGTACTTGGAACCAAAGGTTTGGAAGTAGTACTAGGAATGGATTGGATGTAGAAACATAAAGGATTAATCGACTGTGCCAAGAAAGCCATAACCATGACTAGTAGCACTAGAGTATCAGTAGAGCATGTATCTGAGACCTTGCCCCGTCAATTCAAGTGCAGCAAGAGTCTATCCCAACCAACCCTAGACCAAGTCAGAGTAGTTTGTGAATACCCCGATGTGTTCCCAGATGAATTGCTCGGTATGCCCCCAGATCAGGATATCGAGTTCATCATTGAACTAATTCCTGGAACAGGACCCATAGCCCATAGACCTTATAGTATGAACCCATCTGAATTAGTGGAGTTGAAGAAACAACTTGATGCTATGCTGGAGAAAGGTCTGATTCAACCAAGCGCATCACCATGGAGATCGCCTGTTTTGTTTGTGGATAAGAAAGATGGAGGTAACCGTTTATGCACGGATTACCGGAAGCTGAATGATGTCACCGTCAAGAACAAGTACCCACTACCGAAGTTAGAAGATCTGTTTGACCAGTTGACTGGTGCCAAAGTGTTCTCTAAGATTGATCTTAGAACTGGTTATCATCAACTCAAGATTCGTGCAATGGATATCCCAAAGACCACCTTTACCACCAGATATGGATTGTATGAGTACATTGTCATGTCTTTTGGATTAACCAATGCCCCCGCTTATTTCATGAATCTCATGAATAAGATTTTTATGAACTTTCTAGATAAGTTTGTCGTTGTTTTTATCGACGATATTCTGATCTATTCCAAGTCAGAAGAAGACCATGAGCTACACCTAAGAACCATCCTTGAAACCCTTAGAGAACATTAGTTGTATGCCAAGTTTAGCAAATGTGAGTTCTGGTTAAAGGAAGTAGGATTCCTAGGACATATTGTGTCAGAGGAGGAGTCGTTGTCGATCCCGCCAAGATCAAAGATGTTGAAGCATGGAAAGCCCCAACCACTCAAACCCAAGTCTACGCATTTCTCGGATTAGCGGGATATTACCACAAAATTGTTGAAGGATTTTCGAGCATCGCAAGACCGATGACCCAATTGTTGAAGAAAGATAAGAAGTTTGAATGGACAGACAAATGTGAAGCGAGTTTTCAAGAGCTCAAGAAGAGATTGATTTGAGCCCGAATTCTGATTATGCCAGATATCAAGAAGCCTTTTGATGTGTATTGTGATGCATCCAAGATTGGTCTCGGATGTGTGTTGATGCAAGAAGGCAAGGTTATAGCATATCTGTCTAGACAACTAAAGCAACATGAGCAAAACTACCATACCCATGACCTTGAACTAGCAGCTGTAGTTTTAGCTTTGAAGACCTGGTGTCATTACCTTATGGGTAACCGTTGTGAGATTTATTCGAATCACAAGAGTTTGAAGTATATCTTCACTCAGAAGGAGCTGAATATGAGGCAAAGGAGATGGATAGAGTTAATCAAGGATTATGACCTTGACATTCACTATCACCTCGACAAAGCCAATGTGGTAGCGGATGCTCTTAGTAGACTACCGTGTAGATTAAACACCATGATTAAAGAAGCCCAGCCACGTTTGCATAAAGAGTTGGAGCAGTTTAGAACGGATCTAGTTAGCAAAGTATTTTTAGCTAGTATTGAACTTCAACCCACATTGATGAGTCAGATCAAGGAAGCGCAGAAAGGAAATGCAAGTATCGATGGAATCAAGCGTCGTATCGGTACAAGGAAGGTACCCGAATTCACCGAAGATGAAGAAGGAGTTTTGTGGTACAAAGGATGTATTTGTGTGCCAGCAGATTCTGAGCTGAAACAAGTTATCATGCAGGAAGCTCATGATACTCTTTATTCTATCCATCCTAGAGGAACAAAGATGTATCAGGATTTGAAGGAGCAATTTTGGTGGCACAAGATGAAGAGAGAAATTGGAAGCTACATCGCCAAGTGTGATATCTATCAGAGAGTCAAAGCGGAACATCAGTGACCCATAGGACTTTTGCAACCATTAAAGATTCCAGAATGGAAATGGGATTCTGTCGGAATGGATTTCATCACCGGTTTGCCTACTTCTAGTAGGGGAAATGACTCTATTTGGGTCATAGTTGATAGACTGTCCAAGGTAGCCCATTTTATACCTGTCAAGACCACCTACTAGAGTTCGAAGCTAGCAGAGTTGTACATTGCTAGAATCATCAGTTTGCATGGAACCCCTAAGACCATAGTGTCGGATCGAGGAACCCAGTTTACCTCAAGATTTTGGCAGAAAGTCCAAGAAGGATTAGGAACCAAGCTGAACTTCAGCATAGCTTATCACCCGTAAACCGATGGACAAACTGAAAGAGTCAGCCAAATCTTAGAAGATATGTTGAGAGCTTGTGTTCTAGAGTATGGATCAAAATGGGAAGATTGTCTGGCTTTCGCAGAATTCTCATACAACAACAGTTATCAAGCCAGTTTGCAAATGGCCCCTTTGAATTTCTATATGGAAGGAAGTGCCATACCCCCTTGAATTGGTCACAAGTAGGAGAGAGTTGGATTTTCGGACCCGACATCCTATGAGAAGCCAAAGAGAAGGTTCACAAAGTCCGTGAACACCTCAAGACCGCTCAATCCAGACATAAGAGTTATGATGACAAGAGACGTCGAGACCTGACCTTCAATGTCATAGATTTTGTGTATCTCAAAGTATCACCCTTGAAAGGAATGCATCATTTTTGTCTGAAAGGAAAGTTAGCCCTCAGATATATTGGACCCTTCAAGATTTTGAATCGCCGAGGAGAAGTATCATATCAACTGGAACTGCCAGAGGAGATGTCTAATACGTCCATAACGTATCTATAATTTTTGATGGTTTTATGCTAATAATATGCTTTTGATACTCCTTTTTATATAAAGTTAATGATTTATTTGGACTAACCTACTAATAGTTGCAAAAGTGCACAATGTTCTTGTTTCAAACTTTGATGTGTAGGAATTACCAAGAATACAAGTGGAAACCTTGTTGGAGTCAAATTGGGATTTTCCAGAAATATGTCTCAAAACTCTTTTTGAAGATGGTCACGTTTCGGGTCGAATACAGTGTCAAACAGAAAACTCTTCAACTAGAAAGTTGTTGGAAAATTCGCGACAAACATTCTAGACATAATATTTAGCTGATTATGAGTCCGGATGGGCCCGATAGGCCCAATTTACTGCAGCCCAAGATGGGGTGACGGGAATCCGAGAAGCTATATAAAGGGAGGAAACCTAATTCGTGGGAGACACCTCCACCCACGAATTTGCAGCCACCAAAGCCATGTTTTTGTCTCCCCCATGGATCCCATCTCCATGGGAGAGGGCTCCCAAGAATCCATGAAGGAAATGGGCTAAGGGGTGGTGCTCCCCTGTGATACCGATGGTAGGGAAGGAGTCCTCCGCGTCGCCGCCACCTCTTCACCATCTTCACTGCCATCTTCATCGACTCCACCGCCATCTCCATCGCCGTTGCTGACTCCCATGATAAGGAGGGAGTAGTTCTCTCTCGAGGCTAACGTCTCTACCGGTAGCTATGTGTTCATCTCTCTCTCTATGCGTGATCTTACTGAGATCATGAGCTTTGTAATCTATAGATCTATTCTGCTACTCAAGTGCTTTAATAAATCTCTGCTTATCCCCACGTGTGTGAAGTTGACAGTGTGCACACCGTGTGGCATGTTGGCTAAGGTTACATAAATACTTGTCATGAGTATAATTTGAGTTCGATGTCTCTATGAAATTGTGGTGTTTGTTGGAACCATCTAGCGCTCAAGGTGACAGTGTGGGCTTATCTAGATGGGGAAAGCGAACTTTGAGGAGTGTTGTTATAGCCCTACCATGGATTAGAGTGTCCAACCAAAGAGTAGTTCAGAGTAGTATCATAAAAAGAAGATATTTATACTAGCGAAAGTATGATCCCTAGGCCTTGTTTCTAAGCATTGAAACACCGTTTGCAACTATATTTGTTACATGGTTGCTTGCTTCCATCTTTATTTCAGATTGCCTTTAGTCTCTTCCTATCCGTCAAGCTCTTTTCTGGCACTGTTACCACTTATAATTATCCATACCACTTGTATTTCACTATCTCTTCGCCGAACTAGTGCACCTATACACCTGACAAGTGTATTGGGTGTGTTGGGACACAAGAGACTTCTTATATCTTGATTGCAGGGTTGCTTGAGAGGGATACCTTTGACCACTTCCTCCCTGAGTTCGATAAACCTTGGGTAATCCACTTAAGGGAAACTTGCTGCTGTTCTACAAATCTCTACACTTGGAAGCCCAACAACTGTCTACAAGAATAGAAGTGCGTAGACATCAAGCTATTTTCTGGCGCCGTTGTCGGGGAGGTAAGGTAAAAGGTACTCACATCCTCGGGCTACTAAGCTATCTTCTAGCATTGTTGCTGGTGTGTGCATGCTCGAAATTATTTCCTTTAGATTCTGCAATTATATCTTTTTGTTTCTTGTTTTTATTTTTTCACTAGTTAGTCTTAATGGAAAACAACAAAAAAATTAGAGAGCTTTTTAGTATTTTTCCTAAGGTAGAACATGAATTGTCTGAAAAGAAAATTAAAAAACCCATGGAACTTTCTTTGCATGCTAATAGCAATGTTATTAGTATGAATCTTTTGAACACCTTTGTTACTAATGCTATGGAAACGCCTAAGCTTGAGGAAGTTAGTTTTTATGAAAATGATCTTTTTAGTTCCCCAGCTTTAAAGAAGAAAATTTGCTCTGATGATACTTTATCTCCCATATGTGGTAATTCTAATGATACTTGTAATATTTTAAATCCACATACTGAAAGCATCTTTTAAAATACCTATAGTGACTGTTGAACGTATTATGAATAATTGTTATTTTGGAGATGGAATTGTCCATCCTGGTGATCATTTACTCTTTATACACGAATTATGCGAGTTGTTCAAGTGTGCAGATATTTCAATGAACCAAGTTAAGAGGAAGCTATTCCCTTTTTCACTTAAGGGCAAAGCAAGGGAGTGATATGATCTACTAGATGATCCTCATCATTTGGAGTGGAAGAAACTTGAACCTCTCTTTTACTCTAAATGTTATCCTCCTCATGAAATCTCATATTAATGCTCCTAAAGAAAAAATGGGACATGTATCATGAGCCTTTTAAAGACAGTTGCATGGAAAATGAGATTGTTATTAATGATAGCAATAAACATGCTCAAACCTCTGAAAGTACTATTTCTTATAAGCATGTTAATTTTTGTGGAATACATAGACCTTGTGAGAATAATCAAATTGAAGAAGAATATTGTATCACCCACAAGAATGAAAAAACTAGAACGTGGTATAGGGCTCTAAATGATCTTGGTAAAAAAGTCGGTGCACTCTATCCTTTTATTTGTGAACTTTGCTTTGAAGTGGGTCATTTCAATTTTCAATGCTCAGGCCATAATAATAGCCCTTCTAATCCAATGAGTACTGCAAGTTTGTATTGTGATGACATGATCACTCCTAACCAGCATGATGAACTTACATTATTTTTGGGGTGTGAAGAGTTATCAAGAAAAACCTCTTTGGTAGATATGGGTGCTTTTGATATGAATAGTGTCTTGCATGGTTGTCATCTTTATTGTGTTGATAATTGCCACACAAATACTTACATACAAAATATTATAAAAGATGAGATTTTACCAAAATATGACAGGACTAATATGTGTTTTGATCTTATTAATGAAAAGAAGGAATACTCCAAAGTTTCTTCTATTGTCTCTAACAATAAACCAGGGTATATGGAGAAGCTTCCTTTCAAACCTTTCCCTCTTAAATAGAAGAAGAAAAAGAATAAAAGGAGGAGTAAAAGGAGAGAGGAAACAGTATTTGCCCCTAAGCATGTTGCTCCTATTATAGTTTTTGATGAGTCTGAACTCGATGATGTTCCTATGCCTGTTACCTATAGTAGTGATCATGATTGGGAAAAGCACACTTCTTTTGATATTGAAAATCTCTTCGGTACCAACTCTAAAAATGATGATATTAATAATTGTTGTACTATTAGTGTTATCCATGTTCCTTCCAATAATGATATGTTTACAAATGAACACACTTTGGAAGATAGCTATTCTATTGCTTATGATGATACTATACCTCCAATATATGATGATTACAATAATGAATATGATATTTTCAGTCCACCTACTATTGAGGAGAAAATTAATTATGATTACAATATGCCTCCTATATTTGATGATTATGGTGATGAGAATAAGAATGATAGATATTTTGTTGAATTTGCTCCAACTACAATTAATAAGAATGACTATGTTTATGTGGGGAGTATTAATTCTTTTATGCATGTGGCTCATGATAAGAATGTTTTATGTGATAGCTATATTGTTAATTTTATTCATGATGCTACTGTAAGTTATTATAAGAGAGGGAAACATGGTTTTATGTATCTCAACAATATTAAGTTTCCCCTCTTTATGTTGAAAATTTTGAAGTGGCACTTGTTTTGCTTTCCTATGCTTGTTGCTTTGTGCTTTCATGACTTGATTCTTTACAAGATTCCTATGCATAGGAAGTGAGTTAGACTTAAAATGTGCTTTGAATTTGCTTCTTGATGCTCTCTTTTACTTCAATTCGTATTTCTTATGTGAGCATCTTCTCAAACTATCATGCCTAACTTAAAGGCGTTAAAGAAAAGTACTTATTGGGAGATAACCCAAAAGTTTTAGTTGAGTCTTGGAAGTTATTGCATCAGTAATAACCTCTCCTTATTCTTTTTGTGTGGTTTTTGTGCCAAGAATAACCTCTAATGAGAGAGAAGTAATGCTTGGGAAAGTTGCGGTCCCAAAACAGATTTTTGTGCTTCATTGTAAAATTTCGTGAAAAAACTCTGTATGTCGGATTGAGCTGTAATTTTTTTTGCTTCTGGGCCCAGGTGGTTATCTAACTTTCTTTAGCTCAACACTTTTCCATTTTAGCAACATAAGGTCTTCGAAAAAATCGGTTTTCACCTGCTGGTCTGTTTTGACAGATTTCTGCCATTATTTGCATTTGCATCTTTATCGATTTCTTTTTGGGTTCTTTTTAGCGAATTGAGCTTTTTGAGGGAATTTCTACAGTAGCTTTTGTTTTTAATGAAAGTTTTGCTGTTTTAAAACTAAACCCCAAAGGTTTATTATCTCTTGAATACACTAATGTTGCTAATGAAGATTGTGTAAAGTTTTGTATCAAGGAAAATTTCCAGGTGTAGGGAAAGAATGATGTAATGAGATGAAGAATGGACAAAAGCTCAAGCTTGGGGATGCCACCCCATGTCACCCCAAGAAATATTCAAGAAGTACAAGCGTCAAAGCTTGGGGATGCCCAAGGCATCCCCTTCTTCATCAATAAAAATCTTAGGTCTTTCTAGACACTTTGTTTTTATTGTTTCATGCACGGTTGTGTTGTTCTAGGAGCGTCTTCGTTTTCGTTTTTGGTTTTCGCTTGCTTAGTTTGCTTGAATAAATTGGTTGGACCCCCTCATTCATACATTAGTGTTCAAATAAGTTGGTTTGGATTAGAAAAGAGTAGGAAAAGTTCATGCTTAAGTGGTATAAAAAGAGTTTGTTTTTGATTGTGGCCTATGCTTTGTCATGTCATGCTTGATATTGTTTTGGCATTATGCTTAGTGATTTTTGCTGTGGCATGACATGTTATAAACAATTGATATTTCTTAATGTGCCTTGAATGAATCATGCGTTGTTTTAGCATATTAAAGCATAGTATTGTGGTATTCTCCTTTGATGCTTTATTTGGGTTGACTTGGCGCATGCTCACACCATGTTAATACTATCCCAAGTCACCATAGCCTCTATGATCATTTAGTTTTCGACTTGTAATATCACTTTATGCTTTAATTAATGATGTTTTGTCACTTTGCATGATTATGGCCATTATTGCTCTCTTAGTTTGTCGCTCCCAGTCTTTTGCTAGCCTCCACACCAAGTATGAGTTCCACTCATGCATCCAACTCCAAATAAAACCAAGTTATTCCAAAGAGTCCACCATACCTACCTATTAGCATTTGTTATTCCAAGTATATTCATGTTTTTATCTACCTTCCGAATTAAACTTGTTATGTGAAAATTAGTGATTAAAGCTCTCACGAACTTGATGGAATACTTTAATTTTCTTGCACTTAATAAACTTGAACGATTGTGTCATCTGTGTTGTATATGCTTGCACTTATACATTGGGGATTAGTAGAACCATGTTGTCATGGGGAACGCTTTCAACATTGCACTTGTACATTGTACCTAGTTGATATCATGCTCTTTTGTTTATGGATGTCGTCGGTGTGAAATGAAAGGGGAGCTTGTAAGTCCATGGAGTTATGTATGTGTGTTAGAGAAACGCCTGGGTGGCTGGTCTAATCCATGCCTAATCATGGTGGAAACCTGTAGCATAACCATAATGAGCAATCTATGAAGCATTCTTCTTATAAAAAAGAGATAGAGATTGAGAAAAAAGAAAAAAAAGATGAAAAAATAGAAAAGAGAGAAAAAAGCACCATTTTCCCATGGTAAATAAGAAGATGCAGAGATCTTATTGTCTGCTTGCCTTGTCATTTTGATATGGAGATTCTTCTGTATCATCGGGCAAGGGGTACCCCGTTGGCGGTTCTCTATGATACACATGTACTTACTATGACAAGAACTTACCAGTAACTAAATTTGAGTAGCATGAGGAGCGGCTCTCGTATTCAAGGGACATGAGATTGCCAGCTTATACTTTGTCAAGCATATACTCCATAGTTTGTTCACTTTAACCTTAATCACTTCAAGATGCTTATGATAGGGGCAATGAGAGTTGAAAGCTAATAAGTACCATAATTTTTGGAAGCTCTTTATGAGACTTGAATCCCGGCTTCCTTTTATGAAGGGCCTTTCTTCTTATGTTGAGTCTCCATCTTCTATCTTTATGCACCAATTGAGAGAGCATACTGATCATTCTTAGTTTAATGTGCATTGTCCCAAAACTTGTTGATTGATTCATAACTGTGATATTGCTTGTTTTAAATTATTTGTATCTAGTCACCCTTATGAACTTTGAAGGTGTCCTATGCATTTATGTTTGCTATACCATGAGGGACAAGATGAATACCACTCTTATTATGTTTTCTATATGTGAAACAAACAAACGTCTTTTAATGCATTGTTATTCATGATCTTTTGTTTGTACCTTTTCATGTTACAACATAGTTGCTATGTCTTATTGTTAGAACTCTATCTTTCATGTTCATGTTTAGAGTACCTTGATCCCAGGTATCAATGCTTTTATAATAATGATGATCAAGATTCTGTTGGCTGCGTGTCACCTCAAAAATTATATTGTTTTTATCATTTACCTACTCAAGGACGAGCATGAAATAAGCTTGGGGATGTTGATACGTCCATAACGTATCTATAATTTTTTATTGTTTTATGCTAATAATATGCTTTTGATACTCCTTTTTCTATAAAGTTTATGATTTATTTGGACTAACCTACTAATAGTTGCAAAAGTGCACAGTGTTCTTGTTTCACACTTTGATGTGTATGAATTACCAAGAATACAAGTGGAAACCTTGTTGGAGTCAAATTGGGATTTTCCGTAAATCCTCGCCTCTTTTTTTGAAGATGGTCACGTTTCGGGTCGAAGACGGCGTCAAACAGAAAACTCTTCAACTACAAAGTTGTTGAAATTTCGTGACAAACGTTCTGGACATAAAATTTAGCTGATTCCATGTCCGGATGGGTTCGATAGGCCCGATTTACTGCAGCCCAAGATGGGGTGACGAGAATCCGAGAAGCTATATAAAGGGAGGAAACCTAATTCGTGGGAGACACCTCCACCCACGAATTTGTAGCCACCAAAGCCACATTTTTGCCTCCCCAATGGATCCCATCTCCATGGGAGAGGGCTCCCAAGAATCCATGAAGGAAGGGGGCTAAGGGGCGGTGCTCCCTTGTGATACCGGCAGCAGGGAAGGAGTCCTCCGCGTCGCTGCCGGCGCCTCTTCACCATCTTCACCGCCATCTCCATCGACTCCATCGCCATCACCATCGCTGTTGCTGAATCCCATGATGAGGAGGGAGTAGTTCTCTCTCGAGGCTAAGGGCTCTACCGGCAGGTATGTGTTCATATCTCTCTCTATGCGTGATCTTATTGAGATCATGAGCTTTCTAATATATAGATCTATTCTGCTACTCAAGTGCTTTAATGAATCTCTGCTTATCCCCACGTGTGTGAAGTTGACAGTGTGCACACCGTGTGGCACTTTGGCTAAGGTTACATAAATACTTGTCATGAGTATAATTTGATTTGGATGTCTCTATGAAATTGTGGTGTTTGTTGGAACCATCTAGCACTCAAGGTGACAGTGTGGGGTTATCTAGATGGGGAAAGCGAACTTTGAGGAGTGCTATTATAGCCCTACCATGGATTAGAGTGTCCAACCGGAGAGTAGTTTAGAGTAGTATCATAAAGAGAATATATTTATATGAGAGTGTTCACTAGCGAAAGTATGATCCCTAGGCCTTGTTTCTAAGCATTGAAACACCATTTGCAACTAGATCTGTTACATGTTTGCTTGCTTCCATCTTTATTTCAGATTGCCTTTAGTCTGTTCCTACCACAAGCTCTTTTTGGCAATGCTACTACTTATAATTATCCATACCACTTGTATTTCACTATATCTTCACCGAACTAGTGCACCTATACACCTGACAAGTGTATTGGGTGTGTTGGGGACACAAGAGACTTCTTGTATCTTGATTGCAGGGTTGCTTGAGAGGGATACCTTTGACCACTTCCTCCATGAGTTTGATAAACCTTGGGTAATCCACTTAAGGGAATCTTGCTGATGTTCTACAAACCTCTGCACTTGGAGGCCCAACAACTGTCTACAAGGTTAGAAGTGCGTAGACATCAATGTCATCTATACATAATGTGTTCCATATCTCGTTACTTCGCAAATGCCTAGAAGTTCCAGAGAAGACCGAAGTGTTCAAGAACATCGATCACCAAGCCATAGATATCAATAAGGATCTGACGTATCGTGAAGTACCCATTCGTATTTTGGAAGAAGCCTTTAGAACCACCAGGACCCGAAGTATCAAGTTTCTCAAGATCCAGTGGAGCAACCATACTGAAGAAGAAGCTACTTGGGAGGGAGAAGATTACACTAGGACTGAATTTCCAGATCTCTTTAGTTCCTAGCTTTTCTTAAATCTCGGGACGAGATTTTGTTTAAGGAGGGAAGGTTTGTAACACCCCAAAAATATTAAGCAAGATTAGCAAGTTCAAATCACCCAAATTTAGGGGTAACAAAAACTTTTATTATTAATTTGAATATGAGTGTATGTGTGATTTGCATTAGTGTATGAATGATTGCAATTGCCATGTTTGATTGCTAAAAATGATAAGAAATGGTTTAAAGATGATTAATACATCATCTAGGCCAATTACAAACCAAATCAAAAGATAAGAAATTCAAATAATAACCATATGATCAAATGGTCATTTTGACCAAAATTAACCACTAGGCCACTTTGGGTGTTCCTAGTAAAAGATTTCTAACAGAAACATTTCCAATTCTTTTCATCCCTTGCTAGACCAAGTAAAAGTGTATCCAAGCCCACTTTACAAACTCACAGAAACTATTTTCAAATCAATTTAAAGGACAATTCAAAATTGAATCAAGTGTATGGACTAAGATCACCATTTTGCAAAAACCACTCAAATCAATTCACCTTGGCAAACCCAAGAAACCAGAGACTACCAAGCATAAGGTTAGATCACCCACCAAATTTCATGCAAAAAATTCAAACTCGAGTTCATGCGGCCATTTGGTTGAACACATTGCAGACACAGATAAACCACTGCCTAACTTCACTATTTGGAGCAGTGATCACTCAACCATTTGCCCCTATTTCACTCCCCTGTCTCCTCCAGTGTCTAACAATGCACTGGACAACCTCCCCCTTTGTTGTTGCGCAAGTGCAGCGCTGTCCGAGGCTCACCATGCCGGCCGACCATGGACAGCTCGCCATAGACCATGTTGTCCTATCCCACGATGTCCGAAAGACAGGCCACTATCCACCACCACCCCCTATCCAACCCTCGACACCAGGCAAGCCATGGACCACCGGAAAACCGCCGTGCCCATTCTCTCTGCGCCGTGCCGAGAGCGCTCCAGAGTGCTGCAGCCGACCAGTGTGCACACACCATGCCTCGCCCTCTCCGCACGTGCACACACTCGCCATGACCCTAGCTACCTCCCAGACATGCCCGTTCGCCGCCGTGCGACCCGTAACCCCTGTACACCGTCTCGAACACCGCCGCTCCCGCGCAGAGAATCGCCCGCGCAAGACCATTCTCGACCACCCCGTGTCGCGCCTTTAAGCCTGTAACGACCGCCAGGAAGCACCGCGTCGCCCCCTACCCTCAGCCACGCCGCTAGCCCCATGTATCACCGTCACCAACGAGCCCGAGCCCATGCCGCAATGTCCCTTCGCCGGTGTATAAATAGAGGCCTCCCTAGCCTCAATTCACCAAACCATATCACTCCCCACTCCTCATAGAACCTCCCAAACCCTTCCACAGAGCAAGGCGAGCACCAGCCCGCCGGAATTTAGCCGGAGTCCGCCGCTATAGAGGAAGAAGGGAGACGTCGATTGGAGCCACCCCAGTATCTGTCATGACCACCGTTCGAACCGCCATCATCTACAACGTCGTTCGCCCCCATCGCCGACCCTAGATGGAGCCCTGGTGAGCCCCATGTACCCCCACCGTTAGGTTTTAGTCTCACCGGAACTGTTCTCCGGAGACGACGAACCACAGCCATAGATCTTAGTCTAATCGCACGGCCTAGATTGAAACATACCGTTTCGGGTTAGATGAGCCACTGACTAGTGGGACCCTGTCAAGAGCTCTGGCCGCAAACAGAGTGCTTGGGCCTGCTTACTTTCCACAGGCCTGGCAATTCAAATAGGATTTTTCTAAATTAGGTAAAACTAGTTTCTATCAGTAGATTCAAAAATAAATTTAAAGAGATTCACTGAACCAAATTGCATGATTCCAATTTTTTTAGCAAGGTATTCAAATTATCTATCCAAGACCATTGGATTCAAACCATTTAAAATTATAGATCACCTATACCAAAAATAACAAGACAGAGACTTTTCCAACTTCAATTTTTTTTTCAAAAATCAACCATAAATGCTTTTGAGTTGATTCCAACTCTCAAAAATCAAATTTGACAAAATCTATCTGAATATGTAAAAATATCTAGGTTTACATGCAGTGATCTTGGACTAGTACTAAAAGAATGCTATATTGGCATTTCTAGTCACTTTAATTTTATTAAATAATAATCTTAAACTTTATAAAATATGACCAACACTTTAAATCACATTCCCATGTATTAGAATATGTGGTGATGAAATGTGTCAATATGATCCCATATTTTAATTGGAGAATATTAAATCTTAAGTAGTTTCAATGAGTAGAAATTACTTTTCTAAAATAAAATAAATAAGACTATGTCTTTATTTCATGTGATGATTGTGATGATTGTGATGATGTTAGATCATCTAGTGTGAACCTTAGTGTGCTAAATAGAAGTAGTTAAGTATTGTTTGGTGATTGTGTACCTCGTATTCATTTATAGACGCTAGTACCGACGCGGGATACGAGGAAGAGGAGTACTATGAGGAAGAACAAGAAGAGAACTTCAACCACTGCACTACTCAAGGCAAACCTAGCACTACAAGTGAATTAAACAAGTTAACACTTGCCAACTTTATAACCTATGAAAGATGCATTATGCATGCTTGGATCATGCAACCTTGATTATACCAATCCCAAGTTTTACTTGCAAGCTTTATTCTTTTACTTTTACCAAAGTTCTTTACTTTTAGATAGTACTTTGTGATTATTGAAAAATAGGATAGATACCATAAAGAGTATAAAAATAGGCCTAACTAGTTAGACTTAGATGTCATCAAAAGGCATAACCCGAGAGTTGGATAGTTATACTTGATTAGCACCCCTTATTAGTGAATACCCTCAACTTTAGTGGCTAGTGCTAAGCATAAAAGTTGATCACTTTAGATGAGAATACTTGGTGAAAATGATTTATGAAAACCTTGGAATAATGATTCATTCTACTGAAATGTTTTGACATGTGTTGAGAAACACAATGATTGATGATGAAAATGTTGAGGCATGAGCCTTAGCCCTTTTACAAAAACTGATGGTTGGGTTCGGATGCGATACCATTCCAATTTTACTGTACAACCACAATACCTGAATTGGGCAGGGCTTAACTAGAAGTTTATATGCCTTAGTATGGGTTCCCTTGCGGAAGAGGTTGAGATGAGGCTACCTCGTGTGAATGTCCACCTATGTAGTGCCCAGGATGGCAGATGGCCATGGCTGGGAGGCCAAGCTCATAGGGGAGGTGCCTATACTAGGGTGTGTAATTGAAAGGTTATGATTGATTATCCGCATACTAAGTATGATTGATTCAGGGTTATCCCTAACGGTTGTATCGAATTTTGTGGTGAAAGTATACCACCTCTACAGAGTATAAAACTATTCGAATAGCCGCATCCGCGGTCATGGACAGTTGGAGTGGCCATACTGTTCCGTCGTCAAATGTTTTCAAAATGACTTGTGAATTGAACTATGACTTTGACTTGACCACAACAGGGTTGTGGACATGAAAAGTAGGTTCCCACTTAAGTGATGTAGAACATTAAATTAGTTTTCTTTACTTCTAAACTCAGTTTGAGATAAACCTGGCTTTTTGCAAATAAACCTAGAGCTTAAGATTCCTATTAGAACCACCTTACTTGTTAGGGATAGTTTGCGAGTACTTAAAGAGTACTCATGGCTTTGTCCCTGGATATTCCCGTGGCCAGACTATGAGGAGGACTACCAGGATGATGGACAGCAGGAGGTCTACGACAACTAGGATCATCTCCCATCGTCACCATTGCATGTGACCCTGAAGATGGAGCCCTTACTACATTTATGTTCTGCTGCTTGATTTGTATTAAGACTGGATCCTAAGATCCAATATTTGTAAGACCTTTATTATGGTTTGTAATGGATGATGTACTGTGGTACCAATTCTGTTATTTGTCTCGCAAAAATGGTAATCCTAGGATTGCGATATATGGCATAACATGCATCTTGGATTAAAAATCCGGGTGTTGACATATATCCAATAATCTCCTTTGGATATCCTACAAAGATGCATTTATCCACCTTAGGTTCGAGTTTGTCGGGTTATAGTTTTTAATATAAGCCTCACATATCCAAACTTACAGGAAATACAACTTTGGCTTAGTGCCATGCCATGAATCATATGACATTGTCTTCACGGATTTGGATGGCGCTCTATTTAAAATGAATGCAGTAGTTTCAAGTGCATATCCCCAAAAAGATATAGATAAGTCGGTAAGAGATATCATAGATCGTATGCTATATAATAGGGTGCGATTACATCCCTCGGATACACCATTACGTTGTGGGGTTTTAGCCGGCGTAAGATGTGGTACAATGCCACAAGCCTTCAGATGTGTGCCAAACTCTAACTCAAATACTCGGCCCCCTCGATCAGGATGAAGGTACTTGATTTTATTGTTATGTTGATTCTCAACTTCACCTTGAAATTCTTAGAACTTTTCAAAGGTTTCACACTTGTGCTTAATTACGTAGATATACCCATATCTATTCAAATCATTAGTGAAGGTGACAAAATAACAATAACCATTGCGCGTGGAGATGCTCATTGGTCCACATACATCGGAATGTATGACTCCCAATAGGTCTGCATCCCGTTCCATCATACCGTTGAATGGCGTCTTGGTCTTTTTGCCCATGAGGCATGGTTCGCATCTATCGAGGGATTCAAAATCCAACGATTCCAGTAGTCTATCAGAATGGAGCTGCTTCATGTGTTTTACACTGATATGACTGATACGTTGCTAACATATCTATAATTTTTGATGTTCCTTGCTTGTTTTATATCTACTTTCTTATGTTTTGTCCACACTTTGGAGTATTTTTACACATTTTTGGAACTAACCTATTAACAAGATGCCACAGTGCCAGTTGCCTGTTTTCTGCTGTTTTTGGTTTCAGAAAAGCTGGAAAATAAGTATTCTCGGAATTGGACAGGACAAAAGCCAAAGTCAACATTTCACCGAGGGGAACACGGAGCCAGAAGACAAGATGAGAAGGGCTGGGGGCCACAACACTGGCCAGGCAGCCCAGGCCTGACCAAGGCCAGGTGGTGTGGGCCCCTCCGGCCTCCACCGACCTTGCCTCTTCGCCTATATATTGCCTCCGATACAGAAACCCTAAGTACCCGATCAAAATTCCACGAAAGAGTCTGTAGCCACCGTCATCTCCATACCTAGATCGGGAGGGATCTGAAGCTCTTCCCGGCACCCTGTCGAAGGGGAGAATTCACCCTGGAGGCCTTCTTCATCACCATGCCTGCCTCCGGTGAGATGCGTGAGTAGTTCATCCCTGGACTACGGGTCCATGTAGTAGCTAGATGGTTGGTTCTCCTCGTTTGTGCTATCATGTTTAGATCTTGTGAGCTCCGTTCATGATCAAGATCATCTATTTGTAATCCTAAATGTTGTGTTTGCAGGGATCCAATGGATATTGAGATGCTATTTCATATTGATTATTGATTCTATCATGTCTTTCTTATTTGTGATCTTGCATGCTTTCCGTTGTTAGTAGCTATCTTGGCCAAGTAGATGCTAGCAACTCCAAGAGGGAGTATTTATGCTCGATAGTGGGTTCATGCCTCTAGTAATCTGGGGAAGTGACAGAAATCTCTAAGGTACTAGATGTGTTGTTGCTACTAGGGAGAAGACAACAATCCTTTGTTCATAGAACAATTGTATTGTTTACTTTACACACTTTGCTTAATGCAATTATCTGTTGCTTGCAACTTAATACTGGAGGGGGTTCAGATGATAACCTAAAGGTGGATTATTAGTCATAGATGTAGTTGGATTACGGTCTATGTATAATGTTGTAATGCCCAATCAAATCTCAAAGGAGTCAAGATGATTAGTATATGCATGTATGCTTTCTCGATGTTTGTCAATTGCCCCGCTGTAATTTGTTCACCCAACATGTCATCTATCTTAAGGAGAATCACCACTAGTGAACTATGGACCCCAGTCCTTTCTTTTACCATCAATCTACAATTGTTTACTGTTTTCTGTTTACTTTCTGCAAGCTATTACTTTCTTCCACACAATACGTTTAATCCTTTGTTTTCAGCAAAACCGGTGAGATTGACAACCTCACTGTAAGTTGGGGGCAAAGTTCTGTGGTTTTGTTGTGCAGGATTCCAAGTTGGAAGCAACACCTTGGAGGTGTTTCCTTGCTCCTACTGGTTCAATAACATTGGTTTCATAACTGAGGAAAAACTTGCTGCTGTGCTCATCATACCTTCCTCTTGGGGTTCCCCAATGAGCTCGAATATATTTTGGGCCATCAAGCTCTTTTTCTGGGGCCGTTGCTGGGGAGTCAAGGACATCTTCACAAGGGGAGTCCCTCATAACCAATCTCTTTACTTTGTTGTTTTTGTTTTGCTTAGTTTATTTCTACTTTGTTTGCTTGTTTCTTTATCAAAAACACACAAAAAATAGTTGTTCTAGTTTGCTTTCTTTATTAAAAACACACAAAAAAATATTATTAGTTCCTTCCTTAAAGTTGCCATTATGCCTAGCATTGCTCCAATCACTATGTCACCTGCGGAAATGATTTTTACTTTCAAACAAGGAATTGAAGAGAGTTTCAAAGAAGCTTGGTCTAAAATCTCTGATTTACATGAAAAAACTGAACCTAAAATGACTCAAAGCCTGTTTCATAGCAGTTTTTACTTTGGAATTACTCTTTGCTATAGATATGCTTTGGATGCTGTAGTAGGAGGACATTTCCTCAAATGCAATGAGGATGAAGCTTTTAATGCCATAAAGAAGTTGGTCTTAACTTACAACTTGCCTAGCAAATCTGATTATTCCTTTATAAACATATTTGCTAGATTGAACACTCTTGAGACCCACACTACTAGTTTAAAATATTGCTATAACACGCTTAGAGAGCATCATGATATGTTCCAATAAATTCTGAACCCTCAAAATGGCTTCCTACAGTAAAAGTTGTTATAAATAATGAAACTTTTCATGCTCGCTATGATATCATGTCTGAATTATGTCTTATGCCTAAAGATATCTATAAATCTTTGGGGACTTTCGAGAGGAGGAGAAGAAATATTTCTTGCTAATAATAGCACAATATTACTCATTGGAATAGCTGAAGTAGTGTTTACAAAGATCCTAGGGAAAATGGTTTCTACTGATTATCTTGTTATTGAATGTGTACGAAAAGGACAAATTACACTTGGAAGATCCCTATTAAAACTCCTTGGAGCAATAATAGATGTGCAAAAGGGCACCATGAATTTTGCTTCTCCACCAAACAATCATAAGTTCCCCAAGGTTAAGAATAAAAGTAATAGAGGTAAGGGCAAGAATGGTTTTAATGCTTCCTCATTCAAGAATACTTGATTCTTTTCTCGCTTCTTATGCCTAACTTAAAGGCGTTAAAGAAAAGTACTTATTGAGAGATAATCCAAAAGTTTTAGTTGAGTCTTGGAAGTTATTACCTCTGTAATAACCGCTCCTTATCATTTTTGTGTGGTTTTTGTGCCAAGAGTAACCTCTAATGAGAGAGAAGTAATGCTTGCGAAAGTTGCTATCCTGAAACAGATTTTTGTGCTTCGCTGTAAAAAATCGTGAAAAATCTCTGTACGTAGGTTTGAGCTGTAATTTTTTGTGCTTCTGCCACAGGTTGTTATCCAAATTTCGTTAGTTCAACACTTTTCGATTTGAGAAACAGAAGGTCTTCGAAAAAATTAGTTTTTACCTGCTGGTCTGTTTTGACAGATTTCTGCCATTATTTGCATTCGCCTCTTAATCTTTTTCTCTTTGAGTTCTCTTTGATCATTTGAACTTTTTAAAAGAAGTGCTACAGTATCTTGTGTTTTAATGGAAGTTTTACTTGTGTTGAAACTGAACCAAAAGACTTATTATCTTGAGTGCACTAATGTTGCTAATGAAGATTGTGTGAAGTTTTGTATGGAGGAAATTTTTGAGTGTAGGGAAGAGTAATGTGATGAGATGAAGTATGGACGAAAGCTCAAGCTTGGGGATGCCACCCGTGTCACCCCAAGAAATATTTAAGAAGTACAAGCGTCAAAGATTGGGGATGCCTTGGGCATCCCCTTCTTCATTAATAAAAATCTCAGGTTTCTTTCAAACACTTCATTTTATTATTTCATGCACAATTGTGTTGTTCTTGGAGCATCTTTGTTTTCATTTTTGGTTTTCATTTGCTTAGTTTTCTTAGTTTGCTTGAATAAATTGGTTGGACCCCCTCATTCATACATTAGTTTTCAAATAAGTTGGTTTGGATTGGAAAAGAGTAGTAAAGTTCATGCTTAAGTGGTAAAAAGGAGCTTGTTTTTGACTGTGGCCTATGCTTTGTCATGTCATGCTTGATATTGTTTTGGCTTTATGCTTAGTGATTTTTTCTGTAGCATGACTTGTTATAAAAAATTGAGATTGCTTAATGTGCCTTGAAGGAATCATGCGTTGTTTTAGCATATTAAAGCATAGTATTGTGGTATTCTCCTTTGATGCTTTATTTGGGTTGACTTGGTGCATGCTCACACCATGTTATGACTATCCCAAGTCACCATAGCCTCTATGATAATTTAGTTTTCGACTTGTAATATCACTTTATGCTTTAATTAATGATGTTTTGTCGCTTTGCATGATGATGCCCATTATTGCTCTCTTAGTTGGTCACTCCCAGTCTTTTGCTAACCTACATAACCAAGTATGAGTTCCACTCATGCATCCAACTCCAAATAAAACCAAATTATTCCAAAGAGTCCACCATACCTACCTATTAGCATTTGCTATTCCGAGTATATTCATGTTTTTATCTACCTTCCGAATTAAACTTGTTATCTGAAAATTAGTGATTAAAGCTCTCACGAACTTGATGGCACACTTTACTTTTCTTGCCCCTAATAAACTTGAACCATTGTGTCATCTATGTTGTATATGCTTGCACTTATATGTTGGGAATTAGCAGAACCATGCTGTCATGGGGAACGCTTTCAACATTGCACTTGTACATTGTACCCAGTTGTTATCATGCTCTTTTGTTTACGGATGTCATCGGTGTGAAATGAAAGGGGAGCTTGTAACTTCATGGAGTTATGTATGTGTGTTAGAGAAACGCCTAGGCGGCTGGTCTAATCCATGCCTAATCATGGTGGAAACCTGCAGCGTAACCATAATGAGCAATCTATGAAGCATTCTTCTTATAAAAAAGAGATTGAGATTGAGAAAAAAGAAAAAAAGATGAGAAAAGAGGAAAGAGAGAAAAGAGAGAAAAAAGCACCATTTTCCCATGGTAAATAAGAAGATGCTGAGATGCTTATTGTCTGTTGCCTTGTCATTCTGATATGGGGATTCTTCCGTATCATCAGGCAAGGGGTACCCCCTTGGCGGTTCTCTATGATACACATGTGCTTACTATGACAAGAACTGACCGGTAACTAAACTTGAGTAGCATGAGGAGCGGCCCTCGTATTCAAGGGACATGAGATTGCCAACTTATACTTTGTCAAGCATATACTCCATAGTTTGTTCACTTTAACCTTAATCACTTCAAGATGCTTATGATAGGGGCAATGAGAGCTGAAAGCTAATAAGTACCATAATTTTTGGAAGCTCTTTATGAGACTTGAATCTCTGCTTCCTTCTATGAAGGGCCTTCCTTTTTTACTTTTATGTTGAGTCTCCATCTTATATCTTTATGCACCTATTAAGGGAGCATAGTGGCCATTCTTAGTTTAATGTGCATTGTCCCAAAACTTGTTGATTGATGCATAACTTTGATATTGCTTGTTCTTAAACTATTTGTATCTAGTCACCCTTATGAACTTTAAAGGGGTCCTATGCATTTATGTTTTGCTACTATATGAGGGACAAGCTGAATACCATTCTTATTATGTTTTCTATATGTGAAACAAACAAACATCTTGCAAAGCATTGTTATTCATGAATCGTTTGTTTGTATATTTTCATGCTACATCATAGTTGTTATGTCTTATTGTTAGAACTATATCTTTCATGCTATGTTAAAGTACTATGATCCCAGCTATGAATATGCCCTGGTCAATATTATGATGGTGCATGTCACCTCAAAAATTATTCTTTGTTTTTATCATTTACCTACTCGAGGACGAGCAGGAACTAAGCTTGGGGATGTTGATACGTCCATAACGTATCTATAATTTTTGATAGTTTTATGCTAATAATATGTTTTTGATACTCCTTTTTATATAAAGTTTATGATTTATTTAGACTAACCTACTAATAGTTGCAAAAGTGCACAATGTTCTTGTTTTACACTTTGATGTGTAGGAATTACCAAGAATACAAATGGAAATCTTGTTGGAGTCAAATTGGGATTTTCCAGGAATCTGTCTCAGAACTCTTTTTGAAGATGGTCACGTTTCGGGTCGAAGACGACGTCAAACGGAAAACTCTTCAACTACAAAGTTGCTGAAAATTTCGCGACAAACATTCTGGATATAAAATTTAGCTGATTCCAAGTCCGGATGGGGCCGATATGCCCAATTTACTGCAGCCCAAGATGGGGTGACGGGAATCCGGGAAGCTATATAAAGGGAGGAAACCTAATTCGTGGGAGACACCTCTACCCACGAATTTGCAGCCACCAAAGCCATGTTTTTGCCTCCCCCATGGATCCCATCTCCATGGGTAAGGACTCCCAAGAAGCCATGAAGGAAGGGGTCTAAGGGGCGGTGCTCCCCTGTGATACCGGTGGCAGGGAAGGAGTCCTCCGCGCTGCCGCCGGTGCTGCCCTGCCGCCTCTTCACCATCTTCACCGCCATCTCCATCGACTGCACCACCATCTCAATCATCGTTGTTGATTCCCATGATGATGAGGGAGTAGTTCTCTATCGAGGCTAAGGGTTCTACCGGTAGCTATGTGTTCATCTCTCTCTCTATGCATGATCATATAGTGATTATGAGCTTTGTAATCAAGTAGATCTACCTTGCTACTCAAGTGCTTTAATAGATCTCTGCTCTCCCCATGTGTGTGAAAGTGACAGGATGCACACCATGGTGGCACTTAGGCTAGAGATTACAAATACTTGTTATGAGTTATATTTGGAGTTGGATGTCTCTATGAAATTGTGGTGTTTGTTGGAACCATCTAGTGCTCAAGGTGACAATGTGGGGTTATCTATATGCGGAAAGGCGACTTTTGAGGTGTGCTGTTATAGCCCTACCGTGGATTAGAGTGTCCAATCGGAGAGTAGTTCAGAGTAATATCATAAAGAGAAGATATTTATATGAGAGTGTTCACTAGTGAAAGTATGATCCCCAGGCCTTGTTTCTAAGCATTGAAACACCATTTGCAACTAGATATGTTACATGTTTGCTTGCTGCCATCTTTATTTTAGTTTGCCTTTAGTCTCTTCCATGCCATCAAGCTATTTTCTGGCACCGTTGTTTATATCCATACCACTTGTATTTCACTATCTCTTCGCCGAACTAGTGCACCTATACACCTGACAAGTGTATTGGGTGTGTTGGGGACACAAGAGACTTCTTGTATCTTGATTGCAGGGTTGCTTGAGAGGGATACCTTTGACCACTTCCTCCCTGAGTTCGATAAACCTTGGGTAATCCACTTAAGGGAAACTTGCTGCTGTTCTACAAACCTCTGCACTTGCAGGTCCAACAACTGTCTACAAGAATAGAAGTGCGTAGACATCAATCATGCTCTTTTGTTTATGGATGTCGTCGGTGTGAAATGAAAGGGGAGCTTGTAAATCCATGGAGTTATGTATGTGTGTTAGAGAAACACCTGGGCGGCTGGTCTAATCCATGCCTAATCATGGTGGAAACCTGCAGCGTAACAAAAATGAGAAATCTACGAAGCATTCTTATTATAAAAAAAGGAGATAGAGATTGAGAAAAAAAATAAAAAGAAAAAAAGAGATGAGAAAAGAGGAAAGAGATAAAAAAGCACCATTTTCCCATGGTAAATAAGAAGATTGCTGAGATGCTTATTGTCTGCTTGCCTTGTCATTTTTATATGGGGATTCTTCCGTATCATCGGGAAAGGGGTACCTCGTTGGCGGTTCTCTATGATACACACGTACTTACTATGACAAGAATTTACCGGTAACTAAACTTGAGTAGCATGAGGAGTGACCCTCGTATTCAAGGGACATGAGATTTCCAACTTATACTTTGTCAAGCATATACTCCATAGTTTATTCACTTTAACCTTAATCACTTCAAGATGCTTATGATAGGGGCAATGAGAGCTAAAAGCTAATAAGTACCATAATTTTTGGAAGCTCTTCATGAGACTTGAATCCCAGCTTCCTTCTATGAAGGCCTTTCTTTTACTTTTATGTTGAGTCTCCATCTTCTATATTTATGCACCTATTGAGAGAGCATAGTGGCTATTCTTAGTTTAATGTGCATTGTCCCAAGACTTGTTGATTGATGCATAACTTTGATATTTCTTGTTCTTAAACTACTTGTATCTAGTCACCCTTATGAACTTCGAAGGTGTCCCATGCATTTATGTTTTGCTACACTATGAGGGACAAGATGAATACCATTCTTATTATGCTTTATTTATGTGAAACAAACAAACGTCTTTCAAAGCATTGTTATTCATGAATCTTTTGTTTGTGCCTTTTCATGTACAACATAGTTGCTATGTCTTATTGTTAGAACTATATCTTGCATGCTATGTTAAAGTACTATGATCCCAGCTATCAATGTTTTATAAATGCCTTGATCAAGATTGTGATGGTGCATGTCACCTCAAAAATTATTCTTTCTTTTTATCACTTACCTACTTGCGGACGAGCAGGAGTTATGCTTGGGGATGTTGATACTTTGCTAACGTATCTATAATTTTTGATGTTCCATGCTTGTTTTATATATACTTTCTTATGTTTTGTCCACACTTTGGAGTATTTTTACACATTTTCTGGAACTAACCTATTAACAAGATGCCACAGTGCCAGTTGCCTGTTTTTTGCTGTTTTTGGTTTTAGAAAAGCTAGAAAATAAATATTCTTGGAATTGGACGGGACAAAAGCCAAAGTCAATATTTAACTGAGGGGAACACGGAGCCAGAAGACGAGATGGAGAAGGGCTGGCCACCACACCACCTGCCGGCTAGGCCAGGCCTCCAGCCTGTCCTGGGAGGGCCCTCCCAGCTCCACCGACCTTGCCTCTTCTTATTACAGCTTTTTTTCGATTGGCAGATCAAATTATCAATTACATGTCTTGCTTAGAATCACCACTAGTGAATGGACTGTTTGGACTATCAATCACAACTTTTATTTGTTTTATTTAGCAATATTATTTCCACATTAATTCAGTGAATGACAATTTTTTCACTATAAGTTGGGGCAAAGTTGTGTTGCAGGATTCCAAGTTGTTCTGGGGACAACACAACCACAGAACTCTTCCCCCAACTTACAGTGAGGTTGTCAATCTCACCGGTTTTGCTGAAAACAAAGGATTAAACGTATTGTGTGGAAGAAAGTAAAAGCTTGCAGAAAGTAAACAGAAAATAGTAAACAGTTGTAGATTGATGGTACAAGAAAGGACCGGGGTCCATAGTTCACTAGTGGTGGTTCTCCTTAAGATAGATGACATGTTGGGTGAACAAATTACAGCGGGGCAATTAACAAACATCGAGAAAGCATACATGCATATACTAATCATCTTGACTCCTTTGAGATTTGATTGGCCATTACAACATTATACATAGATCGTAATCCAACTGCATCTATGACTAATAATCCACCTTCAGGTTATCATCCTAACCCTCCAAAGATAAGTTGCAACCGATAATTGCATTACATCATGGTAAAGTAAACAATACGATTGTTCTATGAACAAAGGATTGCTATTTTCTCCCTAGTAGCAACAACACATCTAGTACCTTAGAGATTTCTGTCACTTCCCCAGATTACTAGAGGCATGAACCCACTATCGAGCATAAATATTAACTCTTAAAGTTGCTAGCATCTACTTGGCCAAGATAGCTATTAACAACGGAAAGCATGCAAGATCACAAATAACAAAGACATGATAGAATCAATAATCCATCTGAAATAGCATCTCAATATCCATCGGATCCCCGCAAACACAACATGTAGGATTACAAATAGATGATCTTGATCATGAACGGAGCTCACAAGATCTAAACATGATTGCACAAAGGAGGAGAACCAACCATCTAGGTACTACATGGACCCGTAGTCTAGGGATGAACTTCTCACGCATCTCACCGGAGGAAGGCATGGTGATGAAGAAGGCCTCCAGGGTGCCGAAAAGAGCATCAGATCCCTCCTGATCTAGGGATGGAGATGACGGCGGCTACAGACTCTTTCGTGGAATTTTGATCGGGTACTTAGGGTTTCTGTATCAAAGACATCTTATAGCTCAAGGAGGCCAAGGTGCCTTTAGGCGGCCACACCACCCCCGGTGCCAGGCCTGGCCCATGCCAGGTGGTGTGGCGGCCCTCCCACCTCTCCGCCTCAGATCGCCCGTGTCCCCCTCGGTGAAAAACTGAGTTTGGCTTTTGTCCCATCTAATTCCGAGAATATTCATTTTCTGACTTTCCTAGGACCAAAAACAGCAGAAAAAAGGCAGTTGGCACTGTGGCATCTTGTTAATAGGTTAGTCCAAGAAAGTGTATAAAAAGTACTCCAAAGTTGGAACAAAACATAAGAAAGTAGATAAAAACCAAGGTTGGAACATCAAAAATTATGGATACGTTAGCAACGTATCAACATCCCCAAGCTTAACTCCTGCTCATCCTCGAGTAGGTAAGTGATAAAAAGAAAGAATAATTTTTGAGGTGAAATGCATCATCATAAACTTGATCAAAGTATTTGTAAAACATTGATAGCTGGGATCATAGTACTTCAACATAGCATGAAAGATAAAGTTCTAGCAATAAGACATAGCAACTATGTTGCAACATGAAAAGGCACAAACAAAAGATTCATGCATAACAATGCTTTGCAAGATGTTTGTTTGTTTCACGTAAAGAAAACATAGCATAGAGGCATTCAGCTTGTCCCTCATAGAGTAGCAAACATAAATGCATAGGACACATCCAAAGTTCATAAGGGTGACTAGATACAAATAGTTTAAGAACAAGCAATATCAAAGTTATGCATCAATCAACAAGTCTTGGGACAGTGCATATTATACTAGGAATGGCCACTATGCTCTCAAAGTAGGTGCATAAAGGTAGAAGGTGGAGACTCAACATAAAAGTAAAAGAAAAGGCCTTCATAGAAGGAAGTAGAGATTCAAGTTTCATAAAGAGCTTCCAAAAATTATGGTACTTATTAGCTTTCAGCTCTCATTGCCCCTATCATAAGTATCTTTAAGTGATTAAGGTTAAAGTGACACAACAAAGAGGATAGGCTTGACAACTTATAAGCCAAAATCTCATGCCCCTTACTTATGAAGACCGAACCTCATGCTACTCAACTTTAGTCACAAGTAAGCTCTTGTCATTGTAAGTACATATGTATCATAGATAACCGCCAATGGGGTACCCCTTGCACATGATACAGGAGCTATCCCATAATCAATATGACAAGGCAAGCCGACAATGAGCATCTCAGCGATCTTTTTATTTGCTATTTGCATAGGTTTTTATTGAGGATGGTTCATAGAGTGCTCATTATGGTTATGCTGCAAGTTTCCAACATGATTAGGCATGGCTTAGGCTAGCGGCCTAGGCGTTTCTCTAACACACAAACAAACTCCATGATCTTACAAGTTCCCCTTTTATTTCACACCGCCGGGATCCATAAGCAAAATAACATGATATCAACGGGGTACAATGTACAAGTGCAATGTTGAAAGTGTTCCCCATGATACATGGTTCTGCTAACTTCAACTTATAAAGTGCAAGCATATACGCAACAAAGATGGACACAATGGTTCAAGTTTATTAAATGCAAGAAAGTAAAGTGTGCCATCAAGTTCGTGAGAGATTTAATCACTAATTTTCTCATAACAAGTTTAATTTGGAAAGTAGATAAAAACATGAGTATACTTGGAATAGCAAATGCTAATAGGTAGGAATGGTGGACTCTTTGGAATAACTTGGTTTTAGGAGTTGGATGCATGAGTGGATCTCAAACTTGGTTACGGAGGGTAGCAAAAGACTGGGAGCGACCAACTAAGAGAGCAATAATGACCATAATCATGCAAAGAGACAAATCATTATTAATTAAAGCATAAAGTGATATTAAAAGTCGAAAACTAAAGGATCATTAAGGCTATGGTGACTTGGGATAGTCATAACATGGTCTGAGCATGCGCCAAGTCAACCCAAATAAAGCATCAACGGAGAATACCACCATACTATGCTTTAATATGCTAAAACAACGCATGATTCTTCCAAGGCACATTAAGCAATCTCAATTGTTTATAACAAGTCATACTACAGCAATAATAACTAAGCATAAAGCCAAAACAATACCAAGCATGGCATGACATAGCATAGGTCACAGTCAAAAACAAGCTCCTTTTACCACTTAAGGATGAACTTTTCCTACTCTTTTCCAATCCAAACCAAACTATTTGAAAACTAATGTATGAAAGAGGGGTCCAGCCAATTTATTCAACAAACTAAGAAAACCAATCAAACAAAAACCAAAACAAAAACAAAAACGAAGATGCTCCAAGAACAACACAACTGTACATGAAACAATAAAAATGAAGTGTTTGGAAGAAACCTGGGATTTTTATTGATGAAGAAGGGGATGCCTTGGGCATCCCCAAGCTTTGACGCTTGTACTTCTTGGATATTTCTTGGGGTGACACGGGGTGGCATCCCCAAGCTTGATCTTTAGTCCATTCATCATCTCATTACATCATTCTCCCCATACACCTGATTTTTTTTCTGCATACAAAACTTCACACAATCTTTATTAGCAACATTAGTGCACTCAAGATAATAAGTCTTTGAGTTCAGTTTCAACACCAATAAAACTTCCATTAAAACACAAGATACTGTAGCAATTCCCTCAAAAATCTCAATTCCCCAAAGAGAACTCAAAAAGGAACCAACAAGAAGCAAATGCAAATAATGGCAGAAATCTGTCAAAACAGACCAGCAGGTAAAAACGAATTTGTTCAAAGACTTTATATTTCTCAAATCAAAAAGTGTTGAACTAAAGAAAGTTAGATAACAACCTGGGGCAGAAGCACAAAAATTCACGCCTCAAAACAATGTACAGAGATTTTACACGAATGTTTACGGTGAAGAACAAAAATCTGTTTCAGGACAGCAACTTTCCCAAGCATTACTTCTCTCTCATTAGAGGTTACTCTTGGCACAAAAAGCAAATAAAAAGGATAAGGAGAGGTTATTACTGAAGTAATAACTTCCAAGACTCATCTAAAACTTTTGGGTTATCTCCCAATAAGTACTTTTCTTTAACGCCTTTAAGTTAGGCATAAGAAGCAAGAAAAAGAATCAAGTGTTCTCAAATGAAGAAGCATTAAAAGTGATAACAGAAATATCTTCAACAAGGCAAGGTATCTCATCCAAATAAGTTCTAGAGGATCCTCTCTCAATGCTCTTGGGTTCACTATTTTCATCAAACGGGTTTTTAGGAACAATCCAATCAAGATTCTTTTCTATGGCTTCATGCATTGCTGCAATATTAAAAGGTATTGGTATCTTAGTTTCCTCCCCATTAGGTTCGGTTTTGTCCATCTTTTCTCGTGTACCAATAACATCTACACATGATCCTAGCATATTAAAATGTTCAAAGACTTTCCTAGCTTCCTTGGCAACATCATAGAATTCCTTAAGCAAAGTTTCCAGAATAAAATCTCTCTTTTCAGGGTCCTCAATTTCTTTAAGTTTAAGAAACATTACTTGCATTAAGGGGTTAAGGTTAACAAACCTAGCTTCCAACATGTGAACTGAAGAAGCTGCAACAATTTCATAATTTGGAGCAAGTTCTGCAAGGGGTATATCCTCAATATCCTCATGCTTACTAACATGATTAAAGAATTCTTCAATATTATCTTTTCCAATTATAGAGCCACTACCTATTGAAAGGTCTTTCAGGGTGAACTTAGGGATCAACATGGTGAGCTAAGAAAGAGGTAGCAACTATAGAAAGACTTATTTTTTTGTGTTTTCAGTATTAAGAAGCAAACTAGAACAACTATTTTTTGTGTGTTTTTGATAAAGAAACAAGCAAACAAAGCAAGAAAAAAACTAAGCAAAACAAAAACAACAAAGTAAAGAGATTGGTTATGAGGGACTCCCCTTGTGAAGATGAACTTGTCTCCCCGGCAACAACGCCATAAAAATACTTGCTGACTCATGTAATATCGAGCTCGTTGGGGAATCCCAAGAGGAAGGTATGATGAGCACAACAGTAAGTTTCCCTCAGTTATGAAACCAAGGTTATCGAACCAGTAGGAGCAAGGAAACACCTCCAAGGTGTTGTTTCCAACTTGGAATCCTGCACAACACAACCACAGAACTTTGCCCCCAACTTACAGTGAGGTTGTCAATCTCACCGGTTTTGCTGAAAACAAAGGATTAAACGTATTGTGTGGAAGAAAGTAAAAGCTTGCAGAAAGTAAACAGAAAATAGTAAATAGTTGTAGATTGATGGTAAAAGAAAGGACCGGGATCCATAGTTCACTAGAGGTGGCTCTCCTTAGATAGATAACATGCTGGGTGAACAAATTACAGCGGGGCAATTGACAAACATCGAGAAAGCAATACATGCATATACTAATCATCTTGACTCCTTTGAGATTCGATTGGGCATTACAACATTATACATAGACCGCCATCCAACTGCATCTATGAATAATAATCGACCTTCAGGTTATCATCCGAACCCCCTCCAGTATTAAGTTGCAAGCAACGGATAATTGCATTATGCATTGCATGTAAAGTAAACAATATGATTGTTATATGAACAAATGATTGTTGTTTTATCCCTAGTAGCAATAGCACATCTAGTACCTTAGAGATTTCTATCACTTCCCCAGATTACTAGAGGCATGAACCCACTATCGAGCATAAATACTAACTCTTGAAGTTGCTAGCATCTACTTGGCCAAGATAGCTATTAACAACGGAAAGCATGCAAGATCACAAATAACAAAGACATGATAGAATCAATAATCAATCTGAAATAGCATCTCAATATCCATCGGATCCCCACAAACACAACATGTAGGAATTTCAAATAGATGATCTTGATCATGAACGGAGCTCACAAGATCTAAACATGATAGCACAAAGGAGAATAACCAACCATCTAGCTACTACATGGACTCGTAGTCCAAGGATGAACTACTCACGCATCACACAGGAGGCTTGCATGGTGATGAAGAAGGCCTCCAGGGTGAATTCTCCCCTTCGACAGGGTGTCGGGAAGAGCTTCATATCCCTTCCGATCTAGGGATGGAGATGATGGTGACTACAGACTCTTTCATCGAATTTTGATCGGGTACTTAGGGTTTCTGTATCGGAGGCATCTTATAGTCAAAAGGGGAGGCCGAGGGGGTGCCCTAGGCGGCCACACCACCCCCTGGCGCGGCCAGGGCTGGCCCGCGCGGCCAGGTGGTGTGGCTGCCCTCTGGCCCCTATCCGTCTCATATTCTGGCTCCGTGTCCCATTCGGTGAAAAACTAACTTTGGCTTTTGTCCCGTCCAATTCCGAGAATATTCATTTTCTGATTTCCTGGAACCAAAAATAGCAGAAAACAGGCAGCTGGCACTATGGCATCTTGTTAATAGGTTAGTCCAAGAAAGTGTATAAAAAGTACTCCAAAGTTGGAACAAAACATAAGAAAGTAGATAAAAACCAAGCATGGAACATCAAAAATTATGGATACGTTAGCAACATATCAGTATGCAATCCTTTCTTTCTATTTTTCCCTACACAGATAATGACGTTTGATGATGAGAATCACTACATTAAAGTCAAAGATATGAGATTTCCAATGACTAGAAGAAACCAGGAGTCGTGACTCGGAGGCAGACACTTTAACGACCAACTATACGACCGGAATAAAATTCCAGCAGTATAGTTTCGGTCGTATAGTTGCCGTCGACACCGCTAGGTCAAACAGAACAACTTTTGTGAAGGGTCCCCTATATAAAGAGGCCTCAGACGATGAGAAAAGGGCTCTGCCCCAGATCATCAGCCGCCTCCAGATCTCCATCCACCACACCAAAGAGCCGCCGGAGGAATAGACTTAGATCTAATCTCCAAACCCTTCTCCATTACCATAGCCATATTCCACCACTTGTAATAGTAGATCTCATCATCGATTGGGCGAAATTGTAAGACTATTTGCTATCAATCTCATGATTTCCATTACAATGTTTGTGATTTTTGATCTCATCTCTATGTGTGAGTAATTCTCCTCGGGCTAAGGGCTTCGTCCTAGCCATGTAGCTTTTGTGCATGTTATTTATCATAGATGGGATCATGTATTAGTTTGTATGGCATGATGATTATTGTATCCTCTCTTGCCTCAATATAAGGACTTGTCAAGTACCCAAGACCCCGAGGATTGAGCCAGGTATAGGGAGTATGAGTAATGACTAATCTGGAGGTTGGGAACCCCAATGACAAAAGGGGTAGTACGACTGGATGTGAGGGATTTACTTGGATTAACGGTGACGTCACTATGCATATCATTAGTTCTCTTTCTTCTATGGATGAGACTAGTAGTTTATTTCTATAAGCGGTTGTGTAGGCAATAGAAATAATGGATGCATTGGCCACATATAATTTATCTTGCTCTAACAATTACATGGATACTTTATTATTATCTTTTATTCCCATCAGATGTTTTGCACAGCTATAGGTGAAATCGAATTCCCTAGGCCCTCTCTCTCCATCATCGACAACAACAAAAGACGCAAACTCTTGGTCCGATAAAAACACAAAAGGAATTCTAAAACTCCTGAAGATCCGTTAAAGTAACTTCACTACGCATCTGCTTCCCGAGGATTCGATAAACCTAGGTCTACTAGGGAAAAAGATCTATACTACATCCGTAATCTGGAGTCGAAGGTATCAACCCTTTTTCTGGCGCCGTTGACGGGGAAGCAATAGCTACCTTGGTGAGGTTAGTAGGAACCTTGCTAGTGTTAATTCTTGTTTTTTTAATTGTGTTAGTTTGCTTCAAGTCTTTATTTGAAAAACCAAAAAAAATAGTTAGCCTTTTAAATTCTTGCTTTTACTATCATAAGTCTCTGTTTAAAAAACCCCAAAAACATAGTAAATATGGCTGAAAAGAAGCTTGGGGAGTTTGCTACTCCCAATAATGATTATTTGCGTACTCCTATTACTCAGCCAGCAATTGTTGCTGATGATTATGAAATTAAGCCCCATTATTTAAGTTTGGTTCAATAGAATCAATTTGGAGGCTCTGCTATTAAGTACGCAGGTATACACTTGAATACTTTCACTAAAATATGTGATATGATGCGCATAAAAGATGTTGACCCCGATGTGGTCAAATTGTGTTTATTTCCTTTCTCTCTTAGAGGAAGAGCAAAAGAATGGTTGCTATCTTTGCCTAGAAATACTATTACATCATGGGCGGAATGCACTTCTTTATTTATGACTAAATTTTTCCCACCTGCAAAGACTATGCAACTAAGATATAATATTACTGGTTTTAGACAGGAAGAGCATGATCCACTAGCGCTTGCATGGGAGAGGATGAAAGAATGCATGAGAAACTGTCCTAGTCATGGGATGGAAGACTGGTTAATTATCCATTTTTTATAATGCTCTTAACCCCGTGTCTAAGTCTATGCTTGATACTGCAGCTGGAGGAACATTTATGGGTAAACATATTACCGAAGCAAAGCAGCTGCTAGACAATATGCAAGACAACCATGCCCAATGGCATGTGGATAGATCAAACATGAAGAAGGTGAACTCCATCTCACCACAAGAAAATGAAGACCTCGATGCTAAGTTGGATGAGCTCATACTAGCTGTAAAAGGTAAGGAAACCTAGGTAAGAGCTATCCTAGAATCAAATATTGAAGAAATAGACTTCATAGCTCGTAATGATTATAACCCTACTTGGAAGAAGAATTATAATCCTAATTTTCAGAAACATTATTCTAGTCCTATAGGTAACTCTAATAATAATATGGGAACTAGTAATGGTAGTCTCCAAGAAACACTTAAGTCTTTCATAGACTCGCAAAATGAACAAAACAATATTCTTGTTAAAATAACGGAGAACCATGATGCTATGCTTGGTAAATTACCTAACCAAGCTATAAGTTTGAGAAATGATTTGCAGGCCCTCCAAGAAAGAACGGAGATTGTTGAGGCACAACTAGGTAACATAACCGAGAGTCAAACTCTCGTTCTAGCTAAATTTGCTGGTAAGGCTGAGCCCAATCCTGTTGAAGACCTCAAGATGATGAGAATCCAAAGGGAGGAGCCTGAAGAACTTGATTATAGTAATACTCCTTCACCAAGTTACACCGTTTAAGATCTTGTAAAGAGGATCAACATTAAGATTCCAGTAAGTGAAGGAAATGAGGAAGCTATGTACCAACACTTTGTTAATTAGGTAGCAATAAAGGTACGTGAGCTTGAGGAGGAATATAAGGAAATTGCTGAAAAATTACCTGTGAAGCTTGATGATATATTTGAGCCTACTATTAAGATTAAGATTGGGACCAATGAGATAGCTGCACTTTGTGATCTAGGTGCAAGCATCTCAACAATTCCAAAAAAATCTTTTTAATAAGTTAAATCTTGGCTCTTTTTGAGATCACCGAGTTAAAATTGCATCTAGCAGATTCTACCTACAAACAAGCTGTAGGAATTAAGGAGAATACTTTAGTATACATTAAAGGTTGTCCTGCTCTTATTGATTCTGTTATTGTTGACATGCCTGAAGATGCTACTGCTCCTATTATATTAGGCCATCCTTTCTTAATAACTATTAAGGCTTTGATTAATCAACATGAAGGGAATGTGAAGCTTCAATTTCCTTCGCGGGATCCTTTTGTTATTAACTTCCCCAAGAAGAAGAAAGCCAAGGATGATGAAAAGGATGCCATCACTTTGAAAGCCAACTATTTCGGAGTGGGTGTTCCACTCATCTAGCCTAAGTGAGCAACATTAAGGTCAAGCTATTGACCATAAAAGAGCGCTTCATGGGAGGCAACCCATGTAAAATAAAGGTTTGAGTTAAGTTTTAAGTTTTAGTTTAAGTTTATGTTTAATAAAGAGTGCTAGAAAACTCCAATTGAGGAGAAGAAGTTCGGTAGTACTAAAAATCCCGTTTTATACATGTTGTTGGTCGACAATATTTACTATCTTTTTTTTGTCAAAAACAAGGTATTTCACTAAGTTACAGTATAAGAAATAATTTTCGAAGAAACAGAATTTTTTTGATGCATAGAGAAGGTTTAACGACCAATTATACGGTGAGAATAAAAATTTTGGCCATATAGTTCTGGTCGTATAGATATTTTTGCCATCGACAATTTTTCTTTCATATGTACTAACGGTTTAACGACCAACTATACAGCAGGAATAAAAATTCCGACCGTATAGTTCCGGTCGTATAGATATCGATGCTTTCGTACAATTTCTTTTCCAGGTACAGAGGGTTTGATTACCAACTATACGGTGGGAAGAAATTGTTCCGGCTGTATAGTTACGGCCGTATAGCTGCGCCACCAGGTGGAAACCCTAAAATTTTGACAGCACGCCAACTATATGGCGAGAACACATTATTCCGGCTGTATAGTTCCGCCCATATAGTTGCATCCGACCACAAAAACACCACAGGAGGTACCTCCAACCCCAAAACTTCAATCCTTTTTCTCTCTTCTACCTACAAACTCTCACAAAACCTCAAGAGATCTTCATCTCTACTCAATTTCGTTCGATTTCCTCGCACACAAGTGATCTACGATATGTTTCTCCTCCGATCCTCCAATTACTTTTTGTAAATTCATCTTTGATCTATTGTCATTATCAATCTAGGGTGAGACCTACTATGAACTAATTGCCATGATTCTCTTGCCAAGATTATTATTTTGAGGGGAGTCTTTAGTGTGCTATGATGAGGAATATGTTATACTTATTATTGTTGGATCAAAAAGTTTTATTTTTGTCTTTCATTATTATTTTAGATGATAAACACAAGGAGCCAAACTCGTGCTCGTGCCGTCGCTAGCGCTTCTCGGGCTGTCACTCAAGAATGCATGGGGATATGGTTCAGGAATGAGATCCAACTTGATCGCTTCGATATGACCAAGAACCGAGAAGTGAAGGCAACCAAGTGGGCTTGCCCCATTATACTGAACCAACTCGGTATTTCTAATGACTTCAATTTACTTTGCAATAGAGCAGGCCTACAAAACTTTGTGTACAATGATGTGCCTACTTATCGCCGATTAACTATTGAATTTCTAAGTTCTTTGCAAAGCACCGTTAAACTATGGCAAGGAGAGGACACGGTTTCTTTCTAATTTATGAACAACAACTACACTTTAACACTAGATGAATGGTGCGCATGTTTTAATTTCCCAAACAATGATGTTAATGCCTTACGCGTATCCTTTACTGGCTTAGACCCTTCCACTGCACAATATTATAATGGAATGAGTTTCACTACTAGAGTAAGCAAGGGGAAGAATATTCAACATCCCGCAATTCGCTATTTCTTCTATGTTATTGCTAACACCTTGCAGGCAAGAAATGAGTTCACAAGACTCAACAAGGAGGACATCTTAGTCCTTGCAAAAGCTGCTTACACCAATTGCGACTTGTCGCTCAACTTGGGTGCAATCCTTGTGCGCTACCTAGAGCACCAATCCTCCCAAAGCCAAGGACCAATCACAGGTTGAGGCGTCATCGCCGTGCTTGACATTGCCCTAGGCATCGACCTAGGTGAGTTGCAACATGTGCTAGGTGAGCAACGTGTTTGTTTCTCTACTTTAAAGGCTTGTGGAATGCTCACTAGGAGAGGTGGTATTTATTACCTGCATATTGCTGGAGCTGGGCGTCTCTACCCCGCTCCTATGCCTAATGGTCTTTTTCTATCGAGAAAGGACGTTTGCTATATGACTTGCAGGTTGAGCAACACCAAACCGAGGAGGAGATTCGGATGAGGATGAGGACCAAGAAGAGGAGCAACAAGTTCCTTATCAAGAGGAGCAGCCACAAGCCCGGTTCGCCACATACCAAGACTTCCAAGAACTTGGAGGGACAATGGAGAGATGCATAACCTCTCTTTGAACCTCTGAGGAACAACTAGTAAATTATCAACTCAATTTGCAAACTGGAGTAACGAATTTTTCCCGCCACCATAATGATTTGAAGGGGTTGCAAAAGCCTAAGCTTGGGGAAGTTTCCTCATGTATCTTTATTTGGCGTTCATTTGCTTTTATTTATTTCGAGGTTATGGTTTTAATTCGAGTTTATAAGCACTCGTGTTGGTTCCCCAACACTTTATCTTTAGTTATTTCTATTTGCTTTCGAGATTTTGTAGCCGAGCTTTGCCGTCAATTTTCTATTCTTTAATTCCCTCTCTTAAAAACAGAAAAAGATTTCTCCATTTATCTTTATTTTCCCTCTTTCTTTTCTTTTCGCCTCGAGGTTCTCATGTATTTGCAGGAGACTGGTAAACTTTGAGTTTCCAAGAAGCAAATAAAAAAGGAAGAGAGAAGTGCAACCAAACATGAGAGGCATGCCTTATGACTCCCCACTTTTGAAGTTTGAGAAACCCATGCTAGTTAGTAGTAAATGTTGAGATATTATATTGGTGGAGTGAGTCTTTATAATATAATAAAATATTGTTTACATGGGTATTTAGTTGGGTATGTTTTGTTCCAGCTCTTGTAGTTAACCAAGTCTTGCCTAAAAATTTTCTAAACAATTGTAATAAGAAAAAGTCTCACAATTGAAGGCTTGGGTGTTGTAGTGCTTAGTCTTGAAGGCTTATTTCTAGAGACACTCAACACCATGGAATATAATGATTGACTTGATAACTCTCTTTAAAAGGATTTGTTGATTGAATTAATGTTTAGCGGTTTTTGTGAGCATGCCAAAGTTTGACTTGTTAATCATAAGAATGATATAGCTTTATGCATGTCAAACTTCATGGGATGCCAACAACCCCGCTGGCCTACGAACGATCTTCATGGAGGAAACTTATAGATTTCGGCTATGAGTTGATTAAACACATGTAGGAGTAATGCTATAGTGGGTAAGATTCTTGACACTCCCGGGTAGCTGTGTTCATGACGGAATCACTCCTCTGGCTGTTATGAGTAATCATTGTGAAAAAGGAACAAAAACCTTAGTGATGCCACGAGTGTCCATCATAGTCCGATAAACTAATATATTTTTTGGCATGCTCTTAATTACTTAAGAACTGAAATTCTTGAAGGACAATGAATGGCAAAGTAGTGCTTGAAAAGTCTTGATTTATTGATGTGGGAGAATTGAGATACTCTAGTGCATATGCTTCTCATGAAACCTATTGATGGCTCAGTGTACGGCGCCAGAAAAGTGCTGGTGCGGTGTTGATATAGAGCTCGTTGGGAACCCCAAGAGGAAGGTATGATGAGCACAGTAGCAAGTTTCCCTCAGTTATGAAACTAAGGTTTAATCGATCCAAGAGGAGCAAGGAAACACCCCAAAGGTGTTGCTAGCTGAGCCTTGGCAGGGCGCACTACCGGTGCTAGTAGCAACGTGGAGACCTGCACAACACAACCACAGAACTTTGTCCCCAACTTGCGATGAGGTTGTCAATCTCACCGTGTTTTGCGGAAAACAAAGGATTAAACGTATCGAATGGAAGGAAGTAAAAGTTTGCAGAAAGTAAACACAAAACAGTAACAGTTTGTAGATTGTACGTAAAGAAAAAGGACCAGGATCCATAGTTCACTAGAGGTGGCTCTCCTTAAATAGATAACATGCTGGGTGAACAAATTACAGCGGGGCAATTGACAAACATCGAGAAAGCAATACATGCATATACTAATCATCTTGACTCCTTTGAGATTCGATTGGGCATTACAACATTATACATAGACCGCCATCCAACTGCATCTATGACTAATAATCCACCTTCAGGTTATCATCCGAACCCTCCAAGATTAAGTTGCAAGCAACAGATTATTGCTTCTGAATCGTGTAAAGTAAACAATACGATTGTTCTATGAACAAAGGATTATTGTTTTCTCCTAGTAGCAACAGACATCTAGTACCTTAGAGATTTCATCACTTCCCAGTTACTGTGAGGCATGAACCCACTATCGAGCATAAATACTAACTCTTGGAGTTGCTAGCATCTACTTGGCCAAGATAGCTACTAACAACGGAAAGCATGCAAGATCACAAATAACAAAGACATGATAGAATCAATAATCAATCTGAAATAGCATCTCAATATCCATCGGATCCCCGTAACACAAAATGCAGAATTACAAATAGATGATCTTGATCATGAACGGGGCTCACAAGATCTAGACATGAAAGCACAAAGGAGGAGAACCAGCCATCTAGCTACTACATGGATCTGTAGTCCAAGGATGAACTACTCACGCATCACACCGGAGGCTTGCATGGTAATGAAGAAGGCCTCCAGAGTGAATTCCCCTCTCCGGCAGGGTGCCGGGAAGAGCTTCAGATCCCTCCTGATCTAGGGATGGAGATGACGGCGGCTACATACTCTTTCGTGGATTTTTGATCGGGCACTTAGGGTTTTCTTCCCGAGGGCATCTTATAGGCGGAAGGAGAGGTCGAGGGGGTGCCTGGGCTGGCCACACCACCCCATGGCGCGGGCCAAGCCTGGCCGCGAGGCCAGGTGGTGTGGCCACCCTCTGGCCCCTCTCTGTCTCGTATTGTGGCATCTGATGACTTCCGGAAAATAGGCACTTTGGCTTTTCTCCCGTCCAATTCCGAGAATATTCATTTTCTGACTTTCCTGGAACCAAAAACAGCAGAAAACGGGCAGCTGGCACTGTGGCTCTTGTTAATAGGTTAGTCCAAGAAATTATATGAAAAGTACTCCAAAGTGTGGACAAAATACAAGAAAGTGGATAAAACCAAGCATGGACCATCAAAAATTATAGATACATTTGCAATGTATCAACATCCCCAGGCTTAACTCCTGCTCGTCCTCGAGTAGGTAAGTGATAAAAAGAAAGAATAATTTTTGAGGTGACATGCACCATCAAAGACTTAATCAAAGTATTTGTAAAACATTCAAAGCTGGGATCATAGTAATTCAATCATAACATGAAAGACAAAGTTCTAGCAATAAGCAAAGAAACTAAGATGCAACATGAAAAGGCACAAACAAAATATTCATGAATAACAATGCTTTGCAAGACGTTTGTTTGTTTGACATAAAGAAAACATAGCATAATAGTATTCAGCTTGTCCCTCATAGAGTAGCAAATATAAATGCGTAGGACACCTTCAAAGTTCATAAGAGTGACTAGATACAATAGTTTAAAACAAGCAATATCAAGTTATGCATCAATCAACTAGTCTTGGGACAATCACATAGAACTAAGAATGGCCACTATGCTCTCAAAGTAGGTGCATAAAGGTAGAAGGTGGAGACTCAACATAAAAGTAAAAGAAAGGCCTTCATAGAAGGAAGTAGGGATTCAAGTCTCATAAAGAGCTTCCAAAAATTATGGTACTTATAGCTTTTAGCTCTCATTGCCCCTATCATAAGCATCTTTAAATGGTTAAGGTTAAAGGGACACAACTAAGAGGATATGCTTGACAAGTTATAAGTTGAAATCTCATGCCCCTTACTTATGAAGACCGAACCTCATGCTACTCAACTTCAGTCACAAGTAAACTCTTGTCATTGTAAGTACATGTGTATCATTAAGAACCGCCAACAGGGTACCCCTTGCACATGATACGGGAGCTTTCCCATAATCAAAATGACAAGGCAAGCAGACAATGAGCATCTCAGCGATCTTTTTATTTGCTATTTGCATAGGTTTTTATTGAGGATGCTTCATAGAGTGCTCATTATGGTGATGCTGCAAGTTTCCACCATGATTAGGCATGGCTTAGGCTATCGGCCCAGGCGTTTCTCTAACACACATACAAACTCCATGATCTTACAAGTTCCACTTTTATTTCACACCGTCGAGATCTGTAAGCAAAAGAACATGATATCAACGGGGTACAAAATACAAGTGCAATGTTGAAAGCGTTCCCCATGAAACATGGTTCTGCTAATTTCAACTTATAAAGCGCAAGCATATACGCAACAAAGAAGGACCCAATGGTTCAAGTTTATTAGATGCAAAAAAGTAAAGTGCGACATCAAATTCGTGAGAGCTTTAATCACTAGTTTTCTCATAACAAGTTTAATTTGGAAGGTAAACAAAAGCATGAATATACTTGGAATAGCATAAGCTAGTAGGCAGGTATGGTGGACTCTTTGGAATAACTTGGTTTAGGGAGTTGGATGCATGAGTGGAACTCATACTTGGTTGTGGAGGCTAGCAAAAGACTGGGAGCGACAAACTAAGAGAGCAATAATGGCCATAATCATGTAGAGCGACTAAACATCATTGATCAAAACATAAAGTGATACTACAAGTTGAAAACTAAAGGATCATAAAGGCTATGGTGACTTGATATAGTCATAACATGGTGTGAGCATGCGCCAAGTCAACCCAAATAAAGCATCAAAGGAGAATACCATAATACTATGCTTTAATATGCTAAAACAACGCATGATTCATCCAAGGCACATTAAGCAATCTCAATTGTTTATAACAAGTCATGCTATAGCAAAGAAAACTAAGCATAAAGCCAAAACAATATCAAGCATGGCATGACAGAGCATAGGCCATAGTCAAAAACAAGCTCTTTTTACCACATAAGTATGAACTTTCCTACTATTTTCCAAACCAAACCAAACTATTTGCAAACCAATGTGTGAAAGAGGGGGTCCAACCAATTTATTCAGAAAACTAAGCAAACTAAAGAAAACAAAAAATCAAAACAAAAACGAAAAAGAAGACGCTCCAAGAACAACACAACTGTGCATGAAACAATAAAAATGAAGCGTTTGGAAGAAACCTGGGATTTTTCTTGATGAAGAAGGGGATGCCTTGGGCATCCCCAAGCTTTGACGCTTGTACTTCTTGGATATTTCTTGGGGTGACACGCGTGGCATCCCTAAGCTTGAGCTTTAGTCCATCCTTCATCTCATTACTTATTTCTTCCATACACCTGAAATTTTTCCTTCATACAAAACTTCACACAATCTTAATTAGCAACATTAGTGCACTCAAGATAAATAAGTCTTAAGGTTCAGTTATAACACCAAATAAACTTCCATTAGAACACTAACTACTGTAGCACTTCCCTCAAAAAGCTCAATTCCCCAAAAGAACTAAAAAAGGAACCAACAAGAAGCAAATGCAGAAAATGGCAGAAATCTGTCAAAACAGACTAGCAGGTAAATACGAATTTTTTAGAAGACCTTCTGTTGCTCAAATCAAAAACTGTTGAACTACCAAAAGTTAGATGACAACCTGGGGCAGAAGCACAAAAATTCACTCCTCAAAAAGACGTACAGAGATTTTACATGAATTTTTACGGTGAAGCACAGAAATCTGTTTCGGGACAGCAACTTTCCCAATCATTACTTCTCTCTCATTAGAGATTACTCTTGGCACAAAAAGCAAATAAAAAGGATAAGGAGAGGTTACTACAGGGGTAATAACTTCCAAGACTCATCTAAAACTTTTGGGTTATCTCCCAATAAGTACTTTTCTTTAACGCCTTTAAGTTAGGCATAAGAAGCAAGAAAAAGAATCAAGTGTTCTCAAATGAAGAAGCATTATGATCAAATTTTGTTTTCATAGGAGAAGAAAAAGAAATATTCTCTCTATTCTTAGGGAAGTGTTATATACCTTTCTTGAGTGGGAGTTGATATTTAATGGTGCCTTCTTTCATATCAATAATGGCACCAACAGTTCTAAGAAAAGGTCTTCCCAAAGTAATAGGACAAGAAGCATTGCATTCAACATCCAAAACATAGAAATCAACGGGGACATAGGCATTGTTAACCATAATAAGAACATCATTAAGACTCCCCATGAGTTTCTTTTTAGCATTATCATCAAGTGGGACATTCAAATAACAATCTTCAAGAGGAGGCAAATCAAGCATATCATAAATCCTTCTAGGCATAACAGAAACACTACTATCAAGATCACATAAAGCTTTGAAATCAAAGTCATTCACTTTCATATTAATGATGGGTTCCCAACCATCTTCTTGTTTTATAGGAATAGAAGCTTTATGTTTCATATTTTCTTCTTTAATCTTTATGAGAGCATCAGTAATGTGTTTTGTAAAAGCCATGTTCATAGCACTAGCATTAGGACTTTTAGCAAGCTTTTGTAGGAACTTAATCACTTCAGAGATATTGCAACCATCAAGATCAAATTTATCATCTAAAGTAGTAGAACTATTACTAGCCTCAACACTAGTGGTGGTAATAGTATAAACACTAATGTTTCTAGCAATTTCATCTTCTCTTTCCCACTTACCATGTAATTCAGCTAATAGTCTAACATTTTCATCAATTCTTACTTGTATAGCATTAGTAGCTACAAAGGGATTCTCATTAGTTTCAGGTTTAGCAGCCATTTCATTCAAAGAAGATTGAGCTTTAGCCAAAGATGCTATATTTCTTTCACCATTAGAGAGTTTTTCCTCAATAGTTTTATTGAAAGCAGTTTGCTTACTAATAAAGTCTTTAAGCATAACTTCAAGTTCAGAGGGAGCACTCCTATTATTGTTGTAGGAATTTCCATAAGCATTACCATTGTTGGGAGGATATGGATTATAATTGTTGTTACCAAAATTACTCCTATAAGCATTATTGCCAAAATTATTATTTCTTATGAAGTTCACATCAACTTGCTCTTCTTGAGCAACCAAAGAGGCTAAAGGAACATTATTTGGATCAATATGGGCTTTCCCATTCACAAGCATAGACATAATAATATCAATCTTATCACTCAAGGAGGAGGTTTCCTCAACAGAATTTACCTTCCTAACTTGTGGAGCTCTCTCAGTATGCCATTCAGAATAATTAACCATCATATTGTCCAGAAGTTCTGTTGCAGCACCCAAAGTGATGGTCATAAAGGTACCTCCAACAGCAGAATCCAATAGGTTCCTTGAAGAGTAGTTCAATCCTGCATAAAAAGTTTGGATGATCATCCAAGCAGTCAGTCCATGAGTGGGACAATTCTTTACCAAAGTTTTCATTCTTTCCCAAGCTTGAGAAACATGCTCATTATCAGATTGTTTAAACTTCATTATTTCACTTCTCATAGATATAATCTTAGCAGGACGATAGTATTTTCCAATAAAAGCATCTTTGCACTTAGTCCAAGAATCAATACTATTCCTAGTTAAGGAATTCAACCATTCTTTAGCTTTTCCTCTCAAAGAGAAAGGAAACAATTTCATCTTAATAATATCACCATCTACATCCCTATGCTTTTGCATCTCACAAAGTTCAACAAAGTTATTCAGATGGGCAACAGCATCTTCATTACCAATACCAGAAAATTGTTCTCTCATAACAAGATTGAGCAAAGCAGGTTTTATCTCAAAGAAAGTATCTTCAGGCACAGGTGGAGCAATAGGTGTGTGATGCACTCGACTTTCAACGTAGAGCTCGTTGGGAACCCCAAGAGGAAGGTATGATGAGCACAACAGTAAGTTTTCCCTCAGTTATGAGACCAAGGTTTAATCGAACCTGTAGGATAAAGGAAACACCCCAAAGGTGTTACTAGCTGAGCTTTGGTAGGGCGCACTACCGGTGCTAGTAGCAACGTGGAGACCTGCACAACACAACCACAGAACTTTGTCCCCAACTTGCGATGAGGTTGTCAATCTCACTGTGTTTTGCAGAAAACAAAGGATTAAACGTATCGAATGGAAAGAAGTAAAAGTTTGCAGAAAGTAAACACAAAGCAGAAAGAGTTTATAGATTGTATGTAAAGAAAAAGGACCGGGATCCATAGTTCACTAGAGGTGGCTCTCCTTAAGATAGATAACATGCTGGGTAAACAAATTACAGCGGGGCAATTGACAAACACCGAGAAAGGAATACATGCATATACTAATCATCTTGACTCCTTTGAGACTTGATTGGGCATTACAACATAATACATAGACCGCCATCCAACTGCATCTATGACTAATAATCCACCTTCAGGTTATCATCCGAACTCCCTCCAGTATTAAGTTGCAAGCAACCGATTATTGCTTTACGAACTGCGTGTAAAGTAAACAATACGATTGTTCTATGAATAAAGGATTGTTGTTTTCTCCCTTGTAGCAACAGCACATCTAGTACCTTAGAGATTTCTGTCACTTCCCCAGATTACCAGAGGCATGAACCCACTATCGAGCATAAATACTAACTCTTGGAGTTGCTAGCATCTACTTGGCCAAGATAGCTACTAACAACGGAAAGCATGCAAGATCTCAAATAACAAAGACATGATAGAATCAATAATCAATCTAAATTAGCATCTCAATATCCATCGGATCCCCGCAAACACAACATGTATGAATTTCAAATAGATGATCTTGATCATGAACGGAGCTCACAAGATCTAAACATGAAAGCACAAAGGAGGAGAAACCAGCCATCTAGCTTCTACATGGATCCGTAGTCCAAGGATGAACTACTCACGCATCACACCGGAGGCTTGCATGGTGATGAAGAAGGCTTCCAGGGTGAATTCCCCTCTCCGACAGGGTGCCAGGAAGAGCTTCAGATCCCTCCCGATCTAGGGATGGAGATGACGGCGGCTACAGACTCTTTCGTGGATTTTTGATCGGGTACCTAGGGTTTTCGTCTTGAGGGCAACTTATAGGCGGAAGGAGAGGCCCAGGGGGTCCTGGGGTCGTCCAGACCACCCCCTGGCGTAGGCCAAGCCTGTCCGCGTGGCCAAGTGGTGTGGTCGGCCCCTGGCCCCTCTCCGTCTTGTATTCTGGCACTTGATCCCTTCTGGAAAAATAGGCACTTTGACTTTTGTCCCGTCCAATTCCGAGAATATTCATTTTCTGACTTTCCTGGAACCAAAAACAGCAAAAAACAGTACCGGGCAATCGTGGCTCTTGTTAATAGGTTAGTCCAAGAAATCATATGAAAAGTACTCCAAAGTTGGAACAAAACACAAGAAAGTGGATAAAACCAAGCATGGAACATCAAAAATTATAGATACATTTGCAATGTATCAGTGTGCTCATAAAATCATTGTTGTTGGTGCTAGTGAAGTCACACAACTTAGTGTTTTCCAGAGTAGTCATTTTTTGGATTTTCAAATAAGAAAGCAAACTAGTAAAACTATTTTTTGTGTGTTTTTGATAAAGAAACAAGCAAACAAAGCAAAAAGAAAGAAAGCAAAACAAAAATTACAAAGTAAAGAGATTGGTAATGAGGGACTCCCCTTGTGAAGATGTCCTTGACTCCCCGGCAACGGCGACAGAAAAATGCTTGATGGCTTAGTGTCGGCGCTAGGAAAATGCTGGTGCGATGTTGATGTAGAGCTCGTTGGGAACCCTAAGAGGAAGGTATGATGAGCACAACAGCAAGTTTCCCTCAGTTATGAAACCAAGGTTTAATCGAACCAGTAGGAGCTAGGAAACACCCCAAAGGTGTTGCTAGCTGAGCCTTGGCAGGGCGCACTACCGGTGCTAGTAGCAACGTGGAGACTTGCACAACACAACCACAGAACTTTGTCCCCAACTTGCGATGAGGTTGTCAATCTCACCGTGTTTTGCGGAAAACAAAGGATTGAACGTATCGAATGGAAAGAAGTAATAGTTTGCATAAAGTAAACACAAAGAAGTAACAGCTTGTAGATTGTATGTAAAGAAAAGGACCGGGATCCATAGTTCACTAGAGGTGGCTCTCCTTAGATAGATAACATGCTGGGTGAAGAAATTACAGCGGGGCAATTGACAAACATCGAGAAAGCAATACATGCATATACTAATCATCTTGACTCCTTTAAGATTCGATTGGGCATTACAACATTATACATAGACCGCCATCCAACTGCATCTATGACTAATAATCCACCTTCAGGTTATCATCCGAACCCCCTCCAAAGATTAAGTTGCAAACAGATTATTGCTTCTGAACTGCGTGTAAAGTAAACAATACGATTGTTCTATGAACAAAGGATTGTTGTTTTCTCCTAGTAGCAACAAAGACATCTAGTACCTTAGAGATTTCTGTCACTTCCCCAGATTACCAGAGGCATGAACCCATTATCGAGCATAAATACTAACTCTTGGAGTTGCTAGCATCTACTTGGCCAAGATAGCTACTAACAACGGAAAGCATTCAAGATCACAAATAACAAAGACATGATAGAATCAATAATCAATCTGAAATAGCATCTCAATATCCATCAGATCCCGGCAAACACAACATGCAGAATTACAAATAGATGATCTTGATCATGAACAGAGCTCACAAGATCTAGACATGAAAGCACAAAGGAGGAGAACCAGCCATCTAGCTACTACATGGATCCGTAGTCCAAGGATGAACTACTCACGCATCACACCGGAGGCTTGCATGGTGATGAAGAATGCCTCCAGGGTGAATTCCCCTCTCCGGTAGGGTGCCGAGAAGAGCTTTAGATCCCTCACAATCTAGGGATGGAGATGACGGCAGCTACAGACTCTTTCGTGGATTTTTGATCGGGCACTTAGGGTTTTCGTCCCGAGGGCAATATATAGGCGGAAGGAGAGGCCGAGGGGGTGCCTGGGTTAGCCACACCACCCCCTGGTGCGGGCCAAGCCTGGCTGCACGGCCAGGTGGTGTGGCCGCCCTCTGGCCCCTCTCCGTCTCGTATTCTGGCATCTGATGACTTCCGGAAAAATAGGCACTTTGGCTTTTGTCCCGTCCAATTCCGAGAATATTCATTTTCTGACTTTTCCGAACCAAAAACAAAAAAGCAGAAATGGCAATCGTGGCTCTTGTTAATAGGTTAGTCCAAGAAATCATATGAAAAGTACTCCAAAGTGTGGACAAAACACAAGAAAGTGGATAAAACCAAGCATGGAACATCAAAAATTATAGATACATTTGCAACGTATCACCTCTAACACTCTCAATTTTACATGATTATACTTTATTGTTCAAAGGCAAGCCTATGAGTTGATTACATGACATGGAATAAAGTTTACTCACTTGAATCATCCATGTTAACAATAATTTTGCTGCGCTACAAGGATGCATGGAAACTTGTATGATATGCTTGCCATTACTCTATTTATGCTGAAGTTTTTCAAATTGATGAAGTGAAGGAAACATGAGACTACCAATCATGAGTAAGATCATCATCTCGTTTTTTCAGTTTAAATGCTGAGTTCCTTTTTGATTTTGGTTTTCTTGCTCGAGGAAAATCAAGTTTTAAGCTTGGGGAGGTTGACGGCTCTAAAATATAGCCATCTACGTCCATATTTAAACTGGATATTATTCATATTTTTTATGAAATATCTCTCTAAACCCTCCCACTAATTCATAATGATCAAAGGAGTATGCAATCCTTTCTTTCTATTTTCCCTGCGCAGATAATGACGTTTGATGATGGGAATCACTACATTAAAATTAAAGATACGAGATTTCCAATGACCAGAAGGAACCAGGAGTCATGAGTCGGAGGCAGACACTTTAACGACCAACTATACGACCGGAATAAAATTCCAGCCGTATAGTTTCGGTCGTATAGTTGTCGTCGACACCGCTAGGTCAAACAGAACAACTTTCATTAAGGGACCCTGTATAAAGAGGCCTCGAGCGACGAGAAAAGGGCTCTGCCCCAGATCATCAGCCTCCTCCAGATCTCCATCCACCACACCAAAGAGCCACCAGAGGAATAGACTTAAATCTAATCTCCAAACCCTTTCTCCATTACCATAGCCATATTCCACCACTTGTAATAGTAGATCTCATCTTTGATTGGTGACATTGTAAGACTATTTGCTATCAATCTCATGATTTCCATTACAATGTTTGTGATTATTGATCTCATCTCTATGTGTGAGTAATTCTCCTCGGGCTAAGAGCTTCAGCCTAGCCATGTAGCTTTTGTGCATGTTATTTATCATAGATGGGATCGTGTATTTGTATGACATGATGATTATTGTATCCTCTCTTGCCTCAATCTAAGGACTTGTCAGGTACCCAAGACCCTGAGGATTGAGCCAGGTATAGGGAGTATGAGTAATGACTAATCTGCAGGGCTTGGAACCCTAGTGACAGAAGGGGTAGTACAATTGTATGTGAGGGATTTACTTGGGATTAACGGTGACGTCACTATGCATATCATTAGTTCTCTTTCTTCTATAGATGATACTAGTAGGTTATTGCTATAAGCGGTTGCGGAGGCAATAGAAATTATGGATGTATTTCCCACATATAATTTATCTTGCTCTAACAATTACATGCATACTTTATTATTATCTTTTATTCCCATTAGATGTTTTGCACAGCTACAGGTGAAACCGAACGCCCTAGGCCCTCTCTCTCCATCATTGACAAAAACAAAAGATGCAAACTATTGGTCCAGTAAAAACACAAAAGGAATTCTAAAACTCCCGAAGGTCCATTAAAGTAACTTCACTATGCATCTGCTTCCCGAGGATTCGATAAACCTAGGTCTACTAGGGAAAAGGAGTTATACTACATCCATAATACGGATCGAAGGTATCACTAATCGTTTCCCATTGTTTCTACCATATCTATCATGGCCCTGAACGACGCAATTGTCCACGGGTGTCTCCAAACTAGTTCTATGTGCCTCTGCATCATCCTCCATGGCAAAGTCATCAGTGTTGATGAAGGGGTTATTGTTAGACTCGTGTGGTTCTGAAGTTTTTATGTCCCGTGTCCCGGCTCCTATTATCATGCACTCCTGGTGGAATGTCATGTATGGGCTGCTATTGCAGCTATCAAAATCGTAGGCAACACTATCCTGAAGATAGATGAAATCCAACGGCTCCTACTCTGGGTATGAATCAGCCTTCTTGATTGTGTTGTCGGTGCTTTCGTCGGGTTCATCGTTGATGATGTTCATCAGGTCTGTGATGTGAAGTGATGGAGCTGGTGTTGGATCGACATCGGATTTGAAGGAGAGGTTGTCGCAAAGATCGGCCAAATCCTCCAACTTCGCGGCATGGCCACGATTGTTTATGATGTTTATCAAGGACGAGGTTGTCCTTCAAGTGGAGCCGACAGAAGATGCCGGTGTCACCGTAGGCATTGCGATTGCAACCGACTGACCTGGATAGATCAGATCCGAGGGGTAGAGGTTTCCCACTGACCCGATGCGAAAGTGGAAGCATCTGATCATCAGATCTATCTCCCGGCCGAAGTCGTCGAAGGCCGGAAGAAGGATGGGTGGGTATGGTTCAAGATCGATGGGATCATATCATATCTCACTGACCCCAATCATCGAGTTTCTGCTTGGTGAAGAGGGAGCCTCCTAACTCATCTCCCTACCTCCCAGACTTCCCACAGATGGCGCCAATTGATGAGGGGTAACCTCGGCAATGCTCATTATTATGAGCTTGGGTTTTAGGGAAAGAGGGACGATGGTGATTTCGTTGTCTTATCAGACAAACAAGGAAGGCAAGATGTAATACCCCATATTTTGATTCTCATCAATTGTTCTTATTTAATTTTAAAATAATACTAAGATGTTATTTAAGTGTGATCGGTAATAGGAAATTAGGACTTGTGAGACAGAAGAATGAAAGAAAAAAGAAATTAGTGTGAGTGTGACGTCTTGAACTCTAGACCTACCGTTAGAAATAAAAAGGACCTACCATTTGACCTATATTATACTATTAGTTTACTACCAGTCTGCTTCTAGGTAACCTTGATAAGCACGAGAGGAAAGAAATTATTGAGCTGGGTTGGGCTTCTTTAGCCGGGCTGGACTCATACAACGTAGCAGTCCTGGCTGTTTAGTAGTCGAGGGAGGATGCGTCGCCTCTATGCCCTAATCCTTTTCCACCGCTGGTAATCCAGTCCACCGCCTCGGTGCTTACTTGGGAGCTGTGATGTTGTTATAGTGTTGCTGGTGTAACATCCCAAAACTTTAATCCAAGCTTATCAAGATCTAAATCATCAAAATTAGGGTTAACAAAAACTTTCCCAAATTAAAAATGAAAGCATTCATGTGTATGAGCATTTAATTTAGGAATTGATTTGAATTGCCATGGTTCTGTGATTCTTTAGTTGTAAAATGTTTGTATGGTAATGTAAACATCATCTAAACCTTCCCCAAGCCAATCCCAAAGAAAATCAAATAAAAACAATTAAAAAGGAGGAATGGTCATTTTGGTCATTTTAATCCACTACACTACTTTGAGTGTTCCTAGCACTCATTTCTCAACAGAAATAATTCTAGATCTTTACACCCCTTGCTAGTACACATAATGAGGTACCAAGTCCCACTTTGTGATCTGCTAAAAACATTCAAATACTAATTTTAAATGACAGTTTAAAATTGAATCTATTTCATGTGGGAAGATCCCACTATTTCAAAAACCACTCAAACAAGCTCCATTTTCAAAACCCAAGCAACCACAGAGTCTCAAGCTTATGCCTAGCAAACCCACCAAAAATCTTTTCAAAATTCAAAAGTTCATTTCTTGCGGCCATTTAATCAAACACTTGGCAGGCAGGGTTAAACTCTAAATCCTAGCTCACTATTTTGAACAGGGTTTTGCCCCCAATTGATCTCCATTTAATCCCCTTGTTCCCTCATGATCTAACCAGACCATTAGCACCTCACCCCCTTGTCCCTAGCCACAGTGCCGAGCCACCCCGAGCACTAGCTCGCCGGCCGACCATGCACTCACCCTAGCAGACCACCTCCCTCTCTCTCGCCATGTCTAGGAGGTAGCCAGGACCTCACCGCCACCCTTTGTCCCTTCCCTGAGCCAAGCCCAGCAGCGGACCACCGAGCAATCCACCGCGCTGCATGCCAAGGCCAGCAGCGCCGCAGGCCGCACCCGGCACGCATGCACAAGCCGCCGCTCGACCGCAGCCCGCGCCCACCGCTCCGCCACGACCCAGGGAACACGACGAAAATGCCCGTTCGCCGCCCAATGCACCACAGCCACCGCTCGCCGTGGACACCGCCGTCTCTGCCGCTCAGAGCGCCAGCTACCCCGACCGCATACCATCGTCCTAAGCCAGCATTAAGTTCCTAGAGCACTGCCAGGAGACCGCCCGTCGATCGCCACCCTCAGCCATGCCGCTAGCCGCCCGTAGCCATGTCGCCACCGTCGCCTGCCCATCCCTCTCGGTCTCGCCGTCGAGCCTATAAAAGGAGGGCACCCCCAGCCATTTGAAGCACACCACTCCACTCCCCTCACTTCACTGACCGTTCCCCACCTCTAGCCAGAGCAGCGCGAGCACTTGCTCGCTAGAATTTGGCCGGAGTAGCCCGCAATAGAGGAGGAAAGGGCGTCGCTGGTTGCGACCACCCCCGGAGCTGCCTCGACCGTCCCTGAGCTCGCCGTCAACCACCAGTACGTTTGCCCGCCTCATCGACCTTGCTAGAGCCCTGGTACGCCTCCTATGCACCCCCACTGAGCCGCTACGGTTCGAGCTCGCCGGCGACTGGTCCGTCGTTGACGACAAGCCACAGCCGTTGATCCCCACTCTAATCCAACGTCCCACCTTGCCCCGTACCGCTTCGCGCGTTATGAGCCGCTGACCGGTGGACCCCCCCTGTCAGCTGAGCCCCGTGCTGCGGAGTGACACTAGGCCGGCCCATTAGAGTTTCCCGCGCGACCCAGTTAGTTTGAATTAGAATTTTCCTATTTAGTTTAAACTTAGTTCTGTCTCTGAGTTTGAAAATCAATTCAGAGAGATTTACAAATCCAAATTGCATGAAACCAATTTTGCCTGAAAGATATTGAAATGATCTATCCAAGCCCATTGGATTTAATTCCATTAGAGTTATAGATCTATCCTAGTAAAAATAATAAAACAGAAGCATTTGCACCTTGCAACATTTTTCAAAATTCAACCATGATAGCTTTTGAGATGTTTCCAACTCTCAAAAATCACATTTCACCATACCTATCTGAATATGTAATAATATTAAGGTTTACATGCAGTGACTTTGGACTAGTACCAAAATAATGCTATATAGGCATTTCTAGTCACTTTAAATCATTAAATATTGAACTTAAACCAAAGTAATTACGATCCAATCCTTAAATCACATTCCCACATGTTAGAATATGTGGTGATGACATGTGTCCACATGATCCCATATTTTAAGTGGTGAATATTAAATCTTAGTTAATTTTTCAATGAGTAGAAATTACTTTTCTAAATTAAAAAGAATGAAACTAGTGAATTAAACTTGTGATGCTTGTGATGATAATAGATCATCAAATGTGTGTCTTAGAATGCTAATTAGACTAGTTAAGTATTGTTTGGTGATTGTGTACTCCGTATGTATTTATAGACGATAGTACCGACCAAGTCTACGAGGAGGAGGAGTTCTACCAAGAAGAAGAAGAAGAAAACTTCAACCACTGCACCAACCAAGGCAAGCCACCATTAACAATGCAAGCTAACACTTGCAAGTATAATGCTTAGCAAGCTAGGATTAAACTAGATGGTTTAGCAAGATGCTATAGGCATGCTTGAGTCATATCACTTTGACTATTAGTTACCCCATGTCTTATTCACAAGCTTTACTTCCTTTACTTTACCCAAAGTTCTCTACTTTTTGAAGGTAGCATAAAGAGTATAAAACTTGACCTATTTTAGAACCCTTTAGATGTCATTCTATGGCATGAGATTGAACCCATCATTTCCACCTTAGTGAACACTCTTAACTTAGCAGTTTAGAGTAGATAAAAACTTGAGTCACTTTAGATGGGAGCACTTGGTGAAAATGAATTATGAAAACCTTGGAATGATGAGTCATTCTATTGAGATGTTGTGACATGTGTTGAGAAACACAAATGGTTTATGATGATGAAAATGATGAGGCATGAGCCTTAACCCTTTTATAAAACTGATGGTTGGATTCGGATGCGATACCATTCCAAATTTACCGTACAACCACACTACCTGAATTGGGTAAGGCTTAGCTGGAAATTTATATGCATTAGTATTAGTTCCCTCATGGGAGAGGTTTGAGCTGAGGCTACCTCTCAATGTTGTCCACCTATGCAGTGCCCAAGATGACTGATGGTCATGGTTGGGAGGCCATGCTCATAGGAGAGGTGCTTATACTAGGGTGTGTTAAGGGAAGGTTATGTTTGATTATCTACATACTAAGTATGATGATTCAGGGTTATCCCTGACAGATGTATCGAATCCTGTGGTGAAAGTGTACCACCTCTGCAGAGTGTCAAACTATTCGAATAGCCGCATCCGCGGTTATGGACAGTTGGAATGGCCATACTGTTTCGTTGTCAGATGTTTTTCAAACAACTTATGAAATGAATGATGAATCCTGACTTGACCATAACAGGGTTGTGTTTATGATTTAGCTTCCCAACTTAAGTGATTCTAGAACTTTATTTTATCTTTATTTGCTTTAGAACTCAGCTTAGGTTTCAAACTTAACTTTATAGTTAAACTCAGACTTACCAATTTAACTTAGAACTATGTTACTTGTTAGTGGTAGTTTGCGAGTACTTAAAGAGTACTCATGGCTTTTGTCCCTGGCTATTCTCATGGCCAGACTATGAAGGAGACTATCAAGATGATGGCCAACAGGACGGCTATGATAACTAGGACTATCTCGCCACAAGATTGCTGTGCCTCAAGATGGACCCCACCGCTACGCTTATCTTTTATTTCTGTTGCTTGTTGTATTCAGACTAGATCATGAGATCCTTATTTGTGTAAGACCTTATGTATGGTTTGTAATGGATGATGTACTGTGATATCCAATCTGTTATGTCTTGCAAAAATGGTAATCCTGGGATTGCGAGGTATGGCATAACGGGCATCTGGGATTAAAAATCCGGGTGTTGACAAGTTGGTATCAGAGCCATCCTGACCATAGGAGACCCTAGTTAGAATGGACGTCCAAACAAAAACTTAGTTTCAAAACCAAAGTGAGTATTTATGAAAAACTACTTCCTCTCTTATCCTTGTGAACTCACTCTTTCTCAAAAATTCATGTTCCTCAAAATTCTTACATTACTACTTAAAATTTGACACACTTGATCACTTCACTAATTTCCTCATCCTTAATTCTTGTAGATGGAGACTCAGTTCAGCAAGTTCTACCAGTTGGGAAACGGAGGTCAGCTGATCTTTGAGAGGGATCTGGATTCACTGTCGGAGTTCCTGGGACGCCCACATCCAGAGTTTCTTGGAGCTCAACTTCCAGGACCCCCAAGAGGAGACCTATAGTGGCTAGTCACCACGGATCTTAGAGGAAGCATCAAAGCACCAACTTCTGGGAGAATTCAGTTCATCGTGAGAGAGAACAACTGGCTAGATGGATTAGCCAGTGCAATGCATGAAGCTCTCGCACGTCTATGTGCCCTCAGCATCAACAAGATCTAAGGAACCCGTTTTGCCCACTATGCAAGACGTGACTTCATGGGAATGCCGATGGAGATGCCAAGTCACCCAGAGTTGAGGCGTCAAGTGGAGAATCTTGACTTCTTGTTGCATGACAGACAACAGGAACTGGACAATGCTAGGGGAGTTAGCCAACCAGAACCATGCCATTGCCGACCAGAAGGCCCAGACTTTCGCACTGCTCGTCCAAGATCGCCAGTCTCTTTGCCGCCAGCGTGCAAAGAAGGATCGCACCATCACCCGTCTTCGCAAGAAGGTGGACGACCTCGAGAAGACCATCAAGGAGCAGGAAGCTCAGCTTGCCGCCAAGGAAGAAGAAGATGAGGGTGAAGACATCCAGGGAGACATGGACTCTTACCTCAGCAACGATGATGACTTTCTGGAGGAGGATGTTGTGGACTTCTACACTGATGATGAGGACTCCAACTTCATCGACAATGAGTAGATGCACTAGAGCATTGTCGTAGCATGATTTATATCGGTCCCACTGTATCGTAGCTTACAGAATGGTTCTGCAAACCATCTGTTTCCCTTTGATTGTTGTGGTGTGTGTTGTATCGTGTGCTTGTTTGCATGAATGAAAATGAAGTTAGTTGAAAAACCTGAGTCTAACTCAAAGTTTTAGCTTTGAAAACCCAAAACCATGAACCTTAGATTTTCCCTCTTACCCCTATATCAATCTCAATCTTCAGATGACTCGTGGAAACCAAGGAGGAAGCAGCTCGTCGCAAGACCCAATGCTGCAGATCTTGCAGAATCTCATCGCAGACCGTGAAGCAAGCAGGGCAGAGCGCCAAGCCAACATAGCAACATTGCAGCAGATCGCCCAGATGGCTCTCAACAACCAAGGGCATGGAAATCAGGATCACCAGGGATCCAAACTCAAAAAAATTCAGAACACCAATCCCCCAATCTTCAGCCAATCTGAAAACCCGTTAGATGCAGATGACTGGATATAGACAATGGAAAACAACTTAGAAGTTGCAAGAGTTGATGAAAATGAGAAAGTTCTCTTCGCCACCCACTACCTAGCAGGAGATGCAAGAGCTTGGTGGAATAGTATCCGCAATATGAACCATGGTCAAGTGATGACATGGGAAGCATTCAAAGTCAAGTTCAGCCGCACCCACGTGCTGCAAGGTCTATGATGGCTCAATGCACGGCACCCAGAAAAGTGTTGATGGCTCGTGGTTGATGTAGAGCTCGTTGGGAACCCCAAGAGGAAGGTATGATGAGCACAGCAGCAAGTTTCCCTCAGTTATGAAACCAAGGTTTAATCGAACCAGTAGGAGCAAGGAAACACCCCAAAGGTGTTACTAGCTGAGCTTTGGCAGGGCGCACTACCTGTGCTAGTAGCAACGTGTAACACCCTCGAATCGGCCCTATGCAAGTTTTAGTGCTTCCCGCCAAACCCGCATAGAAACGATTCAAGGACGCCCACCAGGCACTTGCGTGCAGGTGGAGAACGAAGTAATACCATTACACAACAGTCCTCGATGGGACCCATAGAATAGATATATATATACAACAGCGACTCAGCGAGTCAAGCATACAGATATAAAAATACAAAGATCCAAATCACCTTGAAAACGATACAGCGTCCGAGTATGGACAAGATGCAAATTGGGCTAAGAGCCCTGAAGAATAACCAATGGCATCCATAACCCTGCCAGGCCAAGCCGGAAGAGTAACCCTGCTAACGACGTCGATCTCAAACCTGCTAAAACAAAAGGGGTGCCGACAAAGAGCAAAGGAAAAAGAGCATCATCGATCCGAGGCCAAGCGACGAGGCTAGAATTCGGCGGCTCTCGCCTACATAGGTATGGTGGACTGAAGCGGCAGCGCAACATGCACTAAACAACCTACAGAGACTCGATTAACTGTCGGCTATTAGAGAGAGATAAGAAAGACCTATTTGGTTCCATCCTGATACTAACACCAAACATACCCATCCTGGTATTTCCCCCTCGAGACCAAACGAGGAAGTCGGACCAAGGAACTCACACAGTTGGCAATTTTACTCATTCCATTATAGTTGCAGCACTTACTAATCAGATATAGATAGCATGAGTCATCCTGAAGCATAAGTAGTGGGCCGTTTTAATTAACCATTCCATGGTAGTTGGAACATTTACTAGTCAGATATACTTGTCCTGAGGAATCCCAAAACCCAGCAGTTGTTGGCACTTTTATCACATTTCATTGGAGTTGCAATACTTACTAGGCAGGTATAGTATGACACAGATCACCACAGATCCAATAGTTGTTCGCATTTTTATTATCCATTCCATTGTAGTGAAGCTGATTACTAGTCACATATTAAGTCAAATTTAGAACACTACTTTAGTTATGCTTGTCTATGATCGAGATATTGTGCTCCAAGTCGTCCATAACCGCAGACACGGCTTTCAGAAAGATTTACCCTGCAGGGGTGCACAAATAGCAACACACACACGATCAACCTCGGAAAAACCAAAACAAAACCCAACGAGGCTTTCACGACAAAGCAATCACAGGATTCATAAAATATTTCAGGGGGCCACCCCATTAAGCTACCCGCAACGAAGTTGGCCGGCTTCGAGACGGACCCAAGGTTTATGTGGACGGTAGCATTGGAACCCGAAAGTGTGACTGGGCTTGTCGATACAGCGAAAATGTGTCACGATCCTAAACAGTACAGGTGCTCCACGCACAATCTTAAATAAAGCAGTAAAGCATGGCATAAGTACAAGATAGTAATAAAGCCCCAAACTAGTTTGTGGCCCCAAGAAATAAGAAATGAATCAAGCTCTGACTAAGGGGGATTCATAGAGTCTCCCGTATGTGGATAGTGCGAATAGTCAAGGAACAGGTATCAAGTACTCGAGGCCTACGGGACACAAGTGGACATGAAAAAACAAATAGCAAATATTGCCCACCGGTGCCTCTTTCATTAGTTGTTCCAGCAATTTAATAGTTGTATTTAAAGACATGATCATCCCCACCATAAACATCTGCCAGCATTCCAATAACTGTGGTACTCGACAACACGAGATCGCACCTAAGCAAGCAACTACGACTCGCAAGGCCAGCTATCTACCAAACAACAGGTATTAGGAGGTGTCCATGGCAATATAGAGGCTGCACGGGATATAACTGGTGCACGGAAACTAAAGCATCGCGACACGGATAGCAATAGATCAACAGGAGGAAATAAAGACTATAAAAGCAAAATAGGTAGAAAGGGGAGATGCTCGCCTGGGAAACACTGCCGAAGGATCATATCCGGAGAACTTGTCGATACTCGCATCAACTCATCGGCCTAATCCGTTAAGAGGCAAACACTAGAAGAAACATCGGATGCAATATTTAATACCATGGCAGAAGACCGAGCATGGTGCATGTATGATGCATGGCATGGCACAGATGCGGTGCAATTAGGCAATATTAAGCGGAACCAGGGTCCCGACAATTAATTAGGCGGTTCAAGTTGTTTAGACCCTTGCAATTTAAATGTTGAATTAACAAGGCGAATTGGGCATCGGTTCGCTACACAAATTTAAATGGAGTCCGGAATAAGACAAAGATATCCCGCAGATAGACTCCATATTTAATTTAGGTGAATCGACTATTTAACCCAACCCACCAGATGACATGTATGCAAGCATGATGATTTAATGATGCGACAGGTATATGTCATATTATAAAAAATAGAGGCTTAGGGTCACACATCTGGGTTCGGAAGATCTTGGGTTCCGGGGGTTCGGGGTTCGACAGGGTTCGACGGGGATCGGTCTCGGCGGGAACATTCTCGGACAACGAAGTAGATCTTGTCGCATCCGTGGTCCTCGGGTCCGTGTAGATGGTCATGGCATTCAAGGTGGAGAACTCGGCGTTCCATGTAGGCAAACTTGGCGTCCGGTCCTCGAGCATCGCATCCAGGAAGGAGGTCTTGTCGAACCGGCATCATCGCCTCCGGGTCTCATATCGGAGATCTCGATGTTCCGAGCAGGTCTAGGATTTTGGCGTCGGTCTTGTCGGCGGTCGATCTTGACTTGCCGATGGAGGTCGTGGCAGCTCTTGGTGTCGGCGGGATTGGTCTTCGGGTCATCGGGTTCGAGGTCTCGGTGCTCCGTACATCTTGTCATCGATGGCGAACTTGGGTCGTAACGTTGGTCTTCGGAAGATCTTGACGATGGTAACAACAGGAACACAGACATCAGATAGCTGCTGGGGCGGAACATGTCATCCCACAGGAACATAACGACGGTCTTGGGCATCGTGTAGCACCATCAGCAGACAACAACAGGTGACGAGAACGCACTCGACCAGGATCTAGAACAATCACTACAACAATAGGCCTCGTGGGTGAGCTGGGTGCCCATGACAGAGGATATGGAGGCCGGGTCACGAGGGGGCACGAGGATGGGTCGGAGCCAACGACGGATGCAAAGGGCGCAGGCGGCGCTCAAGCAAGGCTGGTGACGACAAGAGCTTCAAGTCCTTGCTCGCGGAAGGCGCATGGTGGCACGGGGAGAAGGGAGAGGTCGAGGTCGAGCGGCAGATGGAGCACGGCCGGGCGGCCGGGGCAAGCTCGAGGCGGCACAACACTGCACGGGGATGAGGGCGGCGCTGCAGAGACGGCGACGGCGCGGGGAAGGCCAAGGTCGGCGGGGCGGCCGGCGAGGGATGGGGGTGGCCCGAGAGGGGACTCGCAGGCGGAGGCAGCCTCGGCGGCAGGGACGATGCTGGGAAGGAGAGTGCGGGCGGTGAGGAAGAGGTGGCCACCGGCGATGGGGGCTCGGGCTCCGTGCCAGACGGCGGGGTGGAGGAAGCAGCGGCGGCGAGGACAGGAGCCGAGAGGCGGGGAGCAGGAGCTTGACCCGCGGCGTAGGGAGAGGTAAGCGGGGGAAGGCGCAACAGGCGGCAGGGATGGGGCGGAAAAAGCGGACGGGAGAAAGAAGGAGAGAGGAAAGGGAGCGGGGGCATCGGGGTGTGCGGCGTCTGCATGATGGGGTGGGCCAGACTGGCCAGCGCGAGCGGCAGGTGGCCAGCGCGAGCGGGACGCGTGCGAGGCGTGCAGGTGTGTGTGGGCGGGAAAAAAGGCAGGTGGGGCTGTCGGGAGGTGGAGGTGGCCCAGGGAGCGGCAGGTGCTCTCTCTCCCACGGGATAGGAAGAGCACCGGGTGGGGCCCGCGAGCAGGAAGAGAAGGAGGGCGGGTGGCCAGGCGGGTACGGTGCCAAGCGAGCGACGCGAGATGGACGTCGTGAGCGACGCGGAAGGAGAGTGATCGATGGAGTAGGCCAGAAAAGAAGTGCCGGCAAGGGGCGGGTGGTGTGCGCCAAAGGAAAAAAGGAGGTGGGGCCAGGCGGGGTGAGGTGGTGAGCATTGATTGGATGGGGTGAGGTGGAGATGGAGCTCAGGTGACGGCGGGGTGCGTGTGTGTCCACTGGTGGGTGTCACGGGATGGGGCCAGGTGCGGGGCTGGGTTTGATCTGGAGGTGGCCGGCTAGGCTTTTGGGCCTAGCTGGCTGCCTCCCAAAAATAATATAAGTTTTATTTATTTATTTAAAAGACTTTTGTAATCTGTTTTTAGACAAATAAAATATCCGGAAGAGACCGGGGTTTTAATTTGAAATAAAGACACGGGATATTTAGAAAACAAATATAGGCTTTTAGAAAATAATTTTAGGCAAACAAATGCATGTTGATGATGATACTCAAATGCAATGTGGCATGATGACATGAGCATGCGGTCATGATGATGCGATGCACAAAAACACAGTGATTTTCTAGTAGTGGTTTTAACGGGATGCCACACAACGTGGAGACCTGCACAACACAACCACAGAACTTTGTCCCCAACTTGCGATGAGGTTCTCAATCTCACCGTGTTTTGTGGAAAACAAAGGATTAAACGTATCTAATGGAAAGGAGTAAAAGTTTGAAGAAAGTAAACACAAAGCAGTAAAAGATTGTAGATTGTATGTAAAGAAAAAGGACCGGGATCCATAGTTCACTAGAGGTGGCTCTCCTTAGATAGATAACATGCTGGGTGAACAAATTACAGCGAGGCAATTGACAAACACCGAGAAAGCAATACATGCATATACTAATCATCTTGACTCCTTTGAGACTTGATTGGGCATTACAACATAATACATAGACCGCCATCCAACTGCATCTATGACTAATAATCCACCTTCAGGTTATCATCCGAACCCCCTCCAGTATTAAGTTACAAGCAACAGATTATTGCTTTACAAACTGCGTGTAAAGTAAACAATATGATTGTTCTATGAACAAAGGATTGTTGTTTTCTCCCTAGTAGCAACAACACATCTAGTACCTTAGAGATTTCTGTCACTTCCCCGGATTACCAGAGGCATGAACCCACTATCGAGCATAAATACTAACTCTTGGAGTTGCTAGCATCTACTTGGCCAAGATAGCTACTAACAACAAAAAGCATGCAAGATCTCAAATAACAAAGACATGATAGAATCAATAATCAATCTGAAATAGCATCTCAATATCCATCGGAACCTCGCAAACACAACATGCAGAATTACAAATAGATGATCTTGATCATGAACGGAGCTCACAAGATCTAAACATGAAAGCACAAAGGAGGAGAACCAGTCATCTAGCTACTACATGGATCTGTAGTCCAAGGATGAACTACTCACGCATCACACCGGAGGCTTGCATGGTGATGAAGAAGGCCTCCAGGGTGAATTCCCCTCTCCGGCAGGGTGCCGAGAAGAGCTTTAGATCCCTCACAATCTAGGGATGGAGATGACGGCGGCTATAGACTCTTTCGTGGATTTTTGATCGGGCACTTAGGGTTTTCGTCCCGAGGGCATCTTATAGGCGGAAGGAGAGGCCGAGGGGGTGCCTGGGCTAGCCACACCACCCCCTGGCGCGGGCCAGCCTCGCCTGCCAGGTGGTGTGGCCACCTCCGCCCCTCTCCGCCTTGTATTCGGCATCCGATGACTTCCGAAAATAGGCACTTTGGCTTTTGTCCTGGCCCAATTCGAGAATATTCATTTTCCGACTTTCCGAACCAAAAACAAGAAAAAGGCAGTACCGGCACTGTGGCTCTTGTTAATAGGTTAGTCCAAGAAATCATATGAAAAGTATTCTAAAGGTGGAACAAAACAAAAGAAAGTGGATAAAACCAAGCATGGAACATCAAAAATTATAGATACATTTGCAATGTATCAACATCCCCAAGCTTAACTCCTGCTCATCCTCGAGTAGGTAAGTGATAAAAAGAAATAATTTTTTAGGTGACATGCACCATCAAAGACTTGATCAAGGTATTTGCAAAACACTCAAAGCTGGGATCATAGTACTTCAATCATAACATGAAAGACAAAGTTCTAGCAATAAGCAAAGAAACTATGATGCAACATGAAAAGGCACAAACAAAAGAATCATGAATAACATGCTTTGCAAGACGTTTGTTTGTTTCACATAAGGAAAACATAGCATAATAGTATTCAGCTTGTCCCTCAATAGAGTAGCAAATATAAATGCATAGGACACCTTCAAAGTTCATAAGAGTGACTAGATATAATAGTTCAAAACAAGCAATATCAAGTTATGCATCAATCAACTAGTCTTGGGACAATGCACATAGAACTAAGAATGGCAATTATGCTCTCAAAGTAGGTGCATAAAAATAGAAGGTGGAGACTCAATATAATGGTGGAAGAAAAGCCTTTTCTAAAAGGAAGTAGGGATTCAAGTCTCATAAAGAGCTTCCAAAAATTATGGTACTTATAGCTTTCAGCTCTCATTGCCCCTATCATAAGCATCTTGAAGGTGATTAAGGTTAAAGTGACACAACTAAGAGGATATGCTTGATAAGTTATAAGTTGAAATCTCATGCCCCTTACTTACGAAGACCGATCCTCATGCTACTCAACTTCAGTCATGAGTAAGCTCTTGTCATTGTAAGTACATGTGTATCATTAAGAACCGCCAACGGGGTACCCCTTGCACATGATACAGGAGCTTTCCCATAATCAAAATGACAAGGCAAGCAGACAATGAGAATCTCAGCGATCTTTTTATTTGCTATTTGCATAGGTTTTTATTGAGGATGCTTCATAGAGTGCTCATTATGGTGATGCTGCAAGTTTCCACCATGATTAGGCATGGCTTAGGCTAGCGGCCCAGGCGTTTCTCTAACACACATACAAACTCCATGATCTTACAAGTTCCACTTTTATTTCACACCGCCAGGATCCGTAAGCAAAAGAACATGATATCAACGGGGTACAAAGTACAAGTGCAATGTTGAAAGCGTTCCCCATGGTACATGGTTCTGCTAATTTCAACTTATAAAGCACAAGCATATACGCAACAAAGAAGGACCCAATGGTTCAAGTTTATTAGAGGCAATAAAGTAAAGTGTGCCATCAAGTTCGTGAGAGCTTTAATCACTAGTTTTATCATAACAAGTGGAAGGTAAACAAAAGCATGAATATACTTGGAATAGCATAAGCTAGTAGGTAGGTATGGTGGACTCTTTGGAATAACTTGGTTTAGGGAGTTGGATGCATGAGTTGAACTCATACCTTGTTGTGGAGGCTAGCAAAAGACTGGGAGCGACAAACTAAAAGAGCAATAATGGCCATAATCATGCAGAGCGATAAAACATCATTGATCAAAGCATAAAGTGATACTACAAGTTGAAAACTAAAGGATCATAAAGGCTATGGTGACTTGTGACAGTCATAACATGGTGTGAGCATGTGCCAAGTCAACCCAAATAAAGCATCAAAGGAGAATACCACTATATTATGCTTTAATATGCTAAAACAACGCATGATTCATCCAAGGCACATTAAGCAATCTCAATTGTTTATAACAAGTCATGCTACAGCAAAGAACATTAAGCATAAAGCCAAAACAATATCAAGCATGGCATGACAAAGCATATCCACAGTCAAGAACGAGCTCTTTTTCCCACATAAGCATGAACTTTCCTACTCTTTTCCAAACCAAACCAAACTATTTGCAAACCAAAGTATGAAAGAGGGGGTCCAACCAATTTATTCAGCAAACTAAGCAAACCAAGCAAACTAAAAACCAAAACGAAAACGAAAAAAAAGATGCTCCAAGAAAAACACAACTGTGCATGAAACAATAAAAATGAAGCGTTTGGAAGAAACCTGGAATTTTTATTGATGAAGAAGGGGATGCCTTGGGCATCCCCAAGCTTTGACGCTTGTACTTCTTGGATATTTCTTGGGGTGACACGCGTGGCATCCCCAAGCTTGAGCTTTAGTCCATCCTTCATCTCATTACTCATTCCTTCCATACACCTGAAAATTTTCCTTCATACAAAACTTCACACAATCTCATTAGCAACATTAGTGCACTTAAGATAAATAAGTCTCAAGGTTCAGTTCTAACACCAAATAAACTTCCATTAGAACACTAACTACTGTAGCACTTCCCTCAAAAAGCTCAATTTCCCGAAAGAACTCAAGGAGGAACCAACAAGAAGCAAATGCAGAAAATGGCAAAAATCTGTCAAAACAGACCAGCAGGTAAAGACGAATTTTTTCGAAGACCTTCTGTTGCTCAAATCAAAAAGAGTTGAACTAACTAAAGTTAGATAACAACCTGGTGCAGAAGCACAAAAACGTACATCTCAATCCTACATACAGAGCTCTCTCAGAAATGTTTACGGTGAAGCACAAAAATCTGTTTCGGGACAGCAAATTTCCCAATCATTACTTCACTCTCATTAGAGGTTACTCTTGACACAAAAAGCAAATAAAAAGGATAAGGAGCGGTTATTACAGGGGTAATAACTTCCAAGACTCATCTAAAACTCTTGGGTTATCTCCCAACAAGTACTTTTCTTTAACGCCTTTAAGTTAGGCATAAGAAGCAAAGAAAGAATCAAGTGTTCTCAAATGAAGAAGCATTAAGATCAAATTTTGTTTTCATAGGAGAAGCAAAAGAAATATTTTCTCTCTTTTATGGGAAGTGTTCTATACCTTTCTTGAGTGTGAGTTGATATTTAATGGTGCCTTCTTTCATATCAATGATGGCACCAACAGTTCTAAGAAAAGGTCTTCCCAAAGTAATAGGACAAGAAGCATTGTATTCAACATCCAAAACATAGAAATCAACGGGGACATAGGAATCGTTAACCATAATAAGAACATCATTCAGACTCCCCATGAGTTTATTTTTAGCATCAAGTGGGACATTCAAATAACAATCTTCAAGAGGAGGCAAATCAAGCATATCATAAATCCTTCTAGGCATAATAGAAACACTACTATCAAGATAACACAAAGCTTTGAAATCAAAGTCATTCACTTCCATATTAATGATGGGTTCCCAACCATCCTCTTGTTTTATAGGAATAGAAGCTTTATGTTTCATCTTTTCTTTCTTAATCTTTATGAGAGCATCGGTAATGTGTTTTGTAAAAGCCATGTTCATAGCACTAGCATTAGGACTTTTAGCAAGCTTTTGTAGGAACTTAATAACTTCAGAGATATTGCAACCATCAAGATCAAAATCAAATTTATCATCTAAAGTAGTAGAACTATTCCTAGCCTCAACACTAGTGGTGGTAATAGTAGAAACACTAATGTTTCTAGCAATTTCATCTTCTCTTTCCCACTTAGCATGTAATTCAGCTAATAGTCTAACATTTTCATCAATTCTTACTTGTATAGCATTAGTAGCTGCATAGGGATTCTCATTAGTTTCAGGTTTAGCAGCCATTTTCTTCAAAGAAGATTGAGCTTCAGCCAAAGATGCTATATTTCTTTCTGCATTAGAGAGTTTTTCCTCAATAGTTTTATTGAAAGCAGTTTGTTTACTAATAAACTCTTTAAGCATAACTTCAAGTTTAGAGGGATCACTCTTATTATTGTTGTAGGAATTTCCATAAGCATTACCATTGTTGGGAGGATATGGCTAATAATTGTTGTTACCAAAATTGTTCCTATAAGCATTATTACCATAAGCATTGTTGCCAAAGTTGTTATTTCTTATGAAGTTCACATCAACTTGCTCTTCTTGAGCAACCAAAGAGGCTAAAGGAACATTACTTGGATCAATATGGGCTTTCCCATTAACAAGCATAGACATAATAATATCAATCTTATCACTCAAGGAGGAGGTTTCCTCAACAGAATTTACCTTCTTACCTTGTGGAGCTCTCTCAGTATGCCATTCAGAATAATTAACCATCATATTGTCCAGAAGTTTTGTTGCAGCACCCAAAGTGATGGTCATAAAGGTACCTCCAGCAGCAGAATCCAATAAGTTCCTTGAAGAATAGTTCAATCCTGCATAAAAAGTTTGGATGATCATCCAAGCAGTTAGTCCATAAGTGGGACAATTCTTTACCAAAGATTTCATTCTTTCCCAAGCTTGAGCAACATGCTCATTATCAAGTTGTTTAAACTTCATTATTTCACTTCTCATGGATATAATCTTAGCAGGAGGATAGTATTTTCCAATAAAAGCATCTTTGCACTTAGTCCAAGAATCAATACTATTCCTAGTTAAGGAATTCAACCATTCTTTAGCTTTTCCTCTCAAAGAGAAAGGAAACAATTTCAGTTTAATAATATCACCATCTATATCCCTATGCTTTTGCATCTCACAAAGTTCAACAAAGTTATTTAGATGGGAAGCACCATCTTCATTACCAATACCAGAAAATTGTTCTCTCATAACAAGATTGAGCAAAGCAGGTTTTATCTCAAAGAAAGTATTTTCAGCCAAAGGTGGAGCAATAGGTGTGCTCATAAAATCATTGTTGTTGGTTCTAGTGAAGTCACACAACTTAGTGTTCTCAAGAGTAGTCATTTTTTTGGGTTTTCAAATAAGAAAGCAAACTTGTAAAACTAATTTTTTTGTGTTTTTTTGAAGAACAAAACAAGCAAACAAAGCAAAAAAGAAAACTAAGCAAAACAAAAACAACAAAGTAAAGAGATTGGTTATGAGGGACTCCCCTTGTGAAGATGTCCTTGACTCCCCGGCAACGGCGCCAGAAAAATGCTTGATGGCTCAATGCACGGTGCCTAGAAAAGTGTTGATGGCTCGTGGTTGATGTAGAGCTCGTTGGGAACCCCAAGAGGAAGGTATGATGAGCACAACAGCAAGTTTCCCTTAGTTATGAAACCAAGGTTTAATCGAACCAGTAGGAGCAAGGAAACACCCCAAAGGTGTTACTAGCTGAGCTTTGGCAGGGCGCACTACCGGTGCTAGTAGCAACATGGAGACCTGCACAACACAACCACAGAACTTTGTCCCCAACTTGCGATGAGGTTCTCAATCTCACCGTGTTTTGCGGAAAACAAAGGATTAAACGTATCGAATGGAAAGAAGTAAAAGTTTGCGGAAAGTAAATACAAAGCAGTAAAAGATTGTAGATTGTATGTAAAGAAAAAGGACCGGGATACATAGTTCACTAGAGGTGGCTCTCCTTAGATAGATAACATGCTGGGTGAACAAATTACAGCGGGGCAATTGACAAACACCGAGAAAGCAATACATGCATATACTAATCATCTTGACTCCTTTGAGACTTGATTGGGCATTACAACATAATACATAGACCGCCATCCAACTGCATCTATGACTAATAATCCACCTTCAGGTTATCATCCGAACCCCCTCTAGTATTAAGTTGCATGCAACAGATTATTGCTTTATGAACTGCGTGTAATGTAAACAATACGATTGTTCTATGAACAAAGGATTGTTGTTTTCTCCCTAGTAGCAACAGCACATCTAGTACCTTAGAGATTTCTGTCACTTCCCCAGATTACTAGAGGCATGAACCCACTATCGAGCATAAATACTAACTTTTGGAGTTGCTAGCATCTACTTGGCCAAGATAGCTACTAAGAACGGAAAGCATGCAAGATCTCAAATAACAAAGACATGATAGAATCAATAATCAATTTGAAATAGCATCTCAATATCCATCGGATCCCCGCAAACACAACATGCAGAATTACAAATAGATGATCTTGATCATGAACGGAGCTCACAAGATCTAGACATGAAAGCACAAAGGAGGAGAACCAGCCATCTAGTTACTACATGGATCCGTTGTCCAAGGATGAACTACTCACGCATCACACCGGAGGCTTGCATGGTGATGAAGAAGGCCTCTAGGGTGAATTCCCCTCTCCGGCAGGGTGCCGGGAAGAGCTTCAGATCCCTCTCGATCTAGGGATGGAGATGACGGCGGCTATAGAATCTTTCGTGGATTTTTGATCGGGTACTTAGGGTTTTTGTCCCGAGGGCAATATATAGGCGGAAGGAGAGGCCGAGGGGGTACTGGGAGCCACCACACCACCCCCTGGTGCGGGCCAGGCCTGGCCGCGTGGCCAGGTGGTGTGGCCGGCCCCTGGCCCCTCTCCGTCTCGTATTCTGGTACTTGACCCCTTCCGGAAAAATAGGCACTTTGGCTTTTGTCCTGTCCAATTCCGAGAATATTCATTTTCTGACTTTCCTGGAACCAAAAACAACAGAAAACAGGCAGCTGGCACTATGGCTCTTGTTAATAGGTTAGTCCAAGAAAACATATGAAAAGTACTCCAAAGTTGGAACAAAACACAAGAAAGTGGATAAAACCAAGCATGGAACATCAAAAATTATAGATACATTTGCAATGTATCAGGCACCAGGGGGCCTTCTTCATCATCATGCAAGCCTCTGGTGTGATGCGTGAATAGTTCATCTCTGGACTACGGGTCCATGTAGTAGCTAGATGGATAGTTCTCCTCCTTTGTGCTATTATGTCTAGATCTTGTGAGCTTCGTTCATGATCAAGATCGTCTATTTGTAATTCTGTATGTTGTGTTTGCGGGGATCCGATGGATATTGAGATGCTATTTCAGATTGATTATTGATTCTATCATGTCTTTGTTATTAGTGATGTTGCATGCTTTCCGTTGTTAGTAGCTATCTTGTCCAAGTAGATGCTAGCAACTCCAAGAGTTAGTATTTATGCTTGATAGTTGGTTCATGCCTCTAGTAATCTGGGAAGTGACAGAAATCTCTAAGGTACTAGATGTGCTGTTGCTACTAGGGAGAAAACAACAATCCTTTGTTCATAGAACAATCGTATTGTTTACATTACACGCAATTCGTAATGCAATTATCTGTTGCTTGCAACTTAATACTGGAGGGGGTTCGGATGATAATCTGAAGGTGGATTATTAGTCATAGATGCAGTTGGATGGCGGTCTATGTATAATGTTGTAATGCCCGATCGAATATCAAAGGAGTCAAGATGATTAGTATATGCTTGTATGCTTTCTCGATGTTTGCCAATTGCCCCGTTGTAATTTGTTCACCCAACATGTTATCTATCTTAAGGAGAGCCACCTCTAGTGAACTATGGACCCTGGTCCTTTCTTTTACATTCAATCTACAATCAAATTGTTTACTGCTTTGTGTTTATTTTCTGCAAACTATTACTTTCTTCCATTCGATACGTTTAATCCTTTGTTTTCAGCAAAACCGGTGAGATTGACAACCTCATCGCAAGTTGGGGGCAAAGTTCTATGGTTGTGTTGTGCAGGTCTCCACATTGCTGCTGGCACCAGTAGTGCGCCCTGCCAAGGCTCAGCTAGCAACACCTTTGGGATGTTTCCTTGCTCCTACTGGATTGATAACCTTGGTTTCATACTGAGGGAAAACTTGCTGTTGTGCTCATCATACCTTCCTCTTGGGGTACCCCAACGAGCTCGATATATTTTGTGCCATCAAGCTCTTTTTCTAGCGCCATTGCCGGGGAGTCAAGGACATCTTCACAAGGGGAGTCCCTCATAACCAATCTCTTTACTTTGTTATTTTTGTTTTGCTTAGTTTCTTTTTGCTTTGTTTGCTTGTTTCTTTATCTAAAACACACACAAAATTAGTTTTACAAGTTTGCTTTCTTTATTAAAAACACAAAAAATGACTACTCTAGAAAACACTAAGTTGTGTGATTTCACTAGCACCAACAACAATGATTTTATGAGCACACCTATTGCTCCACCTATTCCTGAAGCTACTTTCTTTGAAATAAAACCTGCTTTACTCAATCTTGTTATGAGAGAACAATTTTCGGGTATTGGTAATGAAGATGCTGCTACTCATCTAAATAACTTTGTTGAACTTTGTGAGATGCAAAAGCATAAGGATATAGATGGGGATATTATTAAGCTTAAATTGTTTCCCTTCTCTCTGAGAGGAAAAGCTAAAGAGTGGTTGAATTCCTTAACTAGGAAAAGTATTGATTCTTGGACTAAATGCAAAGATGCTTTCATTGGAAAATAATATCCTCCTGCTAAGATTATATCTATGAGAAGTGAAATAATGAAGTTTAAACAATCTGTTAATGAACATGTTGTTCAAGCTTGGGAAAGAATGAAATCTTTGGTAAAGAATTGTCCTACTCATGGATTGACTCCTTGGATGATCATCCAAACCTTTTATGCAGGATTGAACTATTCTTCAAGAAACCTATTGGATTCTGCTGCTAGAGGTACCTTTATGACCATTACTTTGGGTGCTGCAACAAAGCTTCTGGATAATATGATGGTTAACTACTCTAAATGGCACACTAAAAGAGCTCCACAAGGTAAGAAGGTAAATTCTGTTGAGGAAACCTCCTCCTTGAGTGATAAAATTGATGTTATTATGTCTATGCTTGTTAATGGGAAAGCCCATTTTGATCCAAATAATGTTCCCTTAGCCTCCTTGGTTGCTCAAGAAGAGCAAGTTGATGTGAACTTCATAAGAAATAATAATTTTAGCAACAATGCTTATAGGAATAATTTTGGTAACAACAATTATAAGCCATATCCTCCCAATAATGGTAATGCTTATGGAAACTCCTACAACAATAATAGGAGTGCTCCCTCTGAACTTGAAGTTATGCTTAAAGACTTTATTAGTAAACAAACTGCTTTCAATAAAACTACTGAGGAAAAACTCTCTAATGCTGAAAGAAATATAGCATCTTTGGCTGAAGCTCAGCCTTCTTTGAATAAAATGGCGGCTAAACCTAAAACTAATGATAATCCCTTTGCAGCTACTAATGCCATACAAGTAAGAATTGATGAAAATGTTAGACTATTAGCTGAATTACATGCTAAGTGGGAAAGAGAAGATGAAAATGCTAGAAATATTAGTGTTTCTACTATCACCACAACTAGTGTTGCGGCTAGTAATAGTTCTACTACTTTAGATGATAATTTTGATTTTGATCTTGATGGTTGCAATATCTCTGAAGTTATTAAGTTCCTACAAAAGCTTGCTAAAAGTCCTAATGCTAGTGCTATGAATATGGCCTTTACAAAACACATTACTGATGCTCTCATAAAGATTAAAGAAGAAAAGATGAAACATAAAGCTTCTATTCCTATAAAACAAGAAGATGGTTGGGAACCCATCATTAATATGAAAGTGAATGATTTTGATTTCAAAGCTTTATGTGATCTTGACAGTAGTGTTTCTATTATGCCTAGAAAGATTTATGATATGCTTGATTTGCCACCACTTGAAGATTGTTATTTGAATGTCCCACTTGATGATAATGCTAAAAAGAAACTCATGGGGAGTCTTAATGATGTTCTTATTATGGTTAACAATGCCTATGTCCCCGTTGATTTCTATGTTTTGGATGTTGAATGCAATGCTTCTTGTCCTATTACTTTGGGAAGACCTTTTCTTAGAACTGTTGGTGCCATTATTGATATGAAATAAGGCACCATTAAATATCAACTCCCACTCAAGAAAGGTATAGAACACTTCCCTAAGAAGAGAGAGAAGATTTCTTTTGCCTCTCCTAGGAAAACAAAATTTGCTCTTAATGCTTCTTCATTCGAGAACACTTGATTCTTCTTCTTGCTTCTTGTGCCTAACTTAAAGGCGTTAAAGAAAAGTACTTATTGGGAGATAACCAAAAAGTTTTAGATGAGTCTTGGAAGTTATTACCTCAGTAATAACCGCTCCTTATCCTTTTTATTTGCTTTTTGTGCCAAGGGTAACCTCTAATGAGAGAGAAGTAATGATTGGGAAAGTTGTTGTCCCGAAACAGATTTCTGTGCTTCACCGTAAACATTCTTGTACAATCTCTGTATGTCCTTTTGAGGCGTGAATTTTTGTGCTTATGCCCCAGGTTGTTATATAACTTTCGTTAGTTTCACACCTTTTGATTTGAGCAACAGAAGATCTTCGAAAAAATTTGTTTTTACCTGCTGGTCTGTTTTGACAGATTTCTGCCATTTTCTGCATTTGCTTCTTGTTGGTTCCTTTTTGAGTTCTTTTGGGGAATTGAGCTTTTTGAGGGAAGTGCTACAGTAGCTAGTGTTTTAATGGAAGTTTTATTGGTGTTGTAACTGAACCTAAAGACTTATTATCTTGATTGCACTAATGTTGCTAATAAAGATTGTGTGAAGTATTGTATGAAGGAAAAAATTCAGGTGTATGGAAGGAATGAGTAATGAGATGAAGGACGGACTAAAGCTCAAGCTTGGGGATGCCACGTGTGTCACCTCAAGAAATATCCAAGAAGTACAAGTGTCAAAGCTTGGGGATGCCCAAGTCATCCCCCTCTTCATCAATAAAAATCCCAGGTTTCTTCCAAATGCTTCATTTTTATTATTTCATGCATAGTTGTGTTGTTCTTGGAGCATCTTATTTTTCGTTTTCGTTTTGGTTTTTCGTTTGCTTGGTTTGCTTCATTTTCTGAATAAATTGGTTGGACCCCCTCTTTCATACATTGGTTTTCAAATAGTTTGGTTTGGATTGGAAAAAAGTAGGAAGGCTCATACTTAAGTGGCAAAGAGAGCTTGTTTTGACTATGGCCTATGCTTTGTCATGCCATGCTTGGTATTGTTTTGGCTTTATGCTTAGTATTCTTTGTTGTAGCATGAATTGTTATAAACAATTGAGATTGCTTAATGTGCCTTGGATGAATCATGCGTTGTTTTAGCATATTAAAGCATAGTATTATGGTATTCTCCTTTGATGCTTTATTTGGGTTGACTTGGCACATGATCACACCATGTTATGACTATCCAAAGTCGCCATAGCCTTTATGATCCTTTAGTTTTCAACTTGTAGTATCACTTTATGCTTTGATCAATGATGTTTTGTCGCTCTGCATGATTATGGCCATTATTGCTCCCTTAGTTGGCCGCTCCCAGTCTTTTGCTAGCCTCCGTAACCAAGTATGAGTTCCACTCATGCATCCAACTCCTTAAACCAAGTTATTCCAAAGAGTCCACCATACCTACCTACTAGCTTTTGCTATTCCAAGTATATTCTTGTTTTTGTCTACCTTCCAAATTAAATTTGTTATGAGAAAATTAGTGATTAAAGATCTCACGAACTTGATGGCACACTTTACTTTTCTTGCATTTAATAAATTTGAACCATTGGGTCCTTCTTTGTTGCGTATATGCTTGCGCTTTATAAGTTGAAATTAGCAGAACCATGTATCATGGGGAACGCTTTCAACATTGCACTTGTACTTTGTACCCCGTTGATATCATGTTCTTTTGCTTATGGATCCCGGCGGTGTGAAATAAAAGTGGAACTTGTAAGATCATGGAGTTTGTATGTGTGTTAGAGAAACGCGTGGGCCGCTAGCCTAAGCCATGCCTAATCATGGTGGAAACTTGCAGCATCACCATAATGAGCACTCTATGAAGCATCCTCAATAAAAACCTATGAAAATAGCAAATAAAAAGATCACTGAGATGCTCATTGTCTGCTTGCCTTGTCATTTTGATTATGGGATAGCTCATGTATCATGTGCAAGGGGTACCCCGTTGGCAGTTCTTTATGATACATATGTACTTACAATGACAAGAGCTTACTTGTGACTAAAGTTGAGTAGCATGAGGTTCGGTCTTCGTAAGTAAGGGGCATGAGATTTCGGTTTATAACTTGTCATATCCTCTTAGTTGTGTCACTTTAACCTTAATCACCTTAAAGATGCTTATGATAGGGGTAATGAGAGCTGAAAGCTAATAAGTACCATAATTTTTTTAAGCTCTTTATGAGACTTGAATCCCCACTTCCTTCTATGAAGGCCTTTCTTCCACTTATATGTTGAGTCCCCACCTTCTATCTTTATGCACCTTCTTTGAGAGCATAGTGGCCATTCTTAGTTCTATGTGCATTGTCCCAAGACTTGTTGATTGATGCATAATTTTGATATTTCTTGTTTTAAACTATTTGTATCTAGTCACTCTTATGAACTTTGAAGGTGTCCTATGCATTTATGTTTGTTACTCTATGAGGGACAAGCTGAATGCCACTATGCTATGTTTTCTTTATGTGAAACAAACAAACGTCTTGCAAAGCATTGTTATTCATGAATCTTTTGTTTGTGCCTTTTCATGTTGCAACATAGTTTCTTTGTCTTATTGCTAGAACTTTATCTTTTATGTTATGATTGAAGTACTATGATCCCAGCTATCCATGTTTTACAAATACTTTGATCAAGTTTATGATGGTGCATGTCACCTCAAAAATTATTCTGTCTTTTTATCACTTACCTACTCGAGGACGAGCAGGAGTTAAGCTTGGGGATGTTGATACATTGCAAATGTATCTATAATTTTTGATGTTTCATGCTTGGTTTTATCTACTTTCTTGTGTTTTGTCCACACTTTGGAGTACTTTTCATATGATTTCTTGGACTAACCTATTAACAAGAGCCACAGTGCCAGCTGCCTATTTTCTGCTGTTTTTGGTTCCAGGAAAGTCAGAAAATAAATATTCTCGGAATTGGACGAAACAAAAGCCAAAGTCAGTTTTTCACTGAGGGACACACGGAGCCAGAATACGAGACGGAGAGGCGCCAGGGGGCGGCCACACCACCTGGCCGCGCGGGCCATGCCTGGCCGCACCAGGGGGTGGTGTGGCCAGCCCAGGCACCCCCTCGGCCTCTCCTTCCGCCTATATATTGCCTCTGATACGGAAACCCTAAGTATCTGATCAAAAATCCACGAAAGAGTTTGTAGCCACCGTCGTCTCCATCCCTAGATCGGGTGGGATCTTAAGCTCTTCCTGGCACCCTGCTGGAGAGGGGATTTCACCCTGGAGGCCTTCTTCATCATCATGCAAGCCTCCGGTGTGATGCGTGAGTAGTTCATCTCTGGACTACGGGTCCATGTAGTAGCTAGATGGCTGGTTCTCCTCCTTTGTGCTATCATGTCTAGATCTTGTGAGCTCCGTTCATGATCAAGATCATCTATTTGTAATTCTGCATGTTGTGTTTGTGGGGATCCGATGGATATTGAGATGCTATTTCAGATTGATTATTGATTCTATCATGTCTTTGTTATTTGTGATCTTGCATGCTTTCTGTTGTTAGTAGCTATCTTGGCCAAGTAGATGCTAGCAACTCCAAGAGTTAGTATTTATGCTCGATAGTGGTTTCATGCCTCGTAACTGGGAAGTGACAGAAATCTCTAAGGTACTAGATGTGTTGTTGCTACTAGGGAGAAAACAACAATCCTTTGTTCATAGAACAATCATATTGTTTACATTACACGCAATTCGTAATGCAATTATCTGTTGCTTGCAACTTAATACTGGAGGGGGTTTGGATGATAACCTGAAGGTGGATTATTAGTCATAGATGCAGTTGGATGGCGCTCTATGTATAATGTTGTAATGCCCAATCGAATCTCAAAGGAGTCAAGATGATTAGTATATGCATGTATGCTTTCTCGATGTTTGTCAATTGCCCCGCTGTAATTTGTTCACCCAACATGTTATCTATCTTAAGGAGAGCCACCTCTAATAAACTATGGACCCCGGTCCTTTCTTTTACATTCAATCTACAATCAAACTGTTTACTGCTTTGTGTTTACTTTCTGCAAACTATTACTTTCTTCCATTCGATACGTTTAATCCTTTGTTTTCAGCAAAACCGGTGAGATTGACAACCTCATCGCAAGTTGGGGGCAAAGTTCTGTGGTTGTGTTGTGTAGGTCTCCATGTTGCTGCTAGCACCGGTAGTGCGCCCTGCCAAGGCTCAGCTAGCAACACCTTTGGGGTGTTTCCTTACTCCTACTGGATTGATAACCTTGGTTTCGTACTGAGGGAAAACTTGCTACTGTGCTCATCATACCTTCCTATTGGGGTTCCCCAACGAGCTCGATATATTTTGGGCCATCATGATCTAAACTTCACTAGTCTGCTATCAGTTTGGATTTAGTTTTTGACACCACGATCATGTGTTACAAGTAAGGCACGGAAGTATATAGTCATAGGAGAGATTCAGAATTTCAGTAATATGCTTCATAGGATCGATACTACTTTTGGCTGCAATCTTACAGGTTGCTAAGTTATTTAGGAAAGAGTACAAGAGGACCATCTACTTTCTTTCAGTTGCCAACAACTTTAGGAGTTACGATTAATCTGAACTTTGAGTGTGCTTTATTTGCTACTTTCATTAGTATCTCCTGAATGGTTTGATATCTAGTATACATGAGTGGCTGGGAGCACCCTGGACAGGGATTGGACACTGCTCCAAGATTTGCACTTTCGACTTGATATTATTTTACTGCTCGACATGGCGTTTAATTGGGTTATAAGATTGGTATGAATAATATGACAACACGTGATCATGTTAAGTTTTAAGACACTACACTAGATGAGAGTAGGACCTATGGGTCGTTTGTATAAAGGAAATTCATGTCTCAAGTTTGGTTATAGCCAGTAGCAACTTCTAGCATTTAAACTTTGTGTTAGAAGCTCGTTTTACATATGGTAATATAGACATTAAGGGTTGGGTAGTTGAATGATCTATATTTGTGAAAGTTGGTGTTAGCTTGCGCATAGGAGCACAGATATATTTTGTTTATATGATTTTGAAGTGTTGGTGGGTTATTAAGTGTGATAAATATTTCAATAAACAGGTGTTGATATTTTTGGTTCAGAATCCTAGTATTCAGAGTTTGTGACCGATGGTTGAGGCAAGTCCATGCAGGGATAATACTTTGCAAGATCCCCTTCACTCAACTCTTATTTTCTAGCACTTGTTCTTTATATATTGGTTATATGTGTGGAGTTTAAGTGATACATCAAAGGATACAGATTAGCGAATGGATACAGTTGCACTTCCATTTTTGCATAGCATCTTAAAGATAAAGCACAGTGTTGTGTTCTACCGAGGTAGACACATTGAGACCATCGATGTTGGGACGAGTCCCACATTGTCAGCAATCTCCACAAGTTGGAGTGGGTGGATGTCGATGGGTGTTCACTCAAGCGATACCGGTATACGCAAAAGAAAAGAAAAGGAAAGAGCATGTAGGCATACAGGAGCATCGTTGCACTATGGCAAGTGTTAACGGACAATCGTTGGTGTTGTGTTTTATGCAAAGCTTATTATTTCTCTATGTGCTTGCTAAGTACTTTGTACTCACCCTTGTGGCTTTTATGTTTTTAGGTATCACCGAGGACAACATGTATGGGGATGGGAGTAGCACCTCTACATTATATACACACTACTCACAAATTACAATACTTTATATAGAGAGTAGTTTAACCACTTTCAAGAGTGCTCTTGACTTATTCTTTACCCGAAGATTTGGTTTGTATTGTGGCTAGTGAATTGGCTGTTATGAGACATTTTGGATACAAGATTTTACTTGATCTTGTTGAACCATGTAGTCGTGTGTATATATGGTTAGAATTGGTGGTGTATAATTATCTTGTTGTGGATGTCTCCATAAACAAAGGAGAGCCTGCTGAAATTTATAATTCCTTGCCATTATGAGAACTGTTTAAGGTCCGTGTAGCATTTCCAGGTAGGGCTAATATCTGGGGTGCTACACGAGATTTACTCAAGTTCGGGCCCTTGTAGAGTAAACCCAACTCCTGCTTGTCCGATCTTTATTGATGGAGAGTATAAAGTCACCGAGTCACCAGATGCAATCTAGCTAACGGATTATGGTGAATCAAAAGTTAAGGTGACCTCCATGTCGGCTCCTCCCAGCCTTTATATGAGAGGTTGGGTCTCGAAGTCCACCATGGGTCGGTTACAAGTTTGAGATACAACTCCATGATTATGTCGATTTGGGACTTTGCCTTGATCATAATGCCTGGTTCTTAGGCTTCAGATGCTTTCAGTACTCTTTATTTATTTGTGAGCCTTATGGGCCTTAGTTTAGATATGTACCAGGTATACCAATAATGGTACCCAATAAGTCATACCCATATTAAACACACTTAAGGGCACGCTGATGCTCGGAGATCATTTTGGTTATAACGGAATCACTGAAAAAAGAAAGAGAGAATAACAGAAGTGTTCCGAGAAAGAACCGGGATCGTTTCGGGAGGATCTGAAGTTGTTTGGAGTGAACCGAAAGGTGTTTTGGGTCAATAGGAATTTAATCATATGTATTTATATATTAATTGTTGGAATTAATATTAAATAAATATTTAAAATTAAATTTAGAAGGCAACTTCCCTAAATGGGACAAATCCCCGGAGGGAAAGGGCCCATAGGGCAGGCCGCCCCAAAGGGGGGCAAAGCTGTAACATCCCAGAGTGTTAGGTCAGAAAACGAGAAATTGCATATGTGTGCATTGCATTCATGCATAAGAAAATTCACGAAAATTTTTGCGCAAACTAAAATAGGCTATAGTGATCATAGTTTCTCTTACTTCGATAGATTAGAATTAGTTCATCTTAGTGAGTGTTATAGATTTTGACATGACCTCTGTGCATTTTGTTTGTTTTGGGTAAATGAATTCAAATTGATATTTGAACTTTTAATTAAATTTGAAATAAAAATTCAAGTTAGAATAATTCAAATGGAATATTTATTGATATTACCAAATAGTAGAATATACAATTAAAGGAAAAACAAGTATATAAAGTAATGCAAATAAAGAAAGAAGAATAGAAATCTTTTTTCTTTAATATTAATACATTACAAAGTTTGTACAAGTATGAAAAAATACATAAGGAAGTATTACAAAAGAATAAAGGAAAATCCTAAACTATTTTCCTAAGCTAATCTTCTAATCTCTTCTTGTGTTAGTTTGCACCTACAAGTTAAAACAAAGTGAACCCAAAAATTAATAGAGGTGAGGGGTTAGTAATGTTTGCTCTCAGTTGTAACAATAAAGTGCACTATTTTGACACATCATTGAGCTAAGATGATTAGGGGAAAGTTTCACCAGATTGTAGTATTTGTTCTTATATTAAAAGGCCTCGGTACAACATCATTGGCTAAGGGGAAAGTTTCACCTTGGTAGTACCATTAGAAGGGCAACAGTCAAACTCAGGCAAATATCACTTTTTTACCTGAGCTCATCCACAAACCACTCGTGGAGAGTTGAACCAAAGAGACCCACCAGCCAGCAGCTTACACACACGCATGTGCTATCAACACATGGTGACACTAGGAAAAGGATAAAGAGCCCAGTCATTGCAGCAGAGAGCTCTCTCTACTGAATACAGTCCATAGCACCACACATAGCAAGAACATCCATGACAACATCACTGGTAATCACCATATCAACCACCAACTGAATCACAGAAATCAACCAACATTTCATTAGCCATGGGTACTTAGGAGGTGGTGGTTTTGGAGTTGGGCAAGATCAGGTCAGCAACTAGGAGGAGCAGGCCAAGAAAGTCACGGGGAGGAGTTGGACAAGATCACAGCTAGGAGCAAGAGCAGCCAAACCACTACAAGCTTACCAAGAAATCAAAGTTTTGGAAATAGAAAAGGTTGCTACAAACTTACTCATGCATATTACTTGTTTTGCCAAGTTCCAAGCATGAATTAGGTTCACATGAGCTACTCTCAGATTCATACTCAATTGGAGTATTGTATCTTCACAAAGTTTGGGGAATTTAGTGATGCATATGTTATCCATGGGAATATAAAGGAGAAGCCTTAGTCTTTTGCATCCTAGGCAAGGGACAAGAAAAGCAAACCATAAAATAGCATATCATACTAACCAACACACCATTATGCACACTCCACTAGGGAGGCACCATGGTGGCATAGCTAGTAATAGAAGCCATTACAAGTTCACTAAACTATATAACTTGAATAAATCATTTCCCTAGAAATAATCCTAGGAATCATATATCAATCAACTTCTATCATGCTAACAAGTTAGAAGCATCTCAGTAAATAAGGTTGCTAAAGCATTTGCTCAAGTAAGGATTAAATCCTCACTGAATTGTTCAGGGTTCATCCCAAATTCTATTATCTGTTAACCACCAGAGCATATAAACAAATTCCAACATCAGGATAAGGGTCAATAGCCTGTACACGATAGCATACACATACTATCACTTGAACATATCAATATTATTCACAACAACTAAAACATTATAAAGGCAGAGAGAGAAACAATATATCAGTATATTTTCCACAAGACAAGATTTATGGTAGCCAACACCAGCATCATGTCATAAGCAACAATTGGGTGAAATCCATAGGAAACACTTTGTACTGTAACCAAGAATTTAGCATAACTAAAGTATAACTATAAGCAGACTAACATGAACATGGCTGGGAGTATGGCTAAGCAAACAACAAGCTAAATCTACCAGCTTAATAGGATTATCAAGCATAGTAGGCAAGTATCTATTATGACTAAGAGTAATTAGAGAGACAAAGGAGGAACCCTAGTTCATGACAAACCCTAATACCGGGTGTAACAAGAGTAAAGATGAGATTCAGAGAGGGACAGAGAGAGGGAACGATGAGAAGGACTAACCTATGGTCCTCGCTAGAGTTTTTAAGAGGAAGCATATCGGTGAAGTAGACATGGTGGGGGAGGCCACAACATAGAGGCACATGCAGTAGCTGAGCCTGTATCGAGCTGCGACCAGCGGCACCCACACCACCTCAAGCATGCCCAAGTCACCACCAGAACACCACCAAGCCCAGGAACGGTGGTGAGGTCGGGGTAGCCGGAACCATAGGTTTCTGTAGGGTGTCAGGAGGCCAAATGAGTGCGAGATTGGTGAAGACCAATCGACACGACGTCGTGCGCTTGGTATACAAGCATGAAAACGATGGCTGGAATGGCTGGAGCCAGCCGAGATCAAAGTGCGTCAATGACATTGTCTTGGGTTTGCTAGAGAAGAGAGGGGAGAGGAAATGAGAGGAGAGGAGCGAGTGGCCTAGGAGTATTGACCGACCTAGTGGACCATGCTAGGGTTTAGCCCGACCTCTTGGGTTGGGCCTGGGCTAGCCCACGGGTCCATTCCAGTTAAATGAAGTCATATTAAGTCTTAAGTAGAATTATAAATTCCAAATATACCCCTGGTAGTATTTAGGCTCTAGAAAAATAAAGGAAAAATCATAAAAATACATGTAATATATCAAAATGTTCACAAAAATAAGATCTAACCAGGAAAATATAAAGTTGATTGTTTGAGCTAAGTAGATACAACTAAAAATTAAAGCCACTAAATATTTTAATGAAATTTAGCAAAATAAGAAAGAGTTCTAAAAATAAATAAAAATCATGTTTGTGTACAAAAAGAAATCTATTATTTTACAAAAATACTAGTTCAGAAATTTCGAGTTATCTTAGGATTTAAAAAATGTTAGATTGGACTTTATAAAAATCATTTTCTTATTGAAAAGTAAAAAGAATGCAATTTCTTTATCTTTAGAAATCAAGATAGATTCTTTTTAGTTTCACTCAAGCTATATTGAATTTTTTGTTTTAAATGTAATACTATTATTATCTTTATAGATGAGATAAAGATGGTTTCACATCTTAAATATATTTACTACCTAATAATTTAGGTAAAACACCCAAAGAAAGACTAAGTCTAAATACTAAACTTAAAACCATAATAATGGTTTCTAATAAAACTTAAGAGTAAAGTTATAACCATATAATAATCCTTTAGAATCTTAAACCAACTATAAGTCAAAGATATATAAATCCATTATGTTTATCATTCACTTATGTTAGAATTGAATGATCTCATCTTATTTAACTATATTCCGCATAACCCTAGAACTTAATAGTAATTAAGCAAACCATATAATAAGATCACCATATCTCATAAATAGCGTTAACTCTATAACCTACCTAACTTTGAATTGCTAGGTTTAGATCTGTAGAGCTAGACCTAACACTTATACGATTCCATCATCGATCGTAGCTAGGAGAACTCTTGAACTTGAACACAATATAAAATTATTGTATCTTAATACTAATTATATTTTATAGTTAACTTTAATATGTCACTCAACCAGCTAGGAGATTATTAACTTAAGATCTTTAGAGCGATACAAATAACCACCGATTGCATTCCAAGGACATTGTTGATTGTTTGACTTAATGTAATAAGTATTTTCTTCAAAGGTTATTCTTTTTTCCACTTTAAACTAAGGCTTTAGCAATTCAGTTAAAATTCACTAACCTAAAATGTGATCATTTTTAAGAGTTAATTACCAATCAGCATCTAATATTAATTATTATTACGCTTTACTTTCATATCATGTTAATTACTTTTAGAATCAAGTATATATTTTATAGTGAAGTACACTTGGATGTAACACGAATCTTTCATAAATCACCAAACTCATACCATATTTAAACATGGGGATTTATTTTGGGATTTATAGAAAATGCATATCATTATGTATGCATAATAGCATATTGCTTATTTAAGCATTAGTCCTTACCAGACCAATGATGCTATTTTAGATATTGGAGTTTATACCGACTAGAAGACCTTGGCTACATAATCTTGTAGTTAAAAAGGCAAGTTCACACTTGCTTATGTCCTTTGGTTATTTTCTACCAGGTATTTGCAATCTAGTATTGTTATCACCTGCATTTCAAAAAGGACAACAGAAAACACTATTTTCATAATTAATGTGAACTAATGGTTACTGATCCGGGGTGTGGTCAGCTAATCTATTATGACTAGAAATAGAACCACCATTGGAATGTATCATATAGGATTTATCAACAAATGTAGCTAGTGATTCTTGCACCATAAAATACGTGTTAACCATGTGATCTATATGGCTCTGGGGAAGTCAGCTGGATCTTATTCCTTTCGCGTGTTAGTGGACGACCTTTACGCGGCGCTGAGATTCCTTGTGCGGATCTAGCAACATGGGTGGGCACCCTTAGATCCTGGCAGTTTTGGTGTCTAGATTATTTGTGAGAGGTTGTCGGAGGTACGATCGGTCCTTTTCAAAGGGTCCTGCCAGGGGCACAACCGACTCACAGAGTCTTTGGGGTCCTATCAGAGTTGTAGCAGTCCGAAAGGGGAATAGAGATGTGGCAGCTTGAAGGATCGTGTTGGCATGTGGGGTCGTGGAGAAGGGAAATGATCGGCTTGGGTCCTTATATCAGGCCTCATACCAAGGAGGAGTGAATGGTTTGGCCGCTCAGATGTGCACCACGGATAAGGATCTCTCATGGGTAAAGCAACGCACCTCTACAGAGTGTAAAAAAGTGTGACATGTTACTCCCTGTTCCGGGAAGGAGTTGTGAATGCTGCAGGAAAGGAACTCCATGAAGTTCGAATCAACCTATGAAGACTGGTGGACATAGCTTTTCAGAATAAAGCAACCTTTGAAGAAATGTTTACGAAAACTTGCATTGCCTATGACCTATGGTATGTGGTTGTAGTTAGTGCAACAAACACTCCTTTTTAGTGAACTTGCTGAGTACGCTCGTACTCAACCGTACCTTCTCAACCCTTGCTAGATTCTAGAGCAATCAATGGCGAGCCTATAGGAGGTGAACTACTCTGAAGAGTTAAAGATATCGAGTGGGGATCAATAGAGTCGATGACTAGATCAGAACATGTTGGAGTCAAGCTAAGGAGTTCAATATAAATAAATCCCTAGATACTAGAACCTACTTCTGTAGAGCATTGCGTTAACAACAATCGCATGACATAGTTATATAGTAGTAGTATTTTTAGAATAATCTTCGAGTTGTTATTTCTGGTTTCTTTTGTAAATTATAATCCTCGTTGTTTCTAGGAGGTTCTTTGGATCTTTTGTAATGTGTTGTATTTAATCTAAAGTCATACCTTAGACCCATGATGTTTCTGTTGTACCACTCTAAGGGATGTAATACTAGTGGAACGATGTTTCATTAGTGTTATGTCAATGACTACAGCGTACTACATCATGCAGTGGTATGTCGGGTCACTTCAAAGGCAACCGTCGCTACGGGCCTAGGGCCACCGAGCGGGTAGGGCCCACCCGGCCGCCGGCTCCTCCTCCCGCGCGCCTCCACCCCTCCTTTTCTTTAGTCCCACCTCGGGACTTGAGGATACAGGAGTCTCCCCTTTTCCCTATATAAGGAGGGTCCTATAGGTGGAAAAAATACACACAAAATAAGATATTCTCTAAGGAAGTTTTCTTAGAGGATTTATCTCTCTTCTCTCTTGCAACCATGGTCCCGAGTCAAGGCTGCATGCACAAGGGAGTGCTTCGCTGCGGCACGCCGTTGTGCTGCAGACATTCGGCCAGAAGATCTACTTCCGCACTTTCGGCTATATCAGAGAACCGAAGGTTGTCGTCGTGTATCGAACGTGTGCGAAACCACGGAGGTATTACCACTTGTGGCACTTGGGTTGTCGTGCAAGAACCTGGGGTGACTTGCGAGCAGCTTCGTGACCTTGAGGTCGGCTGCGAGTATGACTACTTCACCCACATTCCCCGAGGAACGTTAAGAATTTTCGGTATACAAGGGTATGTTACCTAAACCATCTCTGTTACAACATTATTCCTACATAGATCCTGGCTGTTGGTGTTGCACTAGTTAGAAAAATTTATGTTTTCTGCTACGAACCCCTTCAATCACACATGTGTTGATCAAGTGGAAGAACTTGCCTGAGTACTCAGTGACGTGGGAAGATTGGGAAGTGCTCAAGATGAAGTTTCCAAGCGTGCTTGCTTGGGGACAAACAAGTTCTCCTTGCGGGCATTGTCACGCAGGTCGTTACACCTTAGATGTGGAGTACGCCACCAATGAAGTACGGAGTAGGCGCGATAAGAGTCCCCGCGATGTCCACTGCCACCGCGCCACAAAGGGAAAGGACCCCTAAACCTGACCCTAGACACCAGGAACTTGCCTAGCGGCACGGCTACCATCGACAACCCATCCTCAAGCTCACACACGACATTCCAAGCATCGATAAACATCCCCGCATAATCCAACCAGCGGTTGGACACGATGTCATAGTCGATAATACTGTAGGATGCCGCAGGGCCACCTCCCTCCGTGGTGGAGAACACGCATGGGTGGGCGAGGAGAGTGAGTTTGGTGCGTCATCGCGACATTGTGCATTGGCACCTCACGGTTGATTGTCGTGTGGCTGGCAATGGAGGCAGTGGCCAACGACACCTCGAGCCCCCTTTCCGCGTGCATCAGCGCGCCTCGAAGTCTCCTTCTCTTCCGGTGTTGCACAATTCACATGTTCAATGAAATGCTTAGCCCATGGGGATGCACAGATGAGAAGATACAAAATTTCAAGGGGCAATTCGCAAAAACACCATCAACAATGTTAGAAAACTAATGATCGTTGTCATAGAGTCTCACTCCCGTGCGCGACAAGTGGCTGAATCGCTTTTGACGATTTGCAATTTCATGACCAGATCGACTCATTCACGTCAAGTTCTGAAGAAATATGACCCGAACAAGATGGAGAGGAAGATATTCACTGTCCACTAGTGTGGCAAAAGAGAGACAAACTCGCACCGAGGCATAGGAGGATCCTTTACTCGACTCATTCCCGCAACCCACGACGTGCATGTCATGACGATGCGATGCAGGCGGAGGAGTGTGCATGTATGTCTCTCCTTCTTATACTCATACAAGTGGTAGAGTATCCCTTGTAAGGGGATCCAACTCCCACTCAAATAGCAATGTGAGACTAAATTTAGTCTCACCTCTTGTCATGCATGAATGTGCCAAATGGGTCTCTGAAATTTCAGAAATTAGTGCAATAAAATAAATGAGCTGCGCCATATTAGCCAAAAATCTAATAAGTTCATATACCATTTTGAACTTTTTCTCTATTTTCTACATCTAGATTTTCTGATCAATTTTTTTGGAACTTCCTCGAAACAGGCTTTTGCCACGCTTTATAAATAAAGCCAAATCCATACAGAGAACAACCAAGTCATCGATGCCAAAGTGCTAAAGAAAAGAAAAAACAAGTTCGCTTGGGCAACAACACAACAAAGCCCAAGGCAACAAAAAAGAAATAGAGCTAAGCCGGAGCTTGCACTATGAGGCCAAGGGGTAGGAGTAGGAGTTGCGAAGCACTGCGCCAACGCCTTGATAGCCTGCATGATGCCGTCCATGCTATCCCGATCCGCTGCCTAGACAACGGGTACCACTACTATAGGTAGGCAAGCAAAGAAAACACAGAGTTAGACGCACGGTGAGGAAAGATCCTCTCTAACACCATCTTATTACGAATGTTCCAAAGCGTCCATGTAATGGCCACAAACACCAACCAGAAGAGGTGGCGCCTCCTCCCAATACGGTTTGCCTCAGACTCTAGGAACTCTCCAAGGTCGTGGGCCTGCCAGGAAGGCCAAGCGCTTCCCAGATGAAGTTGCACAGAAACTGAGTGGCAGGGCACATGAACATAATATGGGTGCATGTCTTGGGTGTCCCACATAACGGACACATCCCATTGTCCGAGCCGTTACGTTTCGACACCTCTACCCCCGAAGGTAGTTGATCCCGTAGAAGTTGCCACACGAAAATGCGCATGGTTAGGGGTAAGGGTGACTTCCATTGGTGGGTCATCCAGGGTAGCTCCGTACCCTGGAAGAGGGTCCTGTACGACGAACTAACAGATAAAGCTCCCGAAAGAGAGTGGCTCCATGACACCTTGTCCCTCTCCTCTGAGAGGGACAAGGGCAAAGTGTTGGAGATATGCCCAAGAGGCAATAATAAAGTAGGTTATTATCATATCTTCATACTTATGATAAATGTTTACATACCATGCTATAATTGTATTAACAGGAAACATTAATACTTGTGTGATTTGTAAACATAAAAGAGTCCCTAGTAAAGCCTCTTGTTAAACTAGCTTGTTGGTTAATATATGATCATTGTTTCCTGATCATGAACATAGAGATGTTATTAACAACAGGGTCATATCATTAGGAGAATGATGTGATGGACATACTCCTATAGATAAGCGTAGCATAAAGATCAAGTCATTTCAATAGTTCAATTGCTATATGCTTTCTGATACATAGTAACCTAATTCCTTCGACCATGAGATCATGCATATCACCTTTACTGGATGGATGCTTTGATGTCATCAAACACCACACCGTAACAGGGTGGCTATAAAGGTGGCATTGAGTGTTCGGAAAGTATTGGTTGAAACACATGGATCAAGAGTGGGATTTGTCCATCCACATGACGGATAGATATTCTCTGGGCCCTCTCGGTGAAATGTCATCCAATTATCTTGCAAGCATGTGACTTGGTCACAAGGGATCACATGTCACGGGAACGAGAAAAGAGTACTTATCGGTAACGAGGATGAACTAGGTATGCAGAGATACCGACGATCATAACCTCGGATAAGTAAACTATCGTGAGACAAAGGGAAATTGGTATCGTATGTAAGTGGTTCATTCGATCGCAAAGTAATCGTAGAAATATGTGGGAGCCATATGAATTTCCAGATTCATCTATTGGTTATTGTTCGGAGAAGTGTCTCGATCATGTCCGCATAATTCACGAACCGTAGGGAGACACACTTAAGGATTCGACGTTGTTTGAGTAGTTATGGTATTATGAGAAAGAGACCGAATGTTGTTCGGAGTCTCGGATGGGATCCGGGATATCACGAGGTGATCCGGAATGGTCCGGAGAATAAGATTCATATAAGGAAAGTCCCATTTCGGAGTTGGGGAATGGTTCCGGTGTTTTCATCGGGAACATTCTAGAAGGTTCCGGAATGTCCGGCACTCCGGAGGGGGAAGGGTACATGAATGTGTCATTGCAAATTGGAATGATTGCATCATGTAATAAGTGTTCTCGCTGTCCAAAATAAAGGGTTTATTTAAATCCTAAATTGAAAAGTCAAACGGCTAGTTTGAAAGTCAAACGGCAAGTTTTGGAAAGTGGAAAGAGGAGGAGAAGAGGGAAACCGAGTTGGAGAGGGAGACCTCCTCCAACCGGCGGCCAACTCCAATGCCGAGTTGGGGAGGGACTCCACTCCCTCCCCATGGCGCGGCCAGCCCCCTCCCACCTATATAAGGAGGGGCAGGGCTCCCTCCTCTAGACACACTAGTTCCTATCCTCTAAACTAAACCCTAGACCTAAACCCCGGTTTAGAGCTATTTCGGTTTAGAGCCTTCTAATTAGTTTAGAGCCTTCTAATTGGTGTGTCTAATCTCTAGACCACTAATAGCCTCTCTCATAAGCTCCACCATACTCGCACCGGCTTAAGGCGAAGCCCTGCGGGATCTCCCCTCTACTTCCGGTACCACGCCGTTGTGCTGCCGGAATCGCGAGGAGAGTGCTACAACCTCCGCTGCCTGCTGGAACAAGGGAGAGGAAGGTCTTCGTCGAGTACCGAACGTGTGACCGACTGGGAGCGCCAGGAACGTGGCGAAGGATCGTCTACACGATCTTGAGATCGGAAGAGTACTACATCACCCACGAGAATCTGCTCTCGTTAACCGCTTTGGAATCTTCGAGGGTGAGTTCCACTATCGACTCATTGCTACAATCTAGTAGATAGATCTTGGCTTGTTTGTTTGTATGCGATAGAAAATTTTGTTTTCCATGCTACGAACCCTTACAGTGGTATCAGAGCCGTGTCTATATGTAGATCTGTTGCACGAGTAGAACACAATGGTCATTGTGGGCGTTGATGTTTTTATTGTAGATTGCTTTTTGTGTACTTTGCATCTTGCGGTATGTTGGGATGAAGCGGCCCGGGCTAACCTTACATGACATCGTTCATGAGACTTGCTCCACGCTTGACATGCAACTTGTATTGCATAAGTGGCTCTGCGGGTGCCTGTTTCTCCTAGCATAGTTAAAGATCCAATTTACAACGGGTAATCAACAATGCTAGTATCAATGTTGTGGTTCTTGTTCGTAAGTTAGAACGACACTTATTGAAAGCCCCAAACCACGTAAAATATGCAAAGAAAGTAGAGGCGTCTAACTTTGTTTTGCAGGGGTGTGCAGTGATGTGATATGGCCATGATTGTGATTATATTTGATGTATGCAATGTTCCTTATTGTAAAGTTGGCAACCGGTAGGAGCCTTATGGTTGTCTTTAATTTCTGTTAAGACCTGCGTGTCTATTCAAAATAGTTGTAATAGTTAAAGCTGGTGGACGACAACCATGAAGAAGCGTCATTGACCTTGATGCTATGCCGGTGATGATGGAGATCATGTTCGTGCTTGAAGATGGAGATCGGAAGCACAAAGAAGAAAGGCCATATCATATCACATATTATGAATTGCATGTGATGTTAATCCTTTATGCATCTTGTATTGCTTTGTAGACGACGGTAGCATTATAAGATGATCCCTCATGCACATAAATTTCAAGTTCTAAAGTGTTCACCCTTAGTATGCACTGCCAAAGCTTGTCGCTCAAGCACCACGTGATGATCGGGTGTCTTTGATTCCGCGGGTGAATACAACGTAAGCAAGCCAGATTTGCTTATGCGGTAGCTAAGGTTTGATCTTGACGAGCCTAGCATGTACAGACATGGCCTCAGGAACACGGATCACCGAAAGGTAAAGCATGAGTCATATAGTAGATATGATGAACATGTTGATTGTTCGCCATTGAAGCTACATCAACTCACGTGATGATCGGTTTTGATGTGGTGGATTTGGTTCGTGTGATCACTAAAACAATGTGAGGGATATTGTTTTGAGTGGGAGTTCACCTAGATTAATTTAATTATTAATTAGAACTCAATTTATCATAAACTAAATCAAAGTGAATTTGCATAGTTGTTGTAGTCATTGGCATCCGTTTACCACCTTGCGCTTAGTTTTAATTGAGATGATAGAACTATAGAATTCTGGTTAGTTACTTTACGAACTGGTATCGTATTGTTTTGAAGTGTTAATCTAAAGTTTAAAAGTCCTATTGCAAACTTTCAAGAAGTTCCTTACTCCATAAAGTTTAATAATTGGTATTAAAACAAGAGTGACAATTCCAAGTGTTAGTGTTTGAGTATCATGTTTGTCTCCATGATTCTTGATATTCAAAAGATTCTCTTAATATCAAGGTTATCTAGGATCTGAAAGAGTTGTTTCAGAAACCATGATGTGTGGAACATATTGTGATATCTGAAACGAAGTCTTGGTTACAACATGATAGAGTATAATATGGCAAAGTCATGTTCTCATGTTTGATGAGAATTTGCAAAAGGTTGGAGACACTAGTTGTCCTAATCTTCCAAAAGGTTTTGGAGAGCAACATTATACTCGCGATTCACCGCTACAAGCTAGTAGCTAGATCATGGATAAGTCCATGATGAGGTGAATATTTGATGTAGGTAAAATGTTTACTACACCAAGAGATTACTAAAGAAAGGAATTTGAAAGAACACCAAATATTTGATAATGGTGATCTACTTCAAAGTGCAAGTTCAAAGACATTGGTATTTAACTATACACGCTTTGGACTATGTGTCATATGTATGACTCCACTATTGATGTTGATAGATTCTTTCAAACAGAAAAGGAAATACTGAAAGAGAATCTCATAAGTATATGGCAGAAAAGAAAAGACTAGAATTGTTCAGTTTAAGTATATAGATGATATACGTGTTATGGCTATATTCTTTGCTTATTAAACAATGTGGTTCTTAAGTATTTGATACTGAATTTGTTGGTGTGAATCGTCATACGAAACAACACAATTCATGAACTACAATGGCCTAAGTAACTAGCAAAAGAATATGTGATGATGTTCATCGAAAACAAATAAAGGGTTATTGTGTTGCTCGTTAAACATCAAAGCTTGCCTTCATGATTTGTTTTATCAAGTATTATGAGAACAAAAGGGTTGTTCAAATAATTGCCGTAATCCATAAAAGATGGATGATTCACAAATCTCGTTGGATAAATCACATCCATAAAACTAGTGCTAAAATTGTCGAAAGACAAATTGATTGAAAGATCACTTAGGAAGTGACATCGCTGTTTAAATTATATTGGAAAGAAAACATGAAGAAACTCCATGAGGATGGAATTTTGGAGTCTTTTGATTTTTGATCAAATGACGTTTGTGAAACTTTCCTAGAGATAATTAAAACTTCGTTCATAGGCCAAAAGGGAATGAATGACTAGCTTATTGGAACTTGTGCATATTGTTGTACGAACTCCATTATGTGTAGTCAAGAGCGATGGATTTCAACTTCATATGCTTTCTCCGAAAATTTGAGTGAATATGTGAATATTTACTTAATAAGGATGAAGTGTGAAATATTTGAAAAGTTCGAAAGATTTTCAAGATGAAGTGCAAAATCATTGTAACAAGAATATAAATAGTTTATGATAAGATCATAAAGGAAGATATTTAAGTTACAAGTTTAGCATAATACCTAAGATTTAAGGAATCGGTCCGTGGATTTGCATTTCCCGAAACACCATAAGAGTATGGAGCATTCGAGATATGTAATTAAACCTTGTTTGACATGGTAAGATCAAAGGTATAATAAATAAAACTGCCATTATATTTTAAAGATTAAAAGCTTTAGAGACTACCGTTTTCCACTAAAAGAGCTCCATCATAATCCGCTGAAATGACACCATATAAGGTTATGGTTTGGGATAAAACCCAAGTAGTCCTTTCTTAAACATTGGTATGCTATGCATAAGAAAGATGTTTGCAACCAAAGTCGGATAAACCTGTCTTTGTATAAATGTTAAGTATTCCTCCATAAACACCGGAGACAAAAGTGTTTGTCGCTTAGAACGTCAAGTTTCTTTGAGAAGGAATTTTTCGTGAAAAGTTAAGTGGGAGGACAATAGAACTTTGATAAGGTTAAAGGAACCTTAGCTATGTGATCAGAGTTGCGCAGCACCGAAAAGTGTTCCGGAGGCAGCAACAATGCTCATGGCTCACGTGCCTCAAAGGTTATGGTCACGGAGGTCTAAGTTTCTATTGAACCAAGTAGGTCAAGTAAACAATCAAATACCAAGATTTGAGGGTTGAATCATTATTTGAGAATAATGAACCTACTACATGCAAAGAAGCGATGATGGGCCCTGACTGGCCAAATGGCTTGAAGCCATATAATCCGTGATAGTTCCATACACGAGAAATCAAGTTTTGAACTTGAAGGACCCTCGGAAAAGGTGTAAGACCTTGCAGTTGTGTTTGGATCTATAAAGAAGTAGACATGGATGTTTCACATCTATGAAATAGTCGACATGTTGGGAAAGAGTTCACAACAATGTTCAAAGGTTGTATATGACAAGATTTGATCTTTCATAGCGATTTTTAGTCTAGACGGATTAATGTAGCAACCACTACATATAATTTGTTATGTGGTAGTAGAATAAACAAAACAAGTTCTTCTAATAGAATGGTTACCTAGGACGTGTGCATGACACGGTCCAAAGGGTTTTGTTAATTCAAAGGATGCTAAAAGCATATGCAAACTTCGATGGTTGAAGTAAGCATAGCGGAGTTGGAATCTTCACTATGATGAAACTGTTAAAAGAGTTTAATTTCATCGGAGACAATGAAGATGCTTGAAATTAAGTGGGAGCGCTAAGACATATTTCTAATACATTATGTGGAGGACATATTGTTGATTGGAAATAATGTATCTTTTATTAACACATATTAAGAATTTCATCCCGATGAAAGACTTAGGCAAAACCCAAATATTTGGCATCAATAGACGCTAATATGGTTGTGCCGTATACATAGACGAGATATTGAATGAATTCAATATAGAAACTACAAGAAAGGTTCTTGTTACACAGAAAGGATTGAAAGAGTTCAATGTTGATGATATATTCAAGTGTATTAGCACTTGGTAAGTGAAACAAAGATTCAAGTATAGATTGATACTTGATGTATGAAATCACAAAGAGTATTTATATCAATCATATTGTGATATGTACAAATCCAGATATGTCCTATGCTATAAATATTATGAGCATATACCAGAATGATTCATAAGATGATCATTGGACGATAGTAAGGATATTCTTATGATCTTTTGGAAGAACTAAGAGTATATTATTTGTAGAAGTGACAAATAGATGGTTAGTTCATTGTAAAAGTACTACATTGATACTAGTTTTGTCACAAAGTACAAATTTAGTTTATCTCAATCTAAACTAAGGGTGGCACAATATAATGGAAAGTGAGTTCCATAATGGATTTGGATGAGTTCCAAAGTTAAGACATTGTGACAGATACTTCAACAAAAGGCTAAGTATATGACTGCTATTATAGCAAAAGAGGGCATTTGTGTCAAGTAGTTTGTTATCAAACTAGGTGTAGTTCACAGCGGGATAATACTATGAAGATATATTGTACGACAATATTGTCAACATGTTTTAACCCCAAAGAACTAAAGGTCACACCGAAAGACCAAATTTATACAAAGCCATCTCATTAGAGAATGAGTGATGCGTAGAGACGCAAAGACATGCAATTACACACGGACCTGGAAGTGTCAGATTCGAGATCGCTTAACCACTAGCAATCGTGTACATACAACACCAGAAAGCCATAGGTGTTGAAAACACAAAGGTTTGAAACTAGATTATTGACTCTAGTGCAAGTGGGAGACTGTTGGAGATATGCCCAAGAGGCAATAATAAAGTAGGTTATTATCATATCTTCATACTTATGATAAATGTTTACATACCATGCTATAATTGTATTAACAGGAAACATTAATACTTGTGTGATTTGTAAACATAAAAGAGTCCCTAGTAAAGCCTCTTGTTAAACTAGCTTGTTGGTTAATATATGATCATTGTTTCCTGATCATGAACATAGAGATGTTATTAACAACTGTGTCATATCATTAGGAGAATGATGTGATGGACATACTCCTATAGATAAGCGTAGCATAAAGATCAAGTCATTTCAATAGTTCAATTGCTATATGCTTTCTGATACATAGTAACCTAATTCCTTCGACCATGAGATCATGCATATCACCTTTACCGGATGGATGCTTTGATGTCATCAAACACCACACCGTAATGTGGTGGCTATAAAGGTGGCATTGAGTGTTCGGAAAGTATTGGTTGAAACACATGGATCAAGAGTGGATTTGTCCATCCACATGACGGATAGATATTCTCTGGCCCTCTGTGAAATGTCATCCAATTAGCTTGCAAGCATGTGACTTGGTCACAAGGGATCACATGTCACGGGAACGAGAAAAGAGTACTTATCGGTAACGAGGATGAACTAGGTATGCAGAGATACCGACGATCATAACCTCGGATAAGTAAACTATCGTGAGACAAAGGGAAATTGGTATCGTATGTAAGTGGTTCATTCGATCGCAAAGTAATCGTAGAAATATGTGGGAGCCATATGAATTTCCAGATTCCTCTATTGGTTATTGTTCGGAGAAGTGTCTCGATCATGTCCGCATAATTCACGAACCGTAGGGAGACACACTTAAGGATTCGACGTTGTTTGAGTAGTTATGGTATTATGAGAAAGAGACCGAATGTTGTTCGAGTCTCGGATGGGATCCGGATATCACGAGGTGATCCGGAATGGTCCGGAGAATAAGATTCATATAAGGAAAGTCCCATTTCGGAGTTGGGGAATGGTTCCTTGTTTTCATCGGAACATTCTAGAAGGTTCCGGAATGTCCCAAGACTCCGGAGGGGGAAGGGTACATGAATGTGTCATTGCAAATTGGAATGATTGCATCATGTACTAAGTGTTCTCGCTGTCCAAAATAAAGGGTTTATTTAAATCCTAAATTGAAAAGTCAAACGGCTAGTTTGAAAGTCAAACGGCAAGTTTTGGAAAGTGGAAAGAGGAGGAGAAGAGGGAAACCGAGTTGGAGAGGGAGACCTCCTCCAACCGGGCCAACTCCATGCCGAGTTGGGGAGGGACTCCTCCCCATGGCGCCAGCCCTCCCACCTATATAAGGAGGGGCAGGGCTCCCTCCTCTAGACACACTAGTTCCTATCCTCTAAACTAAACCCTAGACCTAAACCCCGGTTTAGAGCTATTTCGGTTTAGAGCCTTCTAATTGGTTTAGAGCCTTCTAATTGGTGTGTCTAATCTCTAGACCACTAATAGCCTCTCTCATAAGCTCCACCATACTCGCACCGGCTTAAGGCGAAGCCCTGCGGGATCTCCCCTCTACTTCCTGCACCACGCCGTTGTCCGCCGGAATCGCGAGGAGAGTGCTACAACCTCCATCGCCTGGAACAAGGAGAGGAAGGTCTTCGCCGAGTACCGAACGTGTGACCGATCATGGAGCGCCATGAACGTGGCGCTGAAGGATCGCTCACGATCTTGAGATCGGAAAGAGTACGACTACATCACCCACGAGAATCGCTCGTTAACCGCTTTGGAATCTTCGAGGGTGAGTTCCACTATCGACTCGTTGCTACAATCTAGTAGATAGATCTTGGCTTGTTTGTTTGTATGCGATAGAAAATTTTGTTTTCCATGCTACGAACCCTTACACAAAGAGCCCCGAAGACTTAGGAAGTCAATGGCCTCAACATCATTGAAGGTCCTCCGAAACAGGATGTTCTAGGGGCCTCCCTAACAAGCCTCGACCACTAACATCTCGGGGTTGCGCAAATGGAAAACAAAGTCGGGAATTCCTAGCAGAGGGAGACTCCATGTAACCAGGGATCTAGCCAGAAAGGACTTCCCGGCCATTTCCCACCATAAAGAGAGCACCCCTACGAATGAAATGTTTAATGTCTTGTATGGCCCTCCAAAATTGGGCCCCCTCCCGGAGCTCACACGCCAACAGGGGTGGCCCCGGAGGTACTTTTCCTTAATGATTTGTAGCCAAAGGCCACCATCGTCTTGGAGAATGTGCCACACCCACTTCAGCAAAAGGACCACATTGAAGCGACGCGAGTCAAGGATTCCTAAACCCCCAAGGATTTTGGGGGTGCAGATATCCGCCCACATCACCATATGGTATTTCTGGTGCCTATCTCTGTCTACCCAAAAGAACCTAGACAGCTCTTTAGCAAAGTCTGCATGGGTCCCCTCATGCAACAAATAGAGGCCCATCTGATACATGGTGAGGCTGGACAGACACAAGTTGATCAGGATAGTCTTACTCCCCTTGGAGGTGAGGCGTGCCCACCACGGTTCAACCTTAGACCGAACCTTCACGGCCATGGGGGCAAGGTCCTTGATCAGTACTACCTCCGTTCCATAATATAAGACATTTTAGCAAGCTAAAAAATCTCTCTAAAAAGGTTTATATTGTGGAACAGAGGTAGTACCTGAGAGTCTCGCATGGGCATCCCTAGGTAGGTAATAGGGAAGTCCGCGAAGCGACAGTTTAGTTGATCTGCAATGCGTTGCCTATCCTCGTCAGCGAAGCCCACTATCATCACCTCGCTCTTGTCGAAGTTGATCTTGAGCCCCGATATGGATTTAAAGCACATGAGCAGGAACTTGAGGTTAATGATGTCAAGGTCCGAGCCCTGCACCATGATCATAGTATCGTCCGCATATTGGAGGTGGGTGATGCCACCTCCGGGGATCAAATGCCCTACCACTCCCGAGATGTGGCTAGCGGTTTTTTCCTTATCTAGGATCTCAGCCAGGGCATCCACCGCAGAGTTAAAGAGAAGGGGCGAATCAGGTACCCTTGTCTAACTCCAAGGGAGGGTCTAAAATACAGACCCACTTCCCTATTAACATTGATCGCGGTGCTACCACTCATGGCAAATTGCATGATCCAACAAATCACCCTATCGTCTAGCCCTCGACGCTCTAGTACTTGTCTAAGGAATGCCCAGTCCAGCCTGACGTAGGCTTTCTGAAAGTCTAGCTTGAGGAACACTCCTTTCTGATGGGGTGTCTTAACCTCATGAATAATTTCATGGAGGTCAAAAACCCCATCGTGAATCAAGCGGCCCTTCAAGAAGGCAAACTGGAGTGGATGAGTCGGTCGTTCTATGACCGGCGTGAGTCTGATGGCATAGACCTTTGCAAAGATGTGCTAAATTGATCGGTTTAAATTGGCCAATATCTATGGCCCCCACTAGCTATACATCACAAGAGAGTCTCTAAGTAGAACTCCTAAAACATCGGCATAATAACCCGGCACAACTGCTCCCAAATGGTCTGGAAGATCATTTTTGAAACTTCAAAATGCAGTTTTTGAATTTTGCCCGACCTCCAAACCGTCCGCGCCCCTTTTGACCCTTGTACCTCGCTATCCTCTCGTTCTACACGGAATCCATCGATTTGGACTCTCGGGCAACATATGATTCCACCGATGACAACACATGATTCTCAGGCAAACAGCTGCAGCAATTAACAGAAAATTCCATCTATCTGTACAAGACATGAATAGCAGATTCAGTCCTAGCAAATTTCATCCATGCTTGATTGCTCGTTTCAGACCGTCCTCTCAGATCTCAATCCCAAAACCACATGTATGTACTAGTACTACCGGGCAGCTGAAGCTACGGAGGGCGAGAACAATCTACCCTAGCACGGCGGCGGCTTGCTTGTCGACCATGCTCCTGGCGAAGGCGTAGCGGAACCTGGCGTTGTACGGGAGCCACTCGAAGGCCTGCGACGCCCTGCGCCGGCCGCCGCCTGCTGCGGCGGCGCACCGCTGGATGGCGTCCTGCGCGGCCCGGCCGTCCACGTTGTCGCGCGCCCACGCGAGGATGCCGTCGCCGACGGGGAGGCCGGCCTCCTTGGCGTACCGCTCGACGAGGCGCGGCAGGAACACCTTCCTCGACTTCCGCACCACCACGCCGGTCTGCAGGAACTCCCGCTTCGCTCGCTCCAGCTCATCCGCCACGTTCTTCGCCGTGTACACCTTCAGCTGCAACGTTGATGGCTCGGTAGTCAGATGAAGGAAGGGTTGGAGATCAGCGAGAGAGTATTGTGGATTGGTGGTGGCAACTGGCAAGTGTACATACCATGGGGTCGGAGGAGGCGCCGGTGCACAGCGCGAACAGGGCCAGAGGCTGGCAGTCTGACAGGCCGAACTTCAGCTGGACCAGCTGCTTCTCGTCGGCACATCTCTTCCGCATCGCCGTCGACAGAATGGACTCAAACCACTGCAGGTAAAAATAATAATGATAAGTTCAAACATCACTTCTCCGAAATTCAGTGTGCTTATCTGATTACAAGGGTATATTGATTCTCTTTGGTTTGTTTCAGTGAATTGATGAAAGTTCACCAAACTGCATTTAGGACCTTAATTCAGAAGTATAGAGTTCTTCAGGCATAGACAGTTTATTTCCTAAGAATGATTTCTTAATGTAGAACTAGATAAAATGATTATTCATATGCAGCAGTTAATTTTACATGTATTATATCTGAATTTAAATTCAGACGTCAACACGTACACGGCCGATTCTCGGGGATCTACAGCACAACAAGGAGTGCTCGATGGAATTTGCTGTCACGGCATGTCCTCCAACATTGTAGGCGGCCTGCAATATGGTGGTAAGTTATTTGTTAGTGACAGCATTATGAGCACCAGCATTCCAGGGACAATCGTAGCTAGAACATCCTTTTCACCTTGTGAAATAGAGCCATTCTTTTCAGAGAACTGTTTGGAATTCCGTATGCTAGATATGCCTGCAAATGAAGAATTACACATGGGTTGACAGGACACCAGCAAAATCGTAAAGATCGGAAGATTAAAGAAAACAAAAACCTAGTTAGAGTTTCTGGCACTTACATGCATGACAAGAGAATTGTACACATTGATCCAGAAGGCCAGTTTGATACTTGCTCCTGACATACTTAGATCAACCCGTTCAAGCTGCTCCACAAGCAACCTAAGCTCCAACATCATCATGAAATTTGTTAGGAAATTATTCAGAATCATGAATTACGTTAGAAATATAGCGTGCAATAATCATCATTTTTCCAACAAACCTGTAGTGTGTAATTGCACAGGAGACATCTGGCATCTGATTCTTTTCGACCGATATCGAGCATACTTCTACAATGCTTTTGTTATTTGATGCATTAGTTTCCTCTCCGTTACCCCTCCGGGGAAGAATGACACTTGTTGATGATCTTGACAGGAAGGGCGAACGGGCCCTTTCAGCCTTTTCTTGTGACTCGGTGCGCAGAAGACAGTATATGGAGGCCATGCATCTAATCATTTCTTCAGATATCTTGCTTGGACATTGGTATAGATGATCTTTCAGAGTACGTGCCAGAGAACTACTTCCTGAATAAGGTAGCTATTTGTAAAGAAGAAAAGGAAAAACAAAGGGAGAAGCAACAGTTAAAATAAGTCCAATATGTGCATTTTCTGCTTAAAAGTTCAACACTGTAATAGCATGTCCTGATTTAAAATCAGTACGTTTAGAAGTACAAAACTGGGACAAAAAATGCATATGCTTCTGAAAGTAACATAATGCAGGAAAGTGCATCCTATATATGCCTAACATAAAAAGGGAAAATACAAATGACTGTCTATAAAATCTGCAGGTACAATGTACTCCTAATCTCCTATACTGATGCAAATGACATACGCGTACAATGATTCAGGTAAATTACATTCAATGCTTTTAAGGCTCTATGTTTTTGTACAGTATGTTTTACCTTCCTTGGGTCTGATGAAAGGGATGTAGGACGAATGTCCAAAGTCTCGCTCGAGAATGACTCATGCTTGATCTTGGTCTTGAGCATGTTCTTCGTTCTTCCAGACTCTGATACCGTTGTCATAATATGAAAAGGTTGGAGGGGAAGCTTCTTAGATGAGCAAAATGCACTTGATATTATGCTCGACTGACGCCGCCTCGTCCTTGAAGCCACGCTCTTCGCGTGAGCCGGAGAAGAAATACCAGAACTCTGCCCGGACGATGGCCCGGACGTGCACTGATCGAATATACTTCTGTAGAGGGAAAGGACGTGCTGCTCGCGGTTCGCTATTTCCTCTTCGAGCAATTCAATCTCTGCTATCAGTTCCTTTGTCTGCAGGGGTAGCAGCAAGAGTCTCACTCTTCAGTATGCAATTGAAATTGTACTCCCTCCTCAAAATAGATGTCGCATGTTTTTCAAAAGTTGGATGAATCTATATACTAAATAGTGTCTAGATTCATCCAAATTTTAACAAATCTGTGACATCTATTTTGAGACGGAGGGGAGTACTTGGAAGATCTGGCAATTGCACTACTTTTTTCGCTCAAAATAGTAAAAATTGCTCGAGTTGACACTTTTCCAGTGTGCTATGCCACTATCTTGATCTGGCAATTGCACTAGTTTTTTTCCCCACTGAAATAGTAAAATTGCACTGATCTTTGACGATTGCAAGTAGTTGGTGGAAGGAAACTAAAACACTCCCTCCGTTTAGAAATATAAGACAATTTAGCTTTGTGAATCGAATGTATCTAGACGCTTTTTAGTCTATAGGTTCACTCTGAGCCTCTACGAATCTATACACTAAAAGACGTCTAGATACATTCGATCCACAAAGCTAAAACGTCTTATATTTCTGAACGGAGGGAGTAACTGTTTTGAAGGGTTTTTGTTGGTGTGCAGCAGGGGACGAATGGTACCTGAGCTGGGAAGTGCCTATGGCCAGGAGAGAGAGTGCTGGACGCCCGGCCGATCGCCCGGTCGAGCATGATCCGGATGGACCTCTCCTGATGCAGATGCAGCTGTAGCTGAGAAACCTGCCACGTACGGGTTCAGCAATTTTCAGCACGGAGAAAACAAGGAAGCAGTGGGTAAATGTTGGTTTCTTCTCCTCACGTCATTCTCGAGCGACACACGGCTGTTGGGCGACGAGGCGCTCGCCCGGTGATCCCTCGGCATCCCCTGGCGAACCGGAGAGCCGTCCGTCGCGTACGAGGATTTCCTCAGGTCCGTCAGGTTCTGCTGCCATGGAAATGTTTTCATATACTATATAATCCGATCAGCAGATCGCGAAGAAGTGATCGGTAATTTAATAATGTCCAGCCAGGACGAATGAAGGCAGCACCTGTGCTGGTCGATGGAAGCGTTGCTCCACGACGCCATGCGACGAGGCGCCCCCGTCCCCATGGTTGCACGTCTCCGAGTTCCTACCAGAAGAAGCACTGCGAACAAGCAGGGAAAAGGAAGCAGGGTTAATATATAGCAAGCGCAAAGAGCAAGACGAAGGAGTAAAAATAGGCAGCACAGAGCCACAGACCTCTTGGATCGCCGGTGGTGCGGCAGGGCCGGTGCACCGGCGGCCTTGGGCGCCGGCGCCGCCTCAGGAACCTCGCCGTTCTTGGCACCGTCGGCCTTGCACGGCTCTTGCCCTCCGGTCACCACCCCTCCTCCAGCCTGCTCCGTCTTCCCTTGGACTGCCGCCATGCCGCCTACTACCTAGCTACAGGAACAGTCCAGAACCCGGCGGCATGAGCATTATATGAGCAGAGCAGAGCAGGTCAGCACTCAGCAGGGTCCGGATGGGGCAAAGAGCATCCGGGCACAGCGCGCCCACTCCCTGCGCTGCGACGCCGACCGACGGTTTAATACGACGACGTAGTGGTGGTGGTGGTAGTAAACCGCTGCTGCCGCGGCAGCGACGTTGGTGCACTGCACAGCTGCAGAGGAAGAGGAGGGTGGAGTGGGAGAGCGACAGGGAGAGTGGAGACTGAAGACTGGAGGCGCGCGGACGGCGAGGGGAAGAGAAGAGGGGGGGGGGGGGGGGGGGGTTATTGCGCGGAAGCGAATGGGTTGGTGAGGCTTGTTAATGCACTGACGCAGCAAGAGTAAATGGCTCGAGCAAGAACTCGCCATGCCACGCCAATCGGCCAGTGACGCCATCGCCTGTACTATCTACATCCATTTTCCTAATATAAAAAACTCTATCTGCATACGACGTTTCTTACGTGAAACAGTTGAGAGTTGCAAAAGTCGTAGTCACTGGCTGGCTCCAAGGAGACTTTACCTTTTCTGACTGGGTGCCATTGCTCCTAACTTGTAGCAAAACTCTAGAAGCTGCTTGCCGCCGCTGCAACCCTGCAAGTGCGAGAAATACTACCACCGCTACTGCTACGATCAAGCACATGGTGCGTTCTCCCGCGAAAAAAAATATATATATAAGATGCGAGATGCGTGACCTCAATTTAGCCGGTGCTATAGGAGATATGTGATTCCTGCCTTCCTGGCCTAGTACTACTATGTACTACTCCCTCTGTTTCAAAATGTAAGATGTCTTAGCTTTGTGAAAGGAGTGTATCTAGACCCTTTTTAGTTTCTAGGTTCACTCTAAAACTAGATGAATCTAGACAATACACTTTATTAAAAAAACATTTTATATTTTAAACGGAGAGAGTATCGTACGTAGCCAGGGCATGTTCTCTCGTCCACGGCTCCACGCACGGCATTGACCTGACCTACCTACCGGCGGGCGCATGCATGCAGCATGTCACGAGGTAGGCAGGCGACGACATGAATGCGGGCGTTAACGCCACCCCTGTACTACACTGCAGCGGTAAACTTGTGCGCGACTGTCCGTGTGTCTGTCCACCTCGTCGACAAGAGAACCTGACGAACCGGGTTACGACACCCCAGGCTTCATGACGCATCTGCGTGATGGTAGTACCAGCCCAACAGAGAGACACCAAATGCTTGTACGTAGGAAGGTACTAGGGCCAGTGGAAGATGGGCCGGCCGGCCATGCCCATGTGAGCGGCCGAGAGGAAGGAGTAATGCTTGATCGCCAGGCAGCGTGGGGCTTCAGAGGGCAACGTACGTGCGACGAGAGCGACACAGTGAAGTGAAGTGGGCGACGCATGCATTGATTCATGATTGTAATTTGTACTAATTGGGGTTGGATTACATGGCGGACAGGGCTTCGGGCTGGCTCGTTTTATTCATTGGGGTCAGCTGGTTATGGATGACAGTGCACGGACTGGGTTCACTGGTGGTACAGGTGGTCTGGTGTCTAATCAAAGGAAATGCAAAACCGCGATATAGGCCTCGATGGTGGTAGCGGACGCTGCACTAGACGTCGTCGGTTGCACTTGCACGTGCGAGAGAAATGGATAATCCGAATTGTTATATGTCGATCTAAATTCTACAAAGTAAAGCTAACTTCTGACGGAGCGGAGTGAGACCCGTCACCGGAGACTTGGGTCGATACGGATAAAACTTGGTATAGGTATAAATTAAAGAGATATAACCAAAGCATGCCTGATGTATTTTGCTTAGGTTATCTTGCTTAATTCTAACTTGCTAAGTGCTAACAATAGCTTGCCTTGATTGGTGCAGTGATTAAAATTCTCCTCTTCTTTTTCGGGGTATAACTCCTTCTCCACATAGACTTGGTCGGTACTATCGTCTATAAATACATACGGGATACATAATCACCAAACAATATTTAACTAGTCTATTTAGCACACTAAGACACATATTTGATGATCTATTATCATCACAAACATCACAAGCTTTTAATGAACTAGTCTCATTTATTTTTATTTGAGAAAAGTAATTTTTATTCATTGAAAAATAACTAAGATTTAATATTATCCAATTAAAATATGGGATCATGTTGACACATGTCATCACCATATATTCTAATACACGGGAATATGATTTAAATGTTGGATCACATTTTATAAAGTTTAAGATTAATATTTAATAATTTAAAGTGACTAGAAATGCTATATAGCATTATTTTGGTACTAGTCCAAAGTCACTGCATGCAAACCTAAATATTATTACATATTCAGATAGGTATATTCAAATGTGGAATCAACTCAAAAGCTATAATGGTTGATTTTTTAAAAAATGTTTGAATGTAGAAAAGCCTTTGTTTCGTTATTTTTGCTACAGATGATCTATAACTCTAATTGATTTAAATTCAACGGGCTTGGATAGAGATTTAAATTATCTTTTTAGCAAAATTTGAATCATTCAATTTGGTTCAGTAGATCTTTCTAAATTAATTTTCAAACTAGTAGACAAAAACTAGATTAAGTTTAAATAGAAAATCATAAATTTAAATTCTAGGGCCAGCGCGGGAACACTAACGGGCCGGCCCAGTTACAATCCACGGCGCAGAGGACAACTGACAGGGGGGTCCCGCATGTCAGCGGCTCTTCTAACGCGAAGCGGTACGGGGCGATGTGGACCGCACGATTAGAACCTAGATCGACGGTGGTGGCTCGTTGTCGACGACGAATAGGTCGTCGACGAGATGGAACCCTAGCGGCTCGATGGGGGTGCAATGGGGGCTTACCAGGGCTCCAGGTAACGTGGCGATGGGGGCGATCGAACGAGGAGACGACGGCGGACTCAGGCGAGGTCACGGCGACTCCTGGGTGGACGAAATCGTTGGGGCCCTTTCTTCTCTGCTGCGGCGAACTCCGGCGCAATTCCGGCGAATGGCTGCTCGAGCGGCTCCGGCGCTGGGGTGGGATGGTTCTGAGAGAGAGGGGAGTTGAGTGGTGCGAGGAATTGGTGCTAGGGAGGGCTCCTTATATAGGCTCGACAAGGAGACCGTGAGGGCGACGGTGAGCTCGTCAAGATGACAAAGACAGGCGCTAGAGGCATGGCGCGTGAGGTGACGATGGCTTATTCTCCGCGGTCGCCACGACGTGATGGTGACGCTAGGGGCGGTGGCGTTTGGTCGGGAAAGGGCGACGTTCTGCACGGCAGAGGCGGTGCTCGACGCGGTTCACGACAGCTGCTGGTCGCGCGACGGGAAGAGGGCGTGTCTGGGGGTGTGCTGGGGTTAAGGCGGAGCGGCGCACGCGAGCTGGGGCAAGACGCGGCTTGTGCGGGCCTGTCGGGGACGGCGCTCTGACGTGAGTTGTGCACGGTGCAGAGGCGGTGGGTGCAAGCTTTCCTCGATGGTCCAGGGGCTGGCAAGGTTCGGGGAAGGGACCAAGGGCGGCGGTGTGATCACGCCTACCTCCATGGTGTGGCGGAAGAGGGCGGGGCGTGCTCATGCGACGTGGGCATGGTCGGCCGGCGATCATGGCGTCAGGGTGGCGCGACACTGCTGCTCCAGGCTAAATGGTAGCTATGTGCTGGCTTGGTTAGAGCTAGGAAAGACCAGGGGACAAGAATTACATCAAATGGCCCGACAATGCTTTGATCACAAATAGTGATAGTTAGGCAGATTTTATTTTCCTGCCAACTGTTCGACACAATGGCCGCAAGAACAAAAGTTTTGAATTTTGCAAAGATTTTTTGTGGAGTGGTTGGTCCTATGCTTGAGCATCTATGGTTGCTTGGGATTGTCAAGTTGAACTCATTTGAGTGGTTTTAAAAAAAGTAGAATCTATGCACCTACACTTGATTTCATTTTCAATTGCCATTTAAATTTAGTGTTTAAATGTTTTTGTAAAATTTCAAAGTGGGCCTTGGTAGATCTTTACTTGTACTAGCAAGGGGTTCAAAGATTCATAAATGTTTTTGTTGGACTTTGAGTTCTAGAAACACCCAAAGTGACCTAGTGGATTAAAATGGCACAAATGACTATTTGCATTTATTAATCTTATTTGATTTCTTTTCCTTTGGATTTTGCTTGGAAATGATCTAGATGATGTGGAATTCATCTTTGAATTATTTTACAACCATTAGAACAAACAAACATGGCAATTCAAAACAATTCTATATTAATGCAACACACATATGCAATCCTAATTGTTTTAATGATAAAAAAGTTTTTGTTAACCCTAAATTGGGTGATTTGGATCTTGATAACCTTGATTAAAGTTTTGGGATGTTACAAAAGATTTGTATGCTGAGCTTTGTCAGGATGATTCTTGCATTAACATGTTCTGTGACAGTCAAAGTGCTATTTACCTTACTAAGGATCAGATATTCCATGAGAGAACAAAGCACATTGATATCAAGTATCATTATATTCGTGATGTTGTTACACAAGGTACGCTGAAGGTATGCAAGATAAGCACTCATGATAATCCTGCTGATATGATGATAAAGTCTGTTCCTGTTGCTAAGTTTGAGCTATGCTCAAGCTTAGTTGGTATAACTGCTTAGCCCAAATGGTTGTTGGCATCAAAAGTGTTTTTGTTTGTTTGTTCAGGGAGATGGTTACTGCTGATGCTACAAGAAGGAATTTGTCTCAAGATGGAGTTTGTTATATGTTGATCCAAATTCTACAAAGTAAAAGCCAACTTCTGACGGAGCGGAGCGAGACCCGTCGCCGGCTAGGATAAGTTGTATCTGTGAAATCTCGGCGTTGTGTAAACACTCTCCGTTATAGTGAAGTTTCGCTGGCTGACGCCCGTGATTTTCCCCTCTCTTTGTTGGAGAAGGTTTTTCACGTTAAATCTGTGTCCCTTTGCTGTAATTTCTTTTTCGTTCATCGTTATTTGATTGTCACAAAGCTAACACGAATAAAAATTAAAATCTTACTTTTTTTTATATGAAATCAAAATCTTACTAGTATGACGGAGTAGTACTACGGCAGGTAATTACCCCAATCAACGGCGGATACTTACGAGGATAGGCCCCGTCGCCTCGATCAGTATGTAAGACTGTATTATATACTACCATCTCCACAATGCATAGTATCATATAATAGCATTATAGTTTTAGTATATTTATTGTTTGGTAGAATCTTAATGTAAAATTATGTATAAGATTTATTTGAGATTAGTTTTTCTCGTTCTACGTGGTATGATACCGTATCTATCTATGATACCAAGACAACCTCTTTTATCATTAATTAGCGTGTCACGTCAAAATTCTGTCAACATGGCATGCATGATACTAGTAGCTATAATATCCTGTTGGGGCTAGTCTAAGCCGGCCGGTCTCGTGGCGCGCGTAAAGCCGGCGGCGCACCCCGCACGGCGTGTCGGCGCGAGAGATGGAGAGGAGACGCCGTGGCTGCGCCCGAGGCACGGGTTTGTCAGGGTTACCTCACAGGTTTTAAACGTAGTCTTACTTGGCCCATCAAACAGTTTTCCTTTCCGTAAGCGTGGCAGATCACGGGCCCGTGAAGGCTGGACCAACGAGCGTTATTAAAGGTTCTGGGGTTTAGGCCCAACTTGCAAGGTGGTTACACACGCGCAGTCAGCGCAGCCGAAGGAAGCTCCTCCTCCCTGGCCGCCGCAGTCGCCGGAGACCGCTCTGCCGGGGTGACGCCGTGCGGGCATCTTCCCATCCGTTCCTTCTCATCTTCCTTTTTTCTCAGGCGGCGGCGGCGGCGGCGCAGGTAAGGCAGTCGGTGCCCTCCTCTCCCCTGAGACTTCTTCTGGCCGTCCTTCCCCTCTAGGCCTGCCCCTAACCCTACATCGATGGGCGGGAGCAGAACGGCGGTGCTAGATAGAAATCCAAACAGAAATTAGGAATTGACTGCTCTCTTCGATTCCCAATGCCAATATTTTGCACAGCTCAACACTAGAATTGGTATTAGCACTCATTTCAGTACAGACGATGATTTGGTATTTCTTTCTCTGTAATTCAATTCAGAGCACTAGTATCCCACTTTGGGTCTTCCCTGGTGTCTCACGAGTGTTGACTCTTTACAACTACAAACGCGTGGCTTTGTTGTGTCGGACTGCCACAGTGAAGGGACCCTTGCGATTTAATTTCTGGAAGAACTTTGCTGTAGAAATCTTAGCTCTAACATAACTTTGTTTCTTCCACAGTTGTTTAGATGATTGGCTACAGATAATCCATGCTTAGTATTTGTTGAGAATTGAGGGTGCTTGAGATAAAGATGCTGAAGAACGTCTTGAGCCAGTCATGGAGGAGGGGGGCACATGTCCTACGGGAAGGGCAACCAGCTGAAGCACTGTATGCTTGTTCAAGTCGATTTCATAGCGGACAGGTAATAAACCATATTTTGATTGTAGATCTTTTATCTGTTGATAATCAAGTTTAGCCCTTGAAACATCTATCTTGTTGCGGTGCTTTGATTTTAGTAACTTGGGTATGTCAATATAATTAGGTGAAAATATCTTGATTTGAGTTGTGAGAACCTTGTGGTACCAAATAAGCCTTCCCCTTGGAAATGCATAGAAGGAATTCATGCTTATGCATAAACTTAAACTAGCGTAATCCCGTGAGCATGCAGTGCTGAAATCTACACTGCAATGTGTGCAGTGACTGATTGTCTGCATAAGCCAAACTTTTGTCGTCCTTCTACAATCTTCTACATGTCCAGCACAGAAGTTAAGTAATGAGCTTAACAATTCATTTACTTGAGACACATCCCACAAAAGATCCATTTTGATTCAGATCCTGAATTTCCGAAGGCATAAAGCTATCTCTGGCTAGTCTTGTTAAATATCTCCAGTCAATTTTACCACCATATACAATTAGCTGAACAATTCATTTACGCTTCTTCTTTACACCAAGCACTTAGCTCTTCAATAATTCCTATACCCAAGATGCAACCTCATCCACTATCCATTCAAATCTGATCATGCATCTGTGGCTACTCTAGCTAAACATCTCCAGTCATCTTACAACCATATGTATGTATGTATGTATGGGCTACATATACACAGTCCATTCCAGATTCCAGTTGCACCAGTTCAGTTCTGACATTACAACGGCATCCACATTCTGTTTCATCACTTAGTTGCACCGAATGCAATGGACAATTTAGTCAGTTGATCTATGTATCGTTCAGTTGCAGTCACTGAAATAGAAGTAGCTGAATTGTGACATTTGCCTCATGTTAGGTTTCAAGTTCCTTGTGGCTTCTTTAGGTGAAATATTGAATTTATCCAGTGACATGTTATGGGTCTTGCACACTTACTAGACCTGTAAGTTGAACAATTCATTTACATTTCCTTTTGACCAAGCATTTAGCTCTTGAGCAATTGTTCTCTCGAGATGCAATTGCACCCACAGTCCATTCAAATTCTGATCCTGCATTACTCAATCCTTAAAGCCGTCTCTGACAACTCTGGTAAAACATTTCTGTTAGTGGTTTTTGCAATCACAAGTCATCAGATAGACATACAAGGTTCATTTTGGTCAATCCAGTGGCAGCCAATTCAGCTCTGACATTAAAATATCATCAAAAGTCCATTTCAACCTGTAGCTATGCTGAATGCAGTAGTCAATCTATTCGGTTTAATCTACATTGCAGTTTCAGCTGCAGTCACTGAAATAGGGCCCTTCAATGCAATTAGTTGCGCAACTAAAGGCAACAGTCAATTCAGTCATTTGATCTATGTTTCGTTTTCAGTTCTGGTCACTGAAGCAGAAGTAGCTGAATTGGGGTGTTTTCGTCTTAATTGATTCAGGTGTTAAGCTCGTCGAGGAGCTTCTTCGGCGTGGAGGACTTCATGGACGAGGACAACAGCCGGCCCTACACGTACAAGAAGGAGAAGCGTTCCAAGAACCCTCACAAACACATCTCCTTCAAGCAGCGGACGATCGCGCACATGGAGCCCTTCACCCTGGACGTGTTCATCTCGAAGCGCTTCGTGTCTGCTTCCTTGACCCACCGGTCGACGTGCCGGCAGGTCGCGGTGGCGGGCACCAACTCCAAGGACGTGAAGGCGGCGCTGACGTCGCGGTCGGACGTGCCTGCGTGCCTGTCGGTGGGGCGGTTCCTGGCGGAGCGTGCCAAGGAGGCGGACGTGTACGCGTGCACCTACACGCCCAGGGAGCGGGACCGGTTCGAGGGCAAGATCAGGGCCGTGGTGCAGTCGCTCATCGATAACGGCATCCACGTCAAGCTCTACCTCGACTGATCTGTTTTGTTTTGGTTGTGCTTTTCGCACCTGCTGCGCTGCCGGCGAAAGAGTGTGTTGGCCTTGTTGAGTGCATCGTGCAGCCATCAGAGTCCTGTTTGACTTTTCTCATGTCCCAAGCACGTTACTAGAATGAATATTACGACTTTGTCAGCAGGGTTAGCTTCTTTCCATGTGAGAAAAATGTCAACTGCACTTGATAGTATTTCCCCTCGCAAAGTTGGTGTCTGCTTTTCCACGACTAGAAAAGTCTTGCGTAGTGTGGCAGTCGTCTTGGTTTGGTTTTGGTTGGCGCAGCGCCTAAGACGGATTCCCAGCGTGCGCAATGACTAACGCGAGCATCGGTGCTGGTCACGCCTGTCCACTTTTCGTCACCTCCCTCCCAGCGGCAGTGCACGCACGCCTACGAGGCCCGAGGGAGAGGGCCTATCCCGTTGCTCTTTATCAGTAGCAAAGGTTCGGCCGAGAGAAAAGGAGCAGCGATGGAGCGGTGCACTGCCGGCCATCCCTTCCCTTCCTCCTCTATCCATCATCATGGAACGGGCACGGCATCTTTCGATCTCTCACCAAGCCGCACTCTAGTCGTCACCTTCTTACATGAAGCAGACATACACCTGTCGTCAACCGTGTACAACAGGACATGAACGGATGCGCTCGGCTCGTGATGGCGTGATACTGATGAATGGGCGATGCATGTTTTTTTTGCGACTTGCGACATGACCGGTCGGTCGCTTCCACACCCCTAGGACTAGGAGGAGAAAGAGATGCGATGTCTATCACGTCTACGCGATTGCAGTACACTCGCGCTGGTGAGAAAAGTTGCATGATGAGAGCCCCCCGCAGACGCAGACATGGCATTATTGTGCGGTAAGAAGGCCGCTACGAGCGCCAATGGATATAATTGAGCAGCCTATGAATGACGTGCTTAAGATCAGAGTGGGCCGGCAGAAAACAAAACAAACGAGCAAGTTTGACGACCATTTCCCTGCCCGGATTTCTGTTAATCAAGGTAACACGATGATTTCGGATTTCCGGTGACAGCAAGCACGAAGGCAAGTGCTGCCGCACTACCCCGGCGCGGCATCATTCGGGCACGCCGTCGATCAATCGATGGATTTGCCGGAAGACGCAGGCGCGAGGAGACGAGATTCCAGTAGCCGGGAGTAGTGGCCAGGGATCATTGCCCGCGCCGCGCCACTCGGCGCCTCACGCACGCGCACGCGCGCGCTTGGTCTGGCCGACATGCGCCAGAGTCGGCTGCGCCTGGGCACGGGACAAACATTCCGCATCTTGCAGCATGCAGCAGCGACGACGGCTACCTGACGACTCGACACCTAGCAGAACAGTCCGTCTTTTTTTTCTTTTTTCGGTGCGAACAGAGGAGTACTATAGTCCCCTGTACCGTGCGATCCCACCAACGCCTGGCCGGAGCCGAGAAAACAAACATTTTCTTCCTGCCTTCCTGGTCGAGTGCTTGACTGTTCCACTGAGTTTGAATTGGGGGGCACCTGCAGTGGCCGCTCGCCAAGTCGTGATCCGAACAAAAGAGACGGCTAGCCCGCGCCCTCACATGCCCTACACTTGCACATGAAAACAGGAAACCATCAAACCCCACACTTGGGAAAAGAAACGGATGAGTAGAATTCAAACAAGAACGGATGGATACAAACGAGCGGCCGAAGACAAAGCAGACCATACTCCAGCTTGCCGGGCGATGGGTCTCCTGTCGTCAAGCTCGATCTCCTGATGCTTGCTAGCTACCTGGACCGGTCCGGAGAGCAGCCTCGGTATACCATGTCCTGAATTGTCTATCTCTTCCAAGTTAGCTGATCCTGCTAGGTAGCGGGAACGGCGGCATCATCGGTAGCTAAATACGCCGGAGAAACGGGAATTTTCTCTTGGAAGCATCGCAATACGTTGCTGCAAGCGCAAACAAACAAGTAAACGTTGCTATAGAATACAGCTCCTGTACCTGAGTACCTGGGACCCGAACCTCCCCCAACAACCGTACGCGCGTCGAGGCCATCCACGGTTGTTTTCTTCCAAGCCAATGCCATGGACCACCAAGGTCCGAGATAGCTCAGCTGCCGGGAACCGATGGATAGAGAACAGCAACGGCGCCACTAGTATATTACGCTAGCAGCAGTATAGTATAGAAATACTCCGTCAGTCAGTCAGTCAGTCAAGTCCCAGGTAGTGGATGGGAGAGCGAGACCTGCTGGAGACAAGAGTAGCAGAGAAAGCCAGGGACCTGTCATCCTCGTGTCCCCCTTTCTTCTTCCTGCCACGGCCATGGCGGCTCCACACGCCCACTCCTCGTGCTCCGCGCGTGCCTCCTCCGCTATAAGTAAGCGACCGCCGCTTCCCTGCTGCCTGCAACCACTGAGAGAGAGCAACGAAACGAACCGAGTAGAGTTAATAGTAGTGCGAACGTGCTTGTGCGGGATGGCCATGGAGAGTGGCTGGAAGGCCGGCAGTGTGTTTCGCGTTGAGATGGTCGAGGAGGAGGAGGAGACGGCGATACCGCCGCCGCAGACCCCGCTTGAGCCCATGGAGTACCTTTCGAGGTCGTGGAGCGTCTCCGCGGCCGAGATATCCAAGATCCTCGTCGCCGGAGCTGGAGGCAAGAGGAGCTTCAACCGGCTGCCGCTGCCGGAGATGGCCATACCGGAGGCTGCCACCGTGCTCGCGACGACCACGGCCATTGTTCCGAGCCATCGGCACCATGTAAGCATGCGATCCGCCCACCACTCGCTCCGTTTTTCTGTCATCTTCTGAACCTGTTCATCCGAGTCTTACTATCATACTTCTGAACTTTTCTGCAGACAGATGCAAGGAGGAGTTCCATCAGCGGCATCGGCCACCACCAGTCCATCGGCAGATGGTTCCAGCACAGGGACGCCAGCCGGTCGAGGCAGAGCAGCAAGGAGAAGCTGCGCGCAGAGAGGGCGCACGTGCACGCCATGGTGTCCGTGGTCCGGGTCGCGGCCGCGGTGGCCGCCGTCGCGGCAGCGTCCACGAGCTCCGACGCTCAGGCCTCCAAGATGGCGGCGGCCATGGCCCCGGCGACAGAGCTGCTGGCCTCGCACTGCGTCGAGGCGGCTCGGCTCGCCGGCGCGAGCCACGAGCAGGTGGCCTCTGCCGTGCAGTCCGCGGTCGGCGTCAGGAGCGCTGGCGATCTGACGACGCTCACGGCGGCAGCTGCAACCGGTAAGGGATTGGCTGTATTTAACGGCGGCGGCACCATTATTGCCGTCGCATTGTGCAGTCCCGTATGGGTTTCGTGCAAGAGCTTAATAAGCTGAGATCGTGTGAAATTCGGCTGTGTCAGCTCTGCGAGGAGCGGCGACGATGAAGCAAAGGGTGCAGCGCGAGGCGGCAAGAAGCAACGCGAGCGTTCTTCCTTACGAGAAGGGCCATTCGTGGAGCCCCGATGTGTGGTGCAAGGAGGGAGAGCTGCTGAAACGCACCAGAAAAGGTACAGACTACAGAGCTGTGCAATATTCAGAACGTTCAGTTAAAATCATTTTTTTCACCATCATAATTTGGAAGGGGATGAAGCAAACTCTGAATCCAGTAGTATGAATGTAAAATTAAAACGGGCCAATTTAATTAAGGTCTAGAAACTTCTTTTTTGTCCTGATGCAGGGGATTTACACAGGACAAAAGTATCTATCTACATCAGCAAGAGGTCCCAAGTAAGAAAATTTTCACTGCACAACATCAGATGATTGCCTATTTTCCCTGCTAGAACAATTACTGACAGCATAGCCAAATAACTAACAGGTGATGTTGAAGCTGAAAAGCAAGCACATTGGAGGTGCACTGTCAAAGAACAACAAGAGTAAGTCATAGCAGCTCCCAAACCATACATATTTCTATCTCTGACAGAATAGTTTGTGAGAATCTCAGCACTGAGCCTTTTCGCCTGTAATAATCGGCTCGGCTGCAGGTGTGGTTTACGGCGTATACAGCGAGCTCCCGACGTGGGTGATCGAGCCGGGAAAGGCTTTCATGGACGAGAAGCGCTGCTTTGGCCTGAGCACGGCGCAAGGTATCGTAGAATTCGAGTGTCAGGACAGCTTGATTAAACAGAACTGGGTCGACGATGTGCAGAACCTGCTTCGACAAGTTGCTAGGGATGATCACGCAGGAGACAAACTGGGACCAGTACTTCAGTAGAAATCCCTTGATACCGTTTTCTTGGTGGAATGTGTTATGTTGTGATGTAAGGGCGGTACATATAGATGGCACTCTGGTATGGTAGTTTAGCTCTATATTGTAATGCGTACAGAACGATGAGGTAAAGAGTTAACATGTTATATGTTCAGAATCTAGTGTGGTATGATCCTCGATTTAGCTCATGGTGCTAATGACGAAATGACAAAGAGAGGAAGTTAGATTTGAAGGACGGTCTTGTGTGAAATCCGCCTCAACGATATTATTATCAGGTTAAAAAAAAAGTGACACAAGATTTTCGACCGATTACTGCTCACTTTTTTTTTTGACAACCGATTACTTTTTTTTTAAGTATTTGACAACCGATTACTGCTCACCTTTGTACAGGTAAAGGTGACGTAGATCTAGTACAACTTTCACACAGACATAATTGCAGCAGTTATAATTCTAACAAGTATTAAGAGTGTACGATCAATAGTAATTGCAAGTAAAGAAGTTTTTTTAAGATGAACCCTGAAGAAGATTCTTATTTAACTTTTTTTAGAATAGGATTCTTATTTAACTTCTTTTTAAGAATTGGATTCTTATTTAACTGGGTGTCTCTGTGAAAATAAAGGCCGAAGGAGTTCAGCGACTTGGGCTTCACGGATAGCAATGCAAGGAACACGCATTTTTTTTTAGCAACCACATATTTTATTAATTGAAAATCAAGTTACAAGAAGCAATATACGTGAAAATTAAAAGATAAACTGGGATAAAGTGATTATCCTGAAAACATTGCAGATAAAATTGTAAGAGATCGAGAAATACAACTGAATTACTAAGATTTCAGTCAACAACCGAAGCCAGCAATCAGCGCCCAACTCCAGCGCTGTAGAGACGCACGCCGGAAGAAACACCAACCCTCCACCATTGCCAGATCCAAGAAAGCACCATCGCCAACGAGGCTAAGCCAATGAACATGCCGGTTGTATGCAGCGAGGCAATGCTGTTGTGGCACGTCGACCGGGGGATGTCCGCGTACTGTCTTGGACCAAGATCCGCCGCCTCCCATCAACAAAGTCGGAGAAGAACGGTAGATACACTACCTCCGGACCAACATCCTCGCTCCAGAGAAACCACCTCACCCTGGCCGCTAGCGTTGTCACAGATAACGACGCACGCCAACAACACACTGAGAAACAGATCTTTCCAGATCAGAAGAACGGTGAGAAGACAAAGCTGCCGATCTGAAGGATCGAACAACACATGTTGCCATCACCTCCGAGGCGCCACCGTGAAGATCGATGCCGATGTGGGAGTAGAGATGAGGCAGATTTATTCGTCTGGGTGCCGCTCCTACTACCCAACGGTGCACCACGGAAAAAATACCATAACCCTAACTACTAGGCGGAAGAACAAGGTCCCCTCCCTCCTGCCGCCAGAGCGGCAAGCGGAGGGAAAGGGAACCAACGCCCTCGCCGGCTGAGATCTGGGGAGGGAGGTGGGTTGGCCGCCGTCTGTAGAGGGAGACGCGAATGAGACCCTGTACAGTGTGAGTACATGGTGGGAACACGTGTTGTTAGGTAAATGGAGTACTACTATAAAGTTAGACTCACTATATCAAGACATTAGTTGTAAACAAACTACTCCCTCCGGAGCGAACCAGGCCAAACCACCAGAGGGTTTTGATATTTTGCATGTGGATCTCAAATCACCTGGTGCGGAACAAGATCCTGTTGGAAGATGGACTGCAGGAGCCAGGAGCATTTGCCAAAAGGTCCTCGTAGAATCACCGACTTCATCGAGGTGAGCAAACCTATTTGGATCTTTCTCCAAACTCATAAGCGAGCTCCCGTCGGGTGATGGAGGAGGCACATGGCGACACTTCTAGAGGGAGCGATGGTAGATGGGTGGCTGCGGCGGTTAGGTGGGTGGGTGGGCAGCCCTGGTGTAGTCGCACGACGGTAGGATCTTTATGATCCCGATCTAGGCCCGATCGTGCATGAACAGGACCTTGTGTGCTCGTGCTGCTTCGCCCGGTCAGCAGCCGCCTCTGGCGGTGTAGGGTGGACCCCTTCGAGAGCTGTTGCGTGGCCATGACCGCCGATTGATCTGTCGCTGTTAACTCGCCTGAGTCGATGACCCAGTAGTGTGATGCATGCCGCCTCTTGGCCTTGAGCTCATGAACGTCGGGGTTACAGCCCCGGAATGGTGGATCGTGCAAGCATCTCTATGGCGGGCGACGTGGTGATGGTGATGGCCATGTCCCTTGGTCATTTGGGTGTCAAGGAGTAGACGACGAGGTCCCTGGTGGTGGCGGCACTTCGCCAAGGACATCTCCTAAATCATGTTGTGAAGGCAGGGCTTGGGGATAGAGGGCGGTCCGATGGCAGGCGTGGGCGAAGGTTTTTCCGAGTAAAAGCTCCGTATTTTGATGCCAACATCGGCGATACCTTCGGGTGCCGTTACTCTCTTCGAGGCACCGTTGTAGATACCTTCTTCGTGTTTGGGCTCCGGGTGAAAAGCTTTGACTGTCAGTCTCGGCGACGGTAGCGCGACACGTCGTTGCCCTCTTGAGGGGCGTTGTCTAGCTCTATTCCCCTAGGTATCGTTTCAGTGTAGCTGGTGGCAAGTCTGGTTCTTGTATTTTTCTGTTTATCCCTGATCTGTGATGTAGGTTCTCTTCGTCGCCCTGTATTGGTTCCGTCCCGTGTTGAGTTTATTAATACACTAGTGGCATTGACCTTGTGGACGAGAATTGCACGGACCGACCTTTCAAAGATTCATGAGTTAAGACCATCTCGAAAATACGCTCGACGAACGGATTACGCGTGCAACACAAATCTAGGCCATTGCTTTTCATCGGGATTTAGATACGGAGGACCCACCAGGCCACCAACCTACCCACCTACTAGATTCTCTTTTTCAAATGTACTAGTAACTTGGAATAGGGCTCAACTTTCACACAATAAATACAAATTTAATTTTGTTTACATGTTTAACTTCTTCACCACCAAGTCTTCAAAACGAGTTTAATATTCAATATATTCAAATTCATTTCGAACATTTCCGTGGCCTGGATCTATAAAGTTTTTTGTTGTATGTGATCTGGATCGATAATCAGATCATTCAGTTCTGTAATAAATAATCAGATCATGCAGTTCTGTAATACACTTTGTTGATTCTATAAAGTCGAACACCTTGTGCATACTGTCGTGTGAAAATCGTGCTGCAGATTTCTTTTTGCGTGGGATATACATAGGATCCATTCGCACGGATCTCAACGAACGAGGACTGCCAGAATTTGTAGTGCGCGCGGAAACCGTTAGTAATTCTCTGGGTAGAGACCATCTTCTCCCGGAGTTCAGCAGTTGCCCTGACAAAATTTTCCACTCCAGCGTTCCATGTGCGCACAGCGTGTGAGCTCAACTGCTCAAGAATCCTACAGCTACACGTGTGCTTCATCCGCTTGTCTGTCGAATTTTGGCAAAGACTTGGAAGAGTCGTAGCAACTACTCCCATGTTCTATATTACAAGATATTTTAGCTTTCGTGGTGTCTAGATATATTCGCTTCACAAAAGCTAAAACATCTTATAGTAGATCATGTCGGTCAATTTTGATGATTGTCTTGTAAGAATATGCAAAATAGACAGCTAGTACAAAATATACGGAGGTATGCAAAGTGAAACTTGAATTCCCATGAAGCATGAAATTTTAGGAATATAAGACCGTGATTTTTAATAGAAAGCCCACTACCAGTATTTATATATTCATGTATCCTTCTAAATTTTCTTGGAAAAAGAAACAGGATTTCATTGAGTTAGTTTAGAAGTGAAAAAAAAGTGAGCACATCGGTGTAGCAACGTTGCACAATGCATCGGTGCAACAACATGGTACTAATGGATGGCTTGAAAATAAAAAGTATCAAGACATTCGTGAGCAAGCCATCAATCTAGTACTCCCTCCGTTCACTGGTGTAAAAGCCATGATTTAGTACTCCCTCCGTTCCCTGATGTAAGAACTTTTAGAGTGTTACATTAGTGAACCTACACAGTAAAACACATCCACATTCATGTGTTTTAGAAGACATTAGTGAACAGAGAGAGTACTAATTAACTACTGGCCTAAGAGTCTATTGAGGTCTGTTCTAACGTACAGCAAGTTCTGAAGCCTGTTTTTCCAGCATGGAACGATTTCTCACTGAAGACAATGTCAGAAGCATGTTAAAATAGCCAGGGCGATGAAGGTGGTCATTAGAGCACCCAGCTTCAGCACAGGTTTCAGGAACTCTAGAGAGTGCATATATGGCCATCTAAGCACAGCATAGCGAGAGAACCAAGAGATCAACCATCACAGATTCACAATAGGCAACGTGATTCAGAAGCCGAAGATGAGGTCAACGAAGGCTACTGCAGCACACCGACTTGACTTGTTGTACAAACTCCACATTGATTTCAAAGCCAAAGATACAAGGAACAGAGATTGGATATCTTCAGCAAACAACCGCCTCGCTCACCACGAAACTCCAGGCCTCCCCAAAACCGCCAAATACCAGGAAAAAACGAAAATAACGCAGTGAGACAAACATATGTCAAACTTTCAACAGTGTACCCGACATGCAAACCCCAAACAACACATGCATGCAAAGGGAGATAGAAAGCACTAGCAGCGGCTGCCCACAGGCAGAGTGAGAGAAGTCACACCAGCTGTGTGTAGAGAGTGAAACCCTCCATTTCAGGAAGCCCTTAGGTATATAAAAGATATCCACGGGCCACACTATATCGCAGGTAGCAATACCCATAAACTAAGGTATATAAAAGATATCCACGCATATATTTCGTTAACTACACACCCAAGGGCCACACTATATCACGGGTAGCAATACTCATAAACTAAAAGTCAGGATCAGCCCAATGTTTCATACGGTACCTGACAGATGAACACAGCCGAGTGCTTTAACAGTATATATATTCTCTAAGAAGGTGAGCGGACTCCAGGTCAGTTTCAGTTCTCATGCTTATCTCTACTAGAGAGGAATGACCTCCACATCATCATGCTCAGACTTTGGCGTATCATTCTTGGATGTGGAAGCATGGTTGTCGGCCGTGCTCATCTCTTGCACGGGCGGTGGGTTGATAATTGTCATTGCAACAGCACTGTTGTCTGCGAGGCGACCTTTCCTTTCACGATGCTCCTGACAGTTTGCGCACCAGTGAAAGCAGCAGTGGACCAGGCAAGGATCGCATGGAGCGTTCTGGTCGAATCAGAACAAGCGGTGGTTAGAAAGGTTCATGAAAACTATAAACCCAGCCTGCCTATCAAAGGCTAGACTTAACAACTGGCCAGAATTAGTTACCACGAAAAGATGACACAAACACTTCTAAGCAATTATACATGAAAATGTGGACAGGATAAGGAAATAAGTGCAAGGAACTCCATGTTCACAATGATGAGCAATACGTATTGATGTAAAATGGCCTGACAATTTAATGATATAACCAGCTCCTGCCAGTGGACAATGCCAAGCAGAATTTCGTGAAAATTTTACAGAAGTTTGCTGAATCAGAGAGCTCTCTGTTCTAAATACAAAACTTTAACCATGCAAAGCTAAGTGTTCGCTTCTGGACAGCAGAATATCTGATACAGCTATCTCAGACGACGAAATGCAATTGTGTAGTTCTTACAGTATAAATAAACACAGCTTTTAGTTGACATTATCCTGAATGTGATTAATCACCACATAAACAAATAAAACAGTGGGAGAGAGAAAGAAGTACCTCGAGATGATACTTTTTCTGGAGCTGTTGACGAAAAATACCAGTATATGTAGAACATAGCCACCAACTGAACACCAGGCCTTCACCAATCAAGACTGATGTTCCTGGGTCAACGCCATGGAATATAGCCGTAAGGATTGCCAGTGCAATGCCACCTTCAACACAGACAGCATGGCAGGTGCAAGGTGTTGTCCATGCGATATCTTCTTTAATGGCCTGAACATTTCGTCCAAACAACACACAGGGGCAGAATAGTCCAGTCCAGCCTAACAAAGCAAGAAGATCAGATACATGAGAGGTTCAGAAGTATCTCAAAATATAGCAGTAGTAACACATATGAGAACTGAGTAGACTGAAGAAAAAAAGCAATAACATGGATAAAGATATACGGTTTCATATACATCTGATAAAATGTGACAAAAGGGAAACCCATGCAAGCTAAAAAAAATTAAGGACTCAATTTGGACTGTCCAATCACCACTAGGTGAAATAGCTTCTAAATGGAGGTCAATGCGCATCAGGTCACAGGGCTGATTTTGCAAAAGAACATGAAAGAACAAAAAATGACAGGCCTTCAATTTCACCAAGATAAAGGATTGCAATATGACAAAAATGTATTTGAGCAATTAATATTTCAAAATAAAATGGATAAATATATAGGTTTCATATACATCTGATAAAATGTGGTAAAAGGGATACCCATACAAGTTATTAAAAAAAATTAAGAAGTACTCAATTTGGACTGTCTAGTGTAAGTCATGAACCACTAGGTGAAATAGCTTCTAAATGGAGGTCGAAACGCATCAGCTTGGCTCCAGTTTATGGTTCAAGATATATGTGTAGAGTGTAGTATGGGACATAAATCATCATTGTATGGGCTCCAGTTTCTAATTGAGAGCATAAAATGTAAATAATGCCCTTCTCGTAGGAATGATATAGAGAATTAACTGATTACAGTTTAGTCTACTATGGTTTGTTCCACGATCAAGTTCATGGTGTTAATTAAAAATGGCAACGAGATGAAAAGAATTCAGATATGCAGGGCATCTTTGTGTGAAAACTGACTCACCTAAAAAGAAGGTAACACCGAATTCCGTCCAGTAAACCACTCACCTAAACTAATGTGGAAGATTTCACATCAATCTATAAGCATAATAATTTCATTTTTTAATTTGTAGTTAATTGTTTTTGAAAAAATTCCACACTTCATGTTGAAAATAGTCTCTAAGGCTCTAACAAACATGTAAAAAAAGGAATAATATCCTAAATAATAAAAGGAAAATAAGTCTGCTGCTCCTTTTTTCTTCACTAGAGTCTAGAGGAGATGCACCACGTTGGCGCTTTGGGAAACCATCTGCTGCCCCTTTTTTGCTTACATCTTCATCCTTCTTATGATTCCATCCACACACCACCACCCATTCACTCTTCTTCCATCTGCATGCTGCAGCACCGCTGCGTCAAACTTCTTGTGTTCAAATCAGCATAGTAGCATTTGGACCAACCGTCGTCCTTTCTTCATCTCCTTGCAGCAAGACCGTGCACACATCCTACTACTCATCGAAAACAGGAGGCGCAGCAATGGGCCTAGTATGGACCTTTATGAGCCTAATATGTGGCTCTGATATGCCATATGTGATATATTGGCCAATTTGTTCCAGGCCAGTTTTCAGAAGCGGTAGATGAGCTGGTATCAGGTGGCTAGTGTAAGCAACATCAGGGCTGACATACTTGCCAATGCCATAAGACTTTTGGAAGCTTCCATGAATGTTACCCAAAAGAAATGAAGTCATTCTGTAACCAAAATTGGCGTGACTTGATGAAAGTTATACATAAAAACTACATGGCAATCCCGAGTCTAGCTTTATCATAACCAAGTTTGCACGCATAAGACTGTTCACGATAGTATTTTTTTTCCGCATAACCATTACCTGCTCACGATAGTCGACAGCAACTACATGAATATGTAATGGTTCACTTGATATACCTGCATAATGTGTTTTGTACAAAAAATCTGCATGTGCTCCATATGCAGGACCATCAAAAACTGAAACACATAAACTCTGTCGCATAGCCGGTAATACTTCAATGCGGTGGGAACAAACAACTATAGTTACAGATATGTGCATTAACTGTGTGTAATAGCCACAAACCCTGAGCTCATCCACAGCAGTACAATCAGATCCCTGTGCAGATCTACATAGAAAATTTCTGCCAACTCCGGCATCACCAGGCACCAGCACATAAAAAGTACAGTACCACGAATTCTGAATGCTGATGTATCTAGAGTGGGGGCGGAACTAACAGAACTAGATCGAGTAGGCAATCGAAGGTGGAACCAAAGGAAAGCAAGGGCTAGAGGGAAATGCCACATCACTTACAGCTCTCGGGGTCTTCAGCGCACCCGAAGATGCCGGTGGTCCACGGCTCGTCGGCCGGCGCCCGGTGGCTCGCCGGTAGCACCTGCCCGCATTCGCAGCACTTCCTGACCTCCAGCTGTACAGTCACGGCACGGCACCCGAAATCAGATCGGACCATCCCGATGGCCCGAAAAAGCAACTGCGGCAACAGGCAACAGCCGAAACAACGAGAATCGCGCGAGGAGTGGCGAGACCGACCTGCGGGACGGCGATGGGCTGATTGAGCTCACCGGGGCGGATGTCCTCAACGCCGGGGCCGGATTGGGAAGCGTCCTGGTCCTTCGTCAGCCTCACGTACCGCGACGGGTGGCTGCGGCTCGCCTCCGCCATCGCTCTCCTCCTCTCCTCGCGCTCGCCTGGCTTCACCCCCGAGGGTTTTGGGGCTGCCGACGAAGGGCGAAGGTAGGGCTGCGCGGTGGGAAAGTGGGAGTGGTGGAGATCTGGGTCCGGACGCGAACGCCCACGCCGTACACCCCACGGTCGGTTTGGGCCGGATTGGCAAGTCTGTTTTCAGTTGGATTCGACCAAAGGTCAGTGACGGTTCAGCCGGCCATCAAATGCGAAAAGTCTTCCACTCAGGTTTCCTTTTTCCTGTTTTCAGTTGGATTCCACGAAAAGTCTTATTTATTTATTTTGACAAAATGATATACTCCCTCCGATCCATATTAGTTGATAGCTTTGTCTAGATACGAATACATCTAGGCTAGATACTTAACTAGATACATATGAATCTAAATAATCTTGAGTCAACTAATATGGATCGGAGGGAGTAGAGTTTTTCCGGTCTCCAAAAGTTTTCATTTTCTCTCGGGGAACTCTATGCGTCAGCCAGCTGATATGGGATCATCCGGCTTGCGAGTTGTTTATATCTGTTTCATAAGAAATATCACGCGTTTGACACTTTTGTGCAACATTTCGTATATCTGTAAAACTAAAAATGGGTTGCAATAGTTAGAACGGTTAGCTTTGCGACAAATAAATAACGAAGAACGAAAATAAAATCGTAGCAAGGGGGACACAGATTTAACGTGGAAAACCCTCTCCAACAAAGAGAGGGAAAAACCACGGGCGCTAGCCAGCGAAATTTCACTATAATAGAGAGTGTTTACACACGAGATGCAACTTATCTCAAATGACTTACAAGAGGTATATATAACGGTGAAAATCTAGGTCATCAACGATCCGTACCGCGGGGGACTGTCGCCCCTCCCCCCTCCCCCCCCCACCCACCCCCCACAGGCATCCCTGTTGGGCACGGAGCCTCGCTCCGCTCCGTCAGAAGTTGGTCTTTACTTTATAGAATTTAGATCAACATATGTCCTCATTGCAAAAGGACAATGTATGCAACAAATTTCTATTTGGTTACAGCAAAATGTAAGAAAGCACGTCACCATTTGCAAAAAGAAAAAAAAATACTATCCAATATGCGTGCTTCATGCATCCAAACATCACATTAACACATTTGCGGCGTTGAAGAAAGTCCTTTGTGTCATACGCACAGAAATTATTACAACAATTTATTTGTGGTACACAAACGATATTCATTTGTAGCATCGGATAAACAATTTTCCTAAAACAAAAGTATGATGATGAACTACCTGAAACTAAACTGAGAAAGCTCTTAGATTCCAGTCGTATCTCCTTTGGAAAAAGAAGTGACATACTCTAACCGTGCTTTATAGTAAGACAGTCATTACTTAGCATTTGTAAAATCGGGCCAACAAAATATGAAGTAGCTAGGCGTTCGTTGTGCGCACACACGGTGCCACACAACACAGATGGCTGAGAATTTGAGATGGTATAGCTGTACATACGAATGTGTTCTCTGAATGTAACAAAGACAAAGATAATGCACTAATTAAGGACATGTATATGATCATTTGTCCCACCCTGTGTCACTGATATGTGGTGGTCAATATAGCAAATGATCAAATTTCAAAGTAAAATAGAGCAAATGATCAAATATCTCGTATATCCTCCGCTCTAAATGTTAATTATGAGCTCTTTATATACCAACAATTAATCCGAGAATTGATCCGTTGATCTATACACGGCGATCTATGCGATAACTAGCAGCGACCCATCCATGGCAGCCTCCGATCCTATACGGCGGCATGCACCCAAGATCGAGTCACCCTTCTACCGTACTACGTGAACCTGCATCAGTACGTGTGCTTCGCTACTAGGAGCGGAACCACCCGAGGTCGAGCCGGCCAGGTTCGTAGCCAGCGGCCGGCTGCTGCTGCTGCTGCTGCGGCGGCGTCGTCGAACCGTCGCCGCCGTCGGGCACCTTGGCGAACCGTCCCTTGACGCGCGGCCGCATCTCGGCGTAGGCCTTGCGAGACGCGTACCGGATCTGCTTCTCGTACCGCCGCTTCTTCCGCTTCTCCTTGTACCTCATCAGCTTCGCCTCCCGCTGCTCCGTCGGCGCCAGGACGTCCGCGCCCATGACACCGCTCGGGCCGGCCGGGTACGCGCCGCCGTTGGGAAGAGTCGGCACCGCGTCGTCGTTCGGGTCGATGGAGCTCGCCGCAGCGTCAGTGAACGTCAATGTTTCCCTTCCGCAGAATGGCATCTGAAAATTCGTGAATGACAAGTCAATAAAGTGTTCGTTTGGCGCATCATCGATTTTGTTTTTGTGCACAGGAGTACAATACGTGCATGGTGTGTACATAACCGCATAAGGAAGTGAAAGTACATAATAAGTTATGTTAATACACTAAAATTCAGTTGGACCAATGCATAATTACTAGAATCATTGTGTGCATGCGGGTAGATAGTTTCATTCATAGCTAGATGGATTAGTAATAGTATACATCATCAAATGGTTCCTAAGATGGAATTCGAAATAGTCATTTGTCAATCTATCAAAAAACAACGAAACCATATAATTCAAATCCAAAACTTGCACCTTGCGAGTAGGTTCCGTTTTGGATCCACATTGTAAAGAGAATTATGTATAAGTCTTCCATATAAACATTAGTACAACTGTGAACTTGAAAAAGAAATAGTACTAACTGTTTAGTGGAAAAGTCAATGACAGGCACATATTTGTGATTGCGATATATAATTGCAGCTTAGTATTTGCCTATTTTCTTCTGCATTGTAGTACTCATATTAATCTCCAAGTATTCGAAGAATGATATAATTGAAGCTTATTTATAACTTTCCAATCAATCCAAGTGGTAGCTTTTCCAAAGAAATTGTGTTCAGTTGCCACTACTCCCTCTGTTTCAAAATATAAGATGTTTTAGCTTTGTAAAGAGAGTGTATCTAGACCACTTCTAGCGTCTAGGTTCATTTAGATTTGGAGTAAACCTAGACACTAAAAGAAATCTAGATACACTTCCTTCACAAAGCTAAAACATCTTATATTTTAAAAGGGAGGAAGTATATCTCATCAGCATCCCTCAACGGGGGAAAGAAAGACAAGACAAAACTATGGCTTAAATGATTGACTGTCCATGCATGGACTGGCTAGCTCTTCAAAGAAGTAATAATTTGAAGTTCGATCGAGCACTAACAGTTTGCATCATACGGAGAAACTTTTTGCCAATTTGTGTGAGCTTAGTGTACTAGTGTGCATGCATCCAAGTTGTATTTTGTCTTTGTAAAGAAAGAAACAACACAAAATAATCTCCACATGCATAACGGAAATTAAGACGGTTTTTTTCACGGGGTTAAGATGAGAACCGAACCACTCACGATTGTGGCGCCGGAAGTCGCCAGGTTGCCGCCGCCGAGCCCCAGCCCGGCCGCGACGTCGACACCTCGACTCAGCGGCAGCGTCACCGGCACGTCGAACGTGAGGCCGTGGCCGGGCTGGTACTCGGCGTACGAGTCGAACACCTGGCGGCGCTGCTGCTGCTCGGTGGCCACCGGCCGGTGCTGCAGGCGGTCCTCCCCGCCGACGGGCGTGTGGTCGTTGAACAGCCACGCCACGCTCTCCTGGTCCTCCTGCCCGAAAAACTGGAACTCCTGCAGCCCCACCGCGGCCGCACCACCGCCGCTGGCGACGTCGACCACGGCCGGCTCTTCCGCCGCCTGGAGGAACATCCCGGCCGGGAAGCCCCGGTTCAGGTCCGCCACCCCGCACCGCAACCCTGCAGCTCCTCTGCCGCGCTGCAGCAAGCAAGAGCAGTCCTCAACGCCGCCGCCGCACACGCGGCACGCGGTGCCCGACGCCGCCGACATCGTACGCACACCGTACGCACGCGCCTCCACTCACTCAAGTCCCCAACACTAACACCCCTCCGGTACGTGCGGCGCCGGAGCTCTGGGTACTCCACTCCACTCGTCCGCTTCCGTCAGCTTGCTCCACTGCGAATGATGAGCTCGTGTTGAATCTTGGAAGGAAAAAAAGCATTTGTGTTTGTGTGTGGAGGAGAGGAAGCAACTAGCTAGGGCAGGGAGGGAGGGAATAAGTATGGGTGGGTGGCGAATGGGAAGTGAGGAAGAGATATGAGCGATGGGAGGGTTCCTTACGTGGAGGATCCGCAGCCACCTTTCTCATGAGATCACTTGGCGACTCCCCATTGGCTCGCTCTCCTAGGCTACAGATCTTGAAGGGTTCTATGTGAACAACCAGCTGTAGCTCTTTTCTTGTTCTTCTTGTTCTTTTTCTCCTCGATGAGCTTTATGGCTTGAGGTTATTTTTTGGAGCTTAACTTTGGAAACCATTACGTCGATCTAGGTGATGGTTAGGGGTTCATGATCCACCACACAAAAAAGTCATGCCTCTTGCACCGCCTGGGAGGGCTACAACATGGGCAGTGACAGAGCCTAATAAGCGAATACTCCCTCTGTTTTAAAATATATGATGTTTTAGTTTTGTCAAAGAAGTGTATTTAGACCCCTTTTAGTGTGTAGATTTATTTAGATTTAAAGTGAACCTAAACACTAAAGGATATCTAGATACACTACTTTCACAAAGCTAAAACATCCTATATTTTGAAACGGAGACAGTATTAAGGAAGGGCCGAATAATGCATGGTGTATCATATAATCAAATAATGTGACTTGGTTAAGTACTTAAACAAAATATGCCGATACATAGTATTAGGGGTGACAGTGCTAGGGACGAAGACAAGTAGGCCATGTCTATCTGTAGACAGGGCCGTTGTTGTTCTTTAGAGCTGACAATGGTCATAAGGTAACTCGTAGGAGATGAATAGTTGCTCATGTAACTATTTTTCTAGGTAAATAACATGTACAGTTAGTTACACGAGTGAGGTGAGTATCAGAAGGTTGGGCCTGTGGAAATTGTTGATCCCTAATATTTCGTTGTATATTGATCTGAACCTCGCGGGTATATAGGAGTACACCGGGGAGGCTTGGAGTACATGATACCTAATATTTTATTGTATATTGATATGGCCCTCGCGGGATATATATAAGAGTACACCGGGAGAGGTTTGAAGTACAAGAAGATGTCAAGTATCATAGTCTATTTCTAATCGTATATGTACATGTATTCTAACATTCCTCTCAGTCAAGCGACGATTGTGACTGGATTTGAAGTCCGTCATCTTCTCCTCCTTGTCATCATGAATCGCGTCTCTGATGGACATGATCTCGGCAATTTGAAGTCCTTCATATTCTCCTCCTTCTCATCCCTTCCCTCCATGTCGGAGATTTGTCCCTGCAAACGAACTAGCGTATCTTCAAAGTAGGATGAATCGAACACAGGGGCTGAACATGAACCTTTGAACCCTCGATGACCTCGGCGAGAGACAAGCAAGCGAGCACGACAAAAGGACACAAGGAGTTTACCCAGGTTCAGACCACTTTCTGGTGTAAAACCCTACTCCTGCATGTCTGCATTATTATACTACTTGGCGAGGTTCAGTGCAAGGTGTTGATCGGGCAATCGAATCTAGGGTTCCTAGATGGAAGATGAAGCTAGGGTTTTCTAAGGTAGGAGCATATTGGCCACCTACTATGCGCCGCATTGTCCCTCTTATAGATGCCCCGGTCCTCTTCCCAAATATCTTGGCAGGAAGGGATGCCACATGGCGAAAAACGAGAGGGGCAGGTGCGGCAAAGCTATTATAATATCCCAACATTAGAGCTTAGAAATAAACTGAGATGAGGTGTGTGCATTGCATTCATGCATAGAAAATCTGGATAATTTTCGCACTTTTAAATAAAACTTGTCAAAGTGATTGAAGCCTCTCTTAACTTGGTGGAACTGAAGTAGATCATCAAGTTAACTGCGATAAGTTTCAATATGACCTTTGTTAAAACCTTATCTTTGGGTAATATAATTTGATCTAAGGGTAGATCAAATGTAATAAAACTAAGTCACAACACACTACTTAATAAGGAGTACTAGATCTTCTAGAGATCATTACATAGAATTCCATATAACAACTCAATGATGAATACTTAATCTTCTAAAGATTATATGAAGGAACTATCTACCACAAACCCTGAATACCAAGTTAAGTATATAACTTAAGCAATGAAACTTAATAACTAAACCTTGACACACTGGATTGCCATAGTTATTCATACCATGGTATCATGGTAGTTCTTAAACATTAACTCTTATCACAACTAGAGTAGAATGGAAGACAAGCCAAGACCATTCATCTCATATCCTTATTATCATATTAATAGATGACATTCTAATTTAATCAGGTCCTAGTGTCAATTGATCATCAATATTGAGTGATCAATTCCTGACCTAGAACCTATTGACTCTTAGCCTTTGACCTATTATGTTGACCTTCCAAAGACTTAAGTAAATTAATAAGAAGAAGGAACTAGATATGGTAGAGTTTACCATCCTCAATGGAATGAGATCCTTACTGGAGATCAAACCATCTGATGTTGGAGGAGTTAATTCACTCATGAGTTAACTAGAAGAAGTATCTAAACCTAATGAAGGAAATATACCCTGAGAGGCAATAATAAAGTTGTTATTATGTATTCCTTGTATATGGTAGATGTTTATTTTACATGCTATAATTGTATTGATAGGAAACATCAATACATGTGTGTTTAATAAACAAAAAGGATTCCTAGTCATGCCTCTCTTATAGACTAGCTTGTTGATTAACAAGATGATCAAGGTTTCCTGATCATGGACATTGGATGTTGTTAATAACAAGGTCACACCATTGGTGGAATGATGTGATGAACATTCATCCGAAGTATAGCATTACGATCAAGTCATTGTGTTTATATTGCTATAACATCATACGAAGTAATCTTTATCCTTAGACCATGAGATCATGTTAATTGCTAACACCGGAAGAGTATCTTGATAACATCAAACGTCACACCGTAACAGGGTGACTATAAAGATGGGTTCAGTGCTATGAAGGTGTTATGTTGAGGCTCATGGATCAAGAGTGGAATTTGTCAATCCAGATGACGGATAGATATACTACGGCCCTCTCGGTGATATCACATTAGGATAGCTTGCAAGCAAGTGATGTGATCACTAGAATGTTATATCACGAACGAGAAAGAGTGCATGCCGTGCGAGATCAAACTAGGTATGGAGATACCGATGATCGAATCTCGAATGTAATATATCGAGACAAAGGGATTTAGTTACAAGCGTTAAAGGTTCTCACGATCACGAGTCATCGTTGAATGTGTAGGAGTCAAGACGGATCTCCGTGTCCCGCCGCTGATTATTGATCGGAGAAGGGTCTCGATCATGTCTACATTATTCGCGAACCGTAGGGTGGCACACTTAAGAGTTACGGACACCATTTTGGAGCACATATGTTTGATGAAAGAATTGCAAAGCAGGAATTGTTTCAATAGAAACCGAAATTGTTTCAGTGAAGTTGCGAAGGTGGTTCTGCATGTGATATTGAAATATTGCAAGGCTATATGTCAATGTTTGTTAATTAAAGTAATTAACAAAATTCTGAATAAATTTAATAAAAGAGTTTTATTAAATGAGAGAGCATTAAATTTGGAGAAACTTAATGCATTTAAAGTGGAGACTTTAAAAGGGAATGTGAAGAGGCATTTTAATGTGGAGGAGTTACCACCACATGAATGGGGAGGTGAGGTCACCCCCATGCGCCGCCATGGAGAGAGGCACCTCCTCCTATAAAGGCCACCCATTCCTCCTTCATCCTTACACCTCCTTGTGAAGGATCTGTCTCCCCTCTAGAATTATTCCCATGGTCTCGGATTAGCGAGATACATGTTCGGGGCATTTAAATGCGGAAGGAGTTCTGCTTGCTGGATCGCTGGAGCGAGGAGGTGGAGGTTATCCGGTGGCTTGAGCGTGCGAGTGTGGATGCGCTCTTGAGTTGCGGCGCTCGGACTTCCTCACGATCTTGAGATCGGCAAGTGTACGACTACATCAACCACGAGTTCCTACTGCTAACAAAGCTCGTTGTCTTGAGGTAAGTTCTCTATAGATGTATGTCCACCCGTTGCTTTGTACCTAGTAGATAGATCTTGGCGTATAGTTCACACCGTAGGAATTTTTTGTTTTCTATTGCGGACCCAACAAAGGGTATCAGAGCGTGATCTATGCGTAGGTGCTTTGCATGGGTAGTACACATATGTTTATATGTGGGCGATGATGATCATGTTATTGCATCTTCTATGTACTTTGGATATTGGTGGCATAGTGGGATGAAGCGGCCCGGACCAACCTTACATGTCATCACATGAGACCGGTTCCACGACTGACATGCAACTTGTTTTGCATAAGTGGTTGGCGGGTGTCTGTCTCTCCTACTATAGTCAATATCTGATTTACAACGAGTTGCTAATAACTTGGTTATCCTCGTTGTGGTTCATGTTCGTAGGTTAGACATGTTCTATCTCCGAAAGCCCTAAGCCACGTAAAACTTGCAATTGATAAATTAGAGGCGTCTACTTTAGATCGTTGCTGGGCTAGTGTTTTGATATGGTATTGTTGTAAGTAGATGTATAATAGATACTCTTACAACTCACTTAACGTGTAAGTTTCATAGACCTTGGCCTTACACACAAAGGAATGATAGAGATCATACCACGATGCAAATGATAGAGATCAAATGCATGGACCATATCACCTCACTTCACACATTAGATGTTAGCATCTTATATTGCTAGTTTGGCGTGTTTGATAGCATTATAAGATGATCCCTCATTTAGATATCAAGATAAAATGTGTTCTTCCTTAAGTATGCACCGTTTTGTGGATCATGTTTTGAGGCATCACGTGATGATCGGGTGTTCTCAACTCTACGCTTTCATACAACGGGTGTAAGACAGTTTTACACACGCAAATACTAAGGTTCTTACTTGATGAGCCTAGCATGTACAAACATGGCCTCGAAACACGGACCGAAAGGTTAAGCATGAGTCATATAGTTGATATGATGCACATATAGATGCTCGCCTTTGAAGCTACACCGACTCACGTGATGATCGGACTTGGTGTAGTGGATTTGGTTCATGTAATCACCAAAAGGACACGAGGGATGTCGTTTTTGAGTGGGAGTTCATTAGTAATTTGGATTAGTTGAACTCAATCTATCATAAAATTAGTCTAAATATACTTTACAAATTTTGTTGTAGATGGCACCACCTGCTTTCAATTTCAATGTGTTCATGCAGAAAGAGAAACTTCCTACGAATGGTAGCAACTTTACCAACTAGGCTATGAATTTGAGGATTCTTCTCACTGCTGCACAAAAGCAATATGTGCTAGATGCGCCGCTAGGCCCCCCACCAGCTCCTGATGCCCCTGACGAGGAAAAGAACGTCTATATAACTCGTCAGAAGGAGCACAACTTAGTTCATTGCGGCATACTGTATGGGCTAGAGCCAGAACTTCGAAAGCGTTTCGAAAATGGCAATGCCTTTGATACCATGGGAGAATTGAAAATGATTTTCGATATCCATGCTGCCGTAGAGAGTTATAATGCTACAGAAAAGTTCTTTAGCTGCATGATGGAGGAAAACAACTCCGTTAGTGAGCACGTACTCAAAATGTCTGGGTACGCCGATAAGCTTGTGTCCTTGGGAATAACGATTCCCATTGACTTAGGCATACATCGTGTTCTCCAATCTATTCCACCTAGTTACAAGAGCTTCGTGATGAACTATAATATGCAGGGCATGAAGAAGTCTCTTCTCGAGCTTCTGTCAATGCTTAAGACTGCAGAAGTGGAGATTAGGAAAGAACATCAAGTGTTGATGATCAATAGGACCACCGGTTTCAAGAAGGACAGGAAAGGCAAGCACAAGGGAAAGAAGGGTGGCAAGTCTCGCCATGCACGAAAAAGAAACCTGGCTGGCCCTAAGTCTGACACCGAGTGCTACTATTGCAAGGGGACTGGCCATTGGAAGGGCAACTGCCCCAAGTATTTGGCGGACAAGAAGTCCAGCAAGGCAAACAAAGGTATATGTGATATACATGTTATTGATGTGTACTTGACTAGTACTCGCAGTAGCACCTAGGTATTTGATACCGGATCGGTTGCTAATATATGTAACCCGGTTCAGGGGCTACAGAACAAGCGACAACTAGCAAGGGATGAGGTCTCGATGCGAGTCGGCAATGGATCAAGAGTTGATGTGATCGCCGTCGGAACGCTGTCTCTCCATATGCCATCGGGATTAGTTATAAAACTAAATAATTGTTATTTGGTGCCTGCACTGAGCATGAACATTGTATCCGGATCGTGTTTGATGCAAAGTGGTTATTCATTTAAGTCTGAAAACAATGGTTGTTCGATTTATATGAATAATATCTTTTATGGTCATGCACCTATGTTGAATGACATATGCGTAATACTACTATCGAGATCGAGATCCAACAGAAATACTATCGAGATCCAACAGAAATAAACCATTCAACATAGGTATCATTATCAAGTTTAATCCTTTTAGCATCAATATTATGAATATGCGTAATACTACTATCGAGATCCAACAGAAATAAACCATTCAACATAGGTGCATGACCATAAAAGATATTATTCATATAAATCGAACAACCATTGTTTTCAGACTTAAATGAATAACCACTTTGCATCAAACACGATCCGGATACAATGTTCATGCTCAAAGGTGGCACCAAATAACAATTATTTAGGTTTATAACTAATCCCGATGGCATATGGAGAGACAACGTTCGACGGCGATCACATCAACTCTTGATCCATTGCCGACTCAAGATCGAGACCTCATCCCTTGCTAGTTGTCGCTTGTTCCGTAGCCCCGAACCGAAGTTACATATATTAGTAACCGATCCGTATCAAATACCCAAAGTGCTACTGAGTACTAGTCAAGTACACATCAATAACATGTATATCACATATACCTTTGTTTGCCTTTGGACTTCTTGTCCGCCAAATACTTGGGGCAAGGCTTTCAATGGCGATCCCCTTGCAATAGTAGCACTCGGTGTCGACTTAGGGCCAGCCGGTTTCTTTTCAGGCGTGGCAGCCACCCTTCTTTCCCTTGTGCTTGCCTTTCTTGTCCTTCTTGAAACCGGTGGTCCTATTGATCATCAACACTTGATGTTCTTTCCTAATCTCCACTGCAGCTCTTAAGCATTGTGAAGCTCGAAGAGACTTCTTCATGCCCTGCATATTATAGTTCATCACGAAGCTCTTGTATCTAGGTGGAAGAGATTGGAGAACACGATGTATGCTAAGTCAATGGAATCGTATTCCAAGGACACAAGCTTATCGGCTGCATCTGCAGACATTTTGAGTACGTGCTCACTAACGGAGCTATTTTCCTCCATCATGCAGCTAAAGAACTTTTCTCAGTAGCATTATAACTCTCACGGCAAGATGGGTATCAAAAATCATTTTCAATTCTCCCATGATATCAAAGGCATTGCCATTTTCAAACGCTCAAGTTCGCTCTAGCCCATACAAGATGCCGCAATGAACTAAGTTGTGGTCCTCTGACGAAGTTATATAGACGCTTCTTTCCTCGTCAGGCATCAAGAGCTGGTGGGCCTAGCATGCATCTAGCACATATTGCTTTTGTGCAAGAAAGGAGGAGAATCCTCAAATTCATAGCCCAGTTGGTAAAGTTGCTACCATTCGCAGCAAGTTTCTCTTTCTCCATGAACACATTGAAATTAAAAGCAGGTGGTGCCATCTACAACAGAATTTGTAAAGTATATTTAGACTAATTTTATGATAGATTGAGTTCAACTAATCCAAATTACTAATGAACTCCCACTCAAAAACGACATCCCTCGTGTCCTTTTGGTGATTACATGAACCAAATCCACTACACCAAGTCCGATCATCACGCGAGTCGGTGTAGCTTCAAAGGTGAGCATCTATATGGGTATCATATCAACTATATGACTCATGATTAACCTTTCGGTCTGTGTTCCGAGGCCATGTCTGTACATGCTAGGCTCGTCAAGTAAGAACCTTAGTATTTGCGTGTGTAAAACTGTCTTACACCCGTTGTATGAAAGCGTAGAGTTGAGAACACCAGATCATCACGTGATGCCTCAAAACACGATCCACAAAACGGTGCATACTTAAGGAAGAACACATTTTATCTTGATATCTAAATGAGGGATCATCTTATAATGCTATCAAACGCGCCAAACTAGCAATATAAGATGCTAACATCTAATGTGTGAAATGAGGTGATATGGTCCATGCATTTGAACTCTATCATTTGCATCGTGGTATGATCTCTATCATTCCTTTGTGTGTAAGGCCAAGGTATATGGAACTTACACGTTAAGTGAGTTGTAAGAGTATCTATTATACATCTACTTACAACAATACCATATCAAAACACTAGCCCAACAATGATCTAAACTAGATGCCTCTAATTTATCAATTGCAAGTTTTACGTGGCTGAGGGCTTTCGGAGATAGAACCTGTCTAACCTACGAACATGAACCACAACGAGGATAACCAAGTTATTAGCAACTCGTTGTAAATCAGATATTGACTATAGTAGGAGAGACAGACACCCGCCAGCCACCTATGCAAAACAAGTTGCATGTCAGTCGTGGAACCGGTCTCAAGTACGATGACATGTCAGGTTGGTCTGGGCCGCTTCATCCCACTATGCCACCAATATCCAAAATACATAGAAGATGCAATAACATGATCATCATCGCCCACATATCAACCATATGTGTACTACCCGTGCAAAGCACCCACGATAGATCAGCTCGATACCACCAAGGTCCGCAGCATAGAAAACAAAAAATTTCCTACGGTGTGAACTACACACCAAGATCTATCGACTAGGTACAAAGCAAACGGGTGGACATACATCCATAGAGAACTTACCCTCAAAGACAGCGAGCTTTGTTAACGAGTAGGAACTCGTGGTTGATGTAGTCGTACACTTGCCGATCTCAAGATCGTGAGGAAGTCCGAGCGCCAGAACTCAAAGATCCGCACTGCACACACGCTCAAGCCACGGACAACCTCCACCTCCTCGCCCAGCGATCCAAATGAAGCAAGCAACTCCTTCCTGCATTTAAATGCCACCGGGAACTTGTATCTCGCTAATCCGAGACCATGGGGGAATAATTCTAGAGGGGGAGAGAGATCCTTCACAAGGAGGTGTGAGGATGAAGGAGGGAATGGGTGGCCTTTTATAGGAGGAGGGGGGGTGCCCCCTCTCTCCATGGCCGGTGCATGGGGGGGTGACCCCTCACCTCGCCCATTCATGTGGTGGTAACTCCTCCACATAAAAATGCCTCTTCACATTCCCTTTTAAAGTCTCCACTATAAATGCATTAAGTTTCTCCAAATTTAATGCTCTCTCATTTAATAAAACTCTTTTATTAAATTTATTCAGATTTTTTGTTAATTACTTTAATTAACAAACATTCACATATAGCCCCTTGCTATATTTCAATATCACATGCAGAACCACCTTCTGCAATTTCACCCGAAACAATTTTCGGTTTCTATTGAAACAATTCCTGCGCTTTGCAATTCTTTCGTCTAAAACATATGTGCTCCAAAATGGTGTCTGGTAACTCTTAAGTGTTCCACCCTATGGTTCGCGAATAATGTAGACATGATCGAGACCCTTCTCCGATCAATAATCAGCAGCGGGACCTGGAGATCCGTACTGACTCCTACACATTCAACGATGACTCCTGTGATCGTGAGAACCTTTAACGCTTGTACCTAAATCCCTTTGTCTCTCGATATATTACATGTCCGAGATTCGATCATCGGTATCTCCATACCTAGTTTGATCTCGTTACCGACATGCACTCTTTTCTCGTTCCTGTGATATAACATTCTAGTGATCACATCATTTGCTTGCAAGCTATCCTAATGTGATATCACCGAGAGGGCCCAGAGTATATCTATCCGTCATCTGGATTGACAAATTCCACTCTTGATCCATGAGCCTCAACATAACACCTTCAGTAGTAATCGAACCCATCTTTATAGTCACCCTGTTACGGTGTGATGTTTGATGTTATCAAGATACTCTTCCGGTGTTAGCAATTAACATGATCTCATGGTCTAAGGATAAAGATTACTTTGTATGATGTTATAGAAATATAAACACAATGACTTGATCATAATGCTATACTTCGGATGAATGTTCATCACATCATTCCACCAATGGTGTGACCTTGTTATTAACAACATCCAATGTCCATGATCAGGAAACCTTGATCATCTTGTTAATCAACAAGCTAGTCTATAAGAGAGGCATGACTAGGAACCCTTTTTGTTTATTAAACACACATGTATTGATGTTTCCTATCAATACAATTATAGCATGTAAAATAAACATCTATCATATACTAGGAATACATAATAACAACTTTATTATTGCCTCTCAGGGCATATTTCCTTCACTCCGTTCGTGATCAAGATCATCTATTTGTAATCCATGCATGTTGTGTTTGCGGGGATCCGATGGATATTGAGATGCTATTTCATATTGATTATTGATTCTATCATGTCTTTGTTATTTGAGATCTTGCATGCTTTCCGTTGTTAGTAGCTATCTTGGCCAATTAGATGCTAGCAACTCCAAGAGTTAGTATTTATGCTCGATAGTGGGTTCATGCCTCTGGTAACTGGGAAGTGATGTAAATCTCTAAGGTACTAGATGTGTTGCTACTAGGGAGAAAACAACGATCCTTTGTTCATAGAACAATTGTATTGTTTACTTTACACGCAGTTGTGAAACCAATAATCTGCTTGCAACTTAATCTTTGGAGGGGTTGGGATGATAACTCAAGGTGGATTATTAGTCATAGATGCAGTTGGATGGCTATACATGTATTATGTTGTAATGCCCAATCAAGTCTCAGAGGAGTCAAGATGATTAGTATATGCATGTATTGCTTTCTCGGTGTTTGTCAATTGCCCCGCTGTAATTTGTTCACCCAGCATGTTGTCTATCTAAGGAGAGCCACCTCTAGTGAACTATGGATCCCGGTCCTTTACTTTACATACAATCTACAATCTTTTACTGCTTTGTGTTTACTTTTTGCAAACTTTTACTTCTTTCCATTCGATACATTTAATCCTTTGTTTTCCGCAAAACACGGTGAGATTGACAACCTCATCGCAAGTTGGGGACAGAGTTCTGTGGTTGTGTTGTGCAGGTCTCCACGTTGCTACTAGCACCGGTAGTGCGCCCTGCCAAATCTCAGCTAGTAACACCTTTGGGATGTTTCCTTGCTCCTACTGGTTCGATTAAACCATGGTCTCATAACTGAGGGAAAACTTGCTGTTGTGCTCATCATACCTTCCTCTTGGGGTTCCCAATGAGCTCTACATCAACCACGAGCCAGCACACATCCCCGCCATCTGCCGCCATCAGCAGATTTTCGACCACCATGATGCACGCCGTCGTCGCCCGGGAGGGGATAAGACCGCCACCACGACGCCCTTGCTCGTCCTCATCCCCATTCCTCCTCTCATGTGCTCTCTAGCACCATCTCCCTTCCTCACCGAAACCCTAGCCCGCCGGTGGTCGTTATTCCTGTCGTTCCCGGTCGCCCCTCGCCTCAAGGAGACCACTGATACATTGCAAATGTATCTATAATTTTTGATGTTCCATGCTTGGTTTTATCCACTTTCTTGTGTTTTGTTCCAACTTTGGAGTACTTTTCATATGATTTATTGGACTAACCTATTAACAAGAGCCACAGTGCCAGCCGCCTGTTTTCTGCTGTTTTTGGTTCTAGGAAAGTCAGAAAATGAATATTCTCAGAATTGTACGGGACAAAAGCCAAAGTGCCTATTTTTCCGGAAGTCATCAGATGCCAGAATACGAGACGGAGAGGGGCCAGAGGCCGACCATACCACCTGGCCGCGCGACCAGGCTTGGCCCGCGCCAGGGGGTGGTGTGGTGGCCCTGGCACCCCCTCGGTCTCCCCTTCCGCCTATATATTGCCCTCAGGACTAAAACCCTAAGTACCCGATCAAAAATCCACGAAAGAGTCTGTAGCCGCCGTCATCTCCATCCCTAGATCAGGAGGGATCTGAAGCTCTTCCCGCACCTCACGAGAGGGGAATTCACCTGAGGCCTTCTTCATCACCATGCAAGCCTCTGGTGTGATGCGTGAGTAGTTCATCCTTGGACTACGGATCCATGTAGTAGCTAGATGGCTGGTTCTCCTCCTTTGTGCTTTCATGTTTAGATCTTGTGAGCTCCGTTCATGATCAAGATCATCTATTTGTAATTCTGCATGTTGTGTTTGGGGGGATCCGATGGATATTGAGATGCTATTTCAGATTCATTATTGATTCTATCATGTCTTTGTTATTTTTGATCTTGCATGCTTTCTGTTGTTAGTAGCTATCTTGGCCAAGTAGATGCTATCAACTCCAAGAGTTAGTATTTATGCTCGATAGTGGGTTCATGCCTCTGGTAATCTAGGGAAGTGACAGAAATCTCTAAGGTACTAGATGTGTTGTTGCTACTAGGGAGAAAACAACAATCCTTTGTTCATAGAACAATCATATTGTTTACTTTACACGCAGTTCGTAAAGCAATAATCGGTTGCTTGCAACTTAATACTAGAGGGGGTTCAGATGATAACCTGAAGGTGGATTATTAGTCATAGATGTAGTTGGATGGCGGTCTATGTATAATGTTGTAATGCCCCATCAAGTTCCAAAGGAGTCAAGATGATTAGTATATGCATGTTTTGCTTTCTCGATGTTTGTTAATTGCCCCGTTGTAATTCGTTCACCCAGCATGTTATCTATCTAAGGAGAGCCACCTCTAGTGAACTATGGATCCCAGTCCTTTTTATTTACATACAATATACAAACTGTTACTTCTTTGTGTTTACTTTTTGCAAACTTTTACTTCTTTCCATTCAATACGTTTAATCCTTTGTTTTCAGCAAAACACAGTGAGATTGACAACCTCATCGCAAGTTGGGGACAAAGTTCTGTGGTTGTGTTGTGCAGGTCTCCACGTTGCTACTAGCACCGGTAGTGCGCCCTGCCAAGGCTCAGCTAGCAACACCTTTGGGGTGTTTCCTTGCTCCTACTGGTTCGATTAAACCTTGGTTTCATACTGAGGGAAACTTGCTGCTGTGCTCATCATACCTTCCTCTTGGGGTTCCCAACGAGCTCTACATCAACACTGCTCCAGCATTTTTCTGGCGCCATAGATAGAGCCATCAAGCATTTTTCTGGCGTTGTTGCCGGGGAGTCAAGGACATCTTCACAAGGGTTGTCCCTCATAACCAATCTCTTTACTTTGTTATTTTTGTTTTGCTTAGTTTCTTTTTGCTTTGTTTGCTTGTTTCTTTATCAAAAGCACACACAAATTAGTTTTACTAGTTTGCTTTCTTTATCAAAAACACAAAAAAATTAAGTCTCCTTTAGTTGTCACCTCTTCCTTAGCTCTCCATGGTGGTCCCCAAATTCACCCTGAAAGACCTTCCAATTGGTAGTGGTTCTATAATTGGGAAAGATAATATTGAAGAATTCTTTAATCATGTTAGTAAGCATGAAGATACTGAGGATAGATCCCTTGCAGAACTTGCCCCAAACTATGAGATTGCTGCAGCTTCTTTAATTCACATGTTAGAAGCTAGGTTTGTTGACCTCAACCCCTTAATGCAAGTAATGTTTCTTAAGCTTAAAGAAATTGAGGACCCTGAAAAGAGGGATTTTATTCTAGAAACTTTGTTTAAGGAGTTCTATGATGTTGCCAAGGAAGCTAGGAGAGTCTTTGAACGTTTCAATAAGCTAGGCTCATGTGTAGATGTTGTTGGTACACGAGAAAAGATGAACAAAACCGAACCTAATGGGGAGGAACCTAAGATACCAATACCCTTTAAACTAGTAGCAATACATGATGCCATAGAAAAGAATCTTGATTGGATTGTTCCTGCAAACCCTTTTGATGAGAATAGTGAACCTAAGAGCATTGAGAGAGGATCCTCTAGAACTTATTTGGATGATATACCTTGCCTTGTTGAAAATATTTCTGGTATTGATTTTAATGCTTCTTCATTTGAGAACACTTGCTTTTTTTCTTGCTTCTTATGCCTAACTTAAAGGCGTTAAAGAAAAGTACTTATTGGGAGATAACCCAAAAGTTTTAGATGAGTCTTGGAAGTTATTACTTTAGTAATAACCGCTCCTTATCCTTTTTATTTGCTTTTTGTGCCAAGAGTAACCTCTAATGAGAGAGAAGTAATGATTGGGAAAGTTGTTGTCCTGAAACAGATTTCTATGCTTCATTGTAAAACTTCGTGTAAAATCTCTGAACGTCTTTTTGAGGCGTGAATTTTTGTGCTTATGCCCCAGGTTGTTATCTAACTTTATTTAGTTCAAAACTTTTTCATTGAGCAACAGAAGGTCTTCAAAAAAATTCGTCTTTACCTGCTGGTCTATTTTGATAGATTTCTGCCATTTTCTGCATTTGCTTCTTGTTGGTTCCTTTTTGAGTTCTTTTGGGGAATTGAGCTTTTTGAGGGAAGTGCTACAGTACCTAGTGTTCTAATGGAAGTTTATTTGGTGTTAGAACTGAACCTTAATACTTATTTATCTTGAGTGCACTAATGTTGCTAATAAAGATTGTGTGAAGTTTTGTATGAAGGGAAAATTTCACGTATATGGAAGGAATGAGTAATGAGATGAATGATGGACTAAAGCTCAAGCTTGGGGATGCCACGCGTGTCACCCCAAGAAATATCCAAGAAGTACAAGCGTCAAAGCTTGGGGATGCCCAAGGCATCACCTTCTTCATCAATAAAAATCCCAGGTTTCTTCCAAACGCTTCATTTTTATTGTTTCATGCACAGTTGTGTTGTTCTTGGAGCGTCTTATTTTTCTTTTTTGTTTTGTTTTTTTGTTTGCTTTGGTTTTCTTAGTTTGCTGAATAAATTGGTTGGACCCCCTCTTTCATACATTGGTTTGCAAATAGTTTGGTTTGGTTTGGAAAAGAGTAGGAAAGTTCATACTTATGTGGTAAAAAGAGCTCGTTTTTGACTGTGGCCTATGCTTTGTCATGCCATGCTTGACATTGTTTGGGCTTTATGCTTAGTATTCTTTGCTGTAGCATGACTTGTTTTAAACAATTGAGATTGCTTAAAGTGCCTTGGATGAATAATGCGTTGTTCTAGCATATTAAAGCATAGTATAGTGGTATTCTCCTTTGATGCTTTATTTGGGTTGACTTGGCACATGCTCACACCATGTTATGACTATATAAAGTCACCATATCATTTATGATCCTTTAGTTTTCAACTTGTAGTATCACTTTATGCTTTGATCGATGATGTTTTGTCGCTCTGCATGATTATGGCCATTATTGCTCTCTTAGTTTGTCGCTCCCAGTCTTTTGTTAGCCTCCACAACAAAGTATGAGTTTCACTCATGCATCCAACTCCCTAAACCAAGTTATTCCAAAGAGTCCACCATACCTACCTGCTAGCTTATGCTATTCCAAGTATATTCATGCTTTTGTTTACCTTCCAAATTAAACTTGTTATGAGAAAACTAGTGATTAAAGCTCTCACGAACTTGATGGCACACTTTACTTTTCTTGCCCTTAATAAACTTGAACCATTGTGTTTGTTGGGTCCGCAGCATAGAAAACAAAAATTTTCCTACAGTGTGAACTACACGCCAAGATCTATCTACTAGGTACAAAGCAAACGGGTGGACATACATCCATAGAGAACTTACCCTCGAAGACAACGAGCTTTGTTAACGAGTAGGAACTCGTGATTGATGTAGTCGTACACTTGCCGATCTCAAGATCGTGAGGAAGTCCGAGCGTCGCAACTCAGCAGCGCATCCGCACTCGCACACACGTTCAAGCCACCGGACAACCTCCACCTCCTCGCTCCAGCGATCCAAATGAAGCAAAGAACTCCTTCCGCATTTAAATGCCACTGGGATCATGTATCTCGCTAATCCGAGACCATGGGGAATAATTCTAGAGGGGAGAGAGATCCTTCACAAGGTGGTGTGAGTATTATGGAGGGAATGGGGGGCCTTTTCTAGGAGGAGGGGGTGCCCTCTCTCCATGGTCATGCATGGGGGTGACCTCACCTCCCCATTCATGTGGTGGTAACTCCTCCACATTAAAATGCCTCTTCACAGTCCCTTTTAAAGTCTCCACTTTAAATGCATTAAGTTTCTCCAAATTTAATGCTCTCTCATTTAATAAAACTCTTTTATTAAATTTATTCAGAATTTTGTTAATTACTTTAATTAACAAACATTCACATATAGACCCTTGCTATATTTCAATATCACATGCGTAACCACCTTCGCAATTTCACCAAACAATTTCTGGTTTCTATTGAAACAATTCTGCGCTTTGCAATTCTTTTCGTCTCAAACATATGTGCTCCAAAATGGTGTCCGTAACTCTTATGTGCCACCCTACGGTTCGCGAATAATGCAGACATGATCGAGACCCTTCTCCGATCAATAATCAGCAATGGACCGGAGATCCGCATCGACTCCTACACATTCAACGATGACTCGTGATCGTGAGAACCTTTAACGCTTGTAACTAAATCCCTTTGTCTCTCGATATATTACATGTCCGAGATTCGATCATCGGTATCTCCATACCTAGTTTGATCTCGCATCGACATGCACTCTTTTCTCGTTCCTGTGATATAACATTCTAGTGATCACATCACTTGCTTGCAAGCTATCCTAATGTGATATCACCGAGAGGGCCCAAAGTATATCTATCCGTCATATGGATTGACAAATTCCACTCTTGATCCATGAGCCTCAACATAACACGTTCATAGCACTGAACCCATCTTTATAGTCACCTTACGGTGTGACGCTTTGATGTTATCAAGATACTCTTCCTGTGTTAGCAATTAACATGATCTCATGGTCTAAGGATAAAGATTACTTCGTATGATGTTATAGCAATATAAACACAATGACTTGATCGTAATGCAATACTACGTATGAATGTTCATCACATCATTCCACCAATGGTGTGACCTTGTTATTAACAACATCCAATGTCCATGATCAGGAAACCTTGATCATCTTGTTAATCAACAAGCTAGTCTATAAGAGAGGCATGACTAGGAACCCTTTTTGTTTATTAAACACACATGTATTGATGTTTCCTAGCAATACAATTATAGCATGTAAAATAAACATCTATCATATACAAGGAATACATAATAACAACTTTATTATTGCCTCTCAGGGCATATTTCCTTCAGTCTCCCACTTGCACTAGAGACAATAATCTAGTTCACATAGTGATAAATCTAACACCCATGGAGTTCTGGTGTTGATCATGTTTTGCCCTAGGGAGTACTTTAGTCAACGGATCTGCTATATTCAGGTCCATGTGCACTTTACAAATCTTTATATCTCCATCCTTGACATGCTCGCGGATGGAGTGAAACCGGCGCTTAATATGCTTGGAATTCTTGTGAGACCTTGGTTCCTTTGCGTTGGCTATGGCTCCATTGTTGTCACAATAGATCACCATCGGGTCTAACGCACTGGGAACCACGTCCAGTTCCGTAATGAACTCTTTCATCCAAACCGCTTCTCGCTACCGCTCAAGCAAAGAACATATTCCGCCACGTTGTTGATCCAGCCATCACAGTTGTTTGGAGCTCCTCCAACTAACCGCCTGCTCAAGAGAAATACATATCCGGATTGAGACTTAGAGTCATCCGGATCGTCAAAGCTAGCATCGACATAACACTTAGCGACTAGCTCTTCTTCACCAGATACAAGAAACATATCCTTAGTTCTTCTCAAGTACTTAAGGATATTCTTGACCGCTATCCAAAGGTTCTCGAACTGGATCAGATTGGTACCTACTAGTCAAACTAATAGCATGTGCCACATCCGGTCTTGTACATAGCATGGCATACATTATAGAGCCTATGGTGAGGCATAGGGATCCTATCCATCACATCTCTTTCTTCCGCCAGAGTCGGGACTTTGAGTCTTACTCAATGTCTTGCCTTGCAACATAGGTAAGAACCCCTTCTTACTTCCGTCCATATTAAACTTCTTTAATATCTTATCAAGGTATGTACTTTGCGATAGCCCAATTAGGTGTATTGATCTATCTCTATAGATTTTAATGCCTAATATATATGAAGCTTCACCAAGGTCCTTCATCAAAAATTTGCTGTTTAGATAACTTTTAACACTGTTTAAAAGATCTAAATCATTTCCAATCAATAATATGTCATCCACATATAATATCAGAAATGCCACATTGCTCCCACTCACTTTCTTGTAAATACAAGCCTCTCCATAAGTTTGGAAAAATCCAAACTCTTTGATCACCTCATCAAAGCGGAGATTCCAACTTCGTGATGCTTGCTTCAGTCCATAGATGGATCGCTGAAGTTTGCACACCTTATTAGCATCCTTAGGATCAACAAAACCCTTAGGTTGTATCATATACAACTCTTCTTCAATCTTACCATTGAGGAACGCAGTTTTGACATCCATCTGCCATATTTCATAATCGAAATTTGCAGCAATTGCTAACATAATCCTAACCGACTTAAGCATCGCTACGGGAGAGAATGTCTCATCGTAGTCAACTCCTTGAATTTGTCGAAACCCCTTTGCGACAAGTCGAGCCTTATAGATGGTCACATTACCATCAATATCAGTTTTCCTTTTGAAAATCCATTTATTCTCAACGGCCTTTCGGTCGTGAGGTAAGTCCACCAAGGTCCAAAAAGTTGGTTCTCGTACATGGATTCCATCTCGGATTTCATGGCTTCTAGCCATTTGTTGGAATCCGGTCTCATCATCGCTTCTTCATATGTCGCAGGGTCATGCATTTCATCAATCATGAAATTCATAACAGGATTGGCATACAGTTCAGGAGTTGCACGTGTCCTGCTTGACCTGCGAGGTTCGGTAGTGTCCTCTTTTGGAGTTTCATGATCAATATCATTAGCTCTCTCTTCATTAGGTGAAGTCAACTCCGAAACAACTTCTGGAGCTGTGCTACTCGCTATTTCATGAAGAGAAGGTTCAATAACCTCTTCGAGTTCTACCTTCCGACTACTCACACCTTTCGCGAGAAACTCCTTCTCAAGAAAGGATCCATTCTTGGCAACAAAGACCTTGCCCTCGGATCTGTGATAGAAGGTATACCCAATTGTTTCCTTAGGGTATCCTATGAAGACGCATTTTTCCGCTTTGGGTTCGAGTTTATCCGGCTGAAGTTTCTTCACATAAACATCGCATCCCCAAACTTTAAGAAATGACAGCTTAGGTTTGTTTCCAAACCATAATTCATATAGTGTCTTTTCAACGGATTTAGATGGTGCCCTATTTAAAGTGAATGTAGCGGTTTCCAGTGCATAACCCCAAAATGACAGTGGCAAGTCAGTCACAGACATCATAGATCGAACCATATCCAATAAAGTACGACATGACGCTTCGACACACCATTACGTTGTGGTGTTCTGGCAGGCGTGAGTTGTTAAACTATTCCACAGTCTTTCATATGTGTGCTAAACTCGTAACTAAGATACTCTCCTCCACGGTCGGACCGCAGAAATTTGATCTTTCTGTTATGGTGATTTTCCACTTCAGTCTGAAATTCTTTGAACTTTTCAAAAGTTTCAGACTTGTGTTTCATCAAATAGATATACCCATATCTACTCAAATCATCCGTGAAAGTAACAAAATAACGATATCCACCTCGCGCCGACACACTCATTGGTCCACACACATCAGTATGTATGATTTCCAATAGATCTGTCGCCTGCTCCATTGAACCGAAAACGGCGTTCTAGTCATCTTGCCCATAAGGCATGGCTCACATGTATCAAATGATTCAAAATCAAGTGATTCCAAAAGTCCATCGAATGGAGTTTCTTCATGCTTAACTCCAATATGACCTAGACGGCAGTGCCACATATATGTAGATATATCATTATCAAGTTTAATCCTTTTAGCATCAACATTATGAATATGCGTAATACTACTATCGAGATCCAACAGAAATAAACCATTCAACATAGGTGCATGACCATAAAAGATATTATTCATATAAATCGAACAACCATTGTTTTCAGACTTAAATGAATAACCACTTTGCATCAAGTACGATCCGGATACAATGTTCATGCTCAGTGTAGGCACCAAATAACAATTATTTAGGTTTATAACTAATCCCGATGGCATATGGAGAGGCAGCGTTCCGACGGTGATCACATCAACTGTTGATCCATTTCCGACTCGCATCGAGACCTCATCCCTTGCTAGTTGTCGCTTGTTCCGTAGCCCTTGAACCGAGTTACATATATTAGCAACCGATCCGATATCGAATACCCAGGTGCTACTGCGAGTACTAGTCAAGTACACATCAATAACATGTATATCACATATACCTTTGTTTGCCTTGCTGGACTTCTTGTCCACCAAATACTTGGGGCAAGGCTTCAATGGCGACCCCTTTCAATAGTAGCACTGGTGTCGGACTTAGGGCCAGCCCGGGTTTCTTTTCAGCGTGGAAATAGACTTGCCACCCTTCTTTCCCTTGTGCTTGCCTTTCTTGTCCTTCTTGAAACCGGTGGTCCTATTGATCATCAACACTTGATGTTCTTTCCTAATCTCCACTTCTGCAGTCTTAAGCATTGACAGAAGCTCGAGAAGAGACTTCTTCATGCCCTGCATATTATAGCTCATCATGAAGCTCTTGTATCTAGGTGGCAGAGATTGGAGAACATGATGTATGCCTAAGTCAATGGGAATCGTTATTCCCAAGGACACAAGCTTATCGGCGTACCCAAACATTTTGAGTACGTGCTCACTAACGGAGCTGTTTTCCTCCATCATGCAGCTAAAGAACTTTTCTGTAGCATTATAACTCTCTACGGCAGCATGGGTATCGAAAATCATTTTCAATTCTCCCATGGTATCAAAGGCATTGCCATTTTCGAAACGCTTTCGAAGTTCTGGCTCTAGCCCATACAGTATGCCGCAATGAACTAAGTTGTGGTCCTCTTGACGAGTTATATAGACGTTCTTTTCCTCGTCAGGGACATCATGAGCTGGTGGGGGGGCCTAGCGGTGCATCTAGCACATATTGCTTTTGTGCAGCAGTGAGGAGAATCCTCAAATTCATAGCCCAGTTGGTAAATTTGCTACCATTCGCAGCAAGTTTCTCTTTCTCCATGAACACATTGAAATTAAAAGCAGGTGGTGCCATCTACAACAGAATTTGTAAAGTATATTTAGACTAATTTTATGATAGATTGAGTTCAACTAATCCAAATTACTAATGAACTCCCACTCAAAAACGACATCCCTCGTGTCCTTTTGGTGATTACATGAACCAAATCCACTACACCAAGTCCGATCATCATGTGAGTCGGTGTAGCTTCAAAGGCGAGCATATATATGGGCATCATATCAACTATATGACTCATGCTTAACCTTTCGGTTCGTGTTCCGAGGCCATGTCTGTACATGCTAGGCTCGTCAAGTAAGAACCTTAGTATTTGCGTGTGTAAAACTGTCTTACACCCGTTGTATGAAAGCGTAGAGTTGAGAACACCCGATCATCACGTGATGCCTCAAAACATGATCCACAAAACGGTGCATACTTAAGGAAGAACACATTTTATCTTGATATCTAAATGAGGGATCATCTTATAATGCTATCAAACGCGCCAAACTAGCAATATAAGATGCTAACATCTAATGTGTGAAGTGAGGTGATATGGTCCATGCATTTGATCTCTATCATTTGCATCGTGGTATGATCTCTATCATTCCTTTGTGTGTAAGGCCAAGGTCTATGGAACTTACACGTTAAGTGAGTTGTAAGAATATCTATTATACATCTACTTACAACAATACCATATCAAAACACTAGCCCAACAACGATCTAAACTAGACGCCTCTAATTTATCAATTGCAAGTTTTACGTGGCTTAGGGCTTTCGGAGATAGAACCTGTCTAACCTACGAACATGAACCACAACGAGGATAACCAAGTTATTAGCAACTCGTTGTAAATCAGATATTGACTATAGTAGGAGAGATGACACCCGCCACCACTTATGCAAAACAAGTTGCATGTCGTCGTGGAACCGGTCTCATGTAATGATGACATGTAAGGTTGGTCCGCCGCTTCATCCCACTATGCCACCAATATCCAAAGTACATAGAAGATGCAATAACATGATCATCATCGCCCACATATAAACATATGTGTACTACCCATGCAAAGCACCTACGCATAGATCAGGCTCTGATACCACTGTTGGGTATGCAGCATAGAAAACAAAAAATTTCCTACGGTGTGAACTATACGCCAAGATCTATCTACTAGGTACAAAGCAAATGGGTGGACATACATCTATAGAGAACTTACCCTCGAAGACAACGAGCTTTGTTAACGAGTAGGAACTCGTGGTTGATGTAGTCGTACACTTGCCGATCTCAAGATCGTGAGGAAGTCCGAGCGCTGCAACTCAGCAGCAAGATCCGCACTGCACACACGCTCAAGCCACCGGACAACCTCCACCTCCTCGCTCCAGCAATCGAGCGGAAGCAAAGAACTCCTTCCGCATTTAAATGCCACCAGGAACATGTATCTCGCTAATCCGAGACCATGGGTGAATAATTCTAGAGGGGGAGAGAGATCCTTCACAAGGAGGTGTGAGGATGAAGGAGGGAATGGGTGGCCTTTTATAGGAGGAGGGGGTTCCCCCTCTCTCCATGGCCGGCGCATGGGGGGGGGTGACCCCTCACCTCCCCCATTCATGTGGTGGTAACTCCTCCACATTAAAATGCCTCTTCACATTCCCTTTTAAAGTCTCCACTTTAAATGCATTAAGTTTCTCCAAATTTAATGCTCTCTCATTTAATAAAACTCTTTTATTAAATTTATTCAGAATTTTGTTAATTACTTTAATTAACAAACATTCACATATAGCCCCTTGCTATATTTCAATATCACATGCAGAACCACCTTCTGCAATTTCACCCGAAACAATTTCCGGTTTCTATTGAAACAATTCCCGCGCTTTGCAATTCTTTCGTCTCAAAACATATGTGCTCCAAAATGGTGTCCGTAACTCTTAAGTGTGCCACCCTACGGTTCATGAATAATGTAGACATGATCGAGACCCTTCTCCGATTAATAATCAGCGGGACGGAGATCCGTCATCGACTCCTACATTCAACGATGACTCGTGATCGTTAGAACCTTTAATGCTTGTAACTAAATCCCTTTGTCTCTCGATATATTACATGTCCGAGATTTGATCATCGGTATCTCCATACCTAGTTTGATCTCGTTACCGACATGCACTCTTTTCTCGTTCCTGTGATATAACATTCTAGTGATCACATCACTTGCTTGCAAGCTATCCTAATGTGATATCACCGAGAGGGCCCAGAGTATATCTATCCGTCATATGGATTGACAAATTCCACTCTTGATCCATGAGCCTCAACATAACACCTTCGTAATCGAACCCATCTTTATAGTCACCTGTTACGGTGTGACGCTTTGATGTTATCAAGATACTCTTCCGGTGTTAGCAATTAACATGATCTCATGGTCTAAGGATAAAGATTACTTCGTATGATGTTATATCAATATAAACACAATGACTTGATCGTAATGCTATACTTCGGATGAATGTTCATCACATAATTCCACCAATGGTGTGACCTTGTTATTAACAACATCCAATGTCCATGATCAGGAAACCTTGATCATCTTGTTAATCAACAAGCTAGTCTATAAGAGAGGCATGACTAGGAACCCTTTTTGTTTATTAAACACACATGTATTGATGTTTCCTATCAATACAATTATATCATGTAAAATAAACATCTATCATATACAAGGAATACATAATAACAACTTTATTATTGCCTCTCAGGGCATATTTCCTTCAGTGTCGTCTATGTTGTATATGCTTGCACTTATTTGTTGGGAATTAGCAGAACCATGCTTTCATGGGGAACACTTTCAACATTGCACTTGGTACTTGTACCTAGTTGATATCATGCTCTTTTGTATATGGATGTCGTCGGTGTGAAATGAAAGGGGAGCTTGTAAGTCCATGGAGTTATGTATATGTGTTAGAGAAACGCCTGGGCCGCTGGTCTAATCCATGCTGACATGGTGGAAACCTGCAACGTAACCATAATGAGCTGTCTATGAAGCATTCTTCTTATAAAAAAAGAGTCCTATATTGAGAAAAAAGAGAAAAGAGAAAAAAAATAGATTATGAAAAGAGGAAAGAGAGAAAAAAGCACCATATTCCCATGGTAAATAAGAAGATTGATGTGATGCTCGTTGTCTGCTTGCCTTGTCATTTTGATATGGGGATTGTTCCGTATCATCGGGCAAGGGGTACCCCGTTGGCAGTTCTCTATGATACACATGTACTTACAATGACAAGAACTTACCGGTGACTAAACTTGAGTAGCATGAGGAGCGACCCTCGTATACAAGGGACACGAGATTTCTAACTTATACTTCGTTAAGCATGTACACCATAGTTTGTTCACTTTAACCTTAATAACTTCAAGATGCTTATGATAGGGGCAATGAGAGCTGAAAACTATAAGTACCATAATTTTTGGAAGCTCTTTATGAGACTTGAATCCCTACTTCCTTTTATGAAGGCCTTTCTTCCACCATTATATTGAGTCTCCACCTTCTACCTTTATGCACCTACTTTGAGAGCATAGTGGCCATTCTTAGTTCTATGTGCATTGTCCGAAGACTAGTTGATTGATGCATACTTGATATTGCTTGTTTTAAACTATTTGTATCTAGTCACTCTTATGAACTTTGAAGGTGTCCTATGCATTTATATTTGCTACTCTATGAGGGACAAGCTGAATACTATTATGCTATGTTTTATTTATGTGAAACAAACAAACGTCTTGCAAAGCATTGTTATTCATGAATCTTTTGTTTGTGCCTTTTCATATTGCATCATAGTTTCTTTGTCTTATTGCTAGAACCTTGTCTTTCATGTTATGATTGAAGCAGTATGATCCCAACTTTGAATGTTTTGCAAATACTTTGATCAAGTCTTTGACGGTGCATGTCACCTCAAAAATTATTCTTTCTTTTTATCACTTACCTACTCGAGGACGAGCAGGAGTTAAGCTTGGGGATGTTGATACATTGCAAATGTATCTATAATTTTTGATGTTCCATGCTTGGTTTTATCCACTTTCTTGTGTTTTGTTCCAACTTTGGAGTACTTTTCATATGATTTCTTGGACTAACCTATTAACAAGAGCCACAGTGCCAGCCGCCTGTTTTCTGGTGTTTTTGGTTCTAGGAATGTCAAAAAATGAATATTCTCAGAATTGGACGGGACAAAAGCCAAATTGCCTATTTTTCCGAAGTCATCAGATGCCATAATACGAGACGGTGAGGGGCCGAGGCCCACACTTGGTCAAGGCCAGGCTTGGCCAGCGCCAGGTGGTGTGGTGGCCTCGAACCCTCGTCTCCCTTCCGCCTATATATTGCCCTCGGACAAAAACCCTAAGTACCCAATCAAAAATCCATGAAAGAGTCTCAGAGCCGTCATCTCCATCCATAGATCGAGGGATCTGAAGCTCTTCCGGCACGCCGGAGAGGGAATTCACCACGAGGCCTTCTTCATCACCATGCAAGCCTCCGGTGTGATGCGTGAGTAGTTCATCCTTGGACTACGGATCCATGTAGTGGCTAGATGGCTGGTTCTCCTCCTTTGTGCTTTCATGTTTAGATCTTGTGAGCTCCGTTCATGATCAAGATCATCTATTTGTAATTCTGTGTGTTGTGTTTACGGGGATCCGATGGATATTGAGATGGTATTTCAGATTGATTATTGATTCTCTCATGTCTTTGTTATTTGTGATCTTGTATGCTTTTCGTTGTTAGTAGCTATCTTGGCCAAGTAGATGCTAGCAACTCCAAGAGTTAGTATTTATGCTCGATAGTGGGTTCATGCCTCCGTAACTGGGAAGTGATAGAAATCTCTAAGGTACTAGATGTGCTGTTGCTACTAGGGAGAAAACAACAATCCTTTGTTCATAGAACAATCATATTGTTTACTCTACACGCAGTTCATAAAGCAATAATCTGTTGCTTGCAACTTAATCTTTGGAGGGGTTCGGATGATAACCTGAAGGTGGATTATTAGTCATAGATGTAGTTGGATGGCGGTCTATGTATAATGTTGTAATGCCCAATCAAGTTCCAAAGGAGTCAAGATGATTAGTATATGCATGTTTTGCTTTCTCGATGTTTGTCAATTGCCCCGCTATAATTCGTTCACCCAGCATGTTATCTATCTAAGGAGAGCCACCTCTAGTGAACTATGGATCCCGGTCCTTTTTCTTTACATACAATCTATAAACTATTACTTCTTTGTGTTTACTTTCTGCAAACTTTTACTTCTTTCCATTCGATACGTTTAATTCTTTGTTTTCAGCAAAACACGGTGAGATTGACAACCTCATCGCAAGTTGGGGACAAAGTTCTGTGGTTGTGTTGTGCAAGTCTCCACGTTGCTACTAGCACCGATAGTGCGCCCTGCAAAGGCTCAGCTAGCAACCCCTTTGGGGTGTTTCCTTGCTCCTACTGGTTTGATTAAACCTTGGTTTCATACTGAGAGAAACTTGCTGTTGTGCTCATCGTACCTTCCTCTTGGGGTTCCCAACGAGCTCTACATCAATACCGCTCTAGCATTTTTCTGGCGCCATACACAGAGCCATCAACCACCTACGGAACCACCATGTTGCCCTAGTTCATCTCTTGGAAGGAATCGGTCACGCGTGCCCTTAATCAAGCTCCACGATCTTATCTTCCCGAGCTCTGACCACCGTTGAATCAACACCGTCCGATCTCACCTTGCGTCACCATCACTTTCTTCGTGTTCCTGGTAAGCTCGTGAACTCCATGGCCCTCTCCGATTCGTCGCTCGCTCGCCGTAGTGACCTACCCGCGTATGTCTGAACCGTGCTACCGTGGAGGCTCGTCGCCGATGAGGTTCCTTTCACCAAATAATAGCAGCCGACGACCATGATCTGGTGGTGGCGAGCGCGCTTACGTCATCATGATGTCACGCCTGCGTCACCGCAGCCACGTCAGCCGATTTTGACTTGGTCCACGCCCATGTGGAGGTCGAGGTGGCTCCGGGCCCATCTGTCAGCGGTTGTGGGTAGAGGTAACCTTGGTATAAAAGGTATCCCCTATTTAGTAAATAAGTAAATCAATATAAATTCAAATATAAATGATTTCTAGGAATTTAAGAAAATGATTAAATCTTGTTAAATCAATATCTTTTGATTTATAATTCAGAAAAATATATATTATTTATCAAAATGTTCATAAAAATAAATTCTATATTCTAAACCTATTAAAATATTTCATTTTTCAACTTAAATAAAATAATAATAATTATTAGTAAATAACCTATTAGGGATAAATCTTAAATAAATATATTTTATTAATTAAAATTCAGAAAAACAACTATAATATATCAAAATTCTTAGAAAAACAAAATATACATTTATAAACTTACTTTATACATTTTTGTGTTAGTTAACTAAATATTATTATTTATTAAGCATTTATAAAGTGATAAAACTTATAAAATCATACCTTATTATTTAAAAATCACAAAAATACTTATAATATACCAAAATGACCACAAAAATAAAGTCTACACATTAAAAATATCCTCCTAAATGTATGAAGTCAAATAAAGGTAAAAGGTTAATAAGTCTTGATTAAAACTATTTTCTAATATCTTAATGAATTAAAACTACATAAATCTTTACTTTACCTTTACCTTTATTTGTCTAAAATCTAAAAATGTAATAACAAGCTCAATTGTTGTTTAAGTGAAGTAAAAACAGGTTCAACCATTTTTTAGAAATATTTACTAAAGCTACCATTTAAAAACTAAGTGTATCTTAATATTACCCATTATAAGATCATCAAGATATTAACTACAAATTATTTTACTAATTTGGAAATCTACCGAAAGCTCTAAACTAAGTTTTTAAGTAATTAAAGTACGGACTTTTCCATGTATATAAAATATAAGCGTTACTCTAGAAATAGGTAAGTGATCCTATTCACTTATAAAATTATGAAGACACCACTTCTATAAAGGCAATAATACTTTTACTCCACCTTACTATAAAACATTAAGAAGTGAGCCACATATAATATACTACATATTCAAAGTGTATAAGTATCCACTCCAAGTGGATTAGCTATCCAAATATGGTAATTGTTTTCTTCTTTAATATTCATAACTAATCAGAAAATCTTAAAATGTTAGTTTTAAGATTAAATACTTTTACTTGGTAAAGAAAT